>OY998171.1:50605496-51240496 GCA_963921995.1 Oxystoma pomonae | reverse complement strand
CAGTAGCGTACGCACGGAAGGGGATAAGGAGATAAATCCTCCCATCGACCATGAAAATAAAAATATTTGTAAAATTTTCAATAATTTTTGCGCTTAATTCCAAAAGGCTTGCCTGCGGTAATGTGACGTCATGCGTAAACCATGCGCTGCAATATGCAAGTAACGTGCTGCAATGCACAAATAATGCGTACATAATGCAAGGAAGTTACCGTAATGCGACCGTAGCGTCATATAATGCAAAAACGTAATGCCGTAATGCGAGGGTTTTGTGAGTGATTTGCACGTATATATTATCTCCAAATAAAGAGTCTAAAACCAAGTATTTTTTAAAAGAACGCAAAGCAAGCGACAATGGTTTTCGATTAGTTTCAAAAAATCTAACTCCATATGATCTTCTTTAAAAAGTAGTCAATCACCCTGTATCTAAATTGAATATCTACCGTGCATTGTAGAAATAAAATAGCTAAATACACATTGGAGGTCATACATCAAACGAGATATCAATTATCCAATAATTTCTTTACAAACGACTGAATTTAATTTTTGCGGTTTTCTTGTTTTCCTGTATCTAGATGCATGATAAAAAATAATTTGTAAAACTAGTGCGAAAAAAAAATGGCAATAACTAAAGTTTTGCCCTACAATGACCCATACTCCGCCCGCGCAGAACAAAGATAACCACTGCTTCCGCGCGGAATAAATAACGTGATAATTTTTTTGAAAGGGGACAAAATTACTACATAGCAAATTTTGGTAAATTAGTTTTTGTCGAATCTCTTTTCCTAAGCAGAGGATATTATCACAGCAACAATATTTAAAGGTTCGTTGATAAAGGTTGATTTTTTTCATTATGGGTAATTCCAATGTAACATGAGTGACAGTTTGCACAATTTTCAGGCCGACACATCTTCAGCCGATCGCACCCCAAGCAACAATTATAGTGAATTTCACTGGTGCCACTATCATTGCCACCAAAAATGGGTTAAAGCGAAGTAATATTTCCCACAAAAGACTCTCTATAAGAAAAACGTCATTACTGTCACAAAGTCGCGATTCTTCAAAAACCGTCAGAAAATCTCGCCGTTACAGAAAATCTGACGATTTTTAAACAAAAGTTTACACTAGCTGCTTTTTTTGTCAGGATTTATGTGCTAATATTCCCTAAAATTTAGTTTCTTAATAATATTCCAGTAAATAAAAAATGTCATTTTTAATTTTTGTAGGCAGATTTTGTGTAAACAAACCTTTAAAGCTTTTAACATACAAAACCATAAATAAAAAATAAAATAATTTCTTTCCTACATTGGAAAACCGTGTTGGAAAGCTTATAAAAACCTTATTTTATTGGCGCTAAAATTTTTTACAACATTTACACGGGACACCCTCATCAGGAAGTGTTAATACACTCTGAAAAAGCCAGGATACACCCCGGAAGTCCGGTAATACCCTGTAAAAGTCTGGATACACTATGGAAAAAGTCTGGATGTACCCTGGAAAATATACTCGGATATACTCGGAAGTCTGGATACATACGAAAGTCTGGATACACCTTGAAAAAGTTTAGATACACCCTGGAATAGTCCAGATTCACCCTTGAAAAGTTGGATACACCCAGGAAGTCCGAGTACACCCTGAAAAAGTCTGGATACACTCTAAAAAAGCCAGTATACACATCGGAAATCTGGGTATATCCTGTAAAAGTCTGGATACTCTCTGAGAAAGCCTGGATACACCCAAAAAAATCTGGATAAACCTTGAATAGTCCGGATTCACCCTGAAAAAGTAGGATACAACCTGAAAGTCTGGATACAACCTGGAGGTGTGGATACACCATAAAAATGTTTGGAAATACCGTAAAAAATGCTGAATCCACCATGGAAAAGCCTGTAGGCACCCTGAAAGTCTGGATACATCCTGGAAAAGTCTGAATACAACCAGGAAAGATCCAGATACACCCTGGAAAGATCTGGATACACCCTAAAAAATCTTGGGTACACCCTGGAAATCTGGATACAATCAGAATGTCTGGATACACCCTGGAAAAGTCTGGATGCACTCTGAAAAATCCTGGATACACCAAGGAAAATCTGAATACACTCTGGAAATGTCTGGATACACCCTGGAAAAGTCCGAATATACCTACCCTGACTGGTGAATACTGGATACATCCTGGAAAAACCTGCATACACCCTAGAAAAGTATGGATACAATATGGAAGTCCGGATATATCCCAGAAGCCAGATTTCTTAGGGTAGACAATTACGAATTGACGGAGTATAGTGAGGTATTTAAAATGAAAACCTGTAGTAAATAAATACATAATTCGTTTAAGGACCTCTATGTGTGTACAGGTAGTGTTCTTTTTATTTTCTTGATGAAAGGAAGTGTTACTTTAACATACTTATATATATTAATTATTATAAGGGTTTATTGCTCCAAATGAAAAATAGAAAACAAAAAAACAAGTTTCACTAAAAAAGTATCAGGTCAGGTATCTTTAACAAAAAAAAATAGTCAAGACCACAGGCCAGAACCCCAAAACTCTGCACACTAAAAAGACCAAAACCACTATATAACTATATACCATTACTCGGAGCATGAAAAAAACTTTACAGTCCGAGGCTTACTTCATAGTTGTCACATTTAATGTCTTTACTATTACTTTTACGAGGTAACGATTCTACTGATTTGCAATTCAGTAGCTCCTACTCAATACAAAACTACAAAGTTATGGAGTCTACATGGTCGCCTACCACGCAAAACGTTGCCTACGAGTTATCACTACTTTAATGACATTGTAAATCAATGCACCGTCAACTGAATACGCGACCCCGCCATGTTATTTACCTATTAAGGCCACAAAAACGGCATAGATTTGACAACACTGCGTTGCTGTTTTTGGGCCAATCTTTACCGGGCAGAATATCGGAAACGAGAAAGCGGAGTCTATATCAAGACTGTTTTTTGCTGGACTCTCTCATTTTCGAAATAAAATAAACACGGCTAACAACAGTCAAAAATCTTACCTGGCTTTTTCTTTAGCCTCGTCGATAATACAGAAATCTGTAACAGCAATTTTTGGATTTTATTTTGTGAAAAAAATACACCAAATTTTTAAAAATCCTTTGGATACAGTTGTATATTTTTATAAATCCTATTATCTGATAAAAAAAAAAGTAATGGTTTTTTTCTTTGTAAGCAATATTCTGCCGGAATTCTGAAACGCCAAGGTCACGTAATTTAGTATGCCCAAGGAAACTGAAGTGAGTTCGATTGGAGTATTGGAATTCAGGTTCCGCATAGCCCCCGGCCACTTGTCTAATGGAGCATTCGACCAAAAAAATACATGTCAAGTGATAAAAATAATACGGAAATTCGATATTTTTTTTTTATGTTGAATAATGATTTTTCTTTTGATTCTTTTTAATTTCGAGACATTTCAATCCATGAAGCATGAAGCCGAGCATCAAAACCTTTTAAAGAAGCATTAATAAATGGTTACGTTCCTAATAAGTGATACTTTTCTCACATATGGTGTTCGTACCGTGTTCTTAACACTGCACGATCTCACTGGAAATGGTATTAGTGATGCCACCTATTGTTGATCTTTCAAAAAAATAGCAAAGCAGTGTTGTCAAATCCCTGCCGTTTTTGTGGCCTTAAACATGGAATTCAAATAAAAATTAAAAAATACCTCATTAAATCACTGATTAGTAGTTGCATGTACCAATAAAAGTAAAAATATTAATATTTAGTAGTATTAGAGAAGGGGCGGCGCGAAGCCTGGCAAGTAGGCCTCCCTGGGCCCTTTCTGCCTTACCCCGAGCCTGCCCCTAATCCGCCGCCTGCACCACTGGTCTAGCAGTCTGCTCATCTGGTTTTACTGTTCTTTTTGCAAAGTCCAGTATTATATCCCATTTGAGCGTGTGCAGGTCCTCCTCATTCAGGGTGGGGGAACCGAATACCTGGTATCTCGTGCTCTGGTATGCCTCGCAGTTCGCTATAACATGTCGAGATGTCTCTTCTGCCCGCCCGCAGGCCCGATCCAGGTCATGTGATTCCTCAGTCGGTTGTGACCTGTTATGATTCCTGTCAGCAGACCAGCGTCCCTTCGTGAAGTCCCTAGTCTGTCTGCATCCTGTTCCTCCTCTCCAAGCGGTCGCCATTGCATCGTTGACCCATTTATTGAGTCGACTTTGCAATTGCCCCTTGGTTGTTCCTAGGAGTGGTTCCGGCCCTACATACTGGGTGCTTGCCCCGATCCTGGCGAGCTCGTCGGCCTTCTTGTTCCCTAGCACCCCCATATGTCCCGGTACCCACATGTCACTTGTTTGCCCTCTCCCAAGGATTCTAGTGCATTCCTCCACCAGGGTGTTGTTGATCTTATTAGTGCCTTTAAGGCCGATTGGCTGTCGGAGCATATATAAACATGCTCCTCCGTACCGTTCTTTATTTCCTCCATGGTTGCAGCTATTATTATGGCATACACCTCTGCCTGAAAGACCGTGGCTTGCTCTCCGAGCGGGTAGCTCTTTTGAACCTCCTGGTCTTCTACGTAAATCCCCGATCCTGTGGTTGGCTTCTCCGACAGTTTGGACCTGTCGGTGTAGCAAATCACGGCGTTCTCCTCGAAGGTTTTCACTCTGCCATAGTTCCCTGTCTGAGATGACTACTTTGTACCTCTTTTTGAATCTCCAGGGGTTTTTTGGTCTCTGTGTTTTGATTGCTGCCATTGGATTTTCTTTTTCGGCGATTTGGGCAATCCTAAGATGCCCCGCAGCTTCCCCTCTTCCTCTCCATTGACCTGTATCTCTCAGCCGGAGGTGGGTCGCCATCGCTTTTTTTCTGATCCAGATCGGAAGCGGCGGCAGAATGGTTTCGAGTGCATGTTTAGGTGCCGTCCTTATATTTAGTTAATAAAACATATTAACCTCAAATAATTCCGATTTTTATCAACATTTTAGATACAACTAGGTCAAAACTGGGGGGAGCGCGTTTTTTTTATAACAAAATCAGCATTTTTAAACAGTAAAGTGCCATGCGTTTATAAATTTAAGATGAGTTCAGACAAGTGGTTAATAAAATGGTAATTATTAGGTATAGCTTATGATATAGATAATATTTTTGGTTTTCTGTCATGTCTTCACGTATTTTATGGTCTGTTTCCTGATGTAGTTTAGAAAAAGATCAACATATTTTCAATTAATAATGTGGGAAAGACAAAACGTATAAAAACTCTATAAAGTCAGAAATACTGCTTTATGTGGTAAACAGGACGTCGGGATAACGTGCCCGTTTACTACCCGCGACGACATAACTCCTATATCAAGAGTAATCATTACCGTCGCGATGTACTTGTATAACCGTCCCAAATGCATTCCCAAAAAAGGTGAATACCTAGGTCAGTCAAGCCACACCTTCCCGAAAGATATTCGAGTTTTTATATGTTTATAATTTCGAATCAATTTTGAACTAATTTTGAACCACTTTTAAAAATTTTGAACCACACCCCTTCCTGGTTTTTTTAAAATTCAAAATGGGGGGGTGCAGCCGGACGTTAAGCTAAAAAAACACCAGGAAAGTGTGGTTCAAAATTTTTTAAAGGGGTTCAAAATTAGTTCGAAATTGGTTCGAAGTTATAAGCATATCAAAACTCGAATATCTTTCGGGGGGGGGGGGGGTTGATTGATCTGAATAGGGCGTGGAGACGGCCACTACGACGCGACTGATTTTGTTGCTCGGGACCACTACAGCAAAACTTAACGCACGCACACTCAATAAAAGAAAAATGACATATGTTAAAAAAAAAAACGTGAACAACCCTAATAATATACCAGGTGTAACGGCTGTGACACGCAAAGTCACGCCCGTTCCGCACGTTAATTCAAAGTAGATGCGCAAGAGTACATTAAAATTCAGCCGATGTCGCTAACTTGTTTTTTATATTTTGCTGACTTCGGTTTATTCAAGGTTAATAGACACTTCGAGTTACAAGAGAGTGCTTAATCGTAATCGTATCTCAGTGCGCATGCTCAGAAAGGTTACTTCGTACAACACCGTTTACTTTCAACTTCAACATTTTCTACAGGTGCAGTTAGACTGTGGTAGTGTAGTCGTCGTTGCATTGCAGCTGTAGTGAATTTTTTTCCATAGATAATGCAGAACAGGACATTTTACAGATAAATAGTTAACAATATTTTTTGGTACACGCTTTTTAATATAATTTACCTTGTTTTGTATTAACCAAGAAAGTTCCGTTTTTTCTTAATATAAGTTCAAAAATGTTTTAGTTTTAAAATTAGGGTTGATTAGGTACCAAAGATGGACAAAATAAAACTTGGGGACGACAAAAATGTAGTAATTTTGCATTTGTATACAGTCAATAGTGTGTTCAGTGGTATTAGCGATAAACTAACAAGGTACTATAGTAGTTATATCTGATCCGTTGATTAATCATTCTGGTTTATTATAATTGCAAAGAAATTACAGCCTTTTTTCTAAGTGACAAAAAGCGGTTACTTTTAGCATTACTTCGCTTGCATGGACAAATTATTAATCTTATATATTGCTTCAAGTAATAACCTTTAGAAAAGTTATAGTACCGCATTATCAGCCTTGCAGGGTGGTTGTAGTAAAAAAACTCACACAGAGATAGGTAGATATTTTCGGGCGCGTATGAAAGAGATGGCATGAATACACCAACGTTAAGCATGGGAGTGATTTCGTGGAAAAGCATACAGTCGATCTTTGCAATAAAATAAAATGAAGAAGGTATGATATTTACCTATGTCCCCATCCCCTGGCCAACCGATGTTTAATAATGAATGATTAATCAACGGATCAGATATAACTAGTATAGTACATTGTTAATTTATCGATAATACCACTGAACACACTATTGACTCTATGTATGTATGCAAATGCAAAATTACCACATATTTTTCTTCCCAAGTTTTATTTTGTCCATCTTTGGTACCCAATCAACCCTAATTTTAAAACTAAAGCATTTTTGAACTTATATTAAGAAAAAACGGAACTTTCTCGGTTAATACAAAGGAAATATGTAATTGGATGGTGGTGGATCTTTTAACATTTTCAAAACTTTTGCAA
The DNA here is from genome assembly GCA_963921995.1 of Oxystoma pomonae. Taxonomy (NCBI): domain Eukaryota; kingdom Metazoa; phylum Arthropoda; class Insecta; order Coleoptera; family Brentidae; genus Oxystoma; species Oxystoma pomonae. The sequence goes on along the minus strand of OY998171.1, from coordinate 51,233,386 downwards.
GAGGGTCTATTATCACCAATATTTGTTTAAAACATTAAACAAGGTAAATTATATTAAAGTGTGTATCAAAAAATATTTTAACTATTTATCTGTAAAATATCCTGTTCTGCATTATCTATGGAAAAAAATTCACTACAGCTGCAATGCAACGACGACTACACTACCACAGTCTAACTGCACCTTACCACCTTCAAACAATAACAGCGACTACGTCTCACCTATCTCTACGACCACCCTTGCAATATTCGTATAGTCTGACTATCGATCTAGGAGACTCATTATTATTCATGGCCGATAAACATTTATTGCGACTCAGCGGGTGTTCGAATGGAAGCAGGGACGCACTAAGTGTTGTAATAGATCAGTGAATTTCTACCACGGATCACCTTAAAGGTGAAGAAGATAATATGTTATATTGACGGTTCGGTCTAATAATTTTTTTTACCTACAAAATATATTTGCTCACAGAATAAAAAACACAAACATAAGTTAAATTTATGAAATTGAATTTAACAGGTACATACATATATAGTACAAAAAAATACGTGATAGTAAAAAAATTAACAAATTTTAACTTAAGTCAGTTTCACTGTCACTATCGTCATTAAAGTCTATGATAATTTTTTTCTCTGGGTAGCAGATCTATATTTACATATGATTTTTCTATTTTGTGGACATGAGCTACGCAATTTTCCCAGCTTTTACTTAAAATATTGTTCCGCCGACCTAATTAAAGCTACCACAGAAGAATTTAAAGTTGGCGAAACATTATTTCTTTTAACCGCTGCTTTTAGCTCATGCCATATGTGTTCAATTCAATTCAATTGAATTAAACATGCAATGGTAAGTAGAAAGTCTCAACACTGTATGGCCCATTTCTTCCGCCAAAGTATCACAATACATTTTGTTCATTGCACCAAATTTTGATAACCCACGTTCAAGAAGGGTGGTATAAACGTCAAATATCACTTTTTTTGTATCAAGTGACAAAATATCGCTTTAAAATTGTTTTTTATCACTTATTTTCCTTGTAACGCCATTATTTCCCGTATTTCCACGTGACGTACTCGTTTGTTCCTCCCACGGACGAAACATTTTCCATACAATCACAATTAACAACAAATAACTTCTTTTGTAACCCAACACCAACTGCTAACTGATTTTTTCAAAACTACAAATCAGCTTGGTATCTTAAGCCTGTCCTAATTATTTTAAGAAAATTAATTTGTAACGTAATCAAACCCTAATGTTATAACGTTTCGTAGTTAGTCATAAAGTTGATAAATTTTAATTCGGCCAAAAACGTGTATTTATTAAGAAATAATGACACATTTTTAAATCCGCACCTGTAATCCTGAGAAATGGTAGCAAGTTTACAGTTTTTTTTTGTTTACATTCACACCCCGAACAAAAGGTGATTATTAGGGTAAGGGATTAGCATTTATAATGAGTCTCTTAGATCTATGGTCGTACATACCTCCCTTATTATTAGAGCTGAAAAAAAAATTATGTACAGAAGTTGCATAATTTTTTGCAAACTTTCTAAGGGCGACTCTAAAAATTAGCAGCTGTCATCTAAACTGTCAAATTTTGACATTAACTTCTTTACTTTAAATAGAATACCCTATATATTTTTTTAAAATTTAGAATTTCATTTTGGCCTGATGCCAAAAATATATAATATGTTGAATTTGTCTTGGATGCTTCTCGAGTAAAAGAAAAAATACTTTCTCATAAGGGTAATGTGTTGAAGGAAGAACCACCTAAACTATGTTTACTTGTCTAAATCATTGTACTTATGGGAAAGTATTTTTATTTTTACTCGAGATCCGTCCAAAGTAAATCCAACATGTTATATATTTTTGGAATCAAGAAAAAAGAGACCATTGTATATTTAAGAAAATATATAGACATAGAGACAGTTGCGATGACAGCTACTAATTTTTAACGACATCATTTGAAAGTTTACAGAAAAGTATGCAACTTCTGTAACATAAACCTTTTTTCCAGCCTCAATATAAGAGAGGTAAGGGGGTTGGAAAATATGGTGAATCACCCTGTACGGTTTGATGGCCTTTTTCGGTCTGCTTAAATACTTTCCTATGACTTTCGAATTTTCGAATTTCGTTCACCCCTAAAGGATAATGAAAAAAACAGCTTTTATTTTTAGTTCACCATACTATATGTAGTACTACTACTACTACTAATATGGTATGGGGGACTATAAAAATCGTGAAATTTCCAAAGGTTCCAAAACACCTTAATCGACGAAAATAAAAATTGTCTGTCGGTCTGTTGTCTGTCTGTATACAGACTACAGTTAATTAATTTAATTAAGTTATCGTGTATACATAGGGTAGGGTGGTGGGGTGTTGAAGGGGTGAAAGGGGGATAAAATATTTAAAAAAAATTGTAACTTTGGAACAAAAGCAAGTAGCGATATACGGTTTTCAGATTTAAGTTTACATTAATATGGATTACAAATTTTGTTATAAAGTCCAAATTCGTGCGAGCTTTAGTTTCCGAGTTATTTTAAAAAACATTAAAATATAAAAAAAACATAAATTTAGAAGTAAAGCAGCTATTGATATGCGGTTTTCACATTCCGGTTTTCGTAAATATTTCTTAAAAATTTTGTTATAATGTTCAAATCTTTCAAAGCTACAGTTTTCGAGATATTTTCATTTCCTTTTAACATAAAATAATTGATTGTATGGTGGACCATCCGTGCTTTATAGTAACAATTTTTTTCGAACAAAATAATGAAATGGATTAAGACTTATTTTAATCCCAGCTATCCTACTGTCATATCCAGGAAAAAACGTTGCGAAAATTTCGTTATTAAATTTAAACGTTTAAAAATTATCACTTATCATTTGTTTGATTTACGAGTGTATTAACGGAGTATTATAAAATCCATTATAATTTTTTAAACAATAATTTCGAGTGCGTCGTCAATTGGCAGTACTTAAAATTCGAGTAATACTTTAAAATTGTGACTTTTTTTCCTTATCAGCTTGTCAAGGGATCAATATGCTTCACGTTTCCACGAAGCGAAAACCGGAGGTTAAACCCTTAGAAGATTGAACTACTAGAAAGTCTGGTCTGTCTGGTTATACTGGTTGTTTGAGTGCAACATCTACAGAGAAAGGGGAGAAAGAAATCTGTGTTGCCAATTTTAATAACAAAATTATGCAACAAAAAACTTATTAAATTTGGATTAAGTTTTGACGCTTGTTTATCAATTAATTAATGAGGTTTAAGATATATGTTGAAAAAGCTTATATACACAATATATAATACTCACAACCTATTTAAAACTTTCGACGTTTTTTGAAAATTTAACATGTGTTTTCCTTAAACATCTTCTTTTTTAGTCAACGTGGCAACATTTATTGTTTGTTGCGGTTTCTCGATTTTTCCTGGAATGTCATTATTGTTTTGAAAGTGAAAGTTTCAGCACTTGTCAATAGTTTTTTTTTGGTATTTTTGTGAAAAGTTTGTTGGAGAAAAATGGTTCCGAAGTGTATTATTATATGCAAGTTGAAACAGAAGCCGGGGGAACGCAGTATTTCGTTTCACAGGTACGTTAAATTAAAATATTAACTAAATATTAGGGGGTCAAACCATATCAAGTCAACCAGGCTATAGTTTTGACCATCTCCGATTTTGATGATTTTTGGTACACTTATTCGTCTTATCAAAAAACTCAAAAATCCAATGGATAAGCGGTTTTTGTTTTATTGATTTTTGAAAATCAAGAAATTGACCAAAATGTCCTTGACAGATACTAACAAAAATAGTAATATCTCAAAAACTATTCATCCTATAGAAACGAGTGATAGCTCATTTTGAAGGGTTTTTAAAGACCTATTTAAAGATGTGTGACACAATATAGTTTGTTTAATTTTTTTTTTCTTAATTAAAAAAAAAAAAAATTTTGAAATCTCTCAAAAACACATTTTTTAATTTTTTTCAAAAAAATATTTCTTTTTTTTCAATGTTTTTTTTAACATTTTTGGAAAATTTTAGGATGGAGAAATAATGGAGTCATACTTTAAAAAAATAATAAGATATTTAATACAGGGCTAATTTACCTAATATGGGTATAACAAAAAAAGTAAAGTAAGAATAATAGAAAATTTACAATAAAAAATATTTAGGTTGCAAATTTTTTTTGTAAAATATTTGAGGAATCTGTCATTTCTTCTGCAGTTAGCATATATGTCCTACCAGTGGCAGTATTTGGGTTGACCCGTCTTAAAAGAGAATTTGGATCTATGACCAATATATCAGCTTTTGGCTTTGGAAAGTAAAAAGATGGAGAGGGACCATGAGGATGTAAAAAACTAACTTTTAATTCCCCGCTTTCTATATTTTTGCCAATGATACATCCCATCCACCAACGACAGTCATAGTTTATGGTTACAAAACCGGAGTCGGTGTTTTCAATTTCTGTGTTTGACAAACCACAGGTTGCAAAAAGACATTGAATATTTTCCTCTTTACTTAGTGAAAATGGTTTTGTAATAATTTTTTCATTACTGAGGGGGATAATCGAGTGCAATTTTTGAGTCCCAGGTATCGATTGTGCTTCCAGGTATCTTTTTTCCAAAAACTTTTCATGTTGCTGGTAGTCATTTAATGAACAATATTTAAATGTTATACCAGGAATGTTTTCTGTTGCAAATTTAAAAAGATCTTCGGGGGTCATAATCTGTTCATTATATGGTCTCTGCAGACTTGCTTTAACAGCCAACCTTTTTACGGTGCCTCCCAGTCCATCGCATGCACTCTTCCCGTGGGAGGTGGCAAAAAAATTCCATTCTGCTTTAATTTTAAATTCCTCGAGATGGTACGCAATATTAACAAAAAATTTTTTATTGGGTTGCCTGGCTATTTGTCCAGTGATAGGACTACACTTCATCCTGCAAAATAAATGAATAATTTTCAGCGAAGTCGCATGTGATTAGTGCTTCCCCCTTTTTTAAATTGTCTTTTACCTCATTGTAGTATTCTTTTTGCATGTGAGTGTAAAAAGAATGAGATTTTAATTTAATCAATGAAGTCCTCTGCTGGTTTAATTAATGTCTCCATATTGCATATATCTACAGATATCCACTTCTTAAAAGTCACATTTTCAATCATTGCTTCTTCGAACTTTTCATTCAAAAAGTTTTTTAAATTCTCAGTTCCTCCAAACCTTTTATGTATCTTATTTACAAGACTGGGAGCAATTGACAAGTTTTTAGATATAAAGAGTAAATATATAGGTATTTATCAAAAAATGTATGGTTTTTTCCTGCAAGGTTTTTTATATTATTTAAAAAAAAATAGAACCAATAACTTCTCCATCCTAAAATTTTCCAAAAATATTAAAAAAATACTGAAAAAAAAGAATATTTTTTTGAAAAAAATTTAAAAAGGGTTTTTTCAAGATTTTTAAAAAAAAATATAAAAAAAATAATAAAAACAAAAAATTACATAGTGATACACATCGTTAAAAACGTCTTTAAAAAACCTTCAAAATAAGCTATAACTCGCTTCTATAGGACCAATAGTTTTTGAGATATTAATTTTTTGGATTTTTAAGTTTTTGGATCAGAAGAATAAGTGTACCAAAAATCATCAAAATCGGAGATGGTCAAAACGAAAAGTGCCTTTTTTTTGGTTGATTTAATATGGTTTGACCCTAGGTTAAAATTCGTCATATTCGGCCATTCTGCAGGAAATCTGTGTTGCCGGCTTGTCATTAATTTCAGTGTGAATAGGGATTTCCGTAGCACCTTTTTCTTATTTTTATAGTTGTACATCCTAATTGAATACATTTTTAGGTCTTTTTTTTATAGAAACATAGATTTTACTATATCTAGACCATTTAATTAAACGGAACTAAAAATTATTGAATTTTAAATAATATTAATAACATGGGAAAACGTATTAGGTTAACATGACAACAATCGGATGAAGATGTTGAACTCAAACACCCTACTCTAGGTCTGAAAAAAAAACTCCTTCTAGTAGTTCAATGTTCTAAGGTTAAACCACTCTTATTTCGCGTCTTTTTAGAGCTCTATTTCAGGAAATATTGAGAAAACCTAAAGTAGGTACTCACTAAGAAGAGAAGAATAACCCCTAAGGGGGTAAATCTGAAAAATGATATGTAGGTTGAGAAACAGATATGGGGGATTCTGTTTTGAAGGGGGTACGGGGTCATCCATTATACACAATCCCTGAGTGAAAGAAACATATATTTTTCCACTTTAAGCCCAGTAATTGTCAAATTTGACACCTTCATTAACCTAGCGACCCCACCCCCAAGAAAATCAAAAGTTAGTTATGCCATAATTGTGTGCTAATTTTGTCTCCAATTAAAAAATTTTGTCCTCCTCTGGTTTCTGAGAAAATCGAAAAAGAAAATGGGGTAGCTAGATCAATATTAACTTAGCAACCCCACCAGGAAATATGGCGCCAAACTAAAAATTTATATAATAATAATCCTTAAAATACTTTTTTTTAAATGTTATGGGCTCGCTAGCTTTATTTGGGTCATTTCAAATAAAATCAACCAGAGGTTTGGCAGACCATCTCCCCGATTTCAATAATCTTTGGTACATTTATTCTACCCATAAAGGGAATGAAATTTTTTTTTGACCATTACTTTTTTTAAATTAATTTTTGAAAATCAAAACAAACTACCATTTTGCTTCAACATGTACCTAAAGAAAATAAAATATCTCCATAACTACTTGAACTAGGACAGTGGTTTATAGCTATTTTAAATACCTTTCGAATGTATCACATCATGTACTTTTTGTTTAAAAAAAAAATGAAATTGAAATTAAAAAAACACTTTTTTTTAATTTTTAACAAACAGCATTTTTTATTTTTTTTCAAAAAAATATTTTGTTTCTGGATATTTCGCCAAACTACTTACAAAATTTCAAAATACCTATAAAACAAGGTATTACTCGCTTTTGTACGGTATACAGTTCTCAAGATGTTACTCTTTTTGTGTACCTGCACATACATACTACAAAAGCAAGTGATAGCTTGTTTTAAAGTTATTTTAAAGGCCATTCTAATGAAGTATCACATGACCTCATTTTTTTTTTTATTTCAAAATTTTAAAAATATGTTTTTTTGATGAATTTTGTAAATAGTTTGGTGAAATACCCAGAAACAAAATATATTTTTATAAAAAAGAATAAAAAATGCTGTTTTTCAAAAATAAAAATAAGTTTTTTTTTATTTTAAATATTTTTTAAACAAAAAGTGTATCATGTGATCCATCGTTCGAAAGGTATTTAAAATACCTTTAAAACGAGCTATAAACCACCGTACAAGTTTAAGTAGTTATCGAGATATTTTAATTTCTTTAAGTACATGTTTGAGCAAAATAATAAAAATAATAATAAAAAGTTTCAAATTTGGGATTTTTCATCCCCCTTATAGAATAAATGTACCAAAAATGATGGAAATCGGGAAGATCGTCTGCCAAACCACCCTTTTTTTGGTTGATTTCATATGAAATGACACATATAAACCTAGAAAGCCCAAAACATTGTTTTATAAAACTCACTAAAAAACTAAAAAATTTTTAGTTTTTTTTCTCTTTCCATGAAGCACATAAAAAGCACATAATTCTGAGATATTTAAGGGATATTGTCAACTTTTATTTAAGGTTGGACCTACTAGGTTTACATAAAGCTAGCGAGCTTATAACTGTTTTTTAAACACTAAAAAAGTAAAAAATCCTTATCTATTTTTTATATTTTCATGGAGCACATAAAAACCACATAATTCCAAGATATTTAACGGATATTTTTACTCTTTATTTAAGGTTGCGCTTGCTAGGTTTATAAAAAGCTAGCGAGCCCACCTTTTTTTTAATATTCTCAAAAATTCAAAGAGCACAACATTTTTTAAAAGGGGACGAAATTAGCACATAAAAAGCACATAATTCTGGAACTATTAAAATTTGGATTTTTTGAGGTGGGGGGCTCGCTAGGTTTATGGACGTCTCAAAATTAGTATGTATAACCACCGACAGTGGCGGCTAGTGATCTTTGAAGAGGAGGTTCACAAATTTGAAAAGTTGACAGTGAATGTTTTTTGTAGGTGGCAGGACAAAGTCATGTTTATTTTAAATTTTCTGTTGAAGTCCCTAGATTTGCCCTTAGTGGTTTGCGGCAACCAAGTCAATTTCGGGTTTAGGTCTATCGGTATTTTTTATTTCTATTTTTTGCTGCATACTCAAGGAGCTAGGAACTAGGTTTACATAAAGCTAGCGAGCTTATAACTGAGCCCACCTTTTTTTTAATATTCTCAAAAATTCAAAGAGCACAACATTTTTTAAAAGGGGACGAAATTAGCACATAAAAAGTACATAATTCTGGAACTATTAAAATTTGGATTTTTTGAGGTGGGGGGCTCGCTAGGTTTATGGACGTCTCAAAATTAGTATGTATAACCACCGACAGTGGCGGCTAGTGATCTTTGAAGAGGAGGTTCACAAATTTGAAAAGTTGACAGTGAATTTTTTTTGTAGGTGGCAGGACAAAGTCATGTTTATTTTAAATTTTATGTTGAAGTCCCTAGATGTGCCCTTGCTGGTTTGCGGCAACCAAGTCAATTTCGGGTTTAGGTCTATCGGTATTTTTTATTTCTATTTTTTGCTGCATACTCAAAGAGCTAAAATTATTTTTCAAGTACTCTACCGAAGTAACATCTATACACAAACTATTGAACACAACCTGTACGTATGCGCGCGTAGCAGTGACAAATGCATCAAAACGCCGTGCGCTGCGCCACCTGCGTGTACGGCTCCGGTTCATGTAGTATTGGCGAATACGCAATTAATTTAGCTAAAATTTTCTGATAAATTACGGGTTTTACGAATTCCGGGTTTGATATTGAATGAGTATGATGAACAATGGTTCGATTAAAAACGGGTCTTATAAATTTCGAATTTGTTATTGAATGGGTTTGAAGAAATAAGGTTCGGATAAAAAATTGGTTTAACGAATTGCTGTTCCTATAGTGAATGATTTTATAATTTAACTTTCTTTTATTTAAAGGATTTGATTTTGCACATTCTGATAAACCGTGGGCGTCCCAGATATCGCGTCATCAAGCAGAGGTTCATTTCATTCGGCGGCAAGATCGAGCAGCTGGTAGCAGGAACTACGTTGAAAAGACGGACGACGGACGCGGCCTTAGAACATTGAACTACTAGAAGGAGCTTTTTTTCAGACCTAGGGCAGGGTGTTTGAGTTCAACATCTTCATCCCATTGTTGTCATGTTAACCTAATACGTTCTCCCCTGTTTTTAATATTATTTAAAATACTTTCAATAGTTTTTAGTTCCGTTTAATTAAATGGTCTAGATATAGTAATAAAAATCTATGTTTCTATTAAAAAAAAAACTGTATTCAAGTAGGATGTACAACTACAAAAATAAGAAAAAGGTGCTATGGAAATCCCTATTCACACTGAAATTAATGACAAGCCGGCAATAAGACGAATTCTAACCTAATATTTAGTTAATATTTTAATTTAACGTACCTGTGAAACGAATAACTGCGGTCCTCCAGCTTCTGTTTCAACTTGCATATAATAATACACTTCGGAACCATTTTTCGCCACAAACTTTTCACAAAAATATCAAAAAGACACTATTGACAAGTGCTGAAACTTTCACTTTCAAAACAATATTGACATTCCAGGAAAAATCGAGAAACCGCAACAAACAATCAATGTTGCCACTTTTCCTACAAAAGAAGATGTTTAAGGAAAACACATGTTAAATTTTCAAAAAACGTCGAAAGTTTTAAATAGGTTGTGAGTATTATATATTGTGTATATTAGCTTTTTCAACATATATCTTAAACCTCATTAATTAATTAATAAATATGCGTAAAAACGTAATCCAAATTTAATAAGTTTTTTGTTGCATAATTTCGTTATTAAAATTGGTAACACAGATTTCTTTCTCCCCTTTCCCCACTGTAGATGTTGCACTCAAACAACCAGTGTAGCCAGACAGAACAGACTCCTTCTAGTAGTTCAATCTTCTAAGGACGCGGCAATGAGAGCGCGCGAGACGCTGTGTTAAATTTTAAATACTCATTACTTATCTAATTTGGACGCGGTGCCATAATAATCAGAGTTGATAATAACAGTAAGTTTCGGAAACATTACAAAGAATAATATAAATCAGACATTTTATTATTACTTCCTTATTCTGTGTGTGGGTGCACGAGCTCATGTGCTTCTATGGAGGAACCGCCAAAGACCACCGAACATTAACAAGAATAACTGAACGAAGTTTTACTTTACAGAAAAAAAACAAAGTGTGATAAGAATTTCGAAAAAAACGCGAAGCTGCGGATATTCAGCTAGTAAACTCGCCAGTGGTCGACCTTTTTTGCTATGTTCTAAAGTGAAAGGCATGTAGCTCAGAGCCATTTCAACTTATCAAGGTGCTATTTGTGCCTTTCTTTAGATTGTCTATTTATTAGAAAATGGCAGATAGTACCTAGGATTAAAAGTTTTTTTTCTATATTTTTTTTTTTAAATGTCGCTTTTTCCAGAGATCGGCCCTTAAATGACCACTTTCCAGGCGTCAATTTGCCAGTGGTCGGCCCCCAAAAGTGTGTGCATTTCAAGCAGAACTGATGTATTCTGAGCTTGGTTTTTATAAATGTTACAGAGGATAAAACAAGCACAAAAGTTGAATGAGTGATTTTTTTAATTTTTAATAATACCTACGTGGTACAGCAAATTGTATCAATTTAAAAACCGCATAAGGTATTATCCTCCAACATTTACAAAGGTATAGGTACAAAATTAAACCAGGTAAAAGGTAGGTATCTATTACCATAGGTACCTAATTCTAAATGAATAACATTAAACTAATTAAATAAAAAAAACTTTGAAATAAACTAATTAAACAAGAAAACTTCAGAATTATAATACCTACTCCAAAAAGGCCGAGCACTGGAAACTAAGTGTAAATGGACAATTTCCAGTGGTCGGCCTTTTTTTATTGCCTTTTAAATAATTTATTTGGCACTTTAGACCCGGCCGCATCCTGGCTAGCCTATTTTTTGAATTAGATTCTTTACAACCCTGAAATCCTTATTTTACAATCCGAAAGCTTGAAAAAAGTGAAATAATTTTTTTTCCTCTAACTCAATGGTCGGCCATAGGGGCCGGCTACCGGCAAGTTCCCTAACTTAAAATTCCATTCACCGGCCGCCTCATTTTATTACCTCAAAATTAATTATTTACATTTTTTTTCATTTTAGCATAAAATTGAAGTATATTTTTCAATAAAAAATAGTACAAAACACACACACACACACACACACACACTGACTTTTGGCGCCAATTTTTGACAGTACCCGTTAACAAAATTGGCGGGAGAAATAATGTTTTTGTGACAGAAGGTTGACAGTTTATAGATAAATACTCAAGGTAGAGAGGAAACTGCCAGATTTTAAGTTATAGTGAAATAAATTCGAAAAAGGCCGACCTCTGGGGGGGGGGGGAGGCGGCGCACTGGCGAGTTCACCCTATTTTTAAATAAAATATTCATTACGTAGATGAAATTCCGCTTAAAAATATATCGATTATTTGCATCTCGTGTTTCTAAAAATAAACCTATAAATACGAAAAAAACACAAGGAGAAATACCGAAAAAATATCCGACAAAATGACGTCTAAGAAGTAGGCGAGTCTCCTCAAATGCTTTTAATTTATTTAAACTTTTCCTTTCGTCAGCAGGTCTCATGCTTAAAAACACATCAATAAATAGTTTGAAAATCAGCCAAAATAATGACTAGATCATTCATTATTTTAAAAGCAATAGGTAACAAAAAATTATAATTTTCTATACCCAAGTACAGACTCGACTTTAAAATTTTACGTAATTTTGGCGAATTTATTGATTTTATTACCTCCATTAACCTAGCGACCCCACCCCAAGAAAATTTCGTCTCCAATAAAAAAATTTTGTGCTGCTCTGGTTTCTGAGAAAATCGAAAAAGAAAATGGGGTAGCTAGATTAATATTAAATTAGCAACCCCATCAGGAAATTGGCGCCAAAAATTTTTGGTTTTAAAATTATGTGCTAATTATGTGCTCTCAGAATATATAAGAAAACAAATCGAATTTTTCATTTTAAATTCGAAAAAGAAAATGCGGTAGCTATTTATATTTTTGTTTTAAAATTATGTGCTCGACGAATATATAAAAAAAATCGAATTTTTCATTTTAAATTATGTTTTTTTTTTTAAAAAAAAAGGTGGGGTAGATAGGTTAATATTAACTTAGCGACCCCACATGTTTATGTATCACGGAATTTAAAAATATCGTCCATAATCAGAAAATTTTATACTCGTCTGGTTTCCGAAAAAATCAATCAAACATAATTTAAAATGAAAAATTTGATTTTTTTCTTATATATTCGTCGATCACATAATTAGCACATAATTTTAAAACCAAAATTTTTTAGTTTGCCTCCATTTTTCCTGGTGGGGTTGCTAAGTTAGGGTAACCTAGATACCCCATTTTCTTTTTCGATTATCTCAGAAACCAAAGGAGCACAAAATTTTTTGAATGGGGTAAAATTACCACATAATTATGGCATAACTAAATTTTGATTTTCTTGGAGTGGGGTCGCTAGATCAATGGAGGTAAACTTTCTTATTAATAGAGTGGTTTACGACTCGAATAGCTTAGGAATATCACTGGGAATTCAACTTAAACCATGGTCAACCAATGTCTAATAAGTCGAATTGTTGATTTTCGAATGTATTTTGAAGTTGGGTAGCTACTGAAATTTATTAGTGAGATTTACTAAGGTCTAAAATACAAACAAAAAACACTTACCCATACAGAAAAGACCCAAAGTTATTGATTATTTTGTATTGTTATTGCAAAATACCACTGAAAAACTGCTTTTTTTTCTCAGAATACATTATGATTTTAGAAGAAAATGCCCTAAAACTAATTTTTTTTGACAGGTTTGAAATGGCAAATGGTGAATACGTCAAAAATTTGGCACATAATAGCTTCATTATTTGTGTTTGAGGTTATAAGGTTGGTGATTTTTTAGACCACCTCAGGGGGGTGGTTTAAATTTATAGCCCCCAGAAAGGATCTTTTTGTGGCATTTGGTAATAAGTTTGTTTATAATTTCCCTAGTAGTAGCAAGGGGGCGGCCCGCAGGCCTGGCAACTAGGCCTCTTCATGGGCCCTTTCTGCCATACCCCGTTTCGCACCCTTATCCTCCCACTCCCTCTACATTTCGTGCCTCTCTCTCTCTCTCTCTCCGGGCCTTGCCGCCTTCGTTACGACCACCTACGTGGTACAGCAAATTGTATCAATTTAAAAACCGCATAAGGTATTATCCTCCAACATTTACAAAGGTATAGGTACAAAATTAAACCAGGTAAAAGGTAGATATCTATTACCATAGGTACCTAATTCTAAATGAATAACATTAAACTAATTAAATAAAAAAAACTTTGAAATAAACTAATTAAACAAGAAAACTTCAGAATTATAATACCTACTCCAAAAAGGCCGAGCACTGGAAACTAAGTGTAAATGGACAATTTCCAGTGGTCGGCCTTTTTTTATTGCCTTTTAAATAATTTATTTGGCACTTTAGACCCGGCCGCATCCTGGCTAGCCTATTTTTTGAATTAGATTCTTTACAACCCTGAAATCCTTATTTTACAATCCGAAAGCTTGAAAAAAGTGAAATAATTTTTTTTCCTCTAACTCAATGGTCGGCCATAGGGGCCGGCTACCGGCAAGTTCCCTAACTTAAAATTCCATTCACCGGCCGCCTCATTTTATTACCTCAAAATTAATTATTTACATTTTTTTTCATTTTAGCATAAAATTGAAGTATATTTTTCAATAAAAAAATAGTACAAAACACACACACACACACACACACACACACACTGACTTTTGGCGCCAATTTTTGACAGTACCCGTTAACAAAATTGGCGGGAGAAATAATGTTTTTGTGACAGAAGGTTGACAGTTTATAGATAAATACTCAAGGTAGAGAGGAAACTGCCAGATTTTAAGTTATAGTGAAATAAATTCGAAAAAGGCCGACCTCTGGGGGGGGGGGAGGCGGCGCACTGGCGAGTTCACCCTATTTTTAAATAAAATATTCATTACGTAGACGAAATTCCGCTTAAAAATATATCGATTATTTGCATCTCGTGTTTCTAAAAATAAACCTATAAATACGAAAAAAACACAAGGAGAAATACCGAAAAAATATCCGACAAAATGACGTCTAAGAAGTAGGCGAGCCTCCTCAAATGCTTTTAATTTATTTAAACTTTTCCTTTCGTCAGCAGGTCTCATGCTTAAAAACACATCAATAAATAGTTTGAAAATCAGCCAAAATAATGACTAGATCATTCATTATTTTAAAAGCAATAGGTAACAAAAAATTATAATTTTCTATACCCAAGTACAGACTCGACTTTAAAATTTTACGTAATTTTGGCGAATTTATTGATTTTATTACCTCCATTAACCTAGCGACCCCACCCCAAGAAAATTTCGTCTCCAATAAAAAAATTTTGTGCTGCTCTGGTTTCTGAGAAAATCGAAAAAGAAAATGGGGTAGCTAGATTAATATTAAATTAGCAACCCCATCAGGAAATTGGCGCCAAAAATTTTTGGTTTTAAAATTATGTGCTAATTATGTGCTCTCAGAATATATAAGAAAACAAATCGAATTTTTCATTTTAAATTCGAAAAAGAAAATGCGGTAGCTATTTATATTTTTGTTTTAAAATTATGTGCTCGACGAATATATAAAAAAAATCGAATTTTTCATTTTAAATTATGTTTTTTTTTTTTTAAAAAAAAAGGTGGGGTAGATAGGTTAATATTAACTTAGCGACACCACATGTTTATGTATCACGGAATTTAAAAATATCGTCCATAATCAGAAAATTTTATACTCGTCTGGTTTCCGAAAAAATCAATCAAACATAATTTAAAATGAAAAATTTGATTTTTTTCTTATATATTCGTCGATCACATAATTAGCACATAATTTTAAAACCAAAATTTTTTAGTTTGCCTCCATTTTTCCTGGTGGGGTTGCTAAGTTAGGGTAACCTAGATACCCCATTTTCTTTTTCGATTATCTCAGAAACCAAAGGAGCACACAATTTTTTGAATGGGGTAAAATTACCACATAATTATGGCATAACTAAATTTTGATTTTCTTGGAGTGGGGTCGCTAGATCAATGGAGGTAAACTTTCTTATTAATAGAGTGGTTTACGACTCGAATAGCTTAGGAATATCACTGGGAATTCAACTTAAACCATGGTCAACCAATGTCTAATAAGTCGAATTGTTGATTTTCGAATGTATTTTGAAGTTGGGTAGCTACTGAAATTTATTAGTGAGATTTACTAAGGTCTAAAATACAAACAAAAAACACTTACCCATACAGAAAAGACACAAAGTTATTGATTATTTTGTATTGTTATTGCAAAATACCACTGAAAAACTGCTTTTTTTTCTCAGAATACATTATGATTTTAGAAGAAAATGCCCTAAAACTAATTTTTTTTGACAGGTTTGAAATGGCAAATGGTGAATACGTCAAAAATTTGGCACATAATAGCTTCATTATTTGTGTTTGAGGTTATAAGGTTGGTGATTTTTTAGACCACCTCAGGGGGGTGGTTTAAATTTATAGCCCCCAGAAAGGATCTTTTTGTGGCATTTGGTAATAAGTTTGTTTATAATTTCCCTAGTAGTAGCAAGGGGGCGGCCCGCAGGCCTGGCAACTAGGCCTCTTCATGGGCCCTTTCTGCCATACCCCGTTTCGCACCCTTATCCTCCCACTCCCTCTACATTTCGTGCCTCTCTCTCTCTCTCTCTCTCCGGGCCTTGCCGCCTTCGTTACGAAGGACGGAACGTCAGCCCATCTTAAGAGAGTGTAGCTCCTCCTCTTCTATTGTGGGGGCACCCCACGTCTGCTGCCTCAATATGGCGTACCCGTCACACTCTCCTATCAGGTGCACCGCTGATTCCTCTGCCCACCCACATGTTGCCCTGTCAGCATTCCTACTAACAATCCAATGTCCTTGCGAGTTTTTCCCAGGAGCCATTTAGTTCTGGCTGCGTCTGGTCCACTCACGAACAGTTTGAACTGTCTGCACCCTCGCTCTTCCCTCCAGGACGACTTCAGTTGATCGCTCGCCCATTTATTGAGCTCGCTCTGCACCTGTTTCCTTGTGATTCCCAAGAGCGGTTCCGGTCCAATATATTGGGTTTCGGCCCCAGCTCTAGCAAGTTCGTCCGCCTTCTCATTCCCTGGTATTCCCTCGTGCCCCGGGATCCACATCAGTGTCACCCTCTTGTCTTCAGCTAATGTCTGTAGCGCGTTAACGCACTCTTCCACTGGCTACTGACAATTTTTAGTGAACTTAGAGCCTTGAGGGCAGCTTGGCTATCGGAACATATGCAAATGTCCCTCCTGCTATTTCTGACCTCTGGTAGGGTTGCCGCCATGATAATGGCGTATACCTCCGCCTGAAAGACCGTAGCGTGCTCGCCAAGCGGATAGCTTTCTAGAACCTCTAGGTCTTTCGCATACCCTCCTGCGCCTGTTGTCTGCCTGGCTGACAGTTTGGATCCGTCAGTGTAGCAGACCGTCGCGTCTCTGCTTAATTCGTTTCGGAATTCTTCTCTCTGCCACCAATCACGTTCAGGTATTGTGACTTTGTACTTTTTGTTAAACCTCCATGGTTTCGAAGGAGTCCCTACTGGCATCTTTAGGAGAGGCAACTCTTTTGTTACCAGTTCCTCGATTGCCAGATGACCCACTTTTTCCCCTCTGCCCTTCCATAGGCCCTTGTCTCTCAGTTGTAGGTGCATCGCCATCGCTTCCTTCTTGATCCAAACAAGCGAGGGGAGACCTAAGATGGTTTCTAGGGCTCTAATGGGGGTAGTCCTCATTGCGCCTGTTATTCCCCTGCAGAAGAGCCCCTGCAGGCTCATGAGCTTTCTGGAAGTGGTCAGGTTTTCTACTACAGGCCACCAGACCTATAATTTCCCTAAGTAACCATTTTTACAAGGATTAATTTACCTTATTTAATATCCCAAGTTGCTCATTACCCAATAACACACCTCCAATTTTGTCCAGAAAAACGCCATATTTTGAACCCGTTTTCAGCACAAAAAAATATATTTATGAGGTCACTACGAGGCAAAACAAACATAAGTGAAGGTCACTGATTATGCACGAAAAATATACCAAACAAAAAAAAACAAACTGAAAGTAAAACCTTTAGGTTATCTAAAACCTCAGTCATAAAATCTTTCCTGTAGCTGTAGCTTTCATCAGAAGAGGTTGGTACAAGTCAAGGTGCAAGCAGAGGTAAAAGATTCGAACTCGCTGTTTGTGATTGAACGCAGCGCTAATATTTTTGAACTGGCATTTCGACAGTGACGGAAATGTAAAAAAAAACTTGCATTTAAGTTTTTTAATGCATTTCATAAATAAAAACATCTTTTAAATAAATAAAAAATTAATCTACTCCTTATTTTATTATTACCCATCCAAATCGTTGTGTGACATCAAGTATTAATTAAAGAAATTAATTATTTTACTATTTAAACCCCGCGTGGGTTTAAATTTTTTAATTTTCTTTTCTTTTAAATTGAAACTTTCTTCTTAAATCCAACAAAAGATTATGTTAAGATGATTATACAATAAACAAATTTAATAAAACTCTTTTTATAAATCAAACTATTTCCAAAACTCAAGGAGGTTTGGTTTAAAATGCTTAAAACCGAAAATTTCACTTAAACCTAGGACCGTTCTAAAATAGACTAAACCTTTTTAATAAATCCCACCGTTAATGTTTTTCTTTTTTCTGTGCGTTTAATTAGTTATTTTCTGCTCCTTTTAACGTACTTAACTTTATTTAAACCTCGATTTAAACCATTTACAACAAAGATAAAAAAAGTTTATAACCAACCTAATTTTTAATTTACCCACTCCGCTATATTGGATCTTTGACATTTGGCATTTTTTCTAGAAAAATAATAAATACATTTTACAAAAATCTGGGAACAAAAATCAGTTGAAACCTAAAAAAGTTATTAGCAAGCACAACCAGTCCATTAACCAACCACAACTCGACACCTACTTATTGTGTTTAGGGAATCAATTTTAAAGGAGTGGATATCAAGGACCATAACATACTAATATTTCACAAATTCTTGTCATATTTTGGGACAAACATCAATTTTGTTAAAGATATTTAAATAAAAAATGTTGGTCATATATTTCTCATTATTTTACAAAAACAAATTTTGGCTGCTAGAAGCCAGAACAATGAGTTTCTTCTGTGCTAAATCTATTTTTAGCCGATCTATGTTTCTCCTATGTGGCTCACCTATTTTATTTATGATCTAATTTTACTCTGCCAGTGTACTTTGAAAGTTTTAGTTAATGACTGGAAATGTTAATTTTACACACAAAAATTAACAGTAGGTCGTAAAATATACATAAAAAAGTGATTTAAATGATAATCATTTATTTCATTTGGGCAGCAAGAATGCGAAAAAAGTTGTTAGCATGCCAGCAAAATTCAAGTCTACATATGACTTCCGTGGGGTTACTGACCCCCAATTTTTCTTATTAATAACAGTATTAAAATGCGCTTAGAGCAGGGAATCTTGCAAAATGAATTGAAATATATAAAAATAATAAATTAAGCCCATAACTAAAGAACTTTTGAAGAAATCATATGGTGCTTTAGCTGGGTTCAGGCTCTGGTTCTCGATTTTCAACTTTTAAACAATTATTTTGTTTTATTTTAATTTAATTTAATTTTAAACATATTTAAAAATAATACTGTATAAAGGAGATATTTTATATTTGTTTATGCAGATGTAGATAACTATTGTAAGTACAACAATTTCTTATTTTCCTCCTTCCTTCACCATTCTCCAAATACCAAAAATGACTATTCTCCATATTTAAAAATAGCAAGGCAAAAATACAATTATGTTAGTTAGCAATCTGCAGTCAACAAAATAGGCACCAACCGAAAGTTGGCTTCACTTTCGTCGCATACTCTAAGACAATTCAGATTAAACTACCTACACAGTACAGAAATCTGGAAGAGATTTTCGAAAGTCTGTGGAATCATTAAGAGAATCATCGCTTGTTAAAAAAGCTTGCTACACTCTTGATGGATTTTTTAATGATAGATTTTAGCTTTGTTTTATTTTGTCTAGTCCCTAGCCCAGTGGAAAACAGCTGATGGCATTACTCGACATTACCTTGGGCATTACAACCAGATTTACATGTGTATAAAATTCACTTATGTATTGTAATCATTGATTTTTCTGATAATAAAGCACATTATTAAAGCTAGCAGTGTAAAACGGGCAGTTTAAATGTTTTTTTTTTATCTCATCATTGAAGGATAACTATAGGCTAACTAAGGGCCATATAGCCCCTATTTTCAAAACAAAGTTTTTTTTCAAATTTAAGGCTCTTGTGGTTTTTGAGATATGGTCTGCACTTCTAGATAGATAATTTAGGATTGACAAACTGGGAAATGGGGCTTTTAATTAGCCCATATTTCTAGATACAGGTCATTACATATGAAATCAACCAAAAAAAAAGGGAGGTTTGGCAGACCATCTCTCCGATTTCGATAATTTTTGATATATTTATTTTAACCATAAAGGGGATGAAAAATCCCAAATTTTTTTGACCATTAGTTTTTTTTCTAATTAATTCTTGAACATCATAAAAACTACCAATTTTGCTCAAACTTGTACTTAAAGAAATTGAAATATCTCGATAACTACTTAACTGGTGGTTTATAGCTCGTTTTAAAGGTATTTTAAATACCTTTCGAATGATGTATCACATGACTTTTTGTTTAAAAAAAAATTGAAATTTAAAAAAATATATTTTGTTTCTGGGTATTTCCCCAAACTATTTATAAAATTTCAAGATGGAGACTGGATGGTTTCATCAAAAAAAAAATATTTTAAAAATTTTGAAAATTAAAAAAAAATTAAGTCATGTGATTCTTCATTAAAGTGGCCTTTAAAATACCTTTAAAACAAGCTATCACACAGTCAATTTTAACCAAATGTGCAGGTACACAAAAAGAGTAATATGACAACTGTATACCGTACAAAAGCGAGTAATACCTTGTTTTATAGATATTTTAAAGCCCATTTTGATAAAGTATCACATAACCTAATTTTTTTTTAATTGTTTTCAAAATTTTTAAAATAATTTTTTTTGATAAAATTGAAATTTTGTAAATAGTTTGGCGAAATATCCAGAAACAAAATATTTTTTTTTTAAAAAAATTCAGATTGTCAATAATTAAAAAAAAAGTTTTTTTTTATTTCAAATTTTTTTAAAAACAAAAAGTACATCATATGATACATCATATTTAAAATACCTTTAAAAAGAGCTATAAACCACTGTTGTAGTTCAACTAGTTATCGAGATATTTCTTTAGGTACATGTATGTAACTTAAAAGACGAGTCTCCGTAAAACCGTTTTTAAAAAATTATAATTTTCTTGTTCAAAATTATACAAGTGATTTCTATCAAATCTAATTCTAGACTAAAACTAAAAGTAACTTAAAAATGGTAAAACACATGTTAATAAAATATAAAGATTCGAAGAAATATTCCATAGGATTGCAGACTCAGCAGCTTTGTAACGTCTTCACTAGTTTGTCAGTATAAGGTGGTCATATAACTCCTCCACCCTTAGAAGGAAGCCTCCCCTGGGAGGATAACTCTAACATGTTCCCTTTCGGAAGATTCCAAAGTCGAAGTTTGCTTATTTTTTTCTCGTTTTTTGTAGTAGCAAAAGTACGTAAAGGCTGTAACCAATATGACATAAAGACAGATTGTCCAACCACTAGGCACGTACAAGTCGGATAGTGTATTTTCTTTGTATAAGGGAACCAAAGGGTTGACGATTGGTTTATCAAATTCCAATTTTTTCAAATCAATACTGAATTTAGGTAATTCTTGATGACTGATTTCCAATATGGGTGAATTGATTATTAAGGGACTGCCAATTGTTTTTTCTTGAAAATGCAGTTGTTTTCCTTTAAATAACAGTTTGCATGTGTTTCCGGTGATCAGAAAAATGCCTCTTAGCTCCTTGACTTCAGTTTGCTTTTGGCAAGTAATTTGAAGATTTTCCGCAAAAAGAAAAACTGCCAAATATTTATTTAGTTCCGGAATGATTTCCATATGATTTTCTTCAATTTTCAGTTTGGTCAGTGTGCAGGTGTCGGCGGTTCCCTGCATAATAATACTCCTTTCGCAGAGTGCTTGGCTGTTGCTTAATAAATAGCTAGGACAGTGAAATGATTTACCTTGGGTAATACATTTGCCGTTTAGAGGTTTAATTTGATTATTTATTCGCGATTTTAAGAGGTATTGATTATTTGGTAAAACTGTTACAAAATCCGATCTGATTTTTGAGGGAATTGATATTAAGTGAAACAAGTCAAATTGTTCTTCGGTATCGATTGGAATTGATAGGAAGTACATAATTTTATTATTATCTATATGACAATTGATTTTTATCATAGACTCAATATAGAAAATATCCTCTGTCTTAATTTCGAAAGGAAATTGATTTTTATAAAATTCGGATATTCTTTTTAATTCTAAAATTAAATTTTTCGAGCTTATAATACTCGGATGCATCACATTTAATTTACAAAAGGTCAGTGAGTTTTCTACTTCTCGGAAAATGCCTAACACGCTACTATAAAGCAAGATTAGTTCATTGTACAATGTTTTGATAAAAATTGCAGCATCTGAGGTAGCACCGTTTTTGATTATAGAATGCATTTGCAAAATTTTTGACCTTAACATAAGTTCATTATGCTGAATATTTTGGACAGTTTTGTTAAATTGGTTAATTATATTTTGACTTATTGAATATTCCAATGATAATTGATTTTGAATGCTCTTCTCATTACGCTGCATGTGATCTATTATGCTGTAAATTTTATTCCCGTCGTTTGAGTCTAGATTTCCTGTTACTCCCTTAATAACCGAACCTAAACTATCAATAAGGCCTCGTTTAATTCGTTTTGATTGGTGAATATTTATGTTTTCGAGTTTTTCGAAAATTGATTGGTTATAGAAATGGGCTATTTTGTTAAAATTATATGTTTCTCTTTCTAACACGGTGAGATTCGCATAAGTCCGTTTCAGTAATAGGTGCTGCGATTTTATGTTTTCGTATTCTTTTAGTAGGGGTCCTAAGTCATAGTAATGTACAAATGTGTGTTCTGTCCTTTGGAGTCTGGCATGGCCTAGATTGATTGGCAGAACTCCTAGGTTTTGCGTAATGTTCGTTATTCCTGACTCTCTTGCGTGGGTGGCGAGGAATCTGAAATAGGTTTAATTTTAATTTTCTTTTTGGGTCTTTTTATATTAGAAATGTGTATTTTGTCTGATGTGTTGGGATGTGTAGTTTGTATTCTGGCTGTTTTTAGATTAGGATCCAAACTAGATATTTTTTCTTTTTTGTATTTATTTTTTGTCTTTTGCTGTTTTTGTTTATTTTTAACATACACGTTTTCGGGGATTTCTGGTAATTTTTCGCGCGATTCGTTTGCCTTGTCAATGACTCCTTGTTTTTTATTTTGTATATCTTGATTGATTTTTTCGTAAAGTGTTTTAATTTTCTCGCGGTGGTTTTCAATATAGTTATTGATAAGTTGTTTATTTATGTCCAGATTAAACGGTGACTCGTTGCCAAAATGGCCAGTAATTATCTCGTACGGTTTTAAATTTGTGACCGAATGAATTGTGTTGTTATAAGCTAAAATACTATAGGTTACTTTATTTTCTACAGGGTCATTTTTAAACTGTTCTTGATTATTAAAAAGTCTAATATGTTCTATTAATGTCGAATGAAACCGTTCCACTATCCCATTGGAGTCTGGGTGCTGGGAACAAATAAAATGAATTTTTATTTTATGTAGTTCAAGTAGTTCACGTATAACAGAGTTCTTAAATTCGCCGCCATTATCAAAAATTATTTGTTCTGGGATGCAATGATGAGAGAAATAAATTAATAATTTATTTGCTATTTCGATGCCTTGCGCAGAATCGATTTTATAGGCCTGCGCGTATTTTGAGAACGGATCGACAATGGTTAAAAACTTGCTGTTTTCCAAACTGATAGTATCTGCGTGCAAAATCTGAAAAGGTTTGATCGAGGTGGGTGTAACATTGTATTCTACGCGTATTGGCTTTCGATCGTATTTTGTAAGTTGACAGACTTCACACTCGTTTATATAATTTTGGATTGTTCTAGATTGATTCGGCCAGTAATAATGCGCTTTTATGCGTTTTTCAGTTTCTTCTATTCCCCTGTGATTAGTTTTCCCTTCATGATTATTTTGTATCATTTCCTGTATTTCGTTTTCAGATAAAACATCGATTAATTTTTTAGAGCATTTGATCATTTGAATTTCTGAGTTTTTAAAATAAGTTTGTAAGACAGTACTGAATTTTTCGTAAATTGGGTCTTCGAAATAAACATAGTACTTTATTTTTGGAACCACGTACTCTTTAATAAACTGGACTACATCTTTTTCGAAATTATTTTGAGAGAGTTGAACGTGAAATCTTTGTTTTGTTAGGAATAATCTGGTGATGGAAGTTTTGGCAGGGGCAAAATTTACTTCCGAAATAAATATTTGATTTTTTCCAAAATTTACAGGGCAATCAACTATTGGTATTCCGATTATTGGGTTTTCGTGACTGGAGTGTACCGTTTGGTCGCTAACGTTGTCTTCGACCGCGTTATTATGATCGTCCAAGTCTCCTGTTTCAACGACGATCGATTGACTTTCTTGATCGTTTTTATTTGTCAAATTTTCGTTTATTTTTTCGACGTATTCGCGCAACCGATCTAAGCAAGCCTGTGGATTTTGGGGGTCTACGTTTTTTGTCTCGTTAGTGTTTATTTCCACGCGCGAAAGAGCGTCTGCATTTCGATTTAAGCATCCTTTTTTGTATTTGGTTTCAAAATCATATTCCGCAAGCTTTAAGCTCCATCGTACTAACCTAGAATTCGGTTCTTTTAATGACATTAGCCATTCGAGTGGTTTATGGTCAGTTATAATGTTAAATTTTCGGCCAAACAAATAGGGTCTAAAGTATTTAACCGCCCACACTATAGCTAATAATTCTTTTTCGGTTGTGGAGTAATTTATTTCCGACTGATTAAGTGTCCTTGAACCGTACGCGATTGGAAGATCTGACCCAATTTTTCCTTGCGAAAGTACGCAGCCAATTGCGAAATTACTAGCGTCCGTAGTAAGGTTAAACGGTTCCTCAAAATTTGGGTATTGTAGTATGGGTTCGTTAATTAATATGTTTTTGCACGTCTCGAAGGCTTTTATATACGCGGGATTTTTCGGGTCAAGTATGGCATCTTTTTTTAGATAAACAGTCATAGGTTTTGTTATTCTCGCAAAATCCGCGATAAATTTACGGTAGTAACCCACGAGACCCAAGAATTGTTTTATCTGTTTTTGTGTAGTAGGTATCGGGTAACAAGATATCGCTTTAATTTTTTCAGGGTTGGGTTTCACGCCGTGAGGTGTAACAATGTGTCCTAAGTAGGCCACTTCTTTTCTGAGAAATTCCGACTTATCTAATTGCACTTTAAAATTTGCTTGTCGTAATCGATCAAATACTTCTCTTAAACGATTTATGTGTTCTTGCAAACTTGTGCTAAACACTATTATGTCGTCTAAGTAAACCAGACAGCGTTCGTTTTGGATACCTCTAAGGATGTTATCCATCACCCTTTGAAAGGTGGCAGGCGCATTTTTTAGGCCAAAAGGCATTCTTAAAAACTCGTAATGCCCATTTTCGGTATTAAATGCCGTTTTAGGAATGTCTTCCTCTGCCAACTCAATTTGGTGAAAACCTGATGCGAGGTCAAGAGTAGAGAAATATTGACAGCGCCCAAGCTTATCAAGAAGATCTGATATATTTGGAATTGGATATTTGTCGCCTATTGATTTAAGATTTAATTTACGAAAATCGATAACTATCCTCCACTTACGTTTCCCGGAAGCGTCCAACTTTTTGGGTACCACCCAGATTGGTGACGACCAGGGAGAATAGCTGGGTCTTATAATATTTTGTTCGAGCATTTCTTGGACCTGCCTTTTAACCTCATTTCTGTGAATTTCGGGGTACCTATACGATTTAGTGTAAATTGGCACTTCGTCCGATGTTTTTATTGAATGTTTTATTTGGCTGGTAAAAGTTAACTGATTTCCGTCGATATGAAAAATATCCGAATACTCTTTTAATAATTCGATTGTCAATTTGCATTCTTCGCTGTTCATGTGCTCGGTTCTAATTTTCGAAACCTCAAATTTAAATTTATTTACGTTAACGTTATTAAGGTCTGGTGTAGGTTTTTCTTGAAGTTCATACTCGTTAAAATCAATGACTTCTAAAGAGTCAAAAAGTTCAACTTTTAAATTTTTTTCGGTTGGGTTTAAGATCGTGCAAATGGCCTCATAGTTTTTTACCGTCGTAAGGCATTGCGGGATTTCTAAATTTGAAATTTTTGTGTATGGGATTATTACGTCACCATTTTCGATATTTTTTATGTTCATTTTAATTACTTGTTCTGACCTTGGTTGCAAGAATAAAATATTGGTGTTTTTTGACGAATTATGAAATTTTAATTTTATTTGAGAATTGGGAGTAATTAAGTTGTTTTTCTCAAGGTCAATATTTGCTTTTAATAAGGATAGATTGTCTATCCCCAACAAACAGTCAAAATAGTTGTGAAAATCAAAAATATAAAATTTTAATTGTTTTGTATCCACATTAAATATTTTTGAACAGGGAATAAGCGTGCTAAAATGTTCTATGGAGGTACCGTGAGCAGTTGAGATTTGAAATGGGTCATTTTTTATCGATTTTTGGAAATATTTTTGTGCGATTTCTGGTTTTACAAAAGATCTAGTACTACCCGTGTCTATCAGAATTTTTAGATTATTTTCTGGAAAAATAATATAAGGTAGTTTATTTTCGCTATTAGTGAGGTTCATTAATTCGTATTCGGGGGTTCCGAGGCTGGTTCCTGAAAAAACTCGTTTAACTCGTGATCGTTTTGAGAATATTCGGTGTAATCCGTGTAAAGATACTGATTTTCTTCCTCCGGATATTCGATTGTAGGGTCGTCCTCCGATTGGTCATCGATATTATTTATTTCTTCAATTACGAAGTTTGACCGGGGTTTTGATTGATTATTTTGAGCGTAATTTTGCATTGGTCGATAAGGAAAGTTTTTGTTTTGTTGGGGTCTAAAGGTTTGGTTTGATATGCCGCTCATGGGCGTTGGTTTCGATAATTTTGACATGGGTATTTGATTAGGCCTAAATACGTTTGTTTGGTTTGGATTTCTTGCAAAATAATTTTTATTTTGTTCGGGTTTGTATATTAATTGTTGTTGTCTGTAATTCGAAGTGGAAGCAAGCTGGTTATGAGGATAATTTGTTAACTGTAAAGGTTGGTTGGGTCGTGGTCTGTTTAAAGTGTGATTGATGTTATTATGTAATGGTTTCGAATTTTGAAATTTTTGGGCACTTTCGATTTGAAAATCGTTTGTAAGCATTTTAAGCGCATCATTCATATCTATTGGATTTTTAGTTCGCATTAAGGACCCAACAGGCTCTTTTAAACCGCGTAATAAAACTCTTAAAGATAACCCTCTACAAAACACACCCATGATTTTTCTTTCATCAGCCGAGCCGTGAGTGGAAAGATAAGAAGTTTGGTGATTTAACTGGTGTTGTAATCTGTTGTAAAAATCGAACGGCGATTCATTTCCTTGTTTCATTTCTGTAGTTTCGATAACAAGCGTAAAAAGATCGCGTTTATCCCCATACGTATTAAGAAGAGCTTCTTTTAAATCCACAAAACTAGAAATGGTGTTTGAGGCAATATTTATTGCCGCTTCACCTTTAATTTTACCCAAAATACTCGACATCAAATATTCATTTTGAAAATCGCTAGTATCAGCGGTGTTGTAAAATTTGGTGATTAATTTTTCACATATTTCTATAAATCTGGCTAATAGTTCTGGTTCCCCATGAAATTCGGGGATCATGTTTAAATACTCAGATTTTAGTTGTGGTGTAGCCATTTTTGTTAAGTTTGCTTGCAGATTTGTAGAGATATTATAATTTGGTCCTAAATCTAGCCCTAAGTTAACTTTTCCTATCAATTCCGATAAAAATATATCAATTTTCGGGTCTGAACTTTGACTTACACAAGTTTGTTCTTCGTCTTTTATTGAGTCAGAATCAGAATTTGAAATATCAGAATTTTCGAAAACGGAACCTCTAAATGACATTAAAAGTATTACTTACAGTGAAACTATCAAGATCTGTCCAAGCATTTGTCCTCTGATATCCATTCAAAGGGCACTGATGCAAATACTTCCGGTATTGATGTACGTTCAATAATCCTTTGGTAAATCTTCTCGTTGAGCTACTCAGTTCACTCAACTGGAACTTCCTCTTGATCCAAACAATTCGAATTCGCGAACCGCCCGGCACCTTTTTGTTATTTATTTGTTCGTAGAATCCCAATAAATCGTTAAGACGAACCGTCAATAATATTCATTTATCGCGATTGGGAATCCTACCGACTGCGCCACTTAAAAGACGAGTCTCCGTAAAACCGTTTTTAAAAAATTATAATTTTCTTGTTCAAAATTATACAAGTGATTTCTATCAAATCTAATTCTAGACTAAAACTAAAAGTAACTTAAAAATGGTAAAACACATGTTAATAAAATATAAAGATTCGAAGAAATATTCCATAGGATTGCAGACTCAGCAGCTTTGTAACGTCTTCACTAGTTTGTCAGTATAAGGTGGTCATATAACTTGTATGTATGTATGTAACATGGATTTTCAAAAATTAATTAAAAAAAAAAACTAATGGTCAAAAAAAATTTCAATTTGTTTTTTTGTTTAAATTTTCTTTCATAAGCACTGCTAAAGCTTGCAGGACAATAAGGGAAAATTTTGTTTTAAAAATAGGGCCTGTAATTGCATTGAATCAAATGAAATAATCTGGACACAGTCAAGGTGATATATATATTTTCTCGCATGGTACTTTTACAAAAAAATATATTTAATGAAAAAAAAATCATTACCGAGTACTTGGAAAAAAGTATCAAAGTATATTATTACCGCAAATAAAAATTTAAAAAGCATCACAATCAGTTGAAAATTGCTTTGCAATATAGCGTAATTCGTATTAATTTTCTTTATCCTTGATTTATTATTTTTATTCAGTAAGGTCATGAGCAAGGCTATTAATATTTTGTTTAACAATCAATTTTCGATGTAACAAAGTGGCGTTTTATTATTTAAATCATTTTCAGGTTCACTGAAGATCACAAATAATAATAAACAATAATACTCCAAATCCTACTACCACCATCATTCGGCAATCATATCACAAGAATGTTTACAATATGTGATTTTTTTCAAAACAAAACAATTATAAAGTTCAACAAGCAGTTATTATTTTTTTCAGATTATTATTTAAATAATTTTCAGGTTCACTAAAGCTCACAAATAATAATAAACAATAATACTCCAAATCCTACTACTACCAACATATCACAAGAAAACAAAAGAATTATGAGGTTCAACAAGCAGTTATTAAAATAGTTACAAACAGTGGAACCTTTCTGACCTCAAAAATATTTTAGTTTTTCCGGTAGCGGCGTTTTCTTTTTTTGGCAATAACCTAAATTCTATGTGCATGGAAATTTAAAAATATATATATATTTTTTAACCTAATTGACCTAGCAATGAAAGGAAGAGAACAATAGTAACTATTAATTATTTAAATACAAGCAATCAAAAATTTGACAGAAAAAATGTCATTAAGATCTTTAATTTTATTTTAGGGTTAAGGTTTTCCCATTTTTGAAAAAAATAGCTAATAATTATTAACCCAACCTTCTTCACGTTTTCTATAACTAACCTATTCAATATTACTAAAACTTTCTAATACATTGCAAAGTAACTATTGGTATGTATGAATTGTGTGAACAAATGTGTACTGAGATATATAAGTGTACACACATAAAACTGGTACAGCAGAAGGTAGCTGCAAATATGATTTTTTATAAGCAATGAAAGGAAGAGAACAATAGTAACTATTAATTATTTAAATACAAGCAATCAAAAATTTGACAGAAAAAATGTCATTAAGATCTTTAATTTTATTTTAGGGTTAAGGTTTTCCCATTTTTGAAAAAAATAGCTAATAATTATTAACCCAACCTTCTTCACGTTTTCTATAACTAACCTATTCAATATTACTAAAACTTTCTAATACATTGCAAAGTAACTATTGGTATGTATGAATTGTGTGAACAAATGTGTACTGAGATATATAAGTGTACACACATAAAACTGGTACAGCAGAAGGTAGCTGCAAATATGATTTTTTATAAGCAATTAAAGGAAGAGAACAATAGTAACTATTAATTATTTAAATACAAGCAATCAAAAATTTGACAGAAAAAATGTCATTAAGATCTTTAATTTTATTTTAGGGTTAAGGTTTTCCCATTTTTGAAAAAAATAGCTAATAATTATTAACCCAACCTTCTTCACGTTTTCTATAACTAACCTATTCAATATTACTAAAACTTTCTAATACATTGCAAATTAACTATTGGTATGTATGAATTGTGTGCACAAATGTGCAACACCGACTTTTTGACTTTGTCATTTTAGGTTATATTTTTGGCATATATAAATTTTTTATAAGGAGAAGGCTTGTTTATTTTATACTACTTCAAAATATAGGCAAAAATTTTCAAAAAAGCAAAAATAATTTATTAACTAAACAAAAGCTACACAGTTATTGGTCTATTCAACTAGCTAATTATGAAAGAAACAAGTCTACGATAGTAACCATAATAAATCGATTTCAAGAAGAAGAAGAAACTGTCCCTCGAATGGAAGGCATCGGTTTGAAATTTTCAAATAAGTTTGGATTTTCACCAATAACTTCTTTATATGCCCTTACGATGAGTATTAGATGTTCTCAATTCCTGGGAATGATATTAAAACTAGTCCCCAAACGTTCTCTATGGGATTCGCATCAGGAGTTTTTGCAGGCCAAGGCAAAACTTCGATATTATTATCCTGGAACCAATTCTGGCCGTAGGAAATGGACAGTTATCTTGTTGGAATAAAAAATGATCTGGATAAACCAGAATTTGTCTTTTATCGCTGTTGGACTCAAAGATCTTCTCATCTGTGAAAACCACCTGCTGCCAAAATTATTCGTCCCTCAGAGAATAATTGAGACTGCTTCTTTTCCTCACTTAATTTAGTTTTTTTTGCCGCAATGCGACACCATAGCCTCGAACGTTTAATCCTCCTGCCTAATGTTGTTATGGATCCTGGAAATTTTAATTAAATTTTTCTTTCTTTCGCTTTGGCAAACGGATGATTTTCCAGAAAATTGATTGCTTCTTGGTCTTCCTCTGGGCTAGTAACTTTCGTCAAACCGGTGCTTTCCTTTCCGTGGATAGGTCCCTCCTCTTGAAATCGTTTTTTTTTATGTTTACTATATTACTATTGAGCTTTATCAAATTCGGAAAGATGCGGCGGCATTTTTTAAAATTTGGATGACACTGAAATTCAAAACACGATGCTGTCAGGAGTCTGTGACATTGTCACTTACAGGAAGACAATGCCGTACTATAAACATTTTAAAAATTAAACAGGCTGATAACTTCTGCTGTACCAGTTTTACATGGAGAGAAGTGTACTTTATTTTTGATGTTTTGTTTTTTAAATATAGAAAAAAACATCACTTTACCAATTATAAAACACTTTTACTAAAATACTTGCCCTATTAGATATAATGTAATATAATTAATACACACCATACCATCGATAGGTATCAAAGTATTTGATAAAATATCAAAATGAATATTTGCAAAAAATTAACACAAAAGTTAATGTCTCAAGGCCATAAAAGCAGACCTATTCGAATAATTATTTCATAAAGAACCCAGACTGGCTCATTTTCACTTTAACACATTTCTGCCAGCAGTATAATATACAGGGTGGTCCAATGAGACTGGCCACCAGATTTATCTGGGAAACCATGATCCCAAAAAGTCAAAGGAAAAACTTTTGCTAAATAAATTGGGAACTGTGCAGCTCAGCCGAGGGCTCAGCCTTCCAAAAGCCTAGTTATAAAGGATCTAAAACTATTTTTTTTTCCAGATAAATCCGACAGTCAGTCTTATTGGACCATCCTATATATGCACTAATGTAATTAATCTTTTTGTGTGTAAATAAGCTCTCTTTTGATTACCTTTTTAATAATGCTCGTAAACAATGAACAAACATGGAAATTAAAATATACATATAGTGTGTCCCTAAAGTCTGGAGTAATGGATTTTTTGGGAGTACTGGGTTTAAAAAAAACTTACATAGGATCATTTTAGGTAAAAAAAGCGGTTTAAAAAAAATGCATACGATTTTATACAGGGTGTCCCAAAAATAAAATATGAAAAACCTATCTTTTTAAAATTGGACACCCTGTATAGTATCTCATTTTCTGAATCTTTAAAAAATAAGGTTTTCAAAAATACCACACAAGGTCTATCTTTTATCTTTTCCAAGATATTCAAGTTTAAATTTGTATGTATTGTTTGTATTGTATTAAACCTGAATATCTTGAATAAGATAAAAGATAGAATCAAAGTGTTTGGTATTTTTGAAAAGCTTAAGACATAATATACAGGGTGTCCAATTTAAAGAAAGATAAGCTTGTGTCATATTTTATTTTTGGGACACCCTATATAAAAGTGTATACATTTTTTTTTTTAATTTTGAAAAAAACGTGGTACTCCAAAAAAATCTATTATTCCAAACTTTTGGGGCACACTGCATAATAAATAAAAACTATTTCTGCTCGCATTTCTGTAAATTGAATATATTTTTTTTTAATTCTTAGTGGGCGCTTCGAACCAAACAATATAGATTACAAAAATCCAGTTTTTAGAATTTTTGTATGCACCTCAAAATTTACTTTTCTAATAGTGTATTCCATTCACCAGTTTAAATAGACGGTATGCGTCAAACTGAATTTGACAATAACTTTCAAAGTCAAAAATGCTGCAAATTACAAAATTTTCACTCAAGTTATAGAAGTCGGCTGGTCTGTAAGGAGAGCGGCCACTCATTTTGGGGTTGATAAAGTTGATAGTACGATGGAAAAAGCGCAAATCCTTTAGTCACGTCCGTTGAAGCATCTAATGTAACGATGTTCCCAGGTTCCTTATCAACTATTAACAGACTGAAATTTCCTGTCGAGTTTTTTAACGGAAGAACAAAACCAGGCCAAGGTTATTTTTGCTTTAAATAATGTTCTTCATGACGATTACACCTGGGAAAGGTTGGTCTTCAGAGATGAAAAGATATTTCAGTCATCTACGAGCAGCAGCAGAATTTTACACCAACCAAATTAATAAAGCCGAACATTTTTCAATGAATATGTGGGACCGGTTTAGCGTTAGAAGTTTGGGTATGTTTTTGCAAATCGAAGGAAGATTCAACAGTCAAAGATATGTTGAGATTCTTGAGGATTAGATGATGCCATATGTGCAGATGTTTTACGAAAACAACGACTTCGTTTATCAGCAGGACAACTGTCCCGTGCACCCGGCTAATGTTGTTCGCCAGTGGTTTGAAAACAAAAATATTGAAACTCTTTTTTGGCCATCCAACAGCCCCGATCTCAACTCAATAGAAAATATATGGCCCAACTTGTCAAAATTATTTATCAGGGAAACTGGAGACCCCAAAATGATGAAGAGTTAAGCGATGCAATTCATCGCGCATTGAAGGTGCTCTCAGAAGATCGTGAATATTTTCAAAATTTAAATTTTTTAATGCCCAGGCGTTGTGATATTGAAAAGAATGGTGCGCCCACTAAATTCTAATTTTTGTGGTTGTTTTAAGTAATATTTATTATATAGTTGTTTCAATTCGGTTGTGTTATTTTGAATCCATCTTTTTTTTAATTTTATTATCGTCATTTTATCAACCCAATAGACCCCATATCCTTATAGACCAGCCGTCTTCTGTAACTCAAGTGATAATTACTCTATTGCAATTTATAAAGATTGATTTTAAATATATTTATGTGCTGTTTAAAAGGCGATTTTTTTATATCATTAAATGATTATATTCGAGATTAAAACATGATTTTAGAAACAAGAAACTAAACTTAAAACCCTCCTTTGAGTTGCGTAGTAGGGTAATAAGTCTATTTGCTTTAAATTAAGGCATTTTTTGATTTAGAGTCCTTATTTTTACTTTTGATTTTATCAATATGACATAACGTCATCGCAATACCGAATTTAATGCTGTCAGACATTACAAGCTGGTGGTTTGTTTCAGTATACACTAATAAAAAGTCAAAGTTTGAGACATAGGGAAAAATACATGTATGCGTTTTTTTTTTAACACAAGAGTACACTTCGCGACACATGCAAAGTCAAAGTCCACCCACTGTCATGTTTTGTTGCCACAGTCTTGTTCCACTTAAAAATGCCACGACAGCTATCGGAATTCGATAAATCCCAAATTTTAGCAAAATTAGATGGAGGTTGGTCGATTCGTCGGGTCGCCGAACATTATGGACCAGAAAAGTCCACTACTGTAAGACTAAAAAGAAAATACGAAGAAGGAACGTTACGATGAAAGGAAGGAACTGGCTTTACCAAAGTCAGCACACCCCAACAGAATCAACAAGTCACTAATTTCCTGGAAGAACACCCATTTGCCACTGCCAAAGAAGCAAAATTAACAGTTTATTTTCCTGATACGGTAAGAACTGAACTAATACAGATAAAGAAAAAAGATACGGCTAAGTCAAGAAAAAAAACAAGCCAGATTAATTTTTTGACACAGAAAAACGAATTTAGGCGACAGGTAGCTTTTGCTGATGAAAAAATTTTTAAATAAATAAATAAATAAATAAATAATGTATTTATTTGCAACAAAATTAATTAATTGTACAATAAAACCGAAAAAAGAAAGAAAAAGGAGCCGAAAACAATTAAAATTGATCTCAGTTCGGTCCCCTAAAACTAACTAAAATACAATACAAAAAATAAAAAATAAATAAAAAAAAGAAATACATATATAAGCAAAATACGAACTACTAATAAACCAACAAAAACTCAGTCTAATATTTCAAGTATAAGTAAAAGGAACCTTAGATATCATTAGGTTATAGTGGACTAGATAAAATAGAATAACATAAAACATAAAAATACGAAGCTTAAAATGTCAAAGACATGTAAAATATAAATAAAACTCAAAGCGGGTCAGCAATAATTAATAATAAATCTAAAGACCAAAGTAAAATCTAACAGAGACACCCGACAGGAAAAACATTCGAACGATCTATTGCGTGGAAAAAGTTACTAGATTATTGGGAATCAAAAAGATAAGTTTTAATCGCTTTTTTAAATGGTAAAAATTTAAGGAATTTCAATTTTCTCGGAATGCTATTATAAATTTTGCAAACAAAATAAGAGAAGGATCTTTCAAAGAAGGCAGTACGATGAGAAGGCACAACCATGTGATCCTTAAGTCTTGAACCCAGAGCATACGATTCTGTTCTGAAATTAATTTTTTTAAACAGGTTTTTAAATATTATATAAAAACAAATACGCACACAAATACCTTTCGGCTACTTTAAAATTACATACATTTTGAATACTAATATAAAGGCTACACGAGGCCCATGGGTTTGTTGGTTTTCTTTATAGTTAGTTTTATTCCTGCTGCATCCACTACAATGAGCACCTCATTGCTGCCACATGACCTGATTCTGCACTGCTTACTGGCGCAACAGGTGGGTGAATCAGTTGTTTGTATTGCGATGCCGCCCACACGTGGTTCCAAGGTTGACGGTAGGTATTGTTTTTTTTACACTTTTAGCTGATTTTTTTATGTAAACATATATATTAATATCCATAAATCTAGGCAGAATTATCGAATTAAATTTTTTAAGTCTTTTGGAAATTTGTTCCACCAATTTTTGCCAACAGAAGGGTGCTTCGGCCAGAAGATGATAATGAAAGATTGGGGCAAATAATGAATATCACTTTAGAAGACTCTGAAGTTGAAATGTCTAATGATGAGGATGACAGTGATGAAACGGGGGAGGCATGGTATGATCTACAATCTGTACTTCTGGCATCTACTGGTCTAGGAACTGAACCAACTGGCGAGTGTAAAAGATGGTCTAAAAAAGAAGCCAAACACATTGAGATCCCAAGACCCTACATTGTTGCTAAATACAATGATTGTATGTGACGAATTGAGTTGATAGACCGAATGATCAGCTATTACAGAATTCAGGGCAGATCAAAGAAATGGACTGTTGGCATACTTCACTTTTTTGATTTTGCAATGGAAAACTACTGGATTTTCTAACGAAGGGATAAAACATTTTTAGATTTCAATCACATCTACACATCTTTTACAAAACGGCTCCAACATCTTGCAAGAAAATGTAAGAATTGTAGAAAGAAAGAGAAAACAACATTTTCCAGAAAACAATGTTTGTTTATTATGTATTTTTATAATGTTTCAAAATGTCATGGCTCACATTTTTAACAAAACTTGTCTGGGCCTTAGGAGGATATATTATAAATATTTGTAATAATAAAAAATAGGCTCAAATATCAGGGTTTCACATTAAAGATGGCCTGGCCTCTATATTATAATGCATTAACTTTCTTGTTGTTGAAAAAAAATATCGAGTAGAACAGTTTAGAAAAACTTATTCAAGCAAATGGTGCAATGACCAGATACTGAAGTGAATATTTTTTATTTTTCTTTCGAAATAGGTTTTTTTATTTCTATTTGATTTTAATATTTTGTTGTTTATAAAACTGATCCTGTTGACGTGTATTGACCTTGCTTAACCCAAAGCCTTCCAGTTCATTTTTCTTCATATTTTCCTCGCACTATAGTGGACTTGTTTCGTCCATTTTGACCGGCTGTTTGACGAAGGGGCCAACCTTCTTCTAGTTCTGCCAAAATTTGATTGAATTGCTTTCTTTATAATAAAAATTTTGTTTTAAAAGTGCTTTATCTTTTTTTTATATTTCGTAACCAAATCAAAAATCAAAAACTTTATTGTTTTCTTACACCTTACAGGTATATAAACATGAGAGAGAGAGAGATACATTTCCTATCTAAGTAATTTTAATAAATTTGAAAAAAGATAAATGATTCTAAGAGTTAATAAAGAAAAAATAAATTAAACAAAAAGTATATATAATACTTAAACAAAAAGTAACTAAGTTTACTTAATTTCTTATAAAATCCTACATAAACAAGAGAAAGTGAAAAAGTCTTAGTTTATACCATTTATTTAAGTCCCCTGTGCAAACTAAATAGCTAAAATCAAAATCTTGCTGTAGATTTTCTGTCATGGACAGAATATGTCCTCTAATGGGCATATACATTGGGCATTCTAAAACGATATGCATGATAGTTTCTGATTTTCTTGTATTACAAATTGTGCAACAATATCTATTTTATAGGTGATATTATTTAGAGTAATCTTAAGAGTATTTTGGTTGTAACGCCTTAGTTGTGCCATAAATCTTTTTAAAAATGGAATTATTGAAGACTTAATGTAATCAGTTGTAGTTGAATGTATTGGGTTACTATTAAAAAGATGTTTGTAATGTGGATTATAGGTGGACAGTAGAATTTTGTCCCAGTCATTATTTTTCAACCTGTTTTAAGTTTTCTCTAATATAATGTTTATTTGGTCATTGCTTAACTGTGTAATGTTAAGCTCAATATTGGTATACTCATAAATTAACTTTTTCAATGTTAAAAACCAACTTCCTGGTTTAGAAGGTCAAGCATTCTTTGCAGTGCCATTTTGGGGTACCTATGGTTTTCTAATTTATGCATACGAGCTATAAAGTTAAGGGCATGTTTTATAATTTGTGTTGCGACATGGTTTAATTTTAATTCTGTTCTTACTATATACCCAGGTGTAGTTTTGTCCAAATATAAAAGATTTTTTTTTAAATGTGTTTGGCTGTTTTCAAGTTCTTTTAAGTCTTTTAATCCCCATATATATATTTCGTAACAGCAACCTTAAAACTATAGAACCAGTAAATATCGGTAAAAATACTTTCAGTCTCCTTAATAAAATTTGTTTATGTTGTTTAAAAGCCTTAATCTACAAAAGTCGGTAAAAATAAGCAAGCAAATTTTTAATATATAGACATGTGCCTAACTTCTGCCGTATGCGTTTTATGTGTCGGGAAGTGTACATCTATCTGTTTGTTTGTTCCAGCATCAAGCAAAAACTACTGGACCGATTTTGACAAAATTTATTACCATTTAAAGCAAAAAAAAACAGATAACAACCGCAGGCAAAGTGGGTATTCGAGTGGATGGAAGGGTTTAAGGGGCTGATGGTTTGAGGGCATGAAAGTGGGTTAAGGTAGTGGGGCAGAGGGAATCTCCAATTTTAAACACGCGAACGGAGTTGCGAGGACCAGCTAGTTTAATTATAAATCAGCACTTAATGTATTATTAGTCACAAATTTGGATGTCTGCCATATTTGTTTATTTTTTTACATGTCTTTCAATGCTAAGGGAGAAAGTGTAGGTGTTTTTACAGTCTTTTTGTGAAACCCCAGAGCGCCCTGAACAATTCTAAAACCTGTGAATAAAGGTTATGACACCGCTACCTAGGTATATATACAGGGTGTTTCTAATTCGATGCTCACCATGGGGATCTCCTAAACGGTAGGAGATACGAAAAGGTTTAAATCAGGGCAAAGTTGCGCAATTTAATGCTTTGCTCAAAACTAAAAAAAAAGTTTACAAATTCCGGATAGTTCCAGAGATTGACAGAAAAAACCAAAATCTTCATTTTAAGTTTTTATTTTTTTGCGCCCTTATTCTTAAAGCTATCAAAAAACGCTTAAAACTTTCCTTTTTTAGGATCTACCTAGTGAGGGGTCCGTTTTTGAGACTTGACATTTCAGTGTGACAGGACCACTGTCAAGTTCATTTTTTCTTATGGACTCGTCCTCTTTGCCTCCTGCGATTTGGTTTATAAAGGATGACAGATAACATTTTGCAAGCTCATTTTTGACAAGTCACCTGACGTTTTGAGTTTATTGACCATGATCAGCCCAAATTTAATTTTTGCTTCTAACTTCAAGATATATATGCTCAAGATATTTTGGAAACCCGATTGCAGTACTTTTTTTAACATTTTCAAATTGACAGTTTTTTTGACATTTTAAAAATGACAGTCTTTTTGATATTTTGTTATAAGAAAATAACTTTACCTAGCAAAAAATACGTTTTTTTCTGTTTTTTGTTCTTTGAATTTGGGCTGATGATGTTCAATTAACTCAAAACGTCAGGTACTTGTCAAAATGAGGCTGTAAAATATCTGTCATCCTTTATGAACCAAACGGAGGAGAAAAAAAGCATGTGTCCATAAGAAAAAAATAACTTGACAGTGCTCCTGTCACACTAAAATGTCAAATCTCAAAAACGGACCTCTCATTAGGTAGATCTTTAAGAGGTGCCTGTAGAACGTTTTAAGCGTTTTTTGACAGCTTTAAGAATAAGGGCGCAGAAAAATAAAAACTAAAAATAAAGATTTCGGTTTTTTTTGGCTATCTCTGGAATTACCCAGAATTTGTAAACTTTTTTTTTGGTTTTGAGCAAAGCGTCAAATTGCGCAACTTTGCCCTAATTTAAACCTTTTCGTATCTCCTACCGTTTAGGAGATCCCCATGGTAAGCATCGAATTTGGAACACCCTGTATACCTCAATATATACTTACATGAAAATTTCTTGTAACATTAAAAAGCATAAAAGTTGAAAAACCTTTTTGAATAAATCAAAATCAAAGTTTTTTAAGATTTCCATATTAGCAGTGAGATTGGTGAAATTTCTGTAACATTAGCAAAGAGATTGAAATTTAAAAATCCTGTATCTGTTAGGTAGAATTGCATTAGCCCTGTGATTTTTCATAAGGATTTTAAATAACATTTAATTTTAAATAAGCTTGATTAAAAAAAAAGTAACACAAGATAATTTAAATTTTGATCCAGATATATTTTTGCAATAAAATACTACCCCCTTTTCTGCTTTTTAAAATTTTGTTTACTAGAGCTTTAAAGATTTTAAAAACTTCAAAAAACTTGTAGGCTTTTAAAAGTTTTTTTGAATCCATTTTCTCAGGAAGAGTTATTAAAAAAAAAATTAGGAGGATTATTTAAGTACAATACCTCACACAATACAATTAAATCAGTGACTATGAGAATATGGTTGCTCTGGGTCCTGGCAGGATTCGTCAGGACCTGCAATATAGGCCCTTTTTTCGAGGAGTTATAAAAACAATGGGGATCAGTTCACTCCCTGGGTTGCTTTAAAAAAAATTGTGAAATGAATTTAAACTGCCACAAACCCAGGTAGCATCAAAAATATCACTTATTTGAAGGATTTAATTCTCAAAGTAACTAATTATTACCTTTAACTAAGCCTTTAACACTCATTTTCCCCTTTATGAGTGTTAATATTAGAAAAATTTTACAGGGTGCTCCAAATTCGAGAGAATTGTGGGATTTTGAGGATACATGTTATGGGCTCAAAATTAAAAATCTAATTATTTTTTCCTAAAAATTAAGCCATGTCTGTTAAAAACATTGTCAAAGATTCAAATGTCGGAACAATGAACGCCACCAATTAAAAAGGCACATCGCTATGGAAACCATTGTTATTTCATTTACCAGTCGCCTTGATTTATATAGTAAAGATGGTGTCGATGATAGTATGTTGCGAGAAGTGCTCTTCATTTGAGATTTTGAAAAGTAAATAAAATCTATATGTTTGTGGCGGATTCATAATGTCGAAACTACTTTTTTTGGGTTTTTTGCCACTAAGTTAAGGAAATTTTTGCAAAAATATGTTAGAACCCACTACGTAAATTTTCTTTAGGAAAAACCCAAAAAAAAGTAGTTTTAGTTTCCTGTTTTTCTTGGATTTTTTGAAAAAAATAGTGTTAACAACTCGAAGGTAAACTGTGCTTTTTTTTCCTCGCGTTTTGAAATACCTCACTGCGCTCGTTATTTAAACCAACGCTTGAAAAAAAAAAAGCACTATTTTAGCCACTAGTTGTGAAAACTACCATTTTGATGTAAATTGCTTTGCTATACCTAGATAATTTAAAGTAAAACTTATTTTTTAAACCGAATTTCATCTGTAATATTTAGTTTTTGAGATAAATCAATGTAAAATTTCCATTAAAATGATGTATTGCACATGATATGTTATTTTTTTCTTTTTAATATTTTTTTTAGGTTTTTTATTTTCTTTTTATTACATTTTATTTTCATTTTTCATAAAAAATATTCTATAAAAATAAATAAAAAACTAATAAAAAATTAAAATGGGTAGTATTCGATGTAGTATTAAGAAAAAATAAAAAATAAAATATTATCTGTAACACATTATTTTTAAAGGAAATTTTATGCTAAATAAAAAATAGGCCATTCCCTAAAAAAAATATCAACTTACTGTTATAACTCAAAAACTAAATGTTTCTAGTTTGCAATAAATTTTACTTTAAATTACCTATCTATAGAAAAGCAATTTAAACTAAAAATAAATTTTCATTTATAAAAAAATTATGGATCAAGTTCTAAAATGCATATTTTTCAAAAAGCCTCTGTAGCTCAAAAACGGAATGATATACTAACCTGCGGTTTTTACCATTGCTAATTTTTATCTCCCCTAGAAATAACCAACAAATTTAAACCACCCTGTAATAACTCCAGATTTTAACATAGGTACAGTCATATTTAGGATGATGGCCTAAATTGGGACAAATCAGGCTCATTGTGATTTTGTTTCCACATGACAATAAGGCATCAACAACACAAACCAGCCTTGGGTAGGCTTTTAGTCAGTCTGTCAGTCAGTTCAGTTACTGGAGTGCATTTTGCTTTAGCTGAATAGTTGGGATTTCCCCTTTCTATTATTTGCTAGTTCCTATAAAAAAAACTAATACGCACTTTTACTTGTTTTAAAGTTTTTTTTTAATTATTCAGAACTCTATAAATTTGGTTTTTGACAAGTTTGAAGTTTTGTATGTCATCACAGAATCAAAATAAAATTTTATGTCCAACAGATGCTGGCGATTTTAGCAACTAAGGGATGGTAAGGGGGTAAAAAAGTGGTGTTCTGTGACAGTGACGCAGATGGGTATAATGTTTAAAGGGTTTTATGCTTAACTTACACTGCGAATTTTAGCAAAATTAAGGGGTGATTAGGGGGAATAAAGTGGTGATCCACTCAGGTTACAGTGACTCTATTTTATGCCTAACATAAACTGACAATTTTGGCATTTAAAAGGTGGTTGAGGGTAGAGCTGTAACAAGCTCTGTTTTTTAACTTGACCGAGTACTCAGCTAAATGTAATAACCGAGTACCTAGTACTTGGCTGCCGAGTAGTGGAATTGTCATTTTTACAATACACCATAACATCATAATAATACTGTTTCTGTGTCATTGTTTGTGTTATTAAATTTAAGTACTTATTTTATTATTAGTTTGCTTAAATACATTAATAAAAGTTATGAATGAATAACTTTTTGTTTATTTTATTATTTGCCACTCTGTGTCTCATTTCTTTCTGTTTTTGACATGCATAAATGGATTGTTTCTATTACTCTACTTTACTTTGTCAAGTAAGACCGAGCACCAAGTACTTATTACTAGGTTAAAATTCTGACCAAGCACCAAACTACTTGGTACTTGGTGCACCCCTAGTTGAGGGGGTGAAAAAAATGGTATTCCACCCAAGTAACAGGACTGTGCTTTTGCAGGGTGTTTTTAGGAAATTCAGGCATTAGGTGTAAAAAAAATTTACACCCAACAAAGTTCAATTACTCCCTAAAACTTAGTCTTACCTTCATGTTATGTGTAACAAGAGTCTCGAACGAACACAACTGATACACAATGAGTGCTCGCAGGAGCTCCCAATTGGTCTTGCTCTTGAATGCCGCCTTTGCATCTTCAAATGAGGTGTCTAAAGGGTCTTTGGGGCTTATTGCCGTTTGCTGTTCTTTGGTTTTCTCTTCAACTAGAGTTGTTGCTGCGGCTGTTGACTTTTGGAGAGCATGTGATCTACTCAGATAGAAAAAGAAAAACTTTCATTCCACACAAAACAAATATTTTTAAATCATTGATAATTGGACATTTTTCGATTTAAACTATTTTAATTTGGGAATTGATATTTTAAGAGATAATATAATTAAATCTTATCACTTTTTCACAATACATACATGAGGCATTTAATAGGAAATCACAAGTGGATGTCATCTACACTGACTTAGAAAAGGCTTTTGATAAAGTCAGTCACAATGTAATAATAGATGGACTCGATCAAATGGAAGTTCCTGACTTTTTAATAAAATTAATTCAATCTTACTTAGGATACGGATTAAACAAAAGATATCAATATGTAGAAGTAAAAGGTTGTAAATCTGTATTATATACGAGTACATCTGGAGTTCCCCAGGGCTCAAATTTGGGTCCTCATCTCTTCTTGATATTTTTTGACAGGATACTGAAAAAGGTTAAAAATGTCAAATCTTTAGCTTTTGCTGACGTTTTCAAACTTTATGTAGAAATTGTGGATTGCCGTATACTCCAAAAGGGTCATTCCATATCAAATCAAGCAAAAAATCACAAAAATTTTACGCGACCAATTCCAATTTTGATGATTTTTGGTATATATTTTCTTCTTACCATAAAAGTTGAAAATGCAAATTTTTAGATTTTTTTGATTCGTAGTTTTTTCTTTTTTTATTTTTCAAAATAAAAAAGTCAGCATTTTGACCTTAACAAGAATGTACAAAACTAGCAATATCTCGAGAACCACTTACACTAGGAAAGTAATAAATGGCTCATTTTAAAGTCATTTTGAAGCTCTTTTTTATGAAATATCACAACAAAATTTTAACAAAAAAAAAAATTGAAAATTAAAAATTGAAAAAAAAAAATTGAAAAATTCAAAAAGGCCATTTTTAATTTTTTTGAAAAAAATATATAATTT
Organism: Oxystoma pomonae; assembly: GCA_963921995.1. Taxonomy (NCBI): domain Eukaryota; kingdom Metazoa; phylum Arthropoda; class Insecta; order Coleoptera; family Brentidae; genus Oxystoma; species Oxystoma pomonae. The sequence goes on along the minus strand of OY998171.1, from coordinate 51,190,060 downwards.
TGGTCAAAGTGTTACTTAATTATCCACAAAATTTTATGATGGAGAAATGATGGGTTCAATGTCAAAAAAAATATCAAAAATATTAAGTACATTAAAAATCATGCATTGAAAAAAATAAACATATTTTAGGAGCACCAATAGTGCACTGGATATTAAAATAAATAAATTTGTTGGATGGATACAGGTTTTAAAAAATACCCAGAGGCTTTATCTACAAATTATTTTATTTTAAACTCGCAAAAGAAATAAACAAACTTTTCTACTTCGTTGATAAAAATTAGACAGAAAACACTAAGACTAACTATATACCTTAAATTTATTTTTTTAACTTTCTTTTAAGAATTTCTGATGAATCTGACATTTCTTTTTTGCTGACATTGTAAGTTCTGCCAGTAGCAGTGTTGGGTTCAACTTTTTTTATAAGACTTTCTGGTTTAATAATTAAAATATCTTGAGGTGTTGGGTAAAAAAATGATGAGGCAGGTCCTCGTGGATGAAGAAAGCTTACTTTCAGTTCTCCGCTCTCATTATTTTTCCCCAAGACACAAGCCAGCCACCAAGCACTGTCATATTCTACAGTGACAAACCCTGACTAGATATTTTGCAAAATAATGCTTCCACCTTTAAAAAGATTATGTGTTTCGACCTCTAAGCATGTAGAAAACTGTTTTGCCAAAAACGTGCTTTCTGTAAGAGGAATTACAGCATGAATTTTTTGTGTCCCCGGTATTGTTAAGACTTCCGCAAATCTTTTATTCAAAATTATTTCATGATTTGTATAATCTGCTTCTGTGCAATATTTAAAATCAATGCCAGATATGTTTTCTTCACACCAAGTAAACAATTGTAGAGGTGTCATTATTTGATTGTCATAGGGCCTCTGCAAACTGGCTGGCAGCAAGTCTTTTAACAGTTCCTCCCAAGCCATCGCAGGCACTTTTGCCATGCGAGGTGGCAAAATAATGCCACTCTGCTTCAACACCAAAATCTTTTTTATGCAGGCATATATTCAGAAAATTCTTTTTGTTTTTGTACTGCGCAGCACATCCATCCGAAAAATAAAAAATTTTGTTAAGTCCTGGTATTTTGATTTTTAAATCAGGCATTAATTTTTTAAAAAATAAATGAAATGCAATTGTATTATGTGTCAAGCTTTCCGAAATAAACACATAATTCAGGTTGTGCCGTTTACCATCACTTAGAAAATAAATGGCAAAAGGGTGGAGGGTTGCCTGGCTGTTATTCCAATGATAAGACTGGACTTCATCTTGCATAACAAAGGAATAATTTTCCGCAAAGTCGCAAGTGATCAAAGACTCTCCAGGTTTAAGGTTAATTTTTATTTCATTGTATCTATCTTTTTGCATTTTTGCAATAAAAGAATGTGATTTAAGTTTTACAAGATCATCAGTAAATTCCTGGACAAAATCATCACTTTTCTTAACAACGGTTTCCATAGTACACCTATCTACTGAGACCCACTTTTTAAATGAGACCTCATCAATTAATTCTTCCTCAAATTTTTCTATTAACGTATTTTTAAACTGTTCTACTCCAGGACATTGCTTGCATCTATTGCTTAAAAAACAGTCCACTGAAGGTGGATTACACATTAGTTTATAAAGGCAATCATGATAAGATATTGCAAGAGGCCTGTTATTTTCATCATATAGCTTATTTAATTTGGAGCCATTGAGCATTAGTTTTATATTTTGATGTATAGTACATACACATACAGTATGAGTGCCACTTTTTCCTGCCAGTATACAGTTTTTGGGTCGCAGTTCACAAAATTTTGAAAACCCAATTTTTTCATTGGGGTACTCAGTTTGAAACAATGCATAAATTTCTTTTAAATTAGCTAAGACTAATTTTTTTTGTACATATTCTTTTTCAGCTCCATATTTTCTGATAACAACATAATCTTTTTTACCTGGCATGGTCCTGCTAATGTCATCCCTTTGGTAAAAATCTACCACTATTTGGGCCACTCTATCACTAAGGGTCTTTCCCGGTTTGGGGTTAGGAGAACATAATATCCCATTGTCCTTAACTAACTGTTTTACAGCTCTGGCCAAATATTGAGAAACTCCAAATTCTTCTTCAATCTTCTTTCTACTCCAACTTTAAGGTAAACATGATAAAACTAGTATTTTCTCACTCCTCTTTTCGGTTTTTAAAAATTTGTCCTTTAACTGCTTAATCATTTCACTTTCGTCACTCTGGCATTCCTTTACTAGCGTTGAATCTGATTCCTTTGTAAATGCTTTCGCAATTGTATGCTGTACAATATCAATTTTTTCTTTGTATACATTTTTTCTTTTAATCGGCGACACACCAAGAAGCTCCAATGACTTGTTTAAAAGAGTAAATGATTCAGCAGGATCTTGAAAATCTGGATCATTTTCTGGAACTTGACTGGGTCTAAAAAAATTTAAAAAGTTAGTTTTTTATAAGAACTTAAAAAGGGGGTAACAGCTGACCCAAAATGTGTACATAATGCCAAGAAATTTGTACATAATGTCAGTATTCTCAAAATGCCATGCAAAATAATGCCATGCAAAATAATCCCATGAGATTTTTCCACTCCGTACTTGACGCAATTGGTTTAGTTTATTAATTTTATATTAAAAAATACTATTTGTTACTTACCCTGCCTCATCTTCTTCAGATGCCTTAAACTCCTTTGAAAGCTTTAGTCTACAACCATCACAGATTTTCATTCCCATTTTGACATTTTTGTAACTGCACATCCACTTGGTCACATTTCTTAATTTCCCAAAATGCTTGATTTTTAACTCTAGTGGATCACAGCACTTTACTTTATATTTAGTCCATCCACTTGCCTCACCCATAGTTGAAACTTTTAAAATTACACAGAGATGACTTCTGATAAACCTTCAGTCGAACTATTATGTATCGATTATTTGGAGCTGTATCAGGAAGATACTTGCCAAAAATTTAAAATCAATTTATGCAGGAATTTTCATGTCAGCAAATCCCCACAATGTACCTAAACAGACCAATAAAATGAAGGAGGTGTGTCCTTAATGTTAAACAGGAATAAACAGGCAGTATTTCACAAAAGTATTGGCAGGTTTATACAGGCATATTTTCCTAAGAATTGGAACATCCAATAGTACGTCTCCGGTGGAAAAGAGGTTTTGTAAGTAAATATTACAATGGGGGGGCAATGTTAATCTGATTACTGATACAGAATGAAACGTAGGATATAATTTTTTATTAAATAAAATATTGTTAAATATTTTTATAATATCGCTTTAAACCCCATTATATTCTTCTAATTACCAAAATGCATTGTCTATTTATAGGCGATTTTTCATGCATGTGACATTTTTAATAAATTTTTTCACATTGAACCCATGATTTGTCCATCTCAAAATTTTGTGAATAGTTTAATAACACTTTAAAGAAAATAATATAATTTTTTGAAAAAAATTAAAAATGGCCTTTTTGAAATTTTTCAAAAAAAAAAAATCAAAAAATTTTTTTTTTATTTTTTTTTTCAATATATGTTATGCAATATTCTCATATGAAAGGTCTTTATAAGAGCTTTAAAATGAACCTTCACCTACTTTTCTATTATAAGTGGTTCTTTGGATATTCCTAATTTTGTGCGCACATGTTAAGGACAAATAAGTGACTTTTTCGATTTTCAAAAATTAATTCAAAATAAACAACTGGTCAAAAAAGTCTGAAATTTTGGATTTTCCAGTTTTTTGGTAGGAAAAACATGTATACTAAAAATCATCAACATCGGAGATGGTGTGGTAAAATACCCTGGTTGACTTGATATGGACTGACCCAAAATGAACTTTCTGTAATATCTAATTATTGTAAAGAAAATAGTTTTAATCTAAATTTAAGTAAATGTTCCTGTATGTCTTTCACTCGAAATCGAAACACAATAAATTTTGATTATGCAATAAATGACAATAACCTAAAACGTTCTTCCGAACAAAAAGACTTAGGAATTATTTTTGATGAGTCATTATCTTTCTCAGGTCATATTATTACTAAAATCGACAGTGCTCAAAAAATTGCAGGTTTTATTTCAAGAAACAGTAAAAATTTTAGTGTATATATAGGTCTTCATTTGTTTGATAGCCTGGTTTTGCCAATAATAGAGTATGGAAGTATTATATGTTCTCTGCAGTATAATATTTGGATCAATATATTGGAAGGTGTGCCAAGAAAACTTCTTAAATGTATGTTCTTTCGTAAATATGGCATTTACCCACAGTGTGGTTGTGACAATGACTATTTGCTGGGTGTTTTTAACAGACTTTCTTTAAATAAAAGAAGAAACAAAATGTATTTATGTACAATGTTTAAAATTCTCAAAAATAGCATTGATTGTCCCAACATTCTTGAACAATTACTCTTTGCAGTTAGTAGAATAAATCCTAGAAACAAAAATCTATTCTATCTTGCGTACCCAAGAACAAATCTTTTTAAGTGTTCTCCAATCTATATGTTATGTAACCTTTTTAATATTTATGCAGCAGAGGTAGACATTGACTCATTGTGTTTTAAATCTTTAAAAAAAATTATTCATTTAAAATTAATTAAGATCTAATCAATTAGTTGTTTATTGTATATTGTTTCTTCTCTTTTATTATTATTTTATTATTGTTTGTGACCTACCAAGTTTGTCTATTATTTATTAACTGTTAGAGGTTTTATATTTATTTCTTTTTTATGGTTGTTTCAATTTTATTCCATTTAATTAATAAATAAACTAAGCCACCTCCATAAACCTAGTGGGTCCAACTAACAATATTTAAATTTTAATTATTCCCAAATTTATGTGGTAATTTCATCCCCTTTCAAAAATGTTTGTGCTCTTTTAGTTTTTAAGAAAATTAGAAAACAATAGCCACTAGCTTTATATAAAAAAAACATCTATTTTTTATGTGCTCCATGAAAATAGAAAAACGTCAAATTTTAAATTTTCTTAATTATTACCCTTAAATAAACATTAAACATCAAAAATATCCACTAAATATCTCAGAATTATGTGCTTTTTATGTGCTCCATGAATGTGTAGTCAGTGGTGGTAAGCACCCTTTTGAGTGTGAATATACCTACTGTACACAACTCGGATAATAATTAAGACATTATCCAAGTTATTCCATGCACATAGAACCGCAATTATAGCCACAAAGTATTGTATATGTATCTAAATTGGTAGGAAGGTTAAGACAAAATAATATTTCTAAAGCTATAAGTTTAGAAACACCCTTTCTTTATGTTCTTTTAAAGTGGCTTCTGCTTAAAATAACTTAATTTTTTGTACCTACACCTACCACTCGCTACCACCTTATTATAGGCAATTATCCAGTGTTAAACCATTTACAAAAAAACAGGCCACTTGGTTTTTATCATCTCTGGGTCAAATCAGTTTCCAGTTTAAAATAATAAAAAAGTTTCAATTTGTTCAAAAAAAAAATAAGTAGAAGTACATCGAAAAGTACATTGTCCCAATATAAAAACACAGGTTTTATTAAAAAAGGTGTATAATAAAATAAAATATTTACTTAAAAAAAACTACATTACTGGCCAAACCATATCAAATCGACCGGGCAATTGTTTCAACCAATTTTGAGGCTTTTTGGCACACATAATCTACCATAAAAAAACTTAAAAATAAAAAAATTTAAAATTTTGGGACCATTAGTTTTGTTTTATGGATTTTTGAAAATCCTAAAATTGTTAATTCTGGTCCTTACAAGCTCCAACAAAAAGCTCAATATTTTAAAAACTATGATAGCTATGAGATGAGTGATACCTTGTTTTAAAGGAATTTAAAAGACCTATTGAATGATGTGCCACATGATATACTTTTTTTTTTAATTTTTTGTTTGAAATTTTTTCAAAAAACTAAATTTTGAAAAAATCTCAAATACCCTATTTTTAATTTTTTCAAAACAAATATATATTTTTCTTTGATGTTTTCTCAACTTACTTACATAATTTTAGGATGGAGAAACAATGGGTTCCATCTTGAAAGAAATAACCAAAAATGCCTTTATCAATTTTGGTTCATATTGACGTCCCTGAAGCTAGCAGAGCAAGGTGAGCAGAACAATTTTTTTATAGTGCATAATTAGGTGCTAATTAAATGCAATTAAGTGCCCCATTTAAAAATTTGGTGCTCCTTTTTTTTTAAATACAGCATGTTCTGCTAGTTTCAGATGAACTCAACATTAAAAATCATCGGAATCAAAATTATCATAGTGCATAATAAAGTGCTAATTAAGTTCAGCAGAGCAATGCAATAAAAATCGTTGAAACAAAAACTATTATAGTGGATACTAAAGTCCATATTAAGTGCTATTTAAATGCCCCTTTTAAAAATTTAGCACTGCCTTTTTTTAATACAGAATGTTCGGCTAACTTCAGATGAAGCTAGCAGAACATGCTATATTTTTTAAAAAAAGGAGCACTAAATTTTTAAATGGTGCACTTAATTAGCAGTTTATTATGCACCGAGTTATGCACTATGGGGTCATTCCATATCAAATCAACCAAAAAATCACAAAAATTTTACGCGACCAATTCCAATTTTGATGATTTTTGGTATATATTTTCTTCTTACCATAAAAGTTGAAAATGCAAATTTTTTGATTTTTTTGATTCGTAGTTTTTTTTTTTAATTTTTCAAAATAAAAAAGTCAGCATTTTGACCTTAACAAGAATGTACAAAACTAGCAATATCTCGAGAACCACTTACACTAGGAAAGTAATAAATGGCTCATTTTAAAGTCATTTTGAAGCTCTTTTTTATGAAATATCACAACATAATTTTAACAAAAAAAAAAATTGAAAATAAAAAATTGAAAAAAAAAAATTGAAAAATTCAAAAAGGCCATTTTTAATTTTTTTGAAAAAAATATATAATTTTGGTGAAAGTGTTACTTAATTATCCACAAAATTTTATGATGGAGAAATGATGGGTTCAATGTCAAAAAAAATATCAAAAATATTAAGTACATTAAAAATCATGCATTTAAAAAAATAAACATATTTTAGGAGCACCAATAGTGCACTGTATATTAAAATAAATAAATTTGTTGGATGGATACAGGTTTTAAAAAATACCCAGAGGCTTTATCTACAAATTATTTTATTTTAAACTCGCAAAAGAAATAAACAAACTTTTCTACTTCGTTGATAAAAATTAGACAGAAAACACTAAGACTAACTATATGCCTTAAATTTATGTTTTTAACTTTCTTTTAAGAATTTCTGATGAATCTGACATTTCTTTTTTGCTGACATTGTAAGTTCTGCCAGTAGCAGTGTTGGGTTCAACTTTTTTTATAAGACTTTCTGGTTTAATAATTAAAATATCTTGAGGTGTTGGGTAAAAAAATGATGAGGCAGGTCCTCGTGGATGAAGAAAGCTTACTTTCAGTTCTCCGCTCTCATTATTTTTCCCCAAGACACAAGCCAGCCACCAAGCACTGTCATATTCTACAGTGACAAACCCTGACTCGATATTTTGCAAAATAATGCTTCCACCTTTAAAAACAATTGTAGAGGTGTCATTATTTGATTGTCATAGAGCCTCTGCAAACTGGCTTTGGCAGCAAGTCTTTTAACAGTTCCTCCCAAGCCATCGCAGGCACTTTTGCCATGTGAGGTGGCAAAATAATGCCACTCTGCTTCAACACCAAAATCTTTTTTATGCAGGCATATATTCAGAAAATTCTTTTTGTTTTTGTACTGCGCAGCACATCCATCCGAAAAATAAAAAATTTTGTTAAGTCCTGGTATTTTGATTTTTAAATCAGGCATTAATTTTTTAAAAAATAAATGAAATGCAATTGTATTATGTGTCAAGCTTTCTGAAATAAACACATAATTCAGGTTGTGCCGTTTACCATCACTTAGAAAATAAATGGCAAAAGGGTGGAGGGTTGCCTGGCTGTTATTCCAATGATAAGACTGGACTTCATCTTGCATAACAAAGGAATAATTTTCCGCAAAGTCGCAAGTGATCAAAGACTCTCCAGGTTTAAGGTTAATTTTTATTTCATTGTATCTATCTTTTTGCATTTTTGCAATAAAAGAATGTGATTTAAGTTTTACAAGATCATCAGTAAATTCCTGGACAAAATCATCACTTTTCTTAACAACGGTTTCCATAGTACACCTATCTACTGAGACCCACTTTTTAAATGAGACCTCATCAATTAATTCTTCCTCAAATTTTTCTATTAACGTATTTTTAAACTGTTCTACTCTAGGACATTGCTTGCATCTATTGCTTAAAAAACAGTCCACTGAAGGTGGATTACACATTAGTTTATAAAGGCAATCATGATAAGATATTGCAAGAGGCCTGTTATTTTCATCATATAGCTTATTTAATTTGGAGCCATTGAGCATTAGTTTTATATTTTGATGTATAGTACATACACATACAGTATGAGTGCCACTTTTTCCTGCCAGTATACAGTTTTTGGGTCGCAGTTCACAAAATTTTGAAAACCCAATTTTTTCATTGGGGTACTCAGTTTTAAACAATGCATAAATTTCTTTTAAATTAGCTAAGACTAATTTTTTTTGTACATATTCTTTTTCAGCTCCATATTTTCTGATAACAACATAATCTTTTTTACCTGGCATGGTCCTGCTAATGTCATCCCTTTGGTAAAAATCTACCACTATTTGGGCCACTCTATCACTAAGGGTCTTTCCCGGTTTGGGGTTAGGAGAACATAATATCCCATTGTCCTTAACTAACTGTTTTACAGCTCTGGCCAAATATTGAGAAACTCCAAATTCTTCTTCAATCTTCTTTCTACTCCAACTTTGAGGTAAACATGATAAAACTAGTATTTTCTCACTCCTCTTTTCGGTTTTTAAAAATTTGTCCTTTAACTGCTTAATCATTTCACTTTCGTCACTCTGGCATTCCTTTACTAGCGTTGAATCTGATTCCTTTGTAAATGCTTTCGCAATTGTATGCTGTACAATATCAATTTTTTCTTTGTATACATTTTTTCTTTTAATCGGCGACACACCAAGAAGCTCCAATGACTTGTTTAAAAGAGTAAATGATTCAGCAGGATCTTGAAAATCTGGATCATTTTCTGGAACTTGACTGGGTCTAAAAAAATTTAAAAAGTTAGTTTTTTATAAGAACTTAAAAAGGGAGTAACAGCTGACTCAAAATGTGTACATAATGCCAAGAAATTTGTACATAATGTCTGTATTCTCAAAATGCCATGCAAAATAATGCCATGAGATTTTTCCACTCCGTACTTGACGCAATTGGTTTAGTTTATTAATTTTATATTAAAAAATACTATTTGTTACTTACCCTGCCTCATCTTCTTCAGATGCCTTAAACTCCTTTGAAAGCTTTAGTCTACAACCATCACAGATTTTCATTCCCATTTTGACATTTTTGTAACTGCACATCCACTTGGTCACATTTCTTAATTTCCCAAAATGCTTGATTTTTAACTCTAGTGGATCACAGCACTTTACTTTATATTTAGTCCATCCACTTGCCTCACCCATAGTTGAAACTTTTAAAATTACACAGAGATGACTTCTGATAAACCTTCAGTCGAACTATTATGTATCGATTTATTAATTTTCATGTCAGCAAATCCCCACAATGTACCTAAACAGACCAATAAAATGAAGGAGGTGTGTCCTTAATGTTAAACAGGAATAAACAGGCAGTATCTCACAAAAGTATTGGCAGGTTTATACAGGCATATTTTCCTAAGAATTGGAACATCCAATAGTACGTCTCCGGTGGAAAAGAGGTTTTGTAAGTAAATATTACAATGGGGGGCAATGTTAATCTGATTACTGATACAGAATGAAACGTAGGATATAATTTTTTATTAAATAAAATATTGTTAAATATTTTTATAATATCGCTTTAAACCCTATTATATTCTTCTAATTACCAAAATGCATTGTCTATTTATAGGCGATTTTTCATGCATGTGACATTTTTAATAAATTTTTTCACATTGAACCCATGATTTGTCCATCTCAAAATTTTGTGAATAGTTTAATAACACTTTAAAGAAAATAATATAACTTTTTGAAAAAAATTAAAAATGGCCTTTTTGAAATTTTTCAAAAAAAAAAAATCAAAAATTTTTTTTTTTATTTTTTTTTTCAATATATGTTATGCAATATTCTCATATGAAAGGTCTTTATAAGAGCTTTAAAATGAACCTTCACCTACTTTCTTTGGATATTCCTAATTTTGTGCGCACATGTTAAGGACAAATAAGTGACTTTTTCGATTTTCAAAAATTAATTCAAAATAAACAACTGGTCAAAAAAGTCTGAAATTTTGGATTTTCCAGTTTTTTGGTAGGAAAAACATGTATACTAAAAATCATCAACATCGGAGATGTTGTGGTAAAATACCCTGGTTGACTTGATATGGACTGACCCTATGGTAATTTTTATTTCGATGATTTTTAATGTATTGCTCTGCTGAATTCATCTGAAGCTAGCAGAACATGCTGTATTTAAAAAAAAAAGATGCACTAAATTTTTAAATGGGGCACTTAATTTCAGTTCATCTGAAGCTAGCAAAACATGCTGTATTTTTTTAAAAAAGGAGCACTAAATTTTTAAGTGGGGCACTTAATTAGTACTTAATTATGCACTAAAAAAAAAAGTTGTTCTGCTGTCCTTGCTCTGCTAGCTTCAGAGACGTTTCACATTGGTATTTACAAAAAGGGTGATATCTGGAAAACTATTATAGCTACCATATTGAGTGATAGCCTGTTTTATTTATTTATTTATTTATTTATTTATTACAATAAGGGTTCTCAACAGATTGACATAGTCAATCCTTTTATAGAGAACCACAGATCAAAATTTACAAAAAGTAAACCTAAAGCTAAAAAATAGTCCTAAGGTAGTTTAGTTTAGTTAAGCAAACAAAAACTTAATTAGTGGATAGTACGATAACATTCAAATTTTAAAGAATTAATACTTATGTTAAACAAGTCTATGTGAAAAAAGTAGACATTAAAGTTACGTAGCATGGAAATCAAAGGTGAGTTACCTACATAATTAGTTGAAAATCTTGGCAGATAAAATAAATTAAAATGTCTTAAGTTGTGGTGCCATCCAATATTAAAGGTCATTCTCGATAAAATCTCAGATGAATCAACATGATTATTAATTACTTTGTATAAAAATATTACAGAGTGAACCAACCTTCGAGAGCTCAGTTTGCACATCCTAAGCCTTCTTAGGCTAGTTTCATAATCTTCATGAGAATTTGCTCTATGAAATCTATAGTTTAGGATTTTTATAAATTTTGATTGAACTCTCTCTATACGGTCAATATATTTAAAATAAGTAGGGCACCAAACTATATTTGCATACTCAAGATGACTTCTAACGTACGAATTATAAAGCATAATAACACTTTTGGATGATTTAAATTCCTTTGTCACTCTAGCAATAAATCCTAGATTTTTATATGCTTTTTTTACTACAGTCTCTATGTGCAATTCAAATTGTAGGGACCTATCAAGAATGACCCCAAGATCTTTTATGTAGCTGAAGTTCTGAACGTTCAGTGAATGACAAGGCCTCTCACATTAAGAGGCTTGATCAAAAATTTTTCTAAAATACCTTAAAATGGCTCTCATAGTGGTTTCGTGCTATTGAAATGTAAATATTACTTGCTTAACTGCAAAATCAATTTACATATTTTGCTATTTATTTGTAGTGTATAAGGACACTAAATCTGCAGCATAAATTTTAACCACTCGAGTTGCTACTAACGGCGCATAACTCACCCAAACAATAAAACGCTAAATTTAATATAAAACTGTGATGCCCCTCCCAAAAACTGTTCGTGTTTCACCGGTTGCTAGGCCTAAGGTCACTAATATAGTGTTAATTTTAACCTCTAAAATGACTACGAAAAGTCAAGACACCCAAAAAATAGAACGCTACATTCAACATATGAATGTGATGCCCCTCCCCAAAAATTGTTTTTCTTTCACTACGCTAAGGTCACTAAATCTACAATATAAGTTTTATCTTTTGGAATTGCCATAAAAGGTGCAAACAAACAGTAAAACGCTAAATTCAGCATATGACCATGATGCCCCCAAAAATTGTTTTTTTTTTCACTGTTTGCTAGACCTAAGGCCACTAAATCTACAGTATAAGTTTTATCTTTCGGAATTGCTATTAAGGGCGCAAAATGCACCTAAACAGTACAACGCTATATTCAACATATAACCGTGAGGCCCCTCTCCAAAAATCGGTTTTATTTCACCGTCCTCTCGGTCTAAGGTCACTAATCTTACAGTATAAGCTTTATTTTCCGGAAATGCTACTAAGGCCGCAAAATACACACAAACAGTATAACGCTAAATTCATCATATGACCGTGATGCCCCTCCCCAAAAATTATTTTCTTTCACCGTTTACTAGTTCTAAGGTCACTAAATCTACGGTATAAGTTTTATCTTCCGGAATTGCTACTAAGGGCGCAAAACTCACACAAACAGTAAAGTCGTTTCTTTCACCGTTTGCTTGGTCTAAGGCCACTAATCCTACAGTATAAGTTTTATCTTTCGGAATGGCTACTAAGGCCGCAAAGGCACACAAACAGTAAAACGCTAAATTCATCATATGACCGTGATGCCCCTCCCCAAAAATCGTTGTCGTTCACCGTTTACTAGATCTAAGGTCACTAAATCGACCGTATAAGTTTTATCTTCCGGAATTGATACTAAGGGTGCAAAACGCACCTAAACGGTACAACGGTAAATTCAGCATATGACCGTAATGCCCCTCCCCGAAAATCGTTTTTCTTTTACCGTTCGCTCGATCTAAGGTCACTAAATCTACGGTATAAGTTTTATCTTCCGGAATTGATACTAAGGGTGCAAAACGCATCTAAACGGTACAACGCTAAATTCAGCATATGACCGTGATGCCCCTCCCCAAAAATCGATTTTCTTTCATCTTTCGCTCGATCTAAGGTCACTTATCCTACAGTATAAATTTTATCTTCCGGAATTGCTACTAAGGCCGCAAAACGGACACAAATAGTAAAACGCTAAATTCATCATATGACCGTGATGCCCCTCCCCAAATATCGTTATCGCTCACCGTTTACTAGACCTAAGGTCACTAAATCTACGGTATAAGTTTTATCTTCCGGAATTGATACTAAGGGTGCAAAACGCATCTAAACGGTACAACGCTAAATTCAGCATATGACCGTGATGCCCCTCCCCAAAAATCGATTTTCTTTCACCGTTCGCTCGATCTAAGGTCACTAATCCTACAGTATAAGTTTTATCTTCCGGAATTGCTACTAAGGCCGCAAAACGCACACAAATAGTAAAACGCTAAATTCATCATATGACCGTGATGCCCCTCCACAAATATCGTTATCGCTCACCGTTTACTAGATCTAAGGTCTCTAAATCGACCGTATAAGTTTTATCTTCCGGAATTGATACTAAGGGTGCAAAACGCATCTAAACGGTACAACGCTAAATTCAGCATATGACCGTGATGCCCCTCCCCAAAAATCGTTTTTCTTTCACCGTTCGCTCGATCTAAGGTCACTAATCCTACAGTATAAGTTTTATCTTCCGGAATTGCTACTAAGGCCGCAAAACGCACACAAATAGTAAAACACTAAATTCATCATATGACCGTGATGCCCCTCCCCAAAAATTAGTTTTATTTTACCGTTCGCTCGGTCTAAGGTCACTAATCCTACAGTATAAGTTTTATCTTCCGGAATTGCTACTAAGGCCGCAAAACGCACACAAATAGTAAAACGCTAAATTCATCATATGACCGTGATGCCCCTCGCCAAATATCGTTGTAGTTCACTGTTTACTATATCTAAGGTCACTAAATCTACGGTATAAGTTTTATCTTCCGGAATTGATACTAAGGGTGCAAAACGCATCTAAACAGTACAACGCTAAATTCAGCATATGACCGTGATGCCCTTCCCCAAAAATCGTTTTTCTTTCACCGTTCGCTCGATCTAAGGTCACTAATCCTACAGTATAAGTTTTATCTTCCGGAATTGCTACTAAGGCCGCAAAACGCACACAAATAGTAAAACACTAAATTCATCATATGACCGTGATGCCCCTTCCCAAAAATTAGTTTTATTTTACCGTTCGCTCGGTCTAAGGTCACTAATCCTACAGTATAAGTTTTGTCTTCCGGAATTGCTACTAAGGCCGCAAAACGCACACAAATAGTAAAACGCTAATTCACCATATGACCATGATGCCCCTCCCCAAATATCGTTGTCGTTCACCGTTTACTAGATCTAAGGTCACTAAATCTACGGTATAAATTTTATCTTCCGGAATTGATACTATGGGTGCAAAACGCACCTAAACGGTACAACGCTAAATTCATCATATGACCGTGATGCCCCTCCCCAAATATCGTTATCGTTCACCGTTTACTAGATCTAAGGTCACTAAATCTACGGTATAAGTTTTATCTTCCGGAATTGATACTAAGGGTGCAAAACGCATCTAAACGGTACAACGCTAAATTCAGCACATGACCGTGATGCCCCTCCCCAAAAATCGATTTTCTTTCACCGTTCGCTCGATCTAAGGTCACTAATCCTACAGTATAAGTTTTATCTTCCGGAATTGCTACTAAGGCCGCAAAACGCACACAAATAATAAAACGCTAAATTCATCATATGACCGTGATGCCCCTCCCCAAGTATCGTTGTCGTTCACCGTTTACTAGATCTAAGGTTACTAAATCTACTAAATAAAAAGTTTATTTGTAGATTATGTACAAACTTTAGGTAATTATTAAATTACGATACGGAAATCGACTGATTTATCTTTCTGGGTCTATGTGCATACTACCGATGATTCGTAGAAGGTTTTGCCAACATAGCCGCTCCATTAGATAGACTCACTAACGACCAGGTATAGTCTATTACTAGAATACCGAGTGATTAAGCTTTCAGAAAGTTAAAAGCGCTCCGGTTTTAAGTTATCCTCAACAATAAGGACGATTTATTCTTCTGGATACGGATGCAAGCAATTTTGGTATTAAAGCAGTACTTTGGCAAATCCAGGATGAAGAAGAGAGAATCATCGAATATATTGGACGCAATTTTTCCAAGCTAAAACGAAATTATTGTGTAACACGAAAGGAACTCCGGCAATAGTAAAATTTCTACCAACATTTCCACAAATATCTATATGGACATACATTCCTAATAATAACCGCTCATGAGGCACTCAAGTGGCATCTAGGAATTAAACAACCTGAGGCACAGGTAACAAGGTGAATAGAGAAGCTACAGAAATATAACTTTAATGTAAAATACCGATCTGGAAAGATGCATAACAATGCATATGCTCTATCAAGAAGACCTTGCAGAAAGATAGACCAAAAAGAAGGAATTACTTAGCTGCGGAGAACTACTTGTGACAACAATAAAGAATGGGCTTCAGAACAATTTCGATCCGCCCAACTGGAAGATAAGGACATAGTTGAAGCCACAATGGAATTCACTGTGAGTGGATAATGGTCTGTTGAAAAATATCTGGGAAAGTACGGATGGAAAATAATTCATCAAAATTAATAGTTTCTAGAAGTAGAGTTTCTCAAGTACTAGAGGAAGTACACGAGAACTAGAGCTCATCTTGGAATCAACAAGACGTGAAAAGATGGTGCGCGGCAAGTCAAAGACATAAAACTAGATCAAGACCCCAAATGAAACAGTATAATGTTGGGCTGCCTTTTGAATGTAGAGCAACTGATGTTGCTGGGCCATTCCCCGAGACTGAGAAAGGCAATCAATACATCCTTGTTGCCATGCACGACTTCAGTAAGTGGTTAGAAATTTTTGATGTATTATACTTTGTGTTTAATTTTTTTCTCTCTTTCTTTTTTTTTAGTTTTTTCTATAGTTGACTTATATTATAATTTTAATTTCATTGTTTTGTAAAAAGTAACACATTAAATTAAATTAAATAAGATATAGACTAAAGGATCACTGTGAAATTGTTTGTAATTTAAAAAATAATTACCTACCGAAATAAAATATCATAAATATAGGAATTTTCGCAGTTTTCATTTCAATAATATAAACAAATTCTTTCTACTATATATTGGAATCTGATCTTTGAATTTAATGTTTTGAACAAAATGGTAGATTTTTTTAATAATAATTAAATTTTGTTTTTGTTAAGTGTGCACCATTAAAATGCTTACACATAACCAAACCACTAGCCCCATGATTATGATGGCTATAAGAGACGTCCCTTAAGTGATTTCAGAACCAAAGAACTCGCCCGTTGGGAATATTATAAAAATTGTAAAAAAGTAAACAGTAAATAAAATCTGAAAAAAGGGCCTTTTTGGACTTTTTGGACGAAAAAAATGTTCTACAACCACATGGAGTTCACTTACAGTTAGAAATTACAAAAGTCCTTCTTAATAAGTATAAAAATAATAAATTAAACCGAAATTTGATATTTTCTTTTAATGAAGTAACGGAGCTCGAAGTCAGGAAAGCTTTGATGTCCACAAAAAGTAGTGCTACAGGTTCAGATATGTTATCTCCCAAAATTTCCTGATTCTTGGAAGAATGCAATTGTAATTCTACTACCTAAAATATTATCTGAAATAAATTTTTGGGAAGGGCACCATGGTCATATGTTAAATTTAGCGTTTTACGGGTTGGGTGCGTTCTGCACCCCTAGTAGAAATTCCGGAAGTTTTAGAGCGAACGGTTAAAGAAAACTAATTTTTTGGAAGGGCCTTCAGGTGCTTTTTACGTCCTTACTAGCAATTCCGGCAAATAAAAACTTATACTGTAGATTTATTGGCTTTAGGCCCAGCAAACAGTGACAGGAAAACGATTTTTGAAGAGGGTTTTATGTTGAATTTAGTGTTTGGGTGCGTTTCGGGCCCTTAGTAGCGATTCGTGCGAATGAAACTTATACAGTAGATTTAGTGACCTTAAGCCCAGCAAAGAGTGAAAGGAAGACGATTTTTGGGGACGGGCAAAACGGTTATATGTTGAATTTAGCGTTTTACTGTTTTTGTGCGTTTTGCGCCCTTGGCAGTAATTCCGGAAAATAAAACTTATACTGTAGGATTAGTGACCTTAGATCGAGCGAACGATAAAAGAAAAACGATTTTTGGGGAGGGGCATCACGGTCATATGATGAATTTAGTGTTTTACTATTTGTGTGCGTTTTGCGGCCTTAGTAGCAATTCCGGAAGATAAAACTTATACCGTAGATTTAGTGACCTTAGAACTAGTAAACGGTGAAAGAAAATAATTTTTGGGGAGGGGCATCACGGTCATATGATGAATTTAGCGTTATACTGTTTGTGTGCATTTTGCGGCCTTAGTAGCTTTTCCGGAAGATAAAGCTTATACTGTAAGATTAGTGACCTTAGACCGAGAGGACGCTGAAATAAAACCGATTTTTGGGGAGGGGCCTCACGGTTATATGTTGAATATAGCGTTGTACTGTTTAGGTGCATTTTGCGCCCTTAATAGCAATTCCGAAAGATAAAACTTATACTGTAGATTTAGTGGCCTTAGGTCTAGCAAACGGTGAAAAAAAAACAATTTTTAAAGGCATCATGGTCATATGCTGAATTTAGCGTTTTACTATTTGTGTGCGTTTTGCGGCCTTAGTAGCAATTCCGGAAGATAAAACTTATACTGTAGGATTAGTGACCTTAGATCGAGCGAACGATGAAAGAAAAACGATTTTTGGGGAGGGGCATCACGGTCATATGCTGAATTTAGCGTTGTACCGTTTGGATGCGTTTTGCACCCTTAGTATCAATTCCGGAAGATAAAACTTATACGGTCGATTTAGAGACCTTAGATCTAGTAAACGGTGAACGACAACGATATTTGTGGAGGGGCATCACGGTCATATGATGAATTTAGCGTTTTACTATTTGTGTGCGTTTTGCGGCCTTAGTAGCAATTCCGGAAGATAAAACTTATACTGTAGGATTAGTGACCTTAGATCGAGCGAACGGTGAAAGAAAATCGATTTTTGGGGAGGGGCATCACGGTCATATGCTGAATTTAGCGTTGTACCGTTTAGATGCGTTTTGCACCCTTAGTATCAATTCCGGAAGATAAAACTTATACCGTAGATTTAGTGACCTTAGGTCTAGTAAACGGTGAGCGATAACGATATTTGGGGAGGGGCATCACGGTCATATGATGAATTTAGCGTTTTACTATTTGTGTCCGTTTTGCGGCCTTAGTAGCAATTCCGGAAGATAAAACTTATACTGTAGGATTAGTGACCTTAGATCGAGCGAACGATGAAAGAAAATCGACTTTTGGGGAGGGGCATCATGGTCATATGCTGAATTTAGCGTTGTACCGTTTAGATGCGTTTTGCACCCTTAGTATCAATTCCGGAAGATAAAACTTATACGGTCGATTTAGAGACCTTAGATCTAGTAAACGGTGAACGACAACGATATTTGGGGAGGGGCATCACGGTCATATGATGAATTTAGCGTTTTACTATTTGTGTGCGTTTTGCGGCCTTAGTATCAATTCCGGAAGATAAAATTTATACCGTAGATTTAGTGACCTTAGATCTAGTAAACGGTGAACGACAACGATATTTGGGGAGGGGCATCGTGATCATATGATGAATTTAGCGTTTTACTATTTGTGTGCGTTTTGCGGCCTTAGTAGCAATTCCGGAAGATAAAACTTATACTGTAGGATTAGTGACCTTAGACCGAGCGAACGGTAAAAGAAAACTAATTTTTGGGGAGGGGCATCACGGTTATATGATGAATTTAGTGTTTTACTATTTGTGTGCGTTTTGCGGCCTTAGTAGCAATTCCGGAAGATAAAACTTATACTGTAGGATTAGTGACCTTAGATCGAGCGAACGGTGAAAGAAAAACGATTTTTGGGGAGGGGCATCACGGTAATATGCTGAATTTAGCGTTGTACCGTTTAGATGCGTTTTGCACCCTTAGTATCAATTCCGGAAGACAAAACTTATACCGTAGATTTAGTGACCTTAGGTCTAGTAAACGGTGAACGATAACGATATTTGGGGAGGGGCATCACGGTCATATGATGAATTTAGCGTTTTACTATTTGTGTCCGTTTTGCGGCCTTAGTAGCAATTCCGGAAGATAAAACTTATACTGTAGGATTAGTGACCTTAGATCGAGCGAACGATGAAAGAAAATCGATTTTTGGGGAGGGGCATCACGGTCATATGATGAATTTAGCGTTTTACTATTTGTGTGCGTTTTGCGGCCTTAGTAGCAATTCCGGAAGATAAAACTTATACTGTAGGATTAGTGACCTTAGATCGAGCGAACGGTGAAAGAAAATCGATTTTTGGGGATTTTTGGGTCATATGCTGAATTTAGCGTTGTACCGTTTAGATGCGTTTTGCACCCTTAGTATCAATTCCGGAAAGTTAAAACTTATACCGTAGATTTAGTGACCTTAGATCGAGCGAACGGTAAAAAAAAACGATTTTCGGGGAGGGGCATCACGGTCATATGCTGAATTTAGTGTTGTACCGTTTAGGTGCGTTTAGCACCCTTAGTATCAATTCCGGAAGATAAAACTTATACCGTAGATTTAGTGACCTTAGATCTAGTAAACGGTGAACGACAACGATTTTTGGGGAGGGGCATGACGGTCATATGATGAATTTAGCGTTTTACTGTTTGTGTGCCTTTGCGGCCTTAGTAGCCATTCCGAAAGATAAAACTTATACTGTAGGATTAGTGACCTTAGACCAAGCAAACGGTGAAAGAAAAACGATTTTTGGGGAGGGGCATCACGGTCATATGATGAATTTAGCGGTTCACTGTTTGTGTGAGTTTTGCGCCCTTAGTAGCAATTCCGGAAGATAAAACTTATACCGTAGATTTAGTGACCTTAGAACTAGTAAACGGTGAAAGAAAATAATTTTTGGGGAGGGGCATCACGGTCATATGATGAATTTAGCGTTATACTGTTTGTGTGCATTTTGCGGCCTTAGTAGCTTTTCCGGAAGATAAAGCTTATACTGTAAGATTAGTGACCTTAGACCGAGAGGACGCTGAAATAAAACCGATTTTTGGGGAGGGGCCTCACGGTTATATGTTGAATATAGCGTTGTACTGTTTAGGTGCATTTTGCGCCCTTAATAGCAATTCCGAAAGATAAAACTTATACTGTAGATTTAGTGGCCTTAGGTCTAGCAAACGGTGAAAAAAAAACAATTTTTAAAGGCATCATGGTCATATGCTGAATTTAGCGTTTTACTGTTTATTTGCACCCTTTATGGCAATTCCAAAAGATAAAACTTATATTGTAGATTTAGTGACCTTAGCGTAGTGAAAGAAAAACAATTTTTGGGGAGGGGCATCACGTTCATATGTTGAATGTAGCGTTCTATTTTTTGGGTGTCTTGACTTTTCGTAGTCATTTTAGAGGTTAAAATTAACACTATATTAGTGACCTTAGGCCTAGCAACCGGTGAAACACGAACAGTTTTTGGGAGGGGCATCACAGTTTTATATTAAATTTAGCGTTTTATTGTTTGGGTGAGTTATGCGCCGTTAGTAGCAACTCGAGTGGTTAAAACTTATGCTGCAGATTTAGTGTCCTTATACACTACAAATAAATAGCAAAATATGTAAATTGATTTTGCAGTTAAGCAAGTAATATTTACATTTCAATAGCACGAAACCACTATGAGAGCAATTTTAAGGTATTTTAGAAAAATTTTTGATCAAGCCTCTTAATGTGAGAGGCCTTGTCATTCAATGAACGTTCAGAACTTCAGCTACATGATCTTTTACACTTTCCACACTCTCTAATTCTTTTTTACCCATTTTGTAAGGAAATGTAATATTGAGTCTTTTATGAGAAAATGTTATTTTACAACATTTACTTAGATTTAGTTCTAATCGATTCTCTCTACAAAATAGGTAAAATCTATCGAGGTCCTCCTGAAAGTCCTGAGAGTCAGTTAAATTATTTATAACCTTGTATCCTTTTAAATCATCGGCAAAAGCTGCAGTTTTAGAGGATTTAAAACATTTCGAGATATTATTGATAAATATAGAAAAAAGTAAGGGACCTAGATGTGACCCTTGAGGGACACCTGAGGTTACATTTACAAAACTGGATATACTATCTCCTATTCTTACACACTGCTGCCTTTCTGACATGTAGCTTTTGGACAGGCTGAGGAGTTTGCCGCACACCCCGAAGTTCTCCAAATTAACAAATAAGGTCGGATGATGCACTTTGGGTCTTCTGAAGACCTATTAAATGATGTGCCACATGATATAATTTTCAAATAATTTTTCCTTCATAATGTAAAAATCGAGGTAATATTTTTAATATAGGTATTTTTCAATGTTTTTCTTCAGTTACTTACAGAAAAATTCTTTATAGAGGCACCTACTAGGGAACCTAGGACCCCAAATCCGCCGGCGCCAGTTTTTTTTTAAGAGAAAAAAGGGTGCCGGGGTTGGGTTGGATTAGGTTGGGTTCGGCTGTGTTGGATTGGGCTGTTTTAGTAAAAAAGAAACAGGTAATTATGCCATTTTTGATTTTTTATGAAAAATTCTTTATGGGGGCACCTACTAGGGTCTCTGGGACCCCAAATCTGCCTGCGCAGTTTCTTTTTTAAGAGAAAAAAGGGTGGGAGTTGTAATGTGTTTTTTTGATTGTTTTGGGTTGGGTTAGGCTGTGTTGGATTATTTTGAGAACTTTGGTATTTCATAGGTAATTATGCAGTACACGGTTTTCTGCAATTTTTGATTTGTTATGAAAAATTCTTTATGGGGGACCTTCTAGGGTCCCTAGGACCCCAAATCCGCCTGCGCCCGTTGGTTTTTTTATTGATTTTTTTCACTAAAACAACCCAATCCAACACAGTCCAATCCAACCCAACCCAAAACAATCAAAAAACACATTACAACCCCCCCCCCACCGGGCACCCTTTTTGGTAATTATGCAGTATATGGTTTTCTGCCATTTTTGATTTTTTTTGAAAAATTCTTTATGGGGGCACCTTCTAGGGTCCCTAGGACCCCAAATCCGTCTGCGCCGTTTGGGTTTTTTTTTTATTTTTTTTGTTTTTTTTTAATTTTTTTTTCACTAAAACAAACCAAACCAACACAGTCCAACCCAACCTAATCCAAACCAACCCAAAAAAATTAAAAAAACCCTTTACAACCCCCCCTGGGCACCCTTTTTTCTCGTTAAAAAAAAAAAAAAAATCGGGCGCAGGCGGATTTGGGGTCCTAGGGACCCTAGAAGGTGCCCCCATAAAGAATTTTTCAAAAAAAAATCAAAAATGGCAAAAAACCGTATACTGCATAATTACCCCCTTTTTTATCTTAAAAAAAAAAATAGGGCGCAGGCGGATTTGGGGTTCTAAGGACCCTAGAAGGTGCCCTCATAAAAAAAATTTCATAAAAAATCAAAAATGGCAGAAAACCATATACTGCATAATTACCATTTCGGAATTCTATTACATAAAACCGGCCTAAAATAGCGCAAAATCCTGCCAATTTCTCAGGACCTCTCAGTTTGTTTTAAAGGTGAAATCTATATAACTACCTTAAAAAAGCATCGATCGGCACCCGGAGTGAAGGATTCCCCTGCAACGCACCACCCTGGCACAACGTATCGATTAGCAGCAGCCCGTACTTTTTCTGGTAAACACTGCACCTGGATACCGTGCGCAAAAAAGCCATTTAAATCGTCACCGAGATGAGCCCTTTGATGCGACACGAGTGCTGTATACAGATACTCCACGCACGGCCGGTTTTTTCAATGAAGTCTCGATTTTCGAGGAGTAAAAGAACGTGCTTTCACAGGCACTCACAAGACACGACTGACGACAATTTACGAAAAAATTGACGTTTATTTTTCGGACGTCGGATTCTAATAGCCGCCATACAATAACGTATTCCACTGGTGCACGTCTTTTTATATGAATACACTCGTTTTCGGCTTTACGAGGCCGTATTCATAGTCCTTCCTTCAAGGAACAACCTCAAGCCCCAAACACACCAATGCGAGTCCACCCTGCTTCAAAAAACGCACCATGTGACGGGACATGGATTTCCACTTGTTTTAAATAAAGAGTCACGAGATGCGTTTTTTATGAAGGGTGTAAGGTATGAACCGGGTGCAATAAGGTCCCAAGTAGCACAGCGTGCTGTAAATAAGCTGGGATAACGTTTCCGCAGCAAAAAAATTAACAATAATGCTTTTGCTCTCTTCTGCCACAACATTTTGAAAATGTCATGAAAATGTTGTCAAAGCTATTTTGAGGAATATTTTTTGCCTACTACAACGTCTACCGTAGCTGAAAATATAGCATTTTTGCACATGAAAGCAATGTTGTTTAAATTTAACCTCAATGACAAAAAATGTATCTAAAAATAGCAATTAAATCAAAATTGTCCGCCAACATAAAAGACTGAAGATGGAAGACAACTAAAATAAATATTATATAGTGATGTTTAACAAACTCTCAATCAAAAATACGCATCTTGTGGACTTCCCAAGAATCAAATCTTTGTACGAAGGCCATTTTAATGACGAAACATGTCATGATACCTCGTTAAATTGTACGCGCTTCAAAAACTTGAGATAATAAGGGTTTTTTAATCACATTTTTTTTTATTTTAATGCAGAATTAATGAAAAACCGTCATGTCTTGCATATTTAGTTAATTTTGAAGGATTTTTAAGCTTAGATTTGAGCATATATGTATACTTAAAAAAGATCATTTCTTCACAAATTTTCGAGAGGTTAGGTTTCGCCATAATATAAGATATGGCCGCTCGCATTTTGGCATTTTTTGAAACAATAAATCTAAAACAAAAGCAATCTTGGCCTTATTGCTGTGGGCTTACGGCCCCAGCTTAGCGGTAGAGGGCGCTTATTCGTGAATGTTAAATAGCATTGAAAGCAGCTGCATTTTAATAAAAATTGCACTACGATACAACAAATAACTGCCGTTGCCATTTTGGCATTTTGTTCAGTTGTATTTTAAGAAAAAGAGTAAAAAGAAACTATTTTGTTAGTTAAGTTTTAATATATTTTTAGGCATAAGTTTTACCTTTAAAAGTTGAATAGCTAGATGATATAAGTATACAAGTTATTTTAAATGTAAAGAACCCCACACGAAATACATTGAAAAATGATTTCGGTGAAATTTGATTTTTATTTTTGATTTAGTATGTTATAGTGGGCCATAAGATAAGAAAAATGTGGAAATATAAAATGATTTCGATGTCTTGTTCCAGAGATATAGACGGTCAAAGTTTTAGAAAACGTCGTTTTGGCACGCTCAAAGGCATTTCCTGACCGAAATAAAATAAGTTATCGACGAATATGGGTTACTGAGACACCATACATGGACTTTCTTACTATTATGTTGGTAAAATTTTAGCAGGTTGTATACAGGAGGTAGTCAAAAAATTATGATAAAGGCGTACGCAAAATTAAATTAAAATCCCTCGATCAGTTTTAAAGAAATTAAATATTTATTACTTTAAAAAAAATTAATGATACAGAACTTTTGCATGTGCCCCGTAGCTAGGAAAAACAAGAAAAAATAAAATTCATTTTATTTAAAGTTTATTTACTTATCACTTTAACTGAATGCAAAAGAATATTTACATTTTTAATTTGAAAAATAATTATTTCGTAGTAGAAAACCATTTTCGTCAAGTTTTTATGGTTTAAAAAAAAAACATGTAACACAAAGTAACTGTTACTAGAAAGAAAAACTTCTTCAGTTTATCTAGAAAATACTGAAACATTAATGTTGGCTCAAAAATAATTTTTTTTTTGACTAGCCCCTGTATACAACCTTTTAACATTTTACCAACATAATAATAAGAAAGTCCATGCGTGGTTCCGCAGTAACCCATATTCGTCGATAACTTAGTTTATTTCAGTCAGGAAATGCCTTTTTGAGCGTGCCCAATATACCCCAAAACGATGTTTTTTTAAATATTGACACTATAACATACTAAAATTTTATCAAATTTAAACGAAATTATTTTTCAATGTATTTCGTGCGAGGTTCTTTAGTAGTCAAACAATCTTAACAGCCAAAATTACAGATTAAATGAAGCTAGCTATTTTAAAGCAAAAGGGGAGCTGTACCAACGTTTTTGCAGTATTGACTTGGCTTTAAAGTCTATATTGTCGAAGCTGTTTTACTTGGGGTATTATTATTAGAGAGTTAATAGACCACTAATTTATCGACACCTTATTTGCTTACCGTATTACCGTAATTGAGATGTTAAAAGGAGTTTTTAAACCACAAACACAAATTACCGTAACCGTATTCTTTTGCCCCCATAAATAACTGCCAATGTAAATAAAATAGAAACGAAACCAATTATTCGGTTTTTTGCAAATTCACTTAATTACGTAACACTTGAGGGGGGAGGAGGAGGAGTTTTTGAAAGTGTTACGAGGGGAGAGGGGTGATTCATGGAAGTGTTATGTAACACTTCGTGTTTGTCCATAAGTGATCGATGGTTTTCTTTGGTTTTCAACTTAATTGCCAACGTTTTTTTTTGGTTGTCAACTATTTTTTGTCCTTCTCCAGGAGAGGGGGGGGTTGGCAAAGTGTCAAGTAATTTTAAAGGGGGGTTCACGGAATTATTACGAAGTGTTTAATAAGGGGAGGGAGGAGTCAAAAATTGCCAAAATGGTGTTACGGAATTTATTTTTTCACAAAAAATTAAAAATATACCTAATGGCAAAGCCATGATGGTAATTTAAGGCTTAAATATTTTAGCATAATTTAAGAGATAACGTTTTTATTTAAGCAGTGTTTACTATGCTTTTCACATTTTTATGCCATGATTTTGCTAATTCCTAATATTTGATTTCTAGAATAAAAGACTCGCATTTTTCACTGTGTTTTAGGCGTTCAAAAAAAGTACGGCCAAAAAACCTTTTTTCTCTGTTAAAATAAATATATTTAAGGTTCTTGAAGAGAGACAGCAGGCTATAAAAAAGAATTTTGGAGAAACATGGAAATAATTTAAGGCAATTTTGTTTATTAAAAATTTATATTTTGTCATCTGTCTGTCATCTTTAGTGGTGTCGTGCATTTTTATCCAAAAACAGCAAAAATTGTAATTATTCAAATCGTAAAGGGTTTAAAAGACATAATGTGGTGTGTTTCAATCAAAGTTCTTTACAGTCTTTAAATTTACCAAAAAACGTGTCCTACTAAAAGTGTATTTTATCACATCTAAAAATAATTTAACAGGTATTTAACTAAATTATTTTAAGGTTCATCATGGCTCTACCATTCTAAATAAATCTGGTTAGTTGCAAAAAATAACCGTGCGTGTCTTGTTACGCCTCCGTAAGTAACTTATTTCGGTTAGGTTATTTTTGGATACTGCAGAAAAATAACGGATTTTGGCTAGGGCTTCGCCAATTTTGATGGTCTATTAACGCTCTAGCACAAAGAACATAGTACACTTCCGCCCACATAAAATGCGTACAGCAGAAGTTAGATGCAGGTCTGTTGAAGTTTTGCTATTTGCGTTGCTTATTGTAACTGACTTTGACGTTTTCGAATTACAGGGTCGATCTTTGACATTGTAAACACAGGCATAAGGAGACTGGCCAAAATTTTATTATAAAAAATTATTCTTAAAGCTCATTATGGACAAAACAAGACCACAATTGTGCGAATAACGAAAAAGTATCGAGAAGAAGGAACTGTTTGGCGAAGAGAAGGCAATAACTTAATCATAGAGAGCGCACCTCTGCTATTTGAGTAATCTAAGTTTTTGCAGACAACCAAAAATGTTCACAATGAAAAAGAAATTATTAAAACACTACGTAAATTAAAAAAAAAAATAGGAAACATTTCTTCAGTAGCGTGTCATTGTCCCGTCAGCCTCTATAAAGTTTGCCAGTCTTCGTGGCATGGAAACTGCTAAATTTTGAAATAAATTTGGATCTGACTATGAGCTCCATTAAGTGGTTGGAATTTCTGGGAACAATATTCATTCCTGTTAACTTTTTTGGTAGAAGTCCGCAAACATTTCCCATGGGATTGGCGTCAGGAGTTTTTGTCAGCCATGGCAAAACCTCGATTTTGTTTTGCTGGAACCACTGTTTAGAAATGCGTGCGGTATGGATAGATAGATATCCTGTTGATACACAAAACCTTCTGGAAGAATGGTTGCTTCTGGAAGCATAATATTTCTCATCTTATCAACTAAACCTCAGCCGTAAATCTTCCATGGATTCTAAAAAGAGCCCTATGTCCTCTCGCCGATATCCAACTCCATACAATCACGGAAAATCTTCCACCCTGGTCTTCGTTCCCAGCAATATATTTTTCGAGATAGCGTGTTCGTGGTGGACGATATACCAAAATTTGTTTGCTGTCATTGTGGGACTGAAAGATTTTTTCATCCGTGAAGACCACATTGTTGCCAAAATTTTTCTTCTTGTAGTGAATAGTGCAAAAATTAACCTGGCTTGCTTCTTTTCCTCACTAAGTAAGATTTTCTTGGCAGCAACGCGACATCTAAGTCTAGAACGGCTTATCCGTCTGCGCGTCGATCTTATGGATCCAGGAAAATGTGCCTCAATTTTCGCCTCTGGGGCCATCGGAAATGGGTGGGATCCTGCTGAGGCGTACTGACTTGGGTCAAGCCAGTGCCTCGCCTTCGTCGAACAGTTCCTTCTTCTTCATAATTTCTTCTTATTCTTACAATTTTAGCCTTGTTTCGTCCATGATGGGCCGCTACTCTTCGAACCGACCAACCACCGTCTAATTTTGCCAAAATTTGGGCTTTTACGAATTAGTTTAGTTGAGGCATTTTTAAATAAAAGCGTATAACAACAACAAAATCTGACAGTGACATTTTATATCAATTTGAAATACCTAAAAGGTTACTGAGTTGCGAGGTCCATAATACACCAAGTACGGTGTTGAATACAGTATATAAAATCGGCGTACGCATTTTATGTGACCGGAAGTGTACCTACGAAATATTTTCTTTGTGGCTCTAAGACAAATTTTTGTGAGCTTACTATAGTTACTATTGTTCTCTTCTTTTAATTGTATCGGTCTAAGAGAGATCAAGCTTACCAAAAAATGCTCCCCCTGCACCCCTATGCCATAAAACATAACTATCTCATTGATATATAGCATTTTTTTGTGAGCTTACTATAGTTACTAATGTTCTCTTTTTCTAAATACATTCGGCTGAGAGAGATCCAGTATACCAGAAAATGGCCTGTCAGACTCGACTGTACACCCTTCGACCCCGTATACCTGTCAAACGATGACTATATCAAGGAAATAGTTACATTTTCATGGGCAGAGGGGTGCAGGGGGAGCATTTTCTGGTAAGCCTGATCTCTCTCAGACCGATGCAATTAAAATAAGAGAATAATAATAACTATCGTAAGCACACAGAAAAACGTCATTTGTTATTGTTGACAGATATACGGGATCGAAGGGTGTACAGGCGTGCGTAACAGGATGGTAACAGGCCATGTTGTACTATGCTGGATCTCTTTCAGTCGAATACATTTAGAAAAACAGAACAATAGTAAATATAGTAAGCGCACATAAAATTTGTCTCAGATAACGTATTTCGGCTCGGTTATTTTTGGGTACCGGAGAAAAATAACCGATTTTGCCTACGGTATCACCAATTTTGATGGTCTATTAACCCTCTAATCACCCTTTTTACAGGTCAATTAAGTCACCCCTCCCCCCCGAAAGACATTT
This sequence comes from Oxystoma pomonae, assembly GCA_963921995.1. Lineage (NCBI taxonomy): Eukaryota > Metazoa > Arthropoda > Insecta > Coleoptera > Brentidae > Oxystoma > Oxystoma pomonae. The sequence goes on along the minus strand of OY998171.1, from coordinate 51,161,223 downwards.
GAGTTTTGATATGCCTATAATTTCGAACCAATTTTGAACTAATTTTAAACCACACTCCTTCCTGGTTTTTTTTAATATTGAAAATGGGAGGTGCAGCCGGACGTCAAGCTACACCCCCTCATTTAAAGCGTAGAGAAAAATCAAAATTATCCCAAAATTAAGAACTAATTTTGAACTCCTAATATCACCAAAAAGAATTTCGAAAAACCCACTAGTAACCCTGTTTTTTTTTTAAATATGGCGGGGGGGGGGCAGGTTGACGTCAAGCCACACCCCCCCCCCCGAAAGATATTCTAGTTTTGATATGCTTATAATTTCGAACCAATTTCGAACTAATTTTGAACCACTTTTAAAAATTTTGAACCACACTCCTTCCTGGTTTTTTTTTAATATTGAAAATGGGGGGTGCAGCCGGACGTTAAGCTACACCCCCTCATTTAAAGCGTAGAGAAAAAGGAAAAGCAACTATCCCAAAATTAAGAACTAATTTCGAACTCCTAATATCACCAAAAAGAATTTCGAAAAACCCACTAGTAACTCTGTTTTTTAAAAAAAATATGGCGGGGGGTGCAGGTTGACGTCAAGCCACAGCCCCGCCGGAAGATATTCGACTTTTGATATGCTTATAATTTCGAACTAGTTTTGAACCACTTTTAAAAATTTTGAACCACACTCTTTCCTGTTTTTTTTTTAGCTTGACGTCCGGCCGCACCTCTCATTTTGAATATTACAAAAAAACCAGGAAGGAGCCCATACAGCATCATTCGTCCCAAGGATGTACATTTTACATCCATATTACGTCTTTACGTCCAGGGATCGACTAGGTACGTACATTGTACGTACAAAAGTGTTCGTAAAATGTAGGTACAGCAAAAACGTATTTTTACGTTATTTTTAGGTTTTTTTTTTCGTACGTACTTACTACGTTTTTAAGTTGTCATAACTTGGACGTAGTTTATTTATGTAACATTTCTCTCACTTCTAATGCAAAATTTTGTATAAGTATTTTTCATTCTCTTAAAGTAATTGGTATTTAATAAATATCCATTCTTTGTCAGGAATTCTTTCCCGGAGAGTCAACCAGCAGAGAGGAGGTACGTACCAAAAACGTCTCCTGTACGTACCCCGTACTTACATCGTACATTTTACGTCCAATTTACGTTTTTTATTGGTCCCCCGCAGGACATACAAAAGTACGTACTTGGTACGTACACAAATATACGTACATGGTACGTATTTTCCATATCTCAAGGACGTATCTAAGACGTACATTGGAGTTAGCGTACGTACTATGTACGTAATCTTCGTCCGAGGCCTAGGTACGAGGTACGTACCTGGGCCTGTCTGGGGAGTGCGGTTCAAAATTTTTAAAAGTGGTTCAAAATTATAAGCATATCAAAACTCGAATATCTTTCGGGGGGGGGGGGGGGGGTGGCTTGACGTCATTCTGAACCACCCACCATATTTTCTAAAAAAAAAAGGGTTACTAATGGGTTTTTGGAAATTTTTTTTTGGTGATATTAGGAGTTCGAAATTAGTTCTTAATTTTGGGAAAGTTGCTTTTCATTTTTCTCTACGCTTTAAATGAGGGGGGTGTAGCTTGACGTCCGGCTGGCATCCCCCATTTTGAATATTAAAAAAACCAGGAAGGAGTGTGGTTCAAAAGCACTGCTCCAGCTCGAAAGCACCTAGGAATGGCACCAATAATCTTCCGCCGAAGAGAATCCAGATCCAGCTTCCAATGAAGGATGTCAATTGTCAACTTGATACTCTGCCTGACAGCTGACAGCTTGCCATATGAGTCAAATTTCGAATTAAAAACAATAAAAAGATCATCCAAGAAATGTGTCTAAAATAATTGAAAAACTATGATTTTTCGAAACGACTTGATAATCAAATGATCGGGAAAAGATGACACCCTTTCGTAGAAAAAAATCGGGAAAAAGTTTCCCAGTGAAAGTGTGTACCTTGGACGCTGAATTGGAGTTCAATCTTGAGGTGAAACTTAACTAAATTTTGTTTATTTCTCTGGAATCTTTTTTCCTAATATTTATTTATGGTTTCGTGCCTCTATTTATTTATTTGTTTAGGTTCATGTTAACTGTGGCACATGCAGCAGGGACATAATTCATTGATTGGATGAAAATGATAGATATGTGGATATGTGTCTGAGGCATGTGTCACAAAGGAACTAAAACCGTCACTTTGACAGCTAGTACATATTTATATATTATAGGCTGACTTTAATAAAGCCGGCACTATTTTTGACAGTTTCACATGACAACTAGATATTTTAAGCACTTTAGCCATTTGTTATGAGATGGCACTCTTCTTCGTTGCCAGGGCTATTCAAAACCACCGTTCAGGCAGAGCTTTCTTCTGTATGGTGCTATCAAAATAATTTTGACTTTTATAATGTTTATGCCGACCAACAGTTTGCCATATGAGTCAAATTTCGAATTAAAAACAATAAAAAGATCATCCAAGAAATGTGTCTAAAATAATTGAAAAACTATGTTTTTTCGAATCGACTTGATAATCAAATGGTTGGGAAAAGATGACACCCTTCTGCAGAAAAAAATCGGGAAAAAGTTTCCCAGTGAAAGTGTGTACCTTGGATGCTGAATTGGAGTTCAATCTTGAGGTGAAACTTACCTAAATTTAGTTTTTTGTTAACTGTGGCACATGCAGCAGGGACATAATTCATTGATTGCATGGAAATGATAGATATGTGGATATGTGTCTGAGGCATGTGTCACAAAGGAACTAAAACCATCACTTTGACAGCTAGTACATATTCATATATTATAGGCTGACTTTAATAAAGCCGGCACTATTTTTGACAGTTCCACATGACAACTACATATTTTAAGCACTTTAAGCCATTTGTTATGAGATGGCACTCTTCTTCGTTGCCAGGGCTATCCGAAACCACCGTTCAGGTAAAGTTTTCTTCTGTATGATGCTATCAAAATAATTTTGACTTTCATAATGTTTATGCCAACCTTTAAATAAAATAAAATTTTATAGGTGGCACTATATGAGCATGTCTAGCTGACAACAATGTCAGAAACCTTTTAAACTTCATGTGGAACTGTCAAAAATAGTGCCAACTTTATGTACCAATAAGTCCCTAATTCCTTGGTTTCCAAGATGCAAACACTGGATGCTAAGTCAAGTCTTGAGATAAAATTTCTTGATAAGGTCCTGTTGAGGGTTCTGTACATTTCAAAGAAACCCAAATTTACTTATTGCTTTTTTGGCTGATTTCTCAAGTAGTTGGTGGCCTACTCATACAAGTTCTTAAAAATATATCACAAACTTACCTATGCCACAACTTTACCTTACTTCACCATGTGTACCTAAGAGTATGGCTATGTGAAGTCACTTTTGATGATTTTTAAAAAACTCAAAATTTAGAGTGAGACAAACAAGAGTTAGTGAGATAACACAATCATATAGTTTTGTCTAAAAACATACTGATATACTATATTTTATTAGTTAAATTCATCTGAAAATTGCTTTAAAGAAATCGTCTTGGTAAATTACATTGGTACTACACATTGTTTAGCTTGTGTGACTAAATAACTGTCTTGGAGTCTATTACATACATATGTGCAAAATTGTCTTTTTGGATTTGAATATAAAAATAATAAAACAATTTTTAGTGGAGGGCAACTGGACGGGACTTATTTGAACTGGTATGTAGGACAATCGGTTTGAGAGAAACCTGGTACTTTGGCCTCCAGTATGAAGACTCCAAAGGATTCATATCATGGCTTAAACTTGATAAAAAAGGTATTGACAAGTCTTGAAAAATTGCTAGAAATTTATTAAGTTTTATGTTTAAAGTACAATTACAATTTTAAGTGTTTAAGGTAATAGAACTTATTGCTAGCTAGTATAATATGTTTAAAATATTCCAATTACTTAAGTTCTCACTTAAGTCATTATTATTTAAAATCAGAAATGTTTCAATCAGTTAGAAAAGTGTAGAAATTAATGCAAAAAAATGAATAGAAAGTAAACAGGTTTTTATATAACAAAAAATAGGTTTTTTTTTTATCACAGACATATTTTGCTATCACAATTTTATTTATAATAAGTTCTGTTATTAACTAGTACCTAATACTTTGTTGATATGTTTTTTTAGTTTAGTTGTTCTTTTAACTTAATATGACCACAACAATTTTATTGTAACCACTCTTTATGCTAACTTAATAATTCACTAAAAAAGGTTATTTCTACCAAGTATATGCAATTGAATAAAAATAGCAAAAAAAAAACAGACAAAAAACAATAAAAAATAGCCACAAAACTAGTTTTTTGTTTTAGTACAAGACCAAAGTATTCAAAAGAACCACCAAACAGCTTCCTTTATGTTTTTGGCAAAATTCTACCCTGAGGAAGTGGCAGAGGAGTTAGTCCAGGAAGTGACACAGCACTTGTTTTTTTTGCAAGTGAAGCAAGCCATTTTGTCTATGGATATTTACTGTCCCCCTGAAGCTTCTGTTTTGCTGGCTAGTTATGCTGTTCAAGCAAAGGTACATACTTATTTACAAATTAATTCAATATAAAATAAGCTATATTGCCATTTTATTTGTTATAGGTATTATATATACAATACAATACAAAAATTGCTTTATTGTTTTCTAAGATCATTCAAACTCATAAACATTAATTAGTACTTCATTAGGAAGTAGGTCATATTACAATATTAGATTAAGCATTCATGTTTTCTGTCTAGCTTTTAATGCTAATAAAGATATATCTATAACAAAAATGTCACCTTTAATGTAGTCAAAATTTGAAATACTCCAGAATCAAACAAAACCTGAATAAAGCCATTATAGGAATAAGTTAAAAATTATTTCAATATTTTTAAATAACTACAGTGTGCCTAAATCTATACCGGGTGTCCCAAGGTGACTAACCTATTAGAATATTTTGGAAACTATACAATGGAAACTTTTAAAACTTTCTATTCTAACATAAATACATGTAAACTTTCTTTATGAAATACTTTCATATTTGCAGTGTTGCCATTTGCAGGAAAACTTGGCAACCACTTTGTTTTTAAAATATTGACAGGTGGAAATTGACATTTTTTAACTTTGGCAGCCCGTAAGATCGAAGCGGTTAAGGATAGAGCAAAACGGTTTTTACATTCCTATCATGGTTTTTCACAAGCCCAGGGTTAAAATATCCTCGAAATCCTCAAAAATATCCCAAAGTTAGTTTAACCCTGGGTTAAAAATAGTATAAAACGATAGCTTGTGAAAAACCAGGATTTTTTTGCTCTGTCCTTAACTGTTTCGATGTTACAGGGTGTCAAAGTTAAAAAATGTCATTTTTCACCTGTCAATATTTTAAATACAGTTGAACATAGGTACAGGACATTATACATAAAATGTACCTAAAATATTTTGTAGAATCAAAAAATGCAAAAATATACAGGGTGTTTTTTATTTAAAATAAGAAAGTTGTTTCCAAGTTTTCCTGCAAATGGCAACACTGCAAATTATAAGAGTATTTCATAAAGATAGTTTACATAGACTTATGTTAGAATAGGATGTTTCCTTGGGACAACCAGTATACTGTTGCCTTCCTTAGTAGGTATAAGTGTGTAGGAGTGGGGAGTTACATAATAAATAAGGAAAACAACGACTCAAATGTAAATATTTATGGTACTCTAAAATTGCTCTTTTTATATGTGAATATCTTTATTTGTATAAACAATTTGTCATATGTTATAACTTCACTTTTTTAACTTTTGAAATTCTTCTAGAATAAAATAAAATATTGTTAAAAAAGAATGGGTTTTTGGATTTAAATTGGAAATAACTGGGCAGAACATTCTACAGAATGTGTTTTAGAGTGGAGTAAGTCAAAAAATGTAGTATTGCAACAATTTTTTCTTGTAGTTTGGGGATTTCGATGAGGACACCTACAAACCTGGAATGTTAGCCAGTGAGGACTTGTTGCCTCAGCGAGTCATAGACCAGTATCAAATGACATTAGAAATGTGGGAAGAAAGAATAAGAGTTTGGTATGCAGACCACCGAGGTTAGTCAAAATTTTCATGGGTGAGGAAAGTAAGAGCTTGAGTTTAGTGTGAAAATGTAGTTTGAAGTTCTGTTATAGTAGGACTAGTCGAGATGCTAATAAGAGAGAGTAGTGTAGATACCTATCTGTGATCCTAAAATTTAAGAATCCCAATGCCAACTTTGAATTTTTACTGAGATTTTTAGTATTTTTTTTTTGATTTTTTTATTAAATAATTCATTATTACAAAATCACAACTTGATTTTAAATATACAAATTATTAAAATTTAAATACATTAAACATAGTCAGTCTTACATTTTAGCATAATAATACATGTGACACTTAAAATTTTCTTACATTAATAGCACATTTTTGTAATTGTTGTTGTCTCTATTCAGCAGAGTTGCTGGTATTGGGACTTGTCATATTGATTTGTGAAAGGTAATTTTTGCAGTAGAACTTAAAGAAAAATAGAGGCGTTTAAAGAAATACTTTATCTTACTTTATAAAAATTCACCCTGTAGAGAATGAATAGGTAAATAAATATAAATTTGTTGGTATTTTGACATTGACAAAAGCTTGTTTTATGTAAAAATAAAAATTATTTTATTTTATGATCAGTTCTATTTTTTGTAAAGTTTTTATTTGATGTTGCATTTATTTTGTTTGTACTATATCTACTTTTCGGTATGTTTTTTTATTAATAAAAATCTTTAATTTTAGGAATGTCCAGGGATGAAGCTGAAATGGAATATTTAAAAATAGCACAAGATTTAGACATGTATGGGGTTAATTATTTTCCTATTCAGGTGAATATAAATTTCTTGGGTTTATTTAATGCTTCATTTTTGTGGTTGCCTCGGAGTTCTAAATTTGTTTTAATGGGTACCTAGGGGAAGGCGGGAGAATAAAAAATCAAAATCCTTCCACCACAAAAGTTTTTTGACAAAGACAAAGTAAATTCAAAACTTCATCAGATCAATGTATTGAAATTCAAGTTAAAACACCTCTAACCCGCGTCCCTTTTTTAGAATCCGTAATTAGAGGCCAAGCTGTGATCGTCTATAATATTATTGTTATAATTTTTATCGAAATTAACCCACAACAAAAATAATAGCAATAATTATTTTGGTGGACCCCGTACGTTATGTCGTTTTAACCCAAGATTCTTTAGAGCTGATAAAAGAAATTGTTCATACTTAACTGATACGATTTTCTTGCTATCTGTCAAACTGGAACCACTACCATTTAGACCTTATCTATTCTCTTTTTTTTTAAAGGTCGTTCTTTCTTTTTGTTATTAGAATAAAATTTTGGTCTGCTGAACAATCTTGATCTCATACCATAAAGAAACATATTTAACACAATTGTCTATTTTGTGCTTATAGACAATTGTGAAAAAATACTCCCCTGTAGCATTCCCCGGTTGCCCAAATAAACACCGTATCAAAATATCTAGCTGTACCCAACTGCACAAATAAATAACAACATTTCGATTTTATGCTGTTTACTTATTTTTATTTAGAAATAATTAATTTGCTTTAGTTTTGACACATGACAATAAACAAAAGAAACCTACCAGCACCGTCATTTTTTTCTTGTAAGAAATTGGAAATTATCTTCTTATTATCTAGATAGCGTTATTGCAACACCAAAAAATAGATTTAATTAATTAGTATTGCTAACATCCTTGGTAGTGTCTGACACCCACAACCAATTTTGTAACAATACCTTTATGTTAATTAATCTACCTTTACTATTGTCAATACCATACCCAGTTCTGTTTTTCTACCCAAAACTAGATTAGAAAATATTTTTTTTTATGAAAAACGTTAAAGATTCCCTTCTTAATTTTCTTGTATTATTTTGAGAGGTTATTTTCTTATTATCTAGATCGCGTCATTGCAACACCAAAAAATAGAATTAATTAATTAGTATTGCTATCATCCTTGGTAGTGTCTGACACCCACTACCAACTTTGTAGCAACACCTTTGTTTAATTAATCTACATTTAATATTGTCAATACCGTATCTAAGTCTGTTTCTTACATATTGTAAGAAAATATTTTCGAAAATAACTTAAATACACGAAATCTTCTAACAAAATAGATTTAAACAATTTCTTGGACCATATTCCCAGATAAGTAAGTAACCCCCGAATTCCCCTGAAAAGGCTAAAGTTGTATTCCCCGCTGCCACAGGTCATGTCATAACATGCCTGGACAGTCCTGAACCTGCAGGTCTCCCACGTTGAAGGGAGCACATGCTGTCCACACTACTTGTGCCATAGGAAACCAATTCTTGTCTCCGACGTGTTACTTACTTTCTGGGAACGTGAATTTTTAATTAAAAAAAAAATATCTTAGAAAACTAGAAAAGAAAACAAAATAAAATAATGCAGTAGTTCCCAGTCTAAGATATTGTCTATTAGGCTCGAAGAACAGTTTGAAAATCTATTTAAAGAGTCGTGCTGATACGTTAATACTTATTTAACGTTGTTAAACCACAATAGGTTCCACGTGTTACAAATTTGCCCTTATGATTTATTTGCAAGTTCGACAGATAACATCTCCTTTCATAGTTTAACGTGTTTAAAAAGAGATAGAACAGAATAGAAGTTGATAAAAACGTTGAATTTTTAGAAAATAATTCCCTCCCCCAATTTCTTTTACACACCTGGCGAAAATTGGCGTGGTTTTCGTAGATTTGGCTTCATGCTGGATTGTTGTTGAATCGTTTAAAATAGTGGATTTTTATTCTTTGTAGCTTTAAACTTTGTGTCAATATATTCTGGTGCAGAATAATAATCTTATGAAATTTTTATTTGTTGATTAAGTGGATGACTGGCAGCGCTTTGTTCTTGGAGGAAATTTGATTTTTAGGTGATCCACGCTTTGCCGTGCCTTTGCTTTTTATAGTCATAAGAGGCTTATGAAAATATAGCCCTTATGAACGACGCCTGCATGCAATGTATTTCTTTCCCAAAATAACTCTGTCAACACTCGTAATACGAGATGCGTTCTCTGTGTAACTTGCTCGATTTAAACCACTTTTTGGTTTCAATATTTTACGTGAATTACTGATGAATTTTAATATTTTTATTAAAAGAAAATTTACAAAACTAGGGGACCCCAGTGTGGGACGTCTCAAAGTAACATATTTTTTTGTCTTAGGAAAAATTTCATTTGTCAAAATTCAGAATTCTTTATTTTGTACCTCGTTTTGTACTTATTGCCAAAAGATTGTACGGGTCATTTACAGTTACACATTAATACTAATATCTAGCTAAAGAGAAGGTAAAAATATAAAGCATACAAATACAAAAACAAACAGACAAACTACATTTACTGTTCTTTAATAAAAATAAGAGGTTAAAAAGTTTCCATGAAAAATTCTTCTCTTGCATAAAATGCCTTTTCACATAATAAGGCTTTTATTTTATTTTTAAATGCCTTTCTGTTATCTGTCTGCAAATTTAGTGCAAGATGTCTAAAGAGTTTAACCCCTATGTAATCTAAACTTTGTTCAAATTTTGCTGTTTTGTGCTTTGGAATAGTGATTTGATTACGACCTCTCATGGAAGAATGGTTTTCCCCATTAATATGAAATTTGTACTGATTTTCTTTGATAGATATAATAGCTCTCATAATAAAGATACCTTAAATGTTTGTCGATAAGACTTTTGGAGTCAAGCCAAAAATAAGTCGAATTACGCGTTCTTGTAAAACAAAAACTGTTTGGGCATCTCTAGAATTTCCCCATTGTATGATGTTAAATGAAAGATGGCTAAAAATAATTGGTTGAAAATTTTAGTTTCAGGTTTAAGATTAAGAAATAACTCTTTTAATTTTTTGCTTTTTTGCACACTTCATGTGGTGATCCCAAATCAGATTTTAATCGAGATGCACTCCCAGGAATCCAACCGTCCGACTCTGTCCCAAAGCACCTGTGTCAATCAGTATAGTTTTTCTGTTGGTGAAAATCATACATACTGTTTTTTCAAGGTTTAAAATTAATTTGTTTTTCCAACACCAACAGACTTAACCCCGAGGGGTGAACAACTGTAGGTGGGCAGGACTAGGCAGGACTTTGGGCAGGAGTAGGCAGTACTTGGGCAGGACTAGGCAGTCTTTAGGCAGGACTAAGCAGTCTTTCGACAGGACTAGGCAGGACTGGGCAGTACTTGGACAGGATTAGGCAGTCTTTAGACAGTCCTTAGGCAGGACTAGGCAATTTGCATTTGGCTTCTCTTCATTGCAAGTTTGTTTTTTGAAAGCTTGATTTTTCTGTAATTTAAAGAAGAAAAAATCAACAGAAGAAAATATCTTGCCGTTTTTTTTCAATCTTTATTTGAAACTCCGAATGTCTTAGATTATACTTACTAGGGCTACTTATTTTAAGGGGTCATCCTGTCCTGTTAATCCATTGAATATTCAAATATAACAGCATGCAAAACAAAAATGATTGCACCATTCCACCACAGGAAGAGTTAAAAAAAATTCAGGCAAGCTGAAGCATTACAAAAAAATTCTGGAAAAAAAGTGCTGCGAGGAAGGAGAAGGGGGGCGTGACTAATAATGAAGTGTGTATGATTTTGAGCAGCTTTGCATGATTTTGTTTTAATTTTCAATAAAATATATTTAGGGGGGAGGTCGACTTCTTGTCACGTCACGGTAAAAAAGACGTGAAATGAAAATTTATGTTAGTTTTTTGTAAAAGAAATAAAAATACCTATTTTCTCTATCAGGCTGGTTAGGTTAGGAAAGGGGGGGGTCAATTTTGTGTCATCATTTTGTGAAGGGAGTCAACTAAAACGTCACAAATTGTGACAAAGGATGGGCGATATTTCTATACCGGTGACTTTTAACGGTGACTTAGATGGTCACCACGGTTACTACGGGTGACCTAATTTTTAAAGCAGCGCCCTGGGTCACTATTACAGTATAGTCGCAAACTGATCGATGGACGACGGCGACGTCTACGTATAATCTTTGTGCAGTCACTGTTGACCAAAAATTCTACCCTAACTGCTTCGTTATTGGGTGTTAATCTAAACGCTACTTGACTGCCTGCTAGGCAGTGACTGCTGTTGTTAACTCAGTAAAACAGCGACCTCAGCCACTGTTGAAAGAAACAGTGACTTATAAGCTACCATCACCGGTATACCGGTACCCTAAAAATCACTGATACGCTCATCACTAGAGTGGAGGTGGTTTTTTTTTCCTTTTTTTAAATTATTATTGAAAACGTGGTAAAATAACAACTGGGGATTCCCAGGGAATTTTCTTTTAGTCGGGAAAACCCAAGAAATTTCATGAGGTATCCGAGATTTCAAAATATTCGTTGAGTGTTCTTTCATATACTCACTTTTATATTTTCTTATTGATAATCCCTCGTAATGACGGACAACAGATTCTGTGACGTGTAGAATAATATACCTGTATGTTTTTTCTCTCTTTCCGTTCTTTGTTTAAAGAAATAGATAACCTATAGCTCACGGAATCTCGCTGGCGCGCCCGGCTCGCTTCGATCATTTAGCGCGCTACAAAACTATTCTGGCTTCTGTAAGAAGAGAGAAAGATAACAAAATGCTCAAATGAGAAAAGGAGAAATTGCGAGTTTATTATAATAAACAACATTTCATGTAAAATAACGCGAGTTACAAGTTTTCAAGTTTTGAGGGTGCAGGACTAGGCAGTACTTGGGCAGTATTATGCAGTACCCTAAGCACCGGCAGTGGGTGTACATATTTTCTTCAGTTGTTCACCCCTCGTTTAACCCTCACCTTCAGTTCTCCCACAGTACCGGCTGAAACCCCTGCTGTCGTGTCGTCACAAAAAAGTGCTGATATTTCCGCAGTTATATGTTTTGGTAGTTCTTATATGCATAGTAAAAAAAGCAGAGGTCCCAGCACAGACCCTTCTGGTACTCCTGTATTTGTGACAAAGTCAGACGAGCTCGAATTTTCTACCAATACCTTGTAGTTTTGATACCTGTTCTTAGAGTCGATTAAAAGGCCTTTTATATATTTTTACAAATATAGCTTGTCACGAGGCTTGTCATAAACACCCTAGATCTAGATTCAAGCTTTATTTATGTATTTGGAGAGAAAAATATGGGGCCAAAAATAGGGGAAAAAGGAAAGCTGTCAGTGGTTGAAACGAGTAAATTAAGAATTTTTGCTTGCCGATGCGCGCGGGTTATAATCTCGCTAAGTAGTTGTTTTTTTTTTAAATTAGTGTAAAATGTAATTTTGTCCGTAACCTTAAATAGAGTAACGAAGCGAGCAACATTTAAAAATTTTTAAAACTGGCATTTTTTTGGATTTTTTTTCAGAATAAAAAAGAGACTGAACTGTGGCTGGGCGTGACAGCTCTTGGCCTCAACATTTACGAGAAAGAGAACAAACTGCAGCCAAAGACGACCTTCACGTGGAGCGAAATTAGACACATTAGTTTTGACGACAAGAAGTTTATAATTAAGCCGGTGGACAAAAACGCACCGAATTTCGTGTTTTTTAGCCAAAAAGTTAGGATGAATAAATTAGTAAGTGCTCTACCCTGCCCTCCTATCAGATTTTAAAAGAATATGTGTTTATATTGCAAATTTTTTTGATCTTGGTTCCACAAAAGGATTAAAAAATATTCAACAGGGTTCGTATGCTACTGGAAAACCTTGGAAACCTGGAAAACACTTAGAAAATGAAACAGGCAAAAAAACCTGGAAATTACCTGGAAAATGACCAAAAAAGTAAAAAACCTAGAAAAGATACTATTATGTGACATTATTACCAGGAAAAATAATTTGGATAAATATTTCACCTCAAAACCTTTAAGTAAAATTTAAAAATTAAATTTTATTGAAAATATCAACCACAATAACCTAATTTCTGGTTCTTTATATAGAAGGCCAAGCTTTTTTTAAACATTACATAAAAAACATATTTCAATATTTCAGAAAAAAAACTTGAAAAAGATCGCTTAAAATGCAAAAAAGTTTACCTGCGGCGCTATAAAATCATTGTTTGTAAATTTTTGTCAACGAGAAAGAGAACAAACTGCAGCCAAAGACGACCTTCACGTGGAGCGAAATTAGACACATTAGTTTTGACGACAAGAAGTTTATAATTAAGCCGGTGGACAAAAACGCACCGAATTTCGTGTTTTTTAGCCAAAAAGTTAGGATGAATAAATTAGTAAGTGCTCTACCCTGCCCTCCTATCAGATTTTAAAAGAATATGTGTTTATATTGCAAACTTTTTTGATCTTGGTTCCACAAAACGATTAAAAAATATTCAACAGGGTTCGTATGCTACTGGAAAACCTTGGAAACCTGGAAAACACTTAGAAAATGAAACAGGCAAAAAAACCTGGAAATTACCTGGAAAATTACCAAAAAAGTAAAAAACCTAGAAAAGATACTATTATGTGACATTATTACCAGGAAAAATAATTTAGATAAATATTTTACCTCAAAACCTTTAAGTAAAATTTAAAAATTAAATTTTATTGAAAATATCAACCACAATAAACTAATTTCTGGTTCTTTATATAGAAGGCCAAGCATTTTTTAAACATTACATAAAAAACATATTTCAATATTTCACAAAAAAAACTTGAAAAAGATCGCTTAAAATGCAAAAACGTTTACCTGCGGCGCTATAAAATCATTGTTTGTAAATTTTTGTCAACGAGAAAGAGAACAAACTGCAGCCAAAGACGACCTTCACGTGGAGCGAAATTAGACACATTAGTTTTGACGACAAGAAGTTTATAATTAAGCCGGTGGACAAAAACGCACCGAATTTCGTGTTTTTTAGCGAAAAAGTTAGGATGAATAAATTAGTAAGTGCTCTACCCTGCCCTCCTATCAGATTTTAAAAGAATATGTGTTTATATTGCAAACTTTTTTGATCTTGGTTCCACAAAACGATTAAAAAATATTCAACAGGGTTCGTATGCTACTGGAAAACCTTGGAAACCTGGAAAACACTTAGAAAATGAAACAGGCAAAAAAACCTGGAAATTACCTGGAAAATTACCAAAAAAGTAAAAAACCTAGAAAAGATACTATTATGTGACATTATTACCAGGAAAAATAATTTAGATAAATATTTCACCTCAAAACCTTTAAGTAAAATTTAAAAATTAAATTTTATTGAAAAGATCAACCACAATAACCTAATTTCTGGTTCTTTATATAGAAGGCCAAGCATTTTTTAAACATTACCTAAAAAAACATATTTCAATATTTCACAAAAAAAACTTGAAAAAGATCGCTTAAAATGCAAAAACGTTTACCTGCGGCGCTATAAAATCATTGTTTGTAAATTTTTGTCAACGAGAAAGAGAACAAACTGCAGCCAAAGACGACCTTCACGTGGAGCGAAATTAGACACATTAGTTTTGACGACAAGAAGTTTATAATTAAGCCGGTGGACAAAAACGCACCGAATTTCGTGTTTTTTAGCCAACAAGTTAGGATGAATAAATTAGTAAGTGCTCTACCCTGCCCTCCTATCAGATTTTAAAAGAATATGTGTTTATATTGCAAACTTTTTTGGTCTTGGTTCCACAAAACGATTAAAAAATATTCAACAGGGTTCGTATGCTACTGGAAAACCTTGGAAACCTAGAAAACACTTAGAAAATGAAACAGGCAAAAAAACCTGGAAATTACCTGGAAAATGACCAAAAAAGTAAAAAACCTAGAAAAGATACTATTATGTGACATTATTACCAGGAAAAATAATTTGGATAAATATTTCACCTCAAAACCTTTAAGTAAAATTTAAAAATTAAATTTTATTGAAAATATCAACCACAATAACCTAATTTCTGGTTCTTTATATAGAAGGCCAAGCTTTTTTTAAACATTACATAAAAAACATATTTCAATATTTCACAAAAAAAACTTGAAAAAGATCGCTTAAAATGCAAAAACGTTTACCTGCGGCGCTATAAAATCATTGTTTGTAAATTTTTGTCAACGAGAAAGAGAACAAACTGCAGCCAAAGACGACCTTCACGTGGAGCGAAATTAGACACATTAGTTTTGACGACAAGAAGTTTATAATTAAGCCGGTGGACAAAAACGCACCGAATTTCGTGTTTTTTAGCCAAAAAGTTAGGATGAATAAATTAGTAAGTGCTCTACCCTGCCCTCCTATCAGATTTTAAAAGAATATGTGTTTATATTGCAAACTTTTTTGATCTTGGTTCCACAAAACGATTAAAAAATATTCAACAGGGTTCGTATGCTACTGGAAAACCTTGGAAACCTGGAAAACACTTAGAAAATGAAACAGGCAAAAAAACCTGGAAATTACCTGGAAAATGACTAAAAAAGTAAAAAACCTAGAAAAGATACTATTATGTGACATTATTACCAGGAAAAATAATTTGGATAAATATTTCACCTCAAAACCTTTAAGTAAAATTTAAAAATTAAATTTTATTGAAAATATCAACCACAATAACCTAATTTCTGGTTCTTTATATAGAAGGCCAAGCATTTTTTAAACATTACATAAAAAACATATTTCAGTATTTCACAAAAAAAACTTGAAAAAGATCGCTTAAAATGCAAAAACGTTTACCTGCGGCGCTATAAAATCATTGTTTGTAAATTTTTGTCAACGAGAAAGAGAACAAACTGCAGCCAAAGACGACCTTCACGTGGAGCGAAATTAGACACATTAGTTTTGACGACAAGAAGTTTATAATTAAGCCGGTGGACAAAAACGCACCGAATTTCGTGTTTTTTAGCCAAAAAGTTAGGATGAATAAATTAGTAAGTGCTCTACCCTGCCCTCCTATCAGATTTTAAAAGAATATGTGTTTATATTGCAAACTTTTTTGATCTTGGTTCCACAAAACGATTAAAAAATATTCCAACAGGGTTCGTATGCTACTGGAAAACCTTGGAAACCTGGAAAACACTTAGAAAATGAAACAGGCAAAAAAACCTGGAAATTACCTGGAAAATGACCAAAAAAGTAAAAAACCTAGAAAAGATACTATTATGTGACATTATTACCAGGAAAAATAATTTGGATAAATATTTCACCTCAAAACCTTTAAGTAAAATTTAAAAATTAAATTTTATTGAAAATATCAACCACAATAACCTAATTTCTGGTTCTTTATATAGAAGGCCAAGCATTTTTTAAACATTACATAAAAAACATATTTCAATATTTCACAAAAAAAACTTGAAAAAGATCGCTTAAAATGCAAAAACGTTTACCTGCGGCGCTATAAAATCATTGTTTGTAAATTTTTGTCAACGAGAAAGAGAACAAACTGCAGCCAAAGACGACCTTCACGTGGAGCGAAATTAGACACATTAGTTTTGACGACAAGAAGTTTATAATTAAGCCGGTGGACAAAAACGCACCGAATTTCGTGTTTTTTAGCCAAAAAGTTAGGATGAATAAATTAGTAAGTGCTCTACCCTGCCCTCCTATCAGATTTTAAAAGAATATGTTTTTATATTGCAAATTTTTTTGATCTTGGTTCCACAAAACGATTAAAAAATATTCCAACAGGGTTCGTATGCTACTGGAAAACCTTGGAAACCTGGAAAACACTTAGAAAATGAAACAGGCAAAAAAACCTGGAAATTACCTGGAAAATTACCAAAAAAGTAAAAAACCTAGAAAAGATACTATTATGTGACATTATTACCAGGAAAAATAATTTGGATAAATATTTCACCTCAAAACCTTTAAGTAAAATTTAAAAATTAAATTTTATTGAAAATATCAACCACAATAACCTAATTTCTGGTTCTTTATATAGAAGGCCAAGCTTTTTTTAAACATTACATAAAAAACATATTTCAATATATCACAAAAAAAACTTGAAAAAGATCGCTTAAAATGCAAAAACGTTTACCAGCGGCGCTATAAAATCATTGTTTGTAAATTTTTGTCAACGAGAAAGAGAACAAACTGCAGCCAAAGACGACCTTCACGTGGAGCGAAATTAGACACATTAGTTTTGACGACAAGAAGTTTATAATTAAGCCGGTGGACAAAAACGCACCGAATTTCGTGTTTTTTAGCCAAAAAGTTAGGATGAATAAATTAGTAAGTGCTCTACCCTGCCCTCCTATCAGATTTTAAAAGAATATGTGTTTATATTGCAAATTTTTCAACAGGGTTCGTATGCTACTGGAAAACCTTGGAAACCTGGAAAACACTTAGAAAATGAAACAGGCAAAAAAACCTGGAAATTACCTGGAAAATGACCAAAAAAGTAAAAAACCTAGAAAAGATACTATTATGTGACATTATTACCAGGAAAAATAATTTGGATAAATATTTCACCTCAAAACCTTTAAGTAAAATTTAAAAATTAAATTTTATTGAAAATATCAACCACAATAACCTAATTTCTGGTTCTTTATATAGAAGGCCAAGCATTTTTTAAACATTACATAAAAAACATATTTCAATATTTCACAAAAAAAACTTGAAAAAGATCGCTTAAAATGCAAAAACGTTTACCTGCGGCGCTATAAAATCATTGTTTGTAAATTTTTGTCAACGAGAAAGAGAACAAACTGCAGCCAAAGACGACCTTCACGTGGAGCGAAATTAGACACATTAGTTTTGACGACAAGAAGTTTATAATTAAGCCGGTGGACAAAAACGCACCGAATTTCGTGTTTTTTAGCCAAAAAGTTAGGATGAATAAATTAGTAAGTGCTCTACCCTGCCCTCCTATCAGATTTTAAAAGAATATGTGTTTATATTGCAAATTTTTTTGATCTTGGTTCCACAAAAGGATTAAAAAATATTCAACAGGGTTCGTATGCTACTGGAAAACCTTGGAAACCTGGAAAACACTTAGAAAATGAAACAGGCAAAAAAACCTGGAAATTACCTGGAAAATGACCAAAAAAGTAAAAAACCTAGAAAAGATACTATTATGTGACATTATTACCAGGAAAAATAATTTGGATAAATATTTCACCTCAAAACCTTTAAGTAAAATTTAAAAATTAAATTTTATTGAAAATATCAACCACAATAACCTAATTTCTGGTTCTTTATATAGAAGGCCAAGCTTTTTTTAAACATTACATAAAAAACATATTTCAATATTTCAGAAAAAAAACTTGAAAAAGATCGCTTAAAATGCAAAAAGTTTACCTGCGGCGCTATAAAATCATTGTTTGTTAATTTTTGTCAACATTTAAAAATTGTAGGAAACGTTATTTTTGGTACACCTTTTCCCCAAAATTTTCGCCATGTTCCTGATTTTTTGTTAATTTTTATTCAAAAATTCATGTACTTATTTTTTGTTAATTTTAAATAGATAACCATTATACACAAAAGAAAACTTTTTTTGTTTTATACTGGGTTGCCTTTCTTTTTTAATAGATACGAAAATTTATTACTTATTTCTCTGGTATCGCCGTTTTATCCTTTTTCTATACTTTTTTTTTAACTGAAGATTTATTACAAATTGATCTGAAAACTCTGGAAAACACAATCAAATTTTCTCAAAAGGTTCGTGAGAATTTTGATGATTAGAGGTAGACAAAAACGCGACGAATTTCGTGTTTTTAGCCAAAAAGTTATGATGAATAAATTAGTAAGTGTTTTTCAGAGTATTTAAATTTAGTAGTTTTTACAACTCGTGGCTGAAATAGTGCTTTTTTACAAGCGTGGTTTTAGAAAACAAGTATAGTGGGTGATTTAAAAACGCAAGGAGATATAATATCGATATCGCTGCTCTCAGTGAAACTAGAAGAGCAGGCGAAGGCCAACTTATAGAACACCGAGGAGGCTACACATTTTTCTGGAAAGGAAAAGAAGAAGATGAACCACGTATTCACGGAGTGGGTTTGGCTATAAAAAATGAGATTGTGGACCACCTAACCGAATTTCCATCCGGAATAAGCGAAAGATTGATGACATTGCGTCTAAACCTTAGCAACCACCAACACGCTACTATAACCAGCGCCTATGCTCCAACTCTTGCAGCAGATGAAAACCAAAAAGATGAATTTTATTCTCAACTTAGTGAAGCCATAACATCTGTACCTAAATCTGATTTCAATGCTCGAGTTCGTACGAATTCAAACCTATGGAAGGGCGTCATTGGCAAGGAAGGTATTGGAAAGATGAAATCAAACGGACTGCGCCTATTAACCTTATGTTCGGAATATGACCTCATAATCTCAAATACAATTTTCCGACAAAAAGACAAATTCAAGACCTCCTGGCAACACCCGAGGTCAAAACACTGGTATCTGATTGATTACATTATTGTACGTCCCAGAGATCAAAAAGACGTAAACATTACAAGAGCAATAACGAGTGCAGACGACTGCTGATTCGAGCACAAATGAACTTGCACACTCCACCAAGAAGTAGCCGTCAAAAAAAGCAAATCAGAAGAAGATTCAATGTAGAACGCCTTAAAGATGATCAAACCAGAACAAAATTCCAAGTCTCTCTGAATCAACAAAATCATTGTTTGTAAATTTTTGTCAACGAGAAAGAGAACAAACTGCAGCCAAAGACGACCTTCACGTGGAGCGAAATTAGACACATTAGTTTTGACGACAAGAAGTTTATAATTAAGCCGGTGGACAAAAACGCACCGAATTTCGTGTTTTTTAGCCAAAAAGTTAGGATGAATAAATTAGTAAGTGCTCTACCCTGCCCTCCTATCAGATTTTAAAAGAATATGTTTTTATATTGCAAATTTTTTTGATCTTGGTTCCACAAAACGATTAAAAAATATTCAACAGGGTTCGTATGCTACTGGAAAACCTTGGAAACCTGGAAAACACTTAGAAAATGAAACAGGCAAAAAAACCTGGAAATTACCTGGAAAATGACCAAAAAAGTAAAAAACCTAGAAAACATAATATTATGTGACATTATTACCAGGAAAAATAATTTTGATAAATATTTCACCTCAAAACCTTTAAGTAAAATTTAAAAATTAAATTTTATTGAAAATATCAACCACAATAACCTAATTTCTGGTTCTTTATATAGAAGGCCAAGCATTTTTTAAACATTACATAAAAAACATATTTCAATATTTCACAAAAAAAACTTGAAAAAGATCGCTTAAAATGCAAAAACGTTTACCTGCGGCGCTATAAAATCATTGTTTGTAAATTTTTGTCAACGAGAAAGAGAACAAACTGCAGCCAAAGACGACCTTCACGTGGAGCGAAATTAGACACATTAGTTTTGACGACAAGAAGTTTATAATTAAGCCGGTGGACAAAAACGCACCGAATTTCGTGTTTTTTAGCCAAAAAGTTAGGATGAATAAATTAGTAAGTGCTCTACCCTGCCCTCCTATCAGATTTTAAAACAAAACGATTAAAAAATATTCAACAGGGTTCGTATGCTACTGGAAAACCTTGGAAACCTGGAAAACACTTAGAAAATGAAACAGGCAAAAAACCTGGAAATTACCTGGAAAATGACCAAAAAAGTAAAAAACCTAGAAAAGATACTATTATGTGACATTATTACCAGGAAAAATAATTTGGATAAATATTTCACCTCAAAACCTTTAAGTAAAATTTAAAAATTAAATTTTATTGAAAATATCAACCACAATAACCTAATTTCTGGTTGTTTATATAGAAGGCCAAGCATTTTTTAAACATTACATAAAAAACATATTTCAATATTTCACAAAAAAAACTTGAAAAAGATCGCTTAAAATGCAAAAACGTTTACCTGCGGCGCTATAAAATCATTGTTTGTAAATTTTTGTCAACGAGAAAGAGAACAAACTGCAGCCAAAGACGACCTTCACGTGGAGCGAAATTAGACACATTAGTTTTGACGACAAGAAGTTTATAATTAAGCCGGTGGACAAAAACGCACCGAATTTCGTGTTTTTTAGCCAAAAAGTTAGGATGAATAAATTAGTAAGTGCTCTACCCTGCCCTCCTATCAGATTTTAAAAGAATATGTGTTTATATTGCAAATTTTTTTGATCTTGGTTCCACAAAAGGATTAAAAAATATTCAACAGGGTTCGTATGCTACTGGAAAACCTTGGAAACCTGGAAAACACTTAGAAAATGAAACAGGCAAAAAAACCTGGAAATTACCTGGAAAATGACCAAAAAAGTAAAAAACCTAGAAAAGATACTATTATGTGACATTATTACCAGGAAAAATAATTTGGATAAATATTTCACCTCAAAACCTTTAAGTAAAATTTAAAAATTAAATTTTATTGAAAATATCAACCACAATAACCTAATTTCTGGTTCTTTATATAGAAGGCCAAGCTTTTTTTAAACATTACATAAAAAACATATTTCAATATTTCAGAAAAAAAACTTGAAAAAGATCGCTTAAAATGCAAAAAGTTTACCTGCGGCGCTATAAAATCATTGTTTGTTAATTTTTGTCAACATTTAAAAATTGTAGGAAACGTCATTTTTGGTACACCTTTTCCCCAAAATTTTCGCCATGTTCCTGATTTTTTGTTAATTTTTATTCAAAAATTCATGTACTTATTTTTTGTTAATTTTAAATAGATAACCATTATACACAAAAGAAAACTTTTTTTGTTTTATACTGGGTTGCCTTTCTTTTTTAATAGATACGAAAATTTATTACTTATTTCTCTGGTATCGCCGTTTTATCCTTTTTCTATACTTTTTTTTTAACTGAAGATTTATTACAAATTGATCTGAAAACTCTGGAAAACACAATCAAATTTTCTCAAAAGGTTCGTGAGAATTTTGATGATTAGAGGTAGACAAAAACGCGACGAATTTCGTGTTTTTAGCCAAAAAGTTATGATGAATAAATTAGTAAGTGTTTTTCAGAGTATTTAAATTTAGTAGTTTTTACAACTCGTGGCTGAAATAGTGCTTTTTTACAAGCGTGGTTTTAGAAAACAAGTATAGTGGGTGATTTAAAAACGCAAGGAGATATAATATCGATATCGCTGCTCTCAGTGAAACTAGAAGAGCAGGCGAAGGCCAACTTATAGAACACCGAGGAGGCTACACATTTTTCTGGAAAGGAAAAGAAGAAGATGAACCACGTATTCACGGAGTGGGTTTGGCTATAAAAAATGAGATTGTGGACCACCTAACCGAATTTCCATCCGGAATAAGCGAAAGATTGATGACATTGCGTCTAAACCTTAGCAACCACCAACACGCTACTATAACCAGCGCCTATGCTCCAACTCTTGCAGCAGATGAAAACCAAAAAGATGAATTTTATTCTCAACTTAGTGAAGCCATAACATCTGTACCTAAATCTGATTTCAATGCTCGAGTTCGTACGAATTCAAACCTATGGAAGGGCGTCATTGGCAAGGAAGGTATTGGAAAGATGAAATCAAACGGACTGCGCCTATTAACCTTATGTTCGGAATATGACCTCATAATCTCAAATACAATTTTCCGACAAAAAGACAAATTCAAGACCTCCTGGCAACACCCGAGGTCAAAACACTGGTATCTGATTGATTACATTATTGTACGTCCCAGAGATCAAAAAGACGTAAACATTACAAGAGCAATAACGAGTGCAGACGACTGCTGATTCGAGCACAAATGAACTTGCACACTCCACCAAGAAGTAGCCGTCAAAAAAAGCAAATCAGAAGAAGATTCAATGTAGAACGCCTTAAAGATGATCAAACCAGAACAAAATTCCAAGTCTCTCTGAATCAACAAAATCACATGAAATGCAACATCTAGCTGAGTCCAAGAACACCAGAGCCTTCTTTCAAGCTACTAAGATGATATATGGTCCCACTACACAAGGTATCAATCCCCTACGATCCAAAGATGGAACAAGGCTGCGTAAACACACATTCTCTATCAATTCACGATGGAAAAAACACACTTCCAAGAACTACTCAACAGAGAGTCTCAGGTCGATAACGACATCTTCGACAAAATTCCGGAGAAAACTACACAACAACACCTAAGTGAGATTCCGAGATTAGAGGAGGTCGAAAAGGCGATCAAACAGCTGAACTCTACAAACAAGGGGGTCCCGCACTTAATTCCCAAATGCACACTCTAATAAGTAAAATATGGACCACTGAGACCATTCCTGCTGAACACAGAGACGCCTCTATAGTTACCATTTTCAAAAAAGGCGACAAGGCCCAATGTGAAAACTACAGAGGTATATCTCTGCTTTCTGTTGTTGAAAAGATATTTGCACGGATACTATCAAACCGATTAATTCCGATTGCTGAACAAAATCTTCCAGAGACACAGTGTGGGTTTAGGCCTAATCGAGGCACAGCTGACCTGATTTTCAGTGCCAGACAATGCAAAAATATATTCAAATTCTTAGACTACTACAGGACAATATGAATGCAACAGTCCTGAGCCACGATGGACTAGGAGAGTCATTCCAGATCACGACAGGCGTCAAACAAGGATGTGTTATTGCGCCCACCCTATTCTCTATATTTTTAGGTCCCATGCTTCACCTTGTTGAGGAACATCTACCGGCGGGAGTGGAAATTCTATATAGATTTGACGGTGGCCTACTTAACCTAGGCAGACTGCGAGGTCTACAACGCAAATTCTTCACCAACCAGAACCAGGTACGAATCCTCAAGCTCCAAACACTTCCATAAATGGCCATCCTCTGCAGAACGTGCAACGTTACCCATACCTTGGGAGCCACCTAATATCAAATGCAACTATTGACGCAGAAATACAGTATCGCTTAAAATGTGCTAGCGCAGCGTTCGGACGGCTTTCGGAGAGAGTCTTAAACAATCATGACATCAATGCGGAGACCAAGCTTGGTGTCTACAACACAGTTATAATACCAACACTAACATACGGATGCGAAACGTGGACCACCTACAGAAGGCATATCAAACGACTAGAAAAATATCACCAAAGTTGTTTAAGATGAATCCTGAGAATCAAATGGCAAGACCGACGAACAAACATAAGTGTTTTAGAAGAAGCCAGAACAACTAGTATAGAAGCCCTTATCTTCAAGCACCAGCTTCGTTGGACTGGTCACGTTATCCGCATGCCCGAAACACGTCTCCCAAAGCAGATATTTTATGGACAACTGAAGGAGGGAAAGAGAAATCAAGGAGGTCAACAAAAAAGGTACAAGGACGTTCTCAAAGGCAATATGATGAAGGGTCACATCGATATAAAAAACCTCGAGACCATGGCAAACGATAGAGCTTCATGGCGCCGAACAGTCCATGAGGGAGCACAAACTTTTGAAGAGCAACGACGTAGACTACAGACGGGGAAAAGAGAGAACGTAGAAAAGAGCGACAAAATGGAAGAATGGATGACCAACAACACCCGACTGCTGCCGGATACTAGGTGTGCCAGGACTGTGGAAGGGTGTGCACAACAGATAGCGACGATACAGAATAGAGGAAAATCATACTCGGTATCGAGTGATTGCCTATGATGATGATTTAAAAATTGCGAACTTGCTTATTTCATGTCCGAAATTTTCAAATGTTACATCGATGTGCTTCGAAAAAATGTGATTTCGTAACCGATGTTTCAGATTTAATATATTGTGGCACACAAAAAAATATCTAGATGGGTTAAAAATGCCTATTTTTCAAATAGGTCCGCCATCTAGGATTTTTAGGAAAACTATAAATTTTGAAGGTTTGCCTTTCTAAGAAGCTAAATATTAAAATCGGACAATTTCCTACTAAGTTATAATAATTTATATAAGTGCGGACATGTGGTTCCACTACTTAACGGATTGGTGTCACGTTACCGCTACTTGTTTGTGACTTTGTTTTGTTATTAAATATTCGATTGATGCCACTCTAGCACCCTTGGGCATTTAAGTGAAAAAACTGGAGAAAAAATATCTGAACAAAATATAGGTGTGTGGGCAAATCATTTTAGTCAGTTTTTGGTGGCCTAAATTCAAATCGTGCATTATTCTTCTCTGGGAGGGGGGGAGGATCCCAACGGAGGAGGGGCTGATTTTATGAAAAAAATCGACCTACTAACATAGGCATGAGATACATCAATTCTGGGATTTTTGGATTTGCTGAATTCAAATCTGTGGTTAAAAAATACAAATTTTTGGGGGTAATTTAAAGAAGTTGAGGGTATTTATTTGGTACACAATTAAACCACAGAGAAACCTGTAAGTAGTTTCTCTGTGGTAAAACTTTTTATCTGGAGACTTAACGAAGAAATTTTATTCAAGTTTTTTTACAGATTTGGATAGGTCTGTTATAACACTAATTA
The DNA here is from genome assembly GCA_963921995.1 of Oxystoma pomonae. Lineage (NCBI taxonomy): Eukaryota > Metazoa > Arthropoda > Insecta > Coleoptera > Brentidae > Oxystoma > Oxystoma pomonae. Next base: position 51,135,936 of record OY998171.1, on the reverse strand, counting down.
ATGATTTTTGCGTTTCATCCATCATTTAAAAAAATTCAAGATGGCGACAAAAAATCAAAAGAGAAGCATTTGCATGCGATACATCAATTATGGGGTTCATGGGTCCGCTAAAAAAGATTTGGGGGTAATTTGGAGAACTGGCTGGATTCTCATAATCTTAGTCTAAATGTTGAAAAGTCAAGCTATATCTTTCTCTCAAATAAAAAACCAACATCCTCTGAAAACCTAGCCAGACCAGAATAGAGTTCTTCAGTACAGTAGTTCAATAAAGTATTTGGGGCTATGGGTTGATGAAACCCTGACGTGGCAGCACCACATTGATATGCTAAGAAAAAAGGTTAGAGGTCCTACTGTAATCCTTAAAAAAATTAGATAATTCATTCCCAAAAAGTTCTTAAGACCTATATTTTTCTCCTTAACGCAAAGCCATCTGCAATATCAAGCAGCAGTCTGGTTCCCAACGAAAAAGAAAATCATAAAGACCTTAATAACACTCCACCAAAAGAGCAATTAAAAATATGAAACACTTGCCAAAAAGCTTTCAAACTCTACAAAAAATATAAAATCAGATCCCTGCAAAATCTTTACAACATACAAACTTGCACAATCCTTCATCAAGCTATTAACTCAGACAGACATCTAATAACAAGATTTAACAATATAATGAATATACACTCACATAACACTAGGAACTGTAACCAACTAGAACCACTCAAAACAAGGAATAATACTGGAGCTAACTTTTTTCAAAATGCCCTAAGGTGTCGGAGTGGTATCAATCGGATTCTTAATATAGAGTATCTTGCAACGAAATCAGTAAAAAAATTTGTTATACCGACTCTTTCAACCTTTTCCTGATTTTCTCCAAACTATCCTTTCTCGACCATCATGCAAACGAAAACAAAAACGGGATTCATCGCAAAGATCGCCCTGTTTTATGTCTGATCCCAATGAAGTCTATCTCCCTGCGCCATTGCAGAAGAAAATGACGTAGTTAGAGACGAGTATCCACAGTTTGATTTGGAAATGGAATGATGTGCTATCTTATATTGTTTAAAAAAACTCGAATCCCTTTGTTCTAGATTTTAGATCTGTGTATGGGCAACCATGACCTATTTATGAGACGGAGAAAGCCTGACTCGATGGAACTTCAGCAGATGAAGGCCGCGGCCAAAGAAGAAAAACAAAGGCGGCAAGTTCAAAGAAATAGGTTTGTTTCTGTTCACATTTTTGCTACAAAATATTCGCAATTGTACTACAAATTATTCACAATTATTATATTACAAATTGTTAACTTTTGTTATTTAAACTATTCATATTTTTTAAACAAATTATTTACATATTTAGTGCAAAATTGCATACATCTGATTTTTTTTGGCCAAAAAAGCTTTAATGTAAAAAATTAAAATTTTTAAATAGGAGTAACATTTTAAACCATAAATCCCTTTATCTTAACGCAGTAACAAAATTAAAATTTCGCCCTATCTAAATGAAAAAATAAATAATGTTGGTTTTTTATATGCCGTTTACCTTCTAAGTGTGTGTTTTAGGAAAAGTTTCTGAAAATAATTGCACTGCAGCACTGGGCAGATTAAAGGTAATAATATATTTCCGAATTTTTAGGCTAGCTAGAGAAAAACAACTTAGGGAAGAAGCTGAGCGGGAAAGGGCGAGCATGGAGCAAAGATTATTACAATATCAGGAGGAAATAAGACTGGCGAACGAGGCTCTGGTAAGATTATTGTTTATTTATCTACAATTTACTTGTCATCCATTAGAAAAAGTAATAAAAAAAATTAAATGGCGCCAGGTTGAATTAAAAGTTTTAAAGCGATTATTGCTTCAAAATCACTTTTGCACACACCCAGAGCGATCCAAAAAAGATTTGGATGTTCAAATTAATTGCTAGCGCACGGATTTGCGTTTTGGATTATTACTTTGTGATTTAAGACATTTTATAACCTCAATTTAGAGTTTGGACTTTAAAAAAGTGAGTTAAAAACGTAGTCCATGAATTTATTTCTTCCTCTGCTTAATCAGAAACTGAAATGAAGTCTGCAAATCATTATCGCAACAAAAAAACTTGCTAAAATTAAAACAGCATAAAATATTGCTACCATAACGAATTACTTCCCCTTTTTGATTAACGGTTCTTCTATAACCGCCTTTTCATAGTTTTTTGCCATTTTCTTCAAATTTTACTATTTTTAAAAATAATAAAACATTTTATTAAACAGGTTTGTCATTTTTGAGGCAACGGCGTTTTCGATTTTTAATCTTCAGGGGATCTATGACGCCACTACTCCACCCAGATTCGATCTAAAGCCCGTTTCTCACTGTGCATTTTCCCAGTGCATCTTTTGCTAGATGCATGAAATCCAAAAGTGTTGACACTGTGCATCAAGAAATGTCATTTTTACCCAACAGAAAGAAAAAAATCAGGCTACAAATAATTAAAATTTTGAAAACTAGAACCTAATCTTAGCTTAAAAGCTGATAATTGATGGGCTTGCCAGCATAATATTTATGTTGTTGCAGCAAAATTGACTAGAAAATTCTTCAAAATGAATGCATCTTTTGACAAAAATTAGAACAAGTTGTATAGTCGAAATTATAGTAAGAAAGAAAGTAATAGCTACGCGAGAGTGACCGATAGTGTGTTATACTTGGGGAACATTGTTTGACGGCGACACGAGCGCAGCCGGTGGCTACAGAAAGGAACTACTTGTACAGCCAGACGCATAATAAAATACATATATTCTTTTGGTTAATATTTTACAGACACTTATTTAATAATAAAAATATATGAAAAAACTCAACAGGCGCCGTTTTTCCATACTTTTTAGTGTTAAAAAAGGAATGCATTCGCGAAAGGTTTTAACTATATACAAATCTTAATCAACTTTGTACTGTTCCATGCAGCTAAAAAACTTTCTTTAGCTTACAAAAAATTTTTTGGACACTTTAAAAATCTAAAATAGGAAGAGGGGATTATAACTATATTAATCGTAACAACATTTTATTATGTTATTTTTTTTATTAATTGGGAAAAAAATCCCCGTTTAAAAGTCTTACAGATTTTATAAATGTTTTAACCTATATCTCTTTTTTTTGTTGTATTTTAACCTATTATCTTCTTGCTTAACTCTGTATAAATCACAATATTTTCTTTAGGGATTTGGTTCGAAAAAATTTGAACTCCAATTTTCGGCACTCTTCAAATAGTCCCATGCTCTCTAGCTTTAATGGTAGTGATCCAGCCTGAATAAGTTGTTAATCCACTATACAGACCGCTTCAAGCTACTGCGAACATAGGGCGGAAGAAGTCTAATTTGCCAGTGTACGTACATGCAGAGACACCGCATGCCTATCAGTGAACCACCACACCACTTGCATGACTTCCTTTGGTATTTAGTACGCCTCTAACCACGGTGCTGTGTGGAGCGTTGTCAATGAAACCGGAATTTGGTCAATAAATACGCAAATTTTTATAACGTAATTTTCTTATTTTTTGTCACTGATAAATAAGAGCGTTTTATTGTCAACTGCTCAGATTTATCAGTGACGACGTGTTACAATGAAAATAATAAGGAGAAACAAAATAAAAGCAAGTTCTCAAAATAAAATAATACATTCTAAAAACCAAAAAGATTCTCCCAGTCAAAAAAAAATTAAAGCAAATGTTCGAAAAGTCCTCCTTGCTCGGCTAGACAATATCCGAGCCTACTATAAAAACCCCTTCTAACGTTTCCAAGCATGTTAGGGGTGATAATTTGAAAAGCTTCTTCAAAAACAAATAGAAGTCATTAGGAGCAAGATCGGGAGATCGAGCTGGCCATAAAATAGTTCCCCGTGTACTTATAACCCGATTAGGAAATACATTATCAAGATATTCCCTAACAAGGCCAACATTGTGAGCGGAACAACCATCTTGTTGAAACCATGTTTCACCAAATCTTACACTTAACAACTGCCTAGCAGTTGGAATAATGTGCTGCTGCAGTAGATCCAAGTATCTAGGACCATTCAAATTGCAATTGCCGTTAACAAAAAATGGCCCAATTACGTGTTCCCCTATAATACCCCCCCCCCAAACATTTAGTTTTTGGGGATACTGTGTTCTTACGTCAAAATACAAATGCAAATTTTCCCTCGACCAATATCGAACGTGTGTTGGGTTATGACGATTTGACCATTTGACCATCTGCACTTTTTCGGCAACTTCGTAGACATCCATTTTTGGTTTTAAAAATGTATTATTTCAATTAAGAACTTACCCATCTGTTTCTCGAGCAAGGCAGAAATAAAACAAAATAATAAAAACAATGAATTTCCAAAAGATAACACTGCAGCGTGCTTCGAATCCACCTCGGTCGTACGGCACGGAGAGTAAATTGGACTTGATTCCCCCTATGTTCACAGTAGCTTGAAGCGGTCTGTATAGCTAATCCCATAAACTCGCGCGATTTCCAACCAAAACTGATTAAAATAACTCACTTTTGAAAATGTAAAAAAACCGCTTGTCAGGTTTGACAGACTTTGACAAGCGGTGGCGAAAACCGGCAGGTACAAAATTAAATTCTGTGAAATATATTTCGACATTAAAAAAATGTTCTGTCTTTCTTCTATGATCATATAGAAAGAGATGGACGGTGCAAGGTGTTTACTTAATACAAGCATTACTTTCACTCTCCGCCGCAATGCGCTATGCGCTACAGGAACGTAGTTCCTGCGCGGTACTATTTTTCTGTTAGTCTCCGTTAGTTATTATGTACATTATAACATTAGGGTGATTTTGGTCAGGTTTTTGGCCAGTCCGTTACCCTTATCTTTATTCTGGGCAGGCGCAGTACCGCTCCGCCAGGCTGTTACCTTTATTAAAGGTAAATCATGTGCTAATTAGCGCCGAATAGCGACTACCTTTACAGGTAAAAAGCCAAAAAACCAAACTTAGCGTGATTCTGTACAGAATATAAAAAATAATAAACAATTTAATTTACTTCTTTAAGACAAAAATACCATCTTGATAAATAATTAACATAAAAAAAATACAGTTCCAAAAAAGTTGCCAAGTTAATGTAATTGTAACAAAATGACTCAAATACTTATACAAGAAATCTCAAAATAAAATGAGTGTTGTTTCATTGCCTTTTCTGGAAGGTAAATATTCTTTTTCTTTAGCCACAAGATTAGCCTCTGCTTGGTCCAAGATTTTCCTGGAATCTCTTGTGATATATGCGAGAATGGTAGCTTGCGTTGTCCATGATTATTAAGACTTTGGAGGAAGATTTGGAAGGAGCTGTGTTTGAAACCAATTTTCAAAATTTTTTTTCTTCATGTTGTCATAATAACCCACTTTTGAATGTTAAATTAGCGCCTTTAAGAAAGGCATCTTTTGTTCCAGCGTGGACCACAACATATATCGATAACCTGAAAAAAAAACGGAGATAACTTACTTACTTTAAATTTAACCCATATTCTGTAATACAAAGTTAATTTTTCAAAAATATATAAACTACCAGTAAATACGTTGGAAAATTTGACATTTAATTCTCTGATATTGCATTTTATATTTTTATTTAATCAAAGCGTATGTCAATCAAGTTGTTTAAAAGGTACGGTTCTTTAAAGGTCCGCAGAACTTCACAGTGAGGCAATATGAAAGTCATACTCGGAGTCATAGCAAACCATCCGATTGACCTTAACCCTTTAACTTGTTTTACATTTTATTTTAACTTTTGAACTTGCCTTCGAAAAATGTTCGAGGTATTTAAAACAGGCGGAGCCTAATTCATGAGCGCAGTTTTTTATGACAAAGATTTAAAAAGATAACAAGATTATTTTTACCTTCACTGGTTTTTTTTTGAATCCGTGTGCTTGGTGTCGTCTGATCCCTTGCTAAAGATCTACGTCTTGTCTAAGAAAAGAGTAAAACCTTCTGGACCTAAATTTTTATTTTTAATGTACTTCCTTAAAAAGTTAATTCTTTTACGGACAATGTCTGGTATATTTTCGACTGTTTGATTTCTTCCACTTAGCCTATACTGTTTATCCATCTTTGTTCCTTGATCTTTTGCCTTATTTTTGCCAACGTCACATATTCTTTTCTGGCGTACATTGAATAAATTATTTCCCGAATTTCATTTTGTAAATAGGTTGTAATTTTAGTTTTGGTTGTGTTTTGCTTTGAAGACATATTAGATGCGTAAGTTTTTAATATTTGCAATTGTTGTGGGACTTAATTTCGTTGGTTCTGCTGTTTGCTCTATTATCTAACTTCGGCGGATCCGTTGTGGACTCGGTATTTTTCCAGTTAAAAAAAGCTAATATATTTAAAATTATTAGCTGCGTTTGCTCATTATACCTATTATATTTTTTTCGAGGCATTTCTTGCTTTCAAAAATAACTTTGACAACACACTGACAAATTGATGTTTTTGAATGACAGTGACGAATATTTCAGGTAAAAATATAGAGGATGTTTACTTATAAAAAGCGAACAATAATCAATTTCGACTATATTCCATGCATCTCGAGTTCATGCATAGTGAGAAACGGGCTTAAGAGTGGAATAATAGAAAATGCTAAGTATAAAATATGTATTCAAAACTGGTGGTTACCTCTCTACCGAAGGCTGAACCATGCACTGCGGCCTCAAATGGGCCTATTGTGCCCAGGTATCTACTGAGATTTTAAAGATCGCAATTTAAAGACATACTACCCAAGAAACTAAACACAGACTACAAAACTTGATTTAGACTTGATACTTTGTCTTCAACTTATGCCAGTTGAAGCCTTAGTGAAAGCCACCAGTAGTATAAGTATAAAGTATGGTAACCACTGTTTTTATTTGTAGAGAAGATCTGAGGAAAGTGCCGATCTATTAGCGGAGAAAAGTCGCGTAGCCGAGGAGGAAGCTCGATTGCTGAGTCAAAAAGCTGGTGAAGCTGAACAGGAAATCACCAGGTTAAGGCTGACGGCTATGAGGAGAGATGAAGAAAAGGTAATCATAATTTATTGTATAATTTTAGGCTTTTTATGCACACTAGTACTTTCATATAATTCCAGGATGCCAAAAAATATCCCGCCATCTATGCCAACTGGTTGGGGTTGTGGATATACCGAGAGTGGTTGGATGAACGCAGAAGCATTTTTTGAATATGTGAGAAACGTCTTCTCTAATTCTCTCATTTTTCAACTTTCACCTGTAGGTCAAAAACTACAAAAGACAGAATAAATATGTTAATACCATCTTTTCATGCTCAAACAAGTAAGACAGTAATGCGAAAACCGTATGTCTCTATCTTCAATAACAACGGAGTTTCCCATTGAATCCCATCAAAAATGGGACAACCTGTACACTGGGGCGTTTCTTTATTCGGAGTTTCATGGCCAATCTGACATTCATCGGAGATGATGTCACTATTCATCTGTCCATCAGTCGATGCCACCGAACTTGAAAAGGCATTAATTTTAAAAACATGTAGTATTATTAATTTTAAAAGTTCATATTTGTCAGTTCCCGAATTAGGGCCAAAATATTCAGGTTTACATCTTTTTATGTTAAATGAAACTAAAAATATTTACAGAGTTAGGTGTTCTTGGGTTTAGGACAGGAGGTGCTTCAATAAGACACTTGAATTAAGCTTACGTTTCGAGTATATTTTTACTCTTCTTTAGAGCTACAAAGAAAAAGTTTTGGTACACGAAGTAAGTAAGCTAAGTAGTAGAGAAGGGGCGGCGCGAAGCCTGCCAAGTAGGCCTCCCTGGGCCCTTTCTGCCCTACCCCGGACCTGCCCCTAATCCACCGCCTGCACCACTGGTCTGGCAGTTTGCTCATTTGGTCTCGCTGTTCTTTTTGCAAAGTCCAGTATTTTGTCTCATTTGAGCGTGTGCAGGTCCTCCTCATCCAGAGTCGGGAAACCGAACACCTGATATCTCGTCCTCTGGTATGCCTCGCAGTTCGCTATAACGTGTCGAGATGTCTCTTCTGCCCGCCCGCAGGCCGGGCAGGTCGAGTCATTCTCCACCGCGATGCGGGTCATGTGCTTCCTTAGTCGGTTGTGACCTGTTATGATACCTGTCAGCAGACCAGCGTCCTTTCGCGATCTCCCCAGGAGCCATTTTTGTCTGGCTACATCCGGGCCCTTCACGAAGTCCTTGGTCTGTCTGCATCCTGTTCCTGCTCTCCAAGCGGTCGTCATGGCATCGTTGGCCCATTTGTTGAGTCGACTTTGCAATTGCCTCTTGGTTGTTCCTAGGAGTGGTTCCGGCCCTACATACTGGGTACTTGCCCCGATCCTGGCGAGTTCGTCGGCCTTCCACCATAAGTGTCACTTGTTTGCCCTCTCCCAAGGATTCCAGTGCATCCGCACATTCCTCCACCAGGGTGTTGGTGATCTTGGGCGCCCTTAGTGCCTTTAGGGCTGATTGGCTGTCAGAGCATATATAAACATGCTCCTCCCTACCGTTCTTTATTTCTTCCATGCTTGCAGCCATTATTATGGCATACACCTCTGCCTGAAAGACCGTGGCTTTCTCTCCGAGCGGGTAGCTCTTTCGAACCTCCTGGTCTTCCACATAAACCCCCGATCCTGTGGTTTGCCTCTCCGACAGTTTCGACCCGTCGGTGTAGCAAATCACGGCGTTTTCCTCGAACTGTTCACGGAGGTTTTCACTCTGCCATAGTTCCCTGTCTGGGATGACTACTTTGGTACACGAAGATCGGTTTAAAAAAACGTGGTTGTAAAACATATAAGGTAGATAGATACACTAAAACAATTTCAAATATTGTAAAATATTAAGAATTAACATTTAATTTTTGTTTTTTTCTAAAATAAATTACTTAAAAACGATTCATATAGGCATTAGCAATAGGAATAAATAGTATGTTTATCAGCTTACCTAATTCCTATTTTTCTGCACAAAGAACACAAAGTACACTATAGGTAACATAATTGCATTTTATCCTTTATATTCAGTCAGGTACGGCAGGAAACTAAATATAATAAAAACAAATCATACACATCATTTTTATTAGTGATATTTTTATTAAAAAAGATTTGAAGATATCTTTTGTTTTGTTTCTTTTTTAAGAAAAAAATTAAGAGAATTGGATGGATATGAAAATCAGAAAAATTGCTCCTTACGTAAGAATATGTAAGTACAGCTGGTTCAAAAAAAAGAATACGGCAATGATAGTTTTGATGACAGATTCACATAATAAAGACTCATTGAACACTTGTTCATATTTCGATAACCCGCATTCATTCATTTCAAAACCCACTGTACGTCACTTTGTTTGTCATTTGTTTCTCTATGTTGATTGATGAAAGAAAAAAAAAAAAAAAAAGAAGTTGGAGCAACAATAGGCAATTATATGTAATTTCTTATTGCATTTTGTCGGTTATAGTATCTCATAGCTACATGTTTAAACAATACAGTTTTTGTAAATGATTAAATTTCTTCTTTTGTCTTTTTTTATAGTTCACATTAGAAAGAAAAACTCGGGAAGCGGAAATGCTGACAGCCAGACTAGTGGAGGAGTCGGAAAGGCGAGCTGCCGAAGCGAACAAGCTCAAAGACGAGCTGTTGAGGGCGAGGGCGGCGGAAAAACAGGCGAAAGAAAAGCTTTTGGACTTCCTAAGTAGGAGTACTTTGACCGGAAGCACGCCTGTTTCTCCCATTTCGGTAAGATTTAATTTTATATAGAATCTATGGATATAGGAGAGTTCAGTTACATTAAAATAACACAACTTTCGTATGGAATAAAATCTTCGCATCGAATACCAGACATCTTACGCATTTTTTCACGTTTTTATTTTGGGTAGAATACTTTCCTAATTTTTGCCTGCTGCATAATTTTTTCTTGCACGTAATGGTAAAGCCATGATGACCCTTAAAATAATTTTGTGAAATACCTGTTAGGTGATTTGTATATGTGCTCAAATACACTTATTGTAGGACATGTTTTATTCTAGAAATTAAAAGTTAGGAACGAAAGCTTTAAAATTGAACAAAATAATGGCATAAAAATATTAAAAACATAGTAAAAATGGCTTAAACAAAAACGTTACCCCTTAAATTATGCTAAAATATTTTAATCCTTAAATTACCATCATTGCTTTACTATTAGGTTTAAAAAAAAACCGCCATTGACATACAGGGGCGCGAAAACTGCGCTTCTGAAAAGATAGAGGAAGCCTTGGGGTTCGTAAAAAAGGCCTACAGGAGCTCACTTTCCAGGCAAAGCGCTCACCAACCTACTACTAGATACATACATAAAAATTGAGAAAAGCTGTGGCCATAACATTTAAAAGTAAAAAATGAACAAAAAAATTCGCATTTTGCACAATTGTATGAAGTTAGCTCTTCTTACAAATTTTCTTTTAGTCCGTCACCACTCTGTGCTCGGCCCCCTTGTCGCTGAGTATTAACGGGCACACCAAACTGAGCAACCATCACATGCTTTCGAAACTGTCCCTTTTGGTGTCGAAAAATCTAAATCATTATACTTAGTTACTTTTTGTACCCTCCGAACTACTACTAGATGCATAAAACTTGAGAAAAGTTGTGGCCATAATATTTAAAATAAAAAAATACACAAAAAAAGTTGCATTTTGCACTATTGTATAAAGTCAGCCCTTGTTACAAAACAATTTTGGTTTTAGTCCGTCACCACTCTGTACTCGGCCCCCTTGTCGCCCAGTATTAATGGTCACACTAACCTAAGCAATCATCACATGCATTCGGAACTATCTCTTTTGGAGCCGGAGAATCTGAATCTGAACCATCATACCAGCTCTTCGCCGGATTTCAATCTGAACATCAATTCGATGAATTCGTACGACCTGATCGCGCATGGGGACGCAGATCAGCTGTCGTTGGAGATCGAAAAAGAACGGTAAGTAAAAAGCACAACCTATAAAATTGCAATATTAAAAAATGATCAGTTTTTTTACCTTATAGCGGTTTCCTTTTGACATTGGTGCGCACCGAGGACAAACATTGTCTTTATTTTTGACTTTTTCATAACGTTTCGAATACTAAGGAGTATTTATTTGAAATACATACACTACAGAAAACAAAGTTTTCTAAATGATACCACAATTAATAAGCATAAAACATAAGTATAACTAAAACTAGGTACATAACTTGTCAACAACAACAGTTCAGTTGACATCATGAAACAATTGATTTGAGTTTTGATTGTGTTACCAAAAATAGGTCAATTTTTGAAAAATAATTGTTAAAATTCCTAACAAGCCTATCAACTAGAGAGTTTTGATCATAATTTGTTCTATGAGTTCTTTCAGAAAATAATTGTGGATTACGAGTATTCCTAGATGGAATATGAAATTGAATGGCAGCTAATAGATCTTCACAATCAATGAGATTATCAACTTATGTTATGAATAAAATAAAAAAAGAAGTCTTCTCCTAACTTTTAAAGTTTTCATGCCCCATAAGAGAAGTCTGTTATCATATGTTATATCTTCCTACGGAAAGTGATGTTTATATAACAAGTATTTTACGAACTTATTTTGTACACGTTCTAGACGTTGAATATCACAGTTGTGATATGAAAACCAAATAACAGCTGCATACTCTAAAATGCTACGAACTAAACAATTATACAGAGATTCTATGGCTTTAGTATCATTCATAAATGTTGTGTTTCTCTTTATAAAACCTAATAATCTCAAACCCTTAAGAGTAATATTAATATAAGTATCAAAGACAAATTTTACACCAAGATCATTAATCTTGTCTACAACCTCAAGAGGTTCATTATTAATGAAGTAAAGAGGTCTAATCGGATTCAAACTTTTCGTAAACGAAATCACTTTGCACTTTTTTACATTGAGCGAAAGCAGATTTTAATCACACCACGTTGTTAAATTGTCAAGATCCTGTTGTAAATTCGAGGGGTCGTCAATCATACAGTAACATTTCAAATCATCAGCGTACATGTCGAATTCTGATGACCAGAAACACTAACCAATATCATTCAAAAATAACGAAAACAGAATCGGACCAATGTGTTACCCTTGGGGCACACCAGATGACACCTCAATTTGTTTTGATGTCTCACCACAAACCATCACCTCTTGTGACCTGCCAAAGAGGTAGGACTCGATCCCAGATAGGTAATTTCCGGAGATACCGATTTTATTTAGTTTACACAACAATAGCCTGTGCCAGACACTCTCGAACGCCTTCGACAGGTCCGTATACACGACGTCAACTTGATAACCACCTTCCACAGAGTCCACAATATACTCGCTAAAAACACTGAGATTTGTCACTGTAGAACGAGCTTAAAAAAACCCGTGCTGCTGTTTGACGATGTGACATTTGAAAGTCTCAAAGATTTCATCAGTGAGAATAGCTTCAAATAGTTTAGGTATAGCTGACTGGGATCAAGAAAGATTTTTTTCACAAGGAGGGAAAACATTATAATTTTGACTTGTCAAAGCAAAGCTGGAAGAGGGCAGTAAGAGGCACAGTAAGTGATTGACATCTCTTTAGTAAGATATTCGGAATGCCATCAAGGCCTGCCTTCTTGACGTCTAGTTGTTGGATGTATCTTTCCAACTCTTCACATGTGAAATTGTGATAATTCAGGTTATCGATTTTACAGACGACAAGTCAAAATTATATGTTTGAACAAAAGAGTGGTCTTTAAAGCAGGATTGAAAGTGTTGAGCGAAACAGTCAGCAATGATTTTAGGGTCCGAATGTGTATTGCAGTTGTATGTCATATTTGCTGGGAATCGTTTGCTCAACACTAGTAATGTACAAAAGATACACGTATCTGTATGTGCTTTCACTTCACGACAAAGTCTGGAAAACTCTTTGTAGTGCTGGGTTGAACCAGATCTCTTGTATTTTTTGTAATATTTGATTTTCTCTGTTATTAATTTACGGAGACTGCTATCATTCCATTTGGGGTTCTTATCACCCTTTAGTTTTCTCTTAGGGACAAAGCGGTCAATGCCTTCATGAACAGTGGCATTGAACTTAGCAACAATACAATCCAAATCCAGGTCTTTGTCAATGACAGATCAGTCAGACGAACCGAAAAAATTACATAAAGCAGTAAAGTTACATTTTTCGAAGTCAGCTATAGATGTGCATGAAGAGTTTCTAAGTCTAAGGTTTGAATACCCATCAATCCTAATTGACATCCAAAATCCCATGCATACTATTTTGTATATGATTTTGCTGAAATTCTAAGTAAAATATACTATCACGTGATGACGATTGCAGATACATATAGCATTCGAAATGTCGTGAAAAAGTAAAAAATAGAAAATAGAAGTTCGAAACTCCAGTTTATATTCATAATCGAGTATTGTATTCCCGCACCATTTTAATTTCTAAAAGTTGAACACAAATCCTAAAAATGACACATAGTACTAAAATCACTTTTATTTTTCGGCCATAATCCTGTGCAACATCGCGTGAGAAGAAGCTAGTTATTTCCGTTATCTAAAACAGACTTTTAGCACAATATAATTTGTGGTATTAAACACCTACTTTATTTTTATTATGTAATATTCACTGTATGAACTGCTTTGATCATGCAACGATATATTTTTATGTTCATTTTGCATGAGATTTCTTTTAAAATGGCCACTCGCACTAAACATTAAGCTAGCAGTATAGTCGAAATTATACCCGTTTATAGTGACGTCATAATGGCAGCCAAACACCGATATTTCTTTTGCAACAAATGACTGGTAGCTAATTAACGGTGATACTTTTACTATAGGGTGATGGACATAATAAAAAAAAAAGCTGTCCATGCATGATCTATTTATCCGTGACCTTATAAATTAAGACTGAGTACCTACTTAAATTATCCAAAAAAACACTATCTAATTTTATAACATTAGGGTGATTTTGGTCAGGTTTTTGGCCAGTCTGTTATCCTTACCTTTATTCTGGGCAGGCGCTAATTGGCCCCGAATAGCGACTACTTTTACCGTTAAAAAGCCAACTAACCAAACTTAGCGTGATTCTGTACAGAATATAAAAAATATTAACAATTTAATTTACTTGTTTAAGACAAAACACTATCTTGATAAATAATTAGCATAAATAAAAAAATACAGTTTCAAAAAAGTTGCCAAGTTAATGTAATTGTAACAAAATGACTCAAATACTTTTACAAGAAATCAATAAAATTAGTGTTGTTTCATAGCCTTTTCTGCAAGGTGAATATTCTGTTTCTTTAGCCACTCAATTAGCCTCTGCTTGGTCAAGATTTTCTTGGAATCTCTTCTGATATATGCCAGAATGGTAGCTTGGGTTGTCCATGATTATTAAGACTTTGGAGGCAGATTTGGAACAAGCTGTGTTTGAAACCAATTTTCAACATTTTTTCTCTTCATGTTGTCATAATAACCCACTTTTGAATGTTAAATTAGCGCCTTTAATAAAGGCATCTTTGGTTCCAGCGTCGACCACAATATATATCGATGACCTGAAAAAAAGCGGAGATAACTTACTTAATTTAAATTTAACCTATATTCTGTAATACAAAATTAATTTTTCAAAAATATATAAACTACCACTAAATACATAGGAAAATGTAAATATTAGCCAACTTTCAAGGTCATTCCTTAAGGCTAAAGAAAAATATACGGAAAAGGAACAAGCATGAACACCATAATCTGAATACATGAGATTTAATAATTGCTAAAGGAAAAAGTTACAGCAAAAGTTACAGAAAAGGAAAAGGAATTTAACCATGAACCAGCCGTCAATTTGGTTGCTTCTGCTGTTTGCTCTTTTACATTCTTAACCTGAAGAAGGGCGGTTCCGTTGCGGACTAGGTCTTTTTCCAGTTAAAAAAAGCTAATATATTTAAAATTATTAGCTGCGTTTGCTGATTATAACTATTATATTTTTTTCGAGGCATTTCTTGCTTTCAAAAATAACTTTGACAACACACTGAGAAATTGATGTTTTTGAATGACAGTGACGATTATTTCAGGTAAAAATATAGAGGATGTTTACTTATAAAAAATAAACAATAATCAGACACCAATTTTTTCGAAAAACTTAATGTCACTGCCGTTTGAAATGTACCAAACAGAGATAAACAAAAATGACGTCACTACAAATGGGTATAATTTCGACTTTAACTACTACAAAAAATTAGCTTTCTGAGTAGGTGTACCACACACTCTTGATGGGCCATCTATATTTTTAGTAATATTTGTAATTAAGTGTAGAGATTCTTTTTTTCTATCAGTGACCATAGCTCAGGAAATGCCGAAGTGACGTAACGGGACATATGAATCCAGTGCCGTTTTCTTTTTGTCGCGGTTGCGGTTAACCTTGGTCCTAAAATTTCCCAGAAGTATAAGCAAAAGAAGGAGACCTCGATTGTGTAATATCTTTGAATATTGTTTAAATTTAGTAATATTTGTAATTAAGTGTAGAGATTCTTTTTTTCTATCAGTGACCATAGCTCAGGAAATGCCGAAGTGACGTAACGGGACATATGAATCCAGTGCCGTTTTCTTTTTGTCGCGGTTGCGGTTAACCTTGGTCCTAAAATTTCCCAGAAGTATAAGCAAAAGAAGGAGACCTCGATTGTGTAATATCTTTGAAGATAGATAATTGTTTATGGTTACATGTGTACAGAATCAAAGTTTTTAATTTTTATGAATTTCCGGATTATAGTTAAATTTTCACATAAAAAATGCTATGACGTCATCTATTAGTTGACATGAACAGAACAAATGGACGTAGATAGCACATCCTGTGAAAATCCAAATCTTGAGAACCGCAACTATTCTGAACCGGCAAAATAGGCTGGTTCCGATTCTCAAGGCATCGAACATGACAGGATGCGCTGTCTACATCGATTTTTTCTGCCGATGTCAGCTAATATATGGCGTCATAGCATTTTGGATATGAAAATATAAGTATAGTCCGGAAATTCATAAAAATTAAAAACTTTTGATTATATACACATGTAAACAAAAACAATTATCTGTAAATTTAAACAATATTCAAAGATATTACACAATCGAGATCTCCTCCTTTTGCTTATACTTCTGCGAAATTTTAGGACCAAGGTTAACCGTAACCGCGACAAAAAGAAAACGGGACAGGCTTTTTGGCTGAACTCTAAATGGAAGGCAAATTTTTTGTAAACACTACGACCCTACTCGGAGCACTTTTTTGATTTTCTGCCGAATATGCTAAAATTTCTTTCTAAGATCACCGATTCAAATGTTTGAATATTTCGAATTGGTAACCTTAGAAAAAAATTTAAGCTTATTCGGCAAAAAATATAGAAAGTGCTCCGAGCCGTGTCTTAGTTTTTACAAAATATGCCTTCCATTTAAAGTTCAACCAATTCTGATGTTTATTTGATTTTTTATTTTCCTGAGCTAAGGTCACTGACAGAATGTGTCTACTCTTAAGAATTTTGTACTTTATTTAGTAATGAAAATTTAAAGTTGACGTTAGAATTTCTCTGCCCGTCCCATAACCCCTCTCCTAACAACCCTCGCGCCCCTTCTCGACCCTAAAACCTTTCCATCCAGCCGAAGACCGGCTTTTTTTTAAAAGTGGTTATAATAATTGTTGTTTCCGAAAACCGATTTTGGTCAAATAAAGCCTAAAACTGTGTTTCTGGAACAAATAGACAGACAAACAAAAATTGGTTTTTGGTTTCTATATAGTGTGGTAAGAATCCGCCACCAAAAATTTTTAAAAAATATTTAATCTACAAAAATGATCTCCCTATGTTAAGTTTAAATTTTAGCTCAGTCAAGCTACACCCCCCCCCCTCCTCAATGAAACTCAATTTTGGATATTGTAAAAATTATATACTAATTATGTACTAATTTCGTCCCCTTTTAAAAATTTTGTACTTAATGAATAACGAAGTTATTCGCACTTAAAAGGAGGAGGGTGTGGCTTGGCGCTAAGCTGCACCCCTCCCATGCTTAGGAGATGGATTTAATGAAAGTTGATATGTCATAATTTTGTACTAATTATGTACACTTAAAGAAGGGTACTTTTAGTTTAAAAAAACCATCGGTTCCCAAGATTTTTGTTTGTATGTTATGGGGTGTGTAGCTGGATAGCACACCTCTCTCTGTGTAGGAAAGAGATTCGATGAAGAGTGACTATGCCAGAATTTGATACTAATTATGTACTAATTTCGTCCTTTTCTAAAGAGTTGCTTTCTCTCAAGATAACTTGATTTGTTTTTGTTTATATGGGGTATGTAGCTTGATATCAAGGCACACACCCTATAAAAACACAAGTTAAGTTATCTTAAAAATAGGCAATTTTTTAGAAGGGGACGAAATTAGTACATAATTAGATTATAGTACATTGATATCAAGCTACATACCACATAAAAACAAAAAAAAATGAAGTTATCTTGAGAATAGGCAATTTTTTAGAAGGGGACGAAATTATAGAGAGGGGGGTGTATCTTGATATCAAGCTACACACCCCATAAAAACCAAAAAAAAATGAAGTTATCTTGAGAGTAGGCAATTTTTTAGAAGGAGACGAAATTAGTACATAATTAGTCCCGAATTCTGGCATAGTCACTTTTGGGCGAATCTCTTTCCTAAGCAGAGGGGGGGTGTACCTTGATATTAAGCTACATGCCCCATAAAAAATAAACAAAAGTTTTAGGAACCGATGGTTTTTGTATAAACTAAAAGTACCCTTCTTCAAGTGTACATATTTAGTACAAAATTATGACACATCAACTTTCATTAGATCTATCTCCTAAGCATGGGGGCCACCCCTCCCCCTTTAAGTGCGAATAACTCCGTTATTCATTGATCATTGAGTTTCGTTGAGGGGGGGGGGTTGTAGCTTGACTCAACTTAAAATTTTCTTTGTTAATTTGTAAAACTCTGCGCACGTGTAAATATTTTAAAAACTATTGACGGCACATTCAAAGTGGTTGATATTGCTAGAAAGGTATTTTTTTGCAAAACTTTAAAAATTAATGTTCCGTTACGTCATACCTAGTGAACGTAATGAACAATAATTTCAGGTTTTTCCATCTTTCTACGACAACCTACCAGTAAAACAGTTGCTACGAGGTAAGTTAATAAAATATCACCCTTTACATCGATGATTTATATTTCAGAGTGGAGTACCTGGAAAAATCCAAGCACCTTCAAAACCAACTGAGAGATCTCCGTTCGGAAATCGAAATTTTGAAAGTGTCGGAAAAAGCCTCGGATTACGATCAACTGCACGAGGAGCAGCTGAAATTGGGCGAAAATAAGTACTCGACCCTTAAAAAGAGCAAAAGCGGCAGTACTAAGAGTCGGGTCGCGTTCTTTGAGGAACTGTAAATATTTTTAGAATTAGGATAAGAGAAAATTATTTTAGGTAAGTGCAATTTGTACGTGATGCGGATTTTAAATCAAAATACACCGCTGGCGGGTTAAAAGTTTGCTTTTTGAAAAAATTCAAAACACACTCAACTGATATATCTTTTAATACCTTTTATCTTCCTATTTCCAAATTTTTCTGGTCATTTCATTTATCGGGAATGGTATAAGCTTATTTTCTTTAACAAGACACCCTGTATATTTTAACAATTCGCTATCCAAAAATAGAACAAACTAATGTCAGCAGCACAACCAAAATAATTCTTTTTGAATCTGTAAGCAAGACGTCGTTATTGTTTTAACTTCCCCCCTCGAAAGTTTGAGCAGAATTTAAATGCTATTATTTCGAGAACTACAAAGATAGACCACTAGTATTATTGGAAACATACATATCTGTAGGTTTCAAAAATACCAAAATGTACAGGGTGTCCTATTAAAAAAAAAAACTATAGCAGAATTGAAGGCAATAAAAAATTTCAGTTGGTTGATGTGTTTTTGAATTAAAAAAAAACGAAACTTTAAGCGCTAGCGGTTTTTTTACATTTAAAGTCCTAACCCTGTATATTAGTCCAATTTTTCTTGCTCCTATTGAGCTGAGGGGCGAAAAAAAATTCGATGTTTAGTGTAAGAGCGAAAAAGATAAGAGAGAAGATAAATCATTTCTGGGCCCTTATTCTTGATGTGATAGAAAATTTGATAAAAAGAAGTAATCTCTCCGTTACGAGTTGCGCGACTCACCACTTTTTGATTGAAACGTCTCTACTAGTAGAACGCAGAAGAGATCCCTATATTAAATAGGAACTTGGTATAACGTTTCCCAAACAGCATTATTTTACGTTATGTAGACGTCGCGAATAAATGACCTGACGTCAGCCTGCAACTTGGTTTCGACTTTCTGTCGACCCTTATGCCTAAATGGGGAATACAGATTCACATCGCCTTGAAGTCAGTACCACGCGACATCAGTAAATTAACCCAAGCAGCAAAAATCTGACTTCCAACCAAATGCGTCTTAATATAACGTCAACTTCGGGTAGAATTAAGGTTTTGATCAAGAACGTTTGTGCCCAACGTTATTTTTGAGGTAAAAGCGACGTTCTTAGTTATGCGTTACAAAACAACGATATGCCGACGTCGGCTAAAGCGACGTACGTTTTAATTGCAAATCCGACGTCTTCAGTGCGTAGGAAATTTAAACGTGCCGGATGCCGACGTCTGCCTGCCGTTGAAATTTAAAACCTGTAGCTCGTTTGAACTGGCCTACGTCAACCGACGTCCCAAACGAACACGTTCATTTTCTAACTTAAAACAACTAGTTTTATTTCTCTTGTTCTAACTTAACTTTTTTGAAAATTTTAACCCAACTTTTATTCAAGTCTTCATTTTTTTTCTTGGAGTTTTTGGATTCGATTGGATATCTTTCTTTGCTGTAGTGAACCAGCATATCCCATTTTCCTCCCACATGTGAGTCACAACCACAAACAAGAATAAATAAAACCAACAAAACTGTGAGGTTAGGGCGACATTTGACAGTTTATGGTGTCATTGACCTACTAAGCACGACTTCAGATTCTAATACGTAGATTAGGTTAATATTACATACTCCGTGAAAGACGTGCGATTCTAATACGTACGCAGGCCGATGGCAACAGTAAATTGGTACATCATGGCGGATGTACGGTTTTAATACGTCGTAATACGTTTGCAAACCGACGGGTTTCGTAACTTTAGTCATGCTTGACGACTTAACTTGGAGACCCGGTCCGACTTGGTATAATGTTAGTTCAGATTAAGTAGGACACCAAAATTCGCCTTTCTGAAGAGGTTGGCGTCTGTCGGCCATTGTAAATTAATTTTTTGTTTTTGAATTTAGTCTAAAATTAGAGAGTGCCATGTAGTATAATTAATAAAATAAGTTTTGGGGGAATGTTAGATCATTTTGATTACAAAACTAACAACATTATTAAAAAAAAATATATTGAACCAATTATTTTTTAATATTTTCTTTTCTTAGATCTTTCAAATTTTCAGGGCGCCCGGTTTTTTTCGAAGTATCTTAATCACATTTATCAATAAACGGCCTTTCGTTTACAAATTTTTATGTGTGAGGTGCTTTAAAAGTAAATAAAAGAATTATATATTATTCTTGTATCCTATATATATCAGAATCCGTTTATAAAAAAAATACGCATCCATTTTTTATTTTTTTACAAAAACTTTATATACTTTAGGTATTCACAATAAACCAAACGTAATTAACGTTCTTGTTTAGAAACTAATTTTAGGTGAGGGTAATTAAACGAAAAATAACGTTGGAAATTGGTAAAGCTAGTCAGGATCAATGACGTCGAGGCGACCCGAATCTGTATTACCCATTTAGGTGCGAATGAGGAGGTGCTGCTTGGGAACCTTATTAGGGATAAGGTTTCGCCAATTAATAACGTTGTTTAACTTTGGATTTCCTACATTCAAAATTACTTACCATTGCTGACAAATGAACTTAAATTGTACTTATAAAGTATATTATTTGGGAGCACAATATAACCTGTTTGCAAATACCCAAAAATATTGATAAATGTGATTAAGATGCTCTCTTTCTCCTTTCTTCCTTCTTTAATATAAAGTTAAAAAAATAGAAAATAAAATATTTTTTTTTGTATTTTCTTTAAGTTGTTTTAAAAGTGGTGTCCAAAGTAGCATTTATCCGTCTTCCAACCTAATCTGTCATAAAGCGACGTCGTATTAGGTACAAAATAAAGTTGTCTACTAGTAAGTCAAACGACAAATGTCTTTTGTAATAAAATCCGACGTTTACGTAGTCAGGTACGCATATGCGAACCTTAAACGACGTCAAAATAGGCAACGTAATTTGTACAAATATTTGCCCAGACGGATTCACGTCAGTTTACGTTTCAAAGCCGAATGTTTTAACGCCTATACCTAAATCGACCACGAAACATCATTGGCCTTGTTGCCTTAATCGACGTCGCATTTCAGGGCCCTTATTTGGATACCTACCAAAAAAGGAACGAAGAAAAGAAGGATACTTAACCTACAATTTTGCATCTAGGACATCAAATTGCACAATTTGTTGGCTTGCTGCCAACCAAAAATTTGATGGACATTCAGCTCGCACTTATATTTCTTCCAGTCCACTTTATCTGGAGCATTATTGGGGTCACAGTGATATTGTTTAATGTCGCTTTTTTTGATGGGGAACCAACAATTGTTATCGTCCTCCCACATCTGCGGGACAGGTTCGAGGTCATTCAGTACTTTAATAAATACAATTTTAAAATAATCCATGTTTTTAAGGAAAAACGGAAAATATTTTTCTAGGTTATGTTCAGCTGAACTGTCATTCTTCTTTTAAGTTAGTTTTGGTTACATGGCCAACGAAGAATGGAGGTGGATTCCAAAGGTTTGCACATATTACGTAGTTTAACGTTGGCTAGTTAGATTTGGATAAAATTAAGGCCGCAAATCGGCGTCCTTGTCCAGATAGGTGATAAATTGGTAAAAGTATTATACCAGCCCAAATTTGGCCATTTTGGAGTTGCAAGCTTGGGCAGCCATTATTTGCAAAAATTTTGTTCTTGTTTTTCTTGAAAAAAAAACAATAAAAGAGACTTAATCATGCCTTAAAGATGGGTTTAGTATTATTCTTGAGTGATTTTAGTATTAATTAAAACCGAAATAGTGCTTTTTTTTTCTTTTTGCTATTTTGTGCGAATTTGGAAGGGGGGAGATATTTTTCTCTAGATTACTCGATAAAGTGCCCTTTTTAATAACATAACTTTTATTGTTAATGAAATAAAAAGGTGGCTATTTATTTTTTGTGAGTTATAATTCGTTAATATATATTTCAACTAAAATTTACTAAACAAGTACCACATTAGGTAATCCATTAAATAATATAAAATTATGTAAGCTTGCGGACGTATTATCACGTCGTCATAGGTAATCTACTATAGCATTGAAGTTGGCGACTTTAGCGACGTCGAGCCGACCCGAATTTGTATTCCCCATTTAGGTCGGATTAGGGTCGTATGGACTGAGATTTGTAGTCCGCTTGCCAAACTCGGGGTTTTTAAGCCAACGAGTAGAGGACATAGTTTTACGTCCAAATGCTACTTGGGCCATGCCCCACAATTGGGAAAAGCATGAAATCTGCAGGTTTCACTTGCTAAAAAGATATAAAAATTAACCCTGCCAGATAGAAGTAATAGGTATAGCGACCTGGACTCACGCTAACACCAAAGCTAAAAATATCTGCAATGGCAGCCCCTCATCATCTGAAGAGATAAATTTTAGCTTTCTTTCTATAGAAAGTCGACGAATGTTTAAATTTAAGTTTATTAGGCATAATACAATTTCAAAAAAAACGTTGCAATGTAAGGTTAGGTTATTAATCTCAAAGTAGTTGGTGAAACAGTGAAAAGTAAAGTAGGTCAATGGAACCCATCGTAACTTTGGTGCATATTCTATCACCATCACTAAACGTAATAGATTCCGACGGCGATTGGCCGTTGGGCAGGACAACCTATTTCACGTCATAGAAACCAACATAAAACCGACGCGAAGTTGGAAAATCAATAGAGAGTTACGTCGTAGTATACGATAGAGACCAACGCGAGCCGACCTTGGAAAATCAGTAGAAAGTTTCGTCACGGTATGCGACGTCGACGGGTTGTTCAATACACTGACTTACGCTTAACAACGTTGGCTTTGATATAAAAGCATCGTCGTTTACGAAATAACGAAGTAGTGACTTAAATTTTGACTTTATATAATGTGACATTAAGTCAGATTTAGTCTTTTAAGACAGATAAATGCTGCTTGGGTTATTTTGGCGATTGGTGGAAATCTGCGAGAGGGTACTCCTTTTTATTAAATCAAGAATCAGTGTATTAAAAATATTTTTTTTTAAAGAAATATGTTTTTTTTCCCAAATAAAACAATTTTAATTTGCAATATCATTATGAAAAAGCACTGGTTAACGAATTATAAGTCGCATAAAAATGCCCATAAAAACTCAAAGAGTTGACAAAATGGGCAGTGAAAACGGGGCGTTCTTTTTTGGCGTACGGCACCAAACTTTTTCGAAATTGTAAATATTACCGCTTGATATCAAATATTTTTTTAAAACGATCCTAAAAAATTATTCTTGAGGTGCTAACCGAATATACTTTATCATTAGGAACCCTATTTAATTAAAGGTTCGGTATTTTCGTTTCACTCCTCTTAAAAATACCATCTGCTTCTTACGAGTGGACAAGTGAACACCCAATAAATTTATACTTTACGTAAAAAACTCACTATTTATTCAAGGCATTGTTTTTTTACAGTTCATGTGCAAAGATGTTCGTTATATTTTTTATATTGTTGAAAATATTTTTGTAAAGATATTGGTGGACACAAGATTTTTCTAATCTTTTTGTACCACTGGTTAACAAAATATTGCTTTATCCATAGGCAAATATACAAGGTGAAAGACAACAATACCTCTAATTATTTCAAAAACCAAAAGAATCAGAAAAACCAAATTTCCTATATTTTGGTGGTTCACAAAAAAGCATCGTTTTGGATGCTGGTTGTGCCACCAGTCATTAAAGAAGCGGAGCTAGGGCACTTTTTTAATGGGACACTCTGTTTATTTGAATAGGGCTTTTCTGTAAATAAAATGGTAAAAACTTTATAATAAGCTCATACGCCTTATGAAGATGATTTGCCATCCTACCTTTGGAAAAAAAGGATAACATATTAGGTATTTTTGGAATCAGAAAGAAAAGCCGGTGCATTTTTTGATTGATTTTAAGAAAAAAAATATACTCTTTTCGAAAGTTATATTTTTATGTCGGTGCCGTCCCTAAATAGTTATTCTATTCAAAACCTGTCAAAAATATGTGATTTTTTCCCAAAACGTAAAAAAAAAATATTTTATAAAAATAAAAATTAGGGCTTATAGAGCATTTCATTTTAGACAAAAAAAGTCAAACAAGCATTAACCGTTTTTTTATAAACGTCATTTAAATGTTTGAAACATATAAAAAATTGTCACATTTTGAAAAAAAAAGAAGTTAAAAAACCTCCAAATCGGTTACATCACCCGAAAAGTATCTAAAAACAAAAGATCTTGGGTGGAAATAACGAAAATTTAAACCTGATGAGCATCCCACAAGGAACACACAAAGGACCAAAGTGAAAAGAGAATTGATCAAACGATGTTTCGCTCTTGGTAACTAGAGTAAGCTCCTCAGTGGAATTTTAATGCCTTTAATTTAAAAAAAATATATTTTCTGAAATTTACATCACTTATAGTTTCTATATAAAAATAAAATTAGTTGAAGAAAATGCTAAAACCATGTCGATTGTATTGAACGTCTTTGCACCAAGATTTTTCTATAAACCTAAACTTCTAAAAAAAAATACAATTATGTGCTAAGTAGTCTTCTTACCTATCAAACGACAGTAAAATGACCGTAATACTGATTATTACATGATGCTTTGTGCTCTGATATTTTTTTTTTAAAGTTCTACAAGACCCTTCGAACTCACCGGGATTAAGGGGGCAAGATAGAAGTACGAATAAGGGAAAGTACCTTATATTGTCAATATTTTATTGTATATAAAAAGATGTCTTTCAGAGAGCTCCTCTTATTTAATTCCGCCAGAGGTTACCTTTTCAAATCTAGTCGAAACTTTTTTACTGTCGTTTGATAGGTGATAAGAGTAACTATTTAGCAAATAATTGTGTTTTTTAGAGTTTAGTTTTATAGAAAAATCTTGGTGCAAAAAAGTTCAATACAATCGACATGATTTTAACATTTTCTTCAACTTATTTTATTTTTGTATAGAAACTATAAGTGATGCAAAAAAAAATTGTAACGTTTTTTTATCGAAAATATGTTCTCTCTCAGGTTCCCCATCGCTTTTTTAACTAACAGCATTAAAATTCAAAATGTGACAATTTTTCCATTTTTTAAATATTTAAATTAGGTTTATAAAAAATGGATAGTACTACAAAAATGCTTATGTGACTTTTTCTGTCTAGAATGGAATGCTCTATAAGCCCAAATTTTTTTAAAATTATTTTTTTTTACATTTTGGGAAAAAAATGACATATTTTTGACAGGTTCTGACAGTAGGACGTATATGGAAGATTTTATTTAGTCGAAAAGAGTATATTTTTTTTTAATCAGTCAAAAAGTGAACTGTGCGGCAGTTCGTCACTTTTCCTGTCTTTGTGCTATTTCACTCGAATTTGGTAGATTGGTTATTACTATTATTATTACTATTATTTTTTTTATTTAAAAACTAGTTAAAATTTGCGATCTCCCGATCTATTCAAAAGAATGAAAAAAAATTATTTACAGTTTTTTAGGAATGATTTCAGCTATTAAATAAAAAATCAATCAGAAAAAAAATGTTTAATATCTTTTGGAACTAAAAATTTAGGTGCAAAATGGCGTTACTGAAAAAAGCACCCTTTGATTTTTTTAATATTTAAAAATTTTAAAGAGAAATATTTGCCCTGTAAGCCTTAAAAGTTTTTTTGTGGGATCGCCAGTAGTGTTTGAGAAACATGATTTCCTGTATAGTACGTAGGATACAAAATTATTAAGCAATGAAACTTGGGTTATTAAGGTTAGGTTTTGTCTAAATAAAAATGGAATGGACTGTAGCAAATCAGTTGATATACATACAGTTTGGCTTCCAATTTTAAAAGAAGATTTTCAAAAAGATTTTTTTAAAAATAAATTAAAAATAATATTGATGTTCCTTGTCTTCTCTTTTTTTTTTAAAATAAACTAAAAATAATATTGATGTTCGTTGTCTTCTCTAATGTAGATATTACTTTTTAAAGTCAGTTAAAATATAACTTTAAACTTGATATTTTAAAACAAACAACAAAATATTATGCCGAGTCCCCAATAAACCAACAAAACAGCAACTCAATGTTTCCCAACATTTTTTAAACAAAATGAGAACCATGTAGCAACTTTTTTTGGTGTTTTCAGCAACTTGTTATTTTCCCGTCGCCTGTCGGTAGATCAAAGTGTTGATGTTTTGTTTACGTTTCGGGCAACTTTGTTGGTCTAGTCTGTACGAAAAGATACATTAGACTCTGGTAATACTCCTTAGTTGCCAAAAATCTCAAAGTAATCACAAAACGTTCTGTTACTCTAATGGCATAATTTGTCTCTTTTTTCTTTATCGAGGGTCCGATGATTTGTATTAGATATTCAAGATCAGTACTGGTCATTCTTAAACAGTTTTTTAAGCTAAATCGTATTTTTCCACCAATACTGATATCATCTTTTTATAAATCTTGCAATAATTCCTCAACATAGTTTTTTTGTCGGTTCTTTAAGCTCTAATCCAAAAACGTTTTTCCTTTTTTTGGGTGAAAAATAGAAAACCAGTGCCATAATAAATAAGTCATTGTTTCTTTGTTGTGTGCAAAGTTGACTAATTGTTTTCCTAAATGTGGACAGCAGTGGACAATGTGTTCCTGTTTTCGAAAACAAGTTGGTGTTTTTGTTTTGGTGGTTTGGTGGGGGCCCGGCATTAAACTCTATTTTTTTATTTCACTTTAAATTTTTTTTTTTATAAGCACCCAATACCTTGTTGGCTACTATCGACGCACCAAATTTTCGCAGTAGTTTTTAACATAAAAAGAAAGGTTCGTGGCATATCGGATATGTGTGTCCGATATGCGACGAACCTTTCTTTTTATTTATTTTTCAAATTTTTTAAAGACATTTCCTTAATAGTGTAGGTGCATATGTCGATAATTTCTATCCCGTGGGATTTTTTATGAAGTGTGTACACAGCAAAATTAACAAATTGCAAAAATAACATATTAAAGGGCGCTATTCATCAATTATTAAAGCTAAGAGAACCAAATTTGGTAATAAAGATAAGAAGGTCAAGTCCAACAATTTTGTTAAAAAAAATTTGTTCAGCTATGACGCGATTCAATATGGCGGCGGATATATCAAAATGGCGACCTATAACCGCATTTAGTAAAAATGACAAGGTGGTCATCAATTCTTGTTGACTTATCTCCGCTTACTATGAAAAAAAAAAATTTAGTTGATGCATGACCTTGAAAATACCATGTAAATTTGAAAAACCAGCTTTTCGTAGTGTTTTTTCCAATTTACCACTACGCAAAAACTTTAAGTGCCGAAGATGAAATTAACGTCTTAGCAATAAATAAACACTTCATTTTAAACCTCCCACCATTTTTTTTTGATATGGCGTCCCAGATGTTTATGCTCTACCCCGGTAAAAATTACCTATATGCCTGTCGTTCTTATTATGTTCCGGAACTTCTACAGGGATAGCTGTTAATCCTCATCCTTGAATTTTATTATGAATCTTGATAAACAAGTATAGTCATGCCCTACTGGCATAATTAGAATTTTTTATGGTTTTTCGACCACCATTTTGGAAAATGGTATCTAAAACCACTGGTCCAGTATATGGTAAGCTATATCTAACTTCTGCTAACTCTCTTGCTGCTAAATTCACAGTTCCGAAACTTAATAAAATCGACAGGCATTTTACCGGGGTATAGCATAAACAACTGGGACGCCATATCAAAAAAAAAATGGTAGGAAGGTTTAAAATGAAGTGTTTATTTATGGACAAGATGTTAATTTCATTTCCGGCACTTAAAGTTTTTGCGTAGTGGTAGATTGGAAAAAACATCACAAGAAGCTGATTTTTTACTTGTACATGTTATTTTCAAGGTCAATCAAGGTCATGCATCAACTAAACTTTTTTTTTCCTACTAAGCGGCGATAAGTCACCAAGAATAAATGGCCACCTTGTCATTTTTGCTTTTTTACAAAATTTGATAAAATAAAATGCGGTTATAGGTCGCCATTTTGATATATTAGCCGCCATATTGAAACGCGTCATAGCTGAACCAAATTTTTGTTAACAAAATTGTTGTACTTGACTTATCTTTGTTACCAAATTTGGCCCTCTTCGCTTTAATTGCGCCCTTTAGTATGTTATTTTTTCAATATGTTAATTTTATTGGGATATTTTTCAAGGTCATGAAGTTTTAAACTGCATCAAACTCTAAGGATCGAATTTGGCATACATGCCTAATAGTTTGAGGTACATTTGAAGTTGGTCTGGCAAAACGTCGAATTATTAAAAAATTTTGAAGAGAACGCGATTTTCAAGGTCATCTAAGGTCGAATGATCTTGAAAGTGAATTTTTTGGAATCCTCGTCCTTAGATTATATGAAATCGAGTATAATCATGCCCCGGTTGCGAAATTTGTATTTTTTTTTAATGATTTTTGCCGCCATCTTGAAAGATGTCGTTATATCAACCCCTTCTACACGAATGCGAACAAAACATCCGGTAACACTTGATTGTGTGACTAAAGATCTATCAATCCCACATAGTCACAAAACTCCTTCCTAAAAAATCCCACGGACTTACACATGACCCTTCACTATAACTTATTGGCGAAAAACCCAAAAAGTAGTTTCAGCATTATGAATCCGCCACAAACATATACATTTTATTAAAAAAAAAAAATTCTGGTTGATTTTTGGTTAATAGCTTAATTCATTGCGCCATTTTTTATATCCAAATTGACAGGTAAAATATGGATTTTCTATCAGTTTGATGTCAATATGACTGCTGTAGTAGGCTAAAGGATACTAAATCGAAAAAGAGTTAACTGGCTTTTTAGTTGAAAAGGTGTTGCAGAGCTCCGCTTGCTTAACGACCTCAGACCAGCTTCCAAAAAGATGCTTTTTTGTAAACCATCTAAGTATGTGAAATTTGAATTTCCTTCTTTTTTGGTTTTAGGGGTCTCTTTACTTCTCGGACACTATGCAGGGTGTATTAACGAAAACGAAACAGATACGTTTTTTGGTATTTGGAGTACGATTTCGAAATAAGCCACAAACACATCAAGTTTTTATTTAAGGGGGACACTTTTTGGCTATATACCCCACCCCTTTTTGAGGGCTGAGTTTTATTACTCCAGAATTTAATTAGGAAAAGTGGGTCACGTGATACCTTATTTTAATGGTATTTCAAATGCCTTTATAAAACTGTTAAAAGTTGAAATCCAGTGGTTAGTTCTCGAGATTTCCAAGCAAGCTCAATTTGTACAGGTAAATTTTTCTTAAATGTTGGAATGTAATGATAAAATGTACTATTAATGTGAACAAAATTGGTATTGGTGTTATAGTGAACATTTTAATTTCGTAAAAAAACGATTTTTGGATTAGTCCGTGCAACTTTATGAGTGAACATCTCCAAAACTCCTCTAGATTTTTAAAATTTTAATACTTTTCTAAATACTTACGGGGCATACGTACAACTTTTGGCTTTCGTGGGCCTTTTGTGAAGATTTTACGAAACTTATTTTAATCGATTACTAATGGACCCACCAACACTGCCTAACCTGTTAACAGGCCCAAAAATGCTGCAGTCAAAGGTAGGGTTTGGGTGTCAATTTTTTTTTAAATTCAGACGGTTTGAGCCAGAGCAATGAAGTTTGGCACATATGTTGTCCTTCCATGCCCTCGTGTGTCATAAAAAAATACATATGTGGCCCCTAGGGGGCAACAGGGGCTAAAATGTGTTTTTAATCTATCCCTCGCACTTTTTTACTTATGCACCTGCACATCTGAGTCTCAGTCAGTTGTTGGTTCACACTATTACCTACAAGTCTACTGTACCGAAAAAAATGTCATAGCTGTTAACAAGGCCCCTAGGTTAGGGGCTAAAAATTTTGTCGATTTCAATTAAAAAATTATATTTCACTTATCTTTCACCCTATGTCAACAAAAACGGACCACTAGGGGCGCAGTCGATCATTTTTTAATTTTGAATACCCCCAATTTTCTCCCATCCCCTAGGAGCTGTAAGGGGGCGGGATCTAATCTAAAACACTCCATATGAGTGGTTTTCTGGAATGTAAAAATGGTAAAAATCTTGCCCTCGTACAGCCCTTAGGGGCTGGGAAAAAATTTACAAACACTTAAAATGTAAGTGTTTTGACTCGAACTTGTAATTGCCAAAAATTTTTGCACCTTTTGAATTTGGTAAAGTAAACTTTGAACAAATTGTTCGAGATTTAAAATTTTTAGCCCCCTATATAGGGGTCGCCCCTGGGGTTTAAGATTTTTATATTTCATAATATTTGTTACACCAAATTCATGAGTTTTAAATATGCATATGGAGTGTTTTCTCCAATTTGAAAATGGTGGAAATTAGATCTCGCCCCCTTACAGCCCTTAGGGGCTGGGGCAAAGTTAGGGGTATTTAAAATTGAGAAATAGCCCACTGCCACTGGTGGTGCATTTTTGTTGACATTGGCTGAAAGATAAGTGAAATATAGTTTTTTAATTGAAATCGAGAAAATGTGCCTAACATAGCCTTGTTAACATCTACGAAATTTTTGTCGGAATAATAGACTTGTAGGTAATAGTATGAACTGCCAACTGACTTCAGATATGCAGGTGTAAACCCCTAAATGCACCGTAGGCACTTAATCGCGATTGGCAATCTAATCCATTCGTTTTCTCTCTTGATCCCACATAAATGAACAAAGAGGAAGCATTGATTAGCTAAACTAATACGAATATCTTTACGGTGCATCTGGGGGTTAGTATGGACAATATGAGGGATTGTTTAAAAACACATTTTGGCCTCTGTTGCCCCCTAGGGGCCACATATGTCATTTTTTATGACACACGAGGGTAAGTTGCCGGAAAACCAACATATATGCCAAAGGAGGAGTCACATGATACATGGGAAATTTCGCATTAGTAAAAGTGCTTGAAGTTTGTATATACTGTAGATATTGAAATTACCAACAATGTTTAAATTACCCTAAATCTTGTAGGTCTTAAGGTTTTAGAGATATGATTTTTTAAAGTTGCGATTTTCGGGGTATATTTTTACTAGAAAATAAACCATACATAACTTGCAAGAATACCAATACCACATATAAAAGATTTTAATTTGACGTGATTGTCACCAAAATATTCTTTTTGGAAACTAAATAAATGGAATAAATAGAAGTTCGTCGTTGATAAATAGATCACACTACAGACTTTTTATTTGTACCTCTTTTTGTTGACTGGAATAATTTATCATACTTTGAACCTTGGTATAGGAGTTGGCTTGGGGTAATTAAGCGCGCCTAAAGTGAGTACAAACGTGGAGCGCTAGGAGCACGCAATGTTAAAACGATTTAGTGAGTGAAACTAAATAAATGGAATAAATAGAAGTTCGGCGTTGATAAATAGATCACACTACAGACTTTTTATTTGTACCTCTTTTTGTTGACTGGAATAATTTATCATACTTTGAACCTTGGTATAGGAGTTGGCTTGGGGTAATTAAGCGCGCCTAAAGTGAGTGCAAACGTGGAGCGCTAGGAGCACGCAATGTTAAAACGATTTAGTGAGTGAAACTAAATAAATGGAATAAATAGAAGTTCGGCGTTGATAAATAGATCACACTACAGACTTTTTATTTGTACCTCTTTTTGTTGACTGGAATAATTTATCATACTTTGAACCTTGGTATAGGAGTTGGCTTGGGGTAATTAAGCGCGCCTAAAGTGAGTGCAAACGTGGAGCGCTAGGAGCACGCAATGTTAAAACGATTTAGTAAGTGAAACTAAATAAATGGAATAAATAGAAGTTCGTCGTTGATAAATAGATCACACTACAGACTTTTTATTTGTACCTCTTTTTGTTGACTGGAATAATTTATCATACTTTGAACCTTGGTATAGGAGTTGGCTTGGGGTAATTAAGCGCGCCTAAAGTGAGTGCAAACGTGGAGCGCTAGGAGCACGCAATGTTAAAACGATTTAGTAAGTGAAACTAAATAAATGGAATAAATAGAAGTTCGTCGTTGATAAATAGATCACACTACAGACTTTTTATTTGTACCTCTTTTTGTTGACTGGAATAATTTATCATACTTTGAACCTTGGTATACGAGTTGGCTTGGGGTAATTAAGCGCGCCTAAAGTGAGTGCAAACGTGGAGCGCTAGGAGCACGCAATGTTAAAACGATTTAGTGAGGTTTGTTGAGGTGAATGAGTGATTGGTCAATTGGTTTTAGAATAAGTATAAGATTCTTTTAATCTTTCGCAAAAAAGAGATGAATATTTGGGACCATCTTGAGTATTTTCTTTTTTATGACCATTTATGTGTCTTATACAAAAAAGGTAAATAAAACAAAGATTCAGTTGTTTATGTATTATATATTTTCCAAATTTTTGTACAGATAATGTACACTTAGTACCCCTCCTAAAAAATGTGTCGTAGTAAGCCAAACGACGATGTCAATTTATTTGTCAAAATTCTAAATATGGTTTATTTCATAGTAAAAATCCACGCAAAAACCGTAACTTTAAAAAATCATATCTCGAAAACCTTAAAACCTACAAGATTAAGGCTAATTTTGGGAATTTCAATATCTATAACATAAACATTTCAAGCACTTTCACTGATGCGAAATTTCCCATGTATTGTGTGCGTCCTCCTTTCATTGCTTTAGCTTAAACCGTCTAAATTTAAGAAAAAAAATTGACACCCTAACCATACTTTTTGACAGCAGCATTTTTGGGGCTGTTTACAGGTTAGACAGTGTTGGTGGGTCTATTAGTAATCGATTAAAATAGGTTTACCCCCTAAGTAAAATGCATTTTAAAGATCTTCAAAATAAATTAGCAACTCACTTTCTCTATTTAAATTCTGGTCGTGAAACACATCCCTTGAGAAGGGTATGTCTTACGAAAATTTCAATATTGCTAAAAAAACAAATGACGAATAACAAGTTGCGAAGTTTTTTCTTTTGTTTCGTTTTCGTTGTTAAACCCTGTATATATGTTGTGCAAAAACAATTTGATTTTTGAAATTTTGGTTTTCTATACCGGGTGTCCCAAGGTGAGTAAAGTAATAGGGCCATGTAAACTATCTTTATGAAATACTTTCATATTTGCAGTGTTGCCATTTGTAGGAAAACTTGGCACCAACTTTCTTGTTTTAAATTGAACACCCTGTATATTTTTGCATTTTTGGATTCTACAAAATATTTTAGGTGCATATATTTTATGTATAATGTCCTATACCCATGTTCAACTGTTTTTAAAATATAGAGCAAAACGGTTTTTACATTTTTATCTTGGTTTTTCACAAGCTACCGTATATCTAAACCCAGGGTTAAAATATCCCAAGGTTAGTTTAACCCTGGGTTAAAAATAGTATAAAACGATAGCTTCTGAAAAACCAAGACACGAATGTAAAAACCTTTTTGCTCTATCCTAACCGTTTCGATGTTATGGGCTGTCAAAATTTTAAAAGCAGTTGAACATAGGTTTATGACATTATACGTAAAATGTACCTAAATTATTTTGTAAAATCCAAAAATGCAAAAATATACAGGGTGTTCAATTTAAAATAGGAAAGTTGTTGCCAAGTTTTCCTGCAAATGGCAACACTGCAAATATGAGAGTATTTCGTAAAGATAGTTTACATGGACTTATGTTATAATAGAAAGTTTGAAAAGTTTCCATTGTATAGTTTCCAAAATATTCTAATAGGTTACTCACCTTGGGACACCCGGTATATTAGCAATGGTTACTAAAACTAACCATTGATATTAGTTGAATGTTCTCTCTTATAGAGTTTAGGCCAATTTAAATTTATTTTTGTGTGTTTTCGATTTGCTTCTGTCTTCCGTAATTTCAAGTTAATGAATCAAACCCTTAAACTGGTTTTTGTCCATAAATTTACTTTTAAATGTTATACTATTGTTCAAAGAGTTATGTATACAAGAAAAAATAAATACAATTTTTACAATAATAAAAATATAGTTTTGAATTTTGTTGTTTGCTCCAAGGCTATGAAACGTTATGTCAAGACCGGAAAGTTCTTCATTACAGGTTGTAACACTACAATAATAAGCTGCAGGTGGGTCCTCTAATCCTGCGCCAACCCGTAATAGTTATTAGGGACTTACCGGTACAAGTCCTAACTTTAATAAATTCAGCACTATTTTTCACTGTTCTGCACGAACGTAAACAACTACTAATACTGTCATCTTGTTGTCATCTAGACAAAGTTGACATAACTAAAGTTAATGCCAAACATTATGAAAGTTGCCATTATTTTGACGTTTAACCTTTTTGCAGAACTGTCAAAAATAGTGCCAAATTTAATTTAAGTCAGTCTAGCCATTTTATATACCGATAAGTCCCTAATTTCCTACTGGCGTACGTAAAAGTGCACTTTTACGCACGCATTTGCGTGCGGGAAGTTGCACTTTTACGCGCACATTAAATTTGCGTTCGGGAAGTTGCATTTTGCATGAATGGATTTACCCTCTGTTTTTCGCGCACAGCGTGCAGAAATTTTTTTTCCGCATGCATTTTTTTAAAATTATTTAAAATAAAATTAAAATAACTATTTTACGCAAGTAGCAAAATTTTATAACTGACGCGTGGGAAAAGTGTCTTGCACCCTTGACAGCTTGCCCGTCGCGTGCGGAAAAGTATCACTTTTCGCACTTGTTAGATAAATAACTATTACGTAACATGTGCAGAAAGTAATACTTGTCCGCATCACTCATCGGGCACCGGCATTTTGCCAAACTACGCGTCAGTGCGAAAGTACGCTTCGCAACAAAAAATAGAAATATTAACATTAACCAAATTATTGAGATTTTTAAATGCGGAGAGAAGTTCGGACAAGCAGGCAAGGGCTGGAAAGATACTTTGAGTTATTACAAGATTTTTCTTATGAGTGACCGCAAAAAGCTACTTTGCACGCACTTTTGCTTACGCAAAAGTAGCACTTTCCCGCACAGTCTGCGAATTTTCTTTTTCTAAGACAGTGCGGGAATCACCACTTTCTCGCACGCATTTTGGTTCGGAGAGTGTCATCTTCCCTCACTGAGTGCGGCAATGAATTTACCCGCACTCAGATTTTTAATTATGGGCCATTTTTTCTTTTCAGATGACCAGATAAAAAAATATTGTTACTAAGTAATGCGTAAAGTACCTTTTCCGCCCTTGCCTGCTTGCCCGAACTCCGCTTCGCGCGAGCGGAAATAGTAATTACATAACGAGAGAAGAAAATTACATATTTCACACGAGCGTGAATGTTGTGAACGAGGCGCTAGCCGAGTGAAATAACACGCGAGTGTAAGAAAGTTACTTTCTATCGAGTTGTGTACGCTATTTTTCCTACGACCACTTTAGGATTTAATTAGTATTTATTATTATTATTATTATTTTTTCATTTTCATCTCAAGAGAAGAAAGTATTTTCTTCTCTGGGGACGAAAATGGTTTCGGTCTATTTCCGACGCTTTTACAAATCATAGCCTACTAGATACCTACATTGTTTGGATGGTTTGCTGTCATTCATTTTCGTCACTAGAGAAGAAAACTTTTTCGTCTCTAGAGACGAAAATTAAATTGATATTCATGTGAAATATGAAACTCTCTGAGGCGTTATAGAGTGCAGATTTGGTTACTTTCGTGTGTGGTCGTAGGAAAATTAACTTTCCACACTAGTAGATATTGGTAGATAAATAACTATACCCCCAAGTTTTTCCCGCAATCAGATTTTTTATTTTTTCTTTCCACGACAGTCCCGTGCAGAAAGGATTAACCTTCCACACCAGTCATAACGGACGTAAAAAAAGCCGATAATAAAAATTCGAATGCTGGGTATAGCTATTTAACTATCAGTTGACCGAACGAAGCGAAGCGACTGTTAGGTACAAGATTAAAAATTCCCAAAAAAGAAATACAAATATCTGTAAATTTTCTGAAATAAACGTCCACTTTACCGTATAGTATGCTGTAAATTGCCATAGCGTTAACTAACTTTTAATCGCAGAGTATGCGAATGCATCTAAAAGAGTGTTTTAAAGTGCACTTTACCACATGCAAGTGGGTAAAATTTTATTTCCGCACGGATTGACAGACAACAAAACAAATAAATTTGTGTTTTACTTTTAATATTTCACTCCGTCAAAACTGTCGCGTTGTAACCTCCTGGTCTAATGGGTATGGTATGCCAAATGGGTGGGTTGGTGTACCATCGCCATCGAGGCATACCATTCTCTTCTCTTTTACACACACTTCTTGTTTTAGTAGCGTTCAACCAACGGTTCGTGTCGCGGCGGCTGGTTTACCCTTTGGTTTACCATACCATACCAATATAAATAGGTATTCTTCCTTCGCGATTCGGCCCTGAACGCAGCTAGCGCGGTATAAAAAAACTGAAGGACAAAAGAAAACAAACAAAAAGACAGCAATACCACACCGTGTGGGTAGGTGTATTATATGCCCTATAGTTACACCACCGTTTTCAAAGAGAAGACCTAGCAGGTTTTTCGGTCTTTAAAGTGAATAAATGGACCCTATTTGACTTTTTTTTAATTATTACTGTAGGGAGTGCCTTTGAAGGATTTATTTTATTGGTTGGATTTGTTTTCAAAAGATAAACAAAGGTAAGTAGTTTGTTTTTATTAAAATTTTCTTTTTGACCTTTTGAGGTCGAAACCTTTACAATATACCCAGTGGCGCATCCAGGAATTGACTTCCGCGGGGGGGGGGCGGTTTAAAAAAATCTTAATTTGAAGTAAAATGTGACCATAACCAGGCTTAGCGGGGGGGGATAAACCCCCCCCCCCCCTCCCTCGGTGCGCCACAGATATACCTACATACAGTAAGACCAGCCTACTCGAAACAGTTCTTGAAAATTGCCTCTAGCATTTGATCCAAAAAAGGGGATTATAAGCATATGTAAGGTTACTTTTCACCATTCACTGAAACGATTCTTTGGCGCCTTATTTAATACCTATATGCCAAATCCAGTGGCGCACTCAGGAATTGACTTCGGGGGGGGGGGGGGGCTTTAAAGGTAAATAACAGAAAAAAGTAAATTTGAAGTAAAAATGTGACTATAACCAGGCTTCTCGGGGGGGGGGGGGGGGGTTACCCCATAAATTTTAAACTAAGGCCATCATTGTTTTGAGGGAAAACAAACCATTCAAAAAGAAGCACAGTTCTTATTTCAAAAGACGCGTTTACGCATTTGGCATGTCAAAGGCATAATAATAATGCATTTGCAGCAAAAGATTCTTTTTAATGACCGCCTTATGTAGGTGACAGTTATGAACCTAAAAGAAGGGCGAGTTTTTAAATTCACCGATGAGCTCACCGATTAAAATAATCGAGTTTGTAAATTCATCCATTACGCGATCGATCCCACCAGTTCACCAATTGATGGCATCGATGCTCACCGACTCTGGGCGCCGCACAGTGGTTCATCCCTATGACAAAATTAAAAAATTTATCGGGATATTTTTTACAGTTTATTATTTTATTTTGTCCTATACATTCCAAGCTACCTAAAAAAGCTTCTTAAGTCATAGGGCATACTAATTTAGCAGGCTAGTAAACGTGATAAAAACAAAAAATGTTGGGATTGAGTTTCGTTAATGTCTAAACTCCATTTTCTTGTACTCATTAAAGAAGACTTTTTCAGCTTGTCAATTTTTGGATATGAAAATTAACAATATATGTTGATAGTCTTTATAAGTAATATATTCAGTTCAAGATAAGTTAGTCTAGGGGAAGTGAGACTTGGGTACGAAAATATTACCATAGTAGATTTTATGATGTTGTATGAAAGCTGAGACTCTCCAGATTACGAATCCGCCGGATGACATCTCGTAAATGTTGAGCGTTTTGAGATATTCAGCAAAATATCCAAGATGGCGACCAATGAGTAAATTCGATTTTTCTATTTTTTGTGTAGAGTCAAATTAATGGTGTTTGATATTGATTTATAAGTTTTCTAATACAAGGAATTCGAATTTTCCACCGAAAACTACCTAAAATGACATTTGACACATTTTTGACAGCCATTTGGTACAGAAAAATGGAGAGTTTTGAAAAAGTATTTATTTTCTATTTCTTTTACAAGAATTAGTGGCTTTTAATAAAGTTTTATAGCTGCACTAAATGACATTTGACAGTTTTTTGACAGCACGTAAAGCAAAAAACGCACCAGCTATTTAAAAAGTGGGGGGCGGGCGGTTTCGATACGAAAAAAAAAATAGAATAGGTTTTATGAGGAAAAAAAACTTAGTAACTACAAGCGCGGATTTGGTCTCAAATGTAGGGGGGGGGATTTTAAGTCGTTTATTTTTATTTTATTATATCAACGGTATTATAGCGCAGCAGGCGAAAATTTTTAAGAAAATTGCACTAAATAATGCATGCAGGCGAAAATTTTTAAGAAAATGACACTACAAATGCCATTTTTAACAGTAAATATCAAAGGTGTCATAGCGCCGCAATTTATGCCCTACTTTTGGTTTTCTAAATGTTTTCATAAGAAAATTAAATCCGGGGAAGGGAGGGTTAACTACCCCACCATCCCCCTGAAATCCGCGCTTGAGTAAAATAAAAAGCTTTTTGTTGAAACATTACCTTTTCTATCGCATATCACATAAGATTCCTATCTCAAAAAAAAATTCGTTTCCGATTTTTTTGGGCAAACCGGTCAATTTCAATATGTCTGTTGATATTCAGCAACGCTAAGCCCGTCACACGAATTTCCGTCATAAAGGATTTTCGATTTAAGTATTGGTCCTGGTTCTGGTTGACATTATTTTGACAAAAATTTTGACAGCGGTTCTAAAATAATGACGTCATTTAAAATATTATTAAGATATCTTTGATTTTACTCAAAAAAAGACTATCTATAATTTTGCAAAATTTTAGGGTTTATGTTTACAACCAAAGGGCCGAACCAACCTCCCAGGCTGGTTCTAAAATTTCATAACCTGGTTTCAACTGTGATGTCATTGTTTTAAAACGAAAGGACCGGTTGCGGTTCTGGTTCAACCAGAACCAGGACCAATTGTAAAACGAAAATCCTTATAGTGTTTTTAAGTACTTATGTTTTCAATCTTCTGAAGCATGAGAAGCTTCTTTCTGACGAAGCATTACTTACTGGCAAACACCCAAGAACGTTCTTATCAACGGAAAAATATTGCCACACTTGTTCATTGCCTCGAAAACCTTATCAGGTATGTTTTGAACTGAGCTTTTGCCTACTTCTGACCAATATTGTTTCCAAATAGGTACTGACTTCTCCCAAAGTTCAAGAATTTGTGTTTTGGATTAATCAAACAGTTTATAGATTTAGAAACGACTTTAGCTAATTTTGCCTTGATTTTGGCTTCACGTTGTATGAATAAGTTCAAGTCAAAAATATTTTTTTATGTCCGAATTGATTTTGTCTAAAACTTGTTTATAAATAGAAATTCTATAATACTGTTCCGTATTTCCAATGGTTTTCTTGGTGTGACGAATTAAAGGTCAAACTGTCCCAAAATATTGTGGAAGGAATCCCGAATGTCTTTAAAGGAACTTGCAATTTCTCGTTTTTTCTTCAAAGACTTCAGGGTTATTACCTCCAGCATCTTTGTTGTGTACTTTTTTCTGGAGCAAAGGGGGGGGGCGATCGCCTCCCTGCCCCCCCCCCTGGGAGCTCCACTGGCCAAGTAGTTTGATGCAATAGGTCCCAGGTATAATAATTATTTTCACAACATTTTAATTTTGCATCACTTAAATAATAATAGCCGTTTTCATTTACTTAAGAGCTGTCAAAAATATATCGAATGTCAATTTATATATATTTTTGATAAATAAATCCAACTTCTTATACTCCAGAGCTTATAACGTGATATAATATAGGTATAAAGGTTACTTTCAGCTATCTATTATAATTATAAATGGTAAGTAATTTTGATTCAAAATGAACAAATTTTGTATGCTGTCAAATGTCAATTAATGCCATTTTTAATGGCACATACAAGATTCTTACATTAAAAGAACCTATAAAAGTTATTAAAAGCCACTAATTCTCGTAAAAGAAATAAAAGATAGATAATAAATGGCTGTCAAAAATGTGTCAAATGTCATTTTAGGTAGTTTCGAATTCCTCGTATTCGAAAACCTATAAATTAATATCAAACTGCAGAGAAAAAATAGAGAAATCGAATTTACTCGATCCCGCCATCTTGGATATTTTGCTAAATAGCTTAAAACGCTCAACATTTAGGAGTTGTCTCAGCTTTCATATGACACCATATTAAAAATCGCCACTTATCCCCTTGACTAAGTGTAACGTGTTGCATTTATCAATTAAAAAAGAGAACGTTTGTATGATTTATTGATTTTTATGTGATAAAATTAAACTCCACTAAAGTTTTAGAAAGGAATTAAGTCCTCTTAAGTCCTTTCTTATATATACAGAACAATAAATTTAGTCTTTCTTCTTTCAATCTCTGTAAGAATCTCGTCCTACTTTGTCCAACTTTTTTAAATATAATGATTTAAAGAACTTCTTGATATGAAGGGTGAAGGGTAAGAAAAGGCCATAAGAAATATTTTTTTAATATTATTTCTAATCTAATAATTTGTTTGTACACAAAATTAACCCCTTAATGTTGTTTGCATTATTTGTTACAATCCACATATTACATTAAATTTCTTAAAATTTAATGTAATATATGATTTTTGAACTAGGGCTATATGGACGCTGAACCACTGTGTGCCGGTGAGCTTATGAATGTCGCTATAGTCCATTCATAAAGAAGAGAGAGTAATAAAACGATTTAAAACCGTAGGTGTTTTGCCAACATTTAAATTTAAAAAAAATAGAAAAAAGACAGCAGTTAAAAATATATATTATATTTTACCATTGTGAACTTAATCCAATAGAATTAATATTGGCTCAAATGAAAGGGTATGAAGTAAGGAATAATACTACCTATAAATTAAAGGATGTGGAGGTGCTTTTTCAAGAATCAGTTAACAAAATAACTCCAGATAATAAAAGTAGAAAAAATGTGGAAACTTGATTGTTTAATCGAAGAAACTGTGGAACCGTTAATAATTTCTTTGAAAGAAAATGAGAGTGATGAGAGCATTTACTGTTCTTCTAAATCTGAGTAATTTATTCCTATTTTATTTTTGACTAGTTTTAAAGAAACGTATCTACCTCCATTTCATTTTAATTATTTTTGTAGTTATAACAATTGACAACCGTAACATTTTTTTTATGTACCAACCATTTGCCATAATTTGCCATCATTATAGTTAAAACGGCAATCCGTTTTTGTATATATATTATAATATTATTTTTATTCCTAAAATGTATTTTTATTATTTAATTTATAAATTTTGTCTAATAAAGTAATTTGTTTTATTAAATTTCATAGAACTTTTCACATATTTACTATTTTCTTCACTAATACCTATATACCACGGTACTTAAAATGTAGGTTTCCCCCAATTGCGGCGCCTATGAGAATAGTTTTTCGCTCGTCTTCTATTGTTCTAGATTTTGGGTTCTATTGTATTCACCGATCGAACAGGGTAAGGTATATAAAAATAAAAGATTTTGACCTGGGGAACATTGGAAAATTTTTAAAAGAGAAGAAAAAGTGATTGATCACTCAGTACAAAATTTATCCAAATTTGCATTTTTATTACTCTCTCTTCTTTATAAACAGACTTTAAGGTCATTTTCATTTGTCATTTTCTTTTGAATTTTTTTTTTTTTGATGTTTTTTACGTTTGACCCATCGCGAGCTAATTCTTACATCCTGTTTTATTTTATTTGCTGTATAAACCCAGCATAAGGAGATAAATAAGCCCTACGAGGATTTTTCGTTCGTATTTATTGTATACAAATTTCTAAATTGGAAAAAAATCTAGGCTCTAGCTAAATTCTGACTGATTTTTATCGCGTTTTTTTTTAAATTTTCGATGCCTCGTCGAACTCAACGACATGGAACGTCAAATTAACGTCAGATTTAATTTGTCAAAAAAACCGATGATATCGGTGAAAGTAATCTGATGAATGTACAAACTCACCCGAACGTAGTCACATCAATCGAATCAACTTGACTTTATATTTTTTC
Source organism: Oxystoma pomonae (assembly GCA_963921995.1). Classification (NCBI taxonomy): domain Eukaryota; kingdom Metazoa; phylum Arthropoda; class Insecta; order Coleoptera; family Brentidae; genus Oxystoma; species Oxystoma pomonae. Next base: position 51,093,510 of record OY998171.1, on the reverse strand, counting down.
TTAAGTTTCGCTTCTACAATCCGTAAATGGTATATATTCTTTGGTCACTTTCCGTTCATTGACATTTTCATCGAATGACATTTTCACCGAATGACATTTTCATCGAAAAAACACTTTCATCGAATGACGGTGGGTCATTCGATAAAAGTGATTTCGATAAAAATGTAATTCGACAATAATGTTTTCGATGAAAATGTCATTCGATGAAAATGTTTTTTTTTTACTTCCGTGGTGACGATTCCGAAAGTTGGTCGTTCGTATCTTGTTCGCACTTTTGGTGCGTGCGATTGAGAGAGTAGCCAACTCCATATTCTATTTAGATAGCTACCAATAATTTTTCGATGAATTCAGCTCGTATTCAGCACTGATGATGTCAGTTTAGTCTAATTCAGTGAATAGCTGTCAGCAATCGCTTAATTTCGGTGGAGTAAATTTAGAAAATTTATCAAAATTTTTAAAATAACGTAGCAGGTTATCTAGGAATGGCGGAATATTCAAATTGTTTCTGCATTGTCGTAAGTTAGACCAAGATTTATAGAAGCAAAATCAGTATTCTAAAGTTACCCAAGTTACCTCTTGTAAAAGCATGCATGCATATACATAGTAATCTATCCAAATATGGTCGACCGCGATAGTTTCAGCATTTTTCGCGTTCCAGAGCACATTTCCTTACACTCGACTAAATGTACAGAGTGGGCCATTTAAAAGGGCCCACCCTGTATATTTAGTTTAGTTTAGATTTAGATTTTTTAAAAAACTAAACAATTGGAGAAAATGCTGACACAAGTCGAATTTGTTTTGTAAAGAGGACATTTTTTGTTAGTTTAGAAAAATTACCCTTTCATCCCCCAAAGTTATAGAGCAAGGTAAGGTTTAGGGATTCCCTGATGCTGCAGCTGATTGCTTATTGTATCCCTTGCTGTATTCTTTCACCAAAAAGAGGTTCGATGCCTAGCACCCTCTTTAATTATAAGTGCACAGAGAAACCAAATAACTATATGTTTTCCATGGTCCAAACAGGTATTTATTTGAATCAAATAAAACCTAAGTAAATATTTGTTTGGTTCAAATAAATATTTGTTTGGACCATGGGAGACAAATATTTATTTATAAATAAAAAGAGAGTTTTACCAACAGAAAACTGTTGGATTTTTCGCCTTCTTCACCAGTTCTACCACTGATTGGTTTCAGACACAGTCCATCCACCAGTCGGGCTTTCTACTATGACGAATCGATAGCAAAAAAATGAACTTTATAAAATACACCGGAGTACCACAAGAATACATACCGGGTGCGACTTGGAGACTAGACGCAGACACGTGTTTCACTATTGTTAGAGATCATCAGTGCGACATAAGTTTTTATAGTCGAATAATATGAACGATCTAATCCACAAGAATTTATTTCTCATTCTGTTAACAAATATTTATTTGACTCAATTAAATATTTTTTTCAGCATGGCGTTTTTGGTTATCGATGTAAAAAAACTTTTTTTTATACCTTAATCAAAAACATGGCTTTTTTGGTTACCGCTGCAAAAAAACTTTTTTTGATCACGGGTGCAAAAAAAGATTTCTGTCCGTTTTTTACCCAAAATTAAAAAGAAATAGCGGAAAATAGTAATATTGAAAAAATCTAATTCTTCTTGTCTAAAAATTAAGCCATTTCCGCCCGTTTTCACCAAGTATTTACGAAAAAAATCATTTAAAAACATCATCAAAATATCAAACTGTCAAAGATTAAAATGTCGCAACAACGAACGTCACCGAGTAAAAGGCACATCGCTATGGAAACCATTGTTATTTCATTTACCAGCCGCCTTGATTTATAGTGTAAAAGTGGTGTGTTGCGAGACGTGCTCTTCGTTCGAGATTTTTAATAGTAGTTTTAACAACTAGTGGCTAAAATGGTGCTTTTTTTTACAAGCGTTGGTTTAAATAACGAGCGCACCGAGTTATTTAAAAACGCGAGTAAAAAAAAGCACAGTTTACCCGCGAATTGTTAACACTATTTTTTTTTAATACATTTATCGTAAAATCCAAGAAAAACAGGAAAATTCTTTTAAAAATCTCGAACGAAGAGCACTTCTCGCAACACACCATCTTTACATATAAATCAACGCGGCTGATAAATGAAATAATAATGGTTTCCATATCGATGTGCCTTTTTACTCCGTGACGTTCATTGTTGCGACATTTTAATCTTTGACAGTTTGATATTTTCATGATTTTTAAAATTTTTCATAAATACTTGGTGAAAACTGGCGGAAATGGCTTAATTTTTAGACAATGTTCCTATTTTCCGCTATTTCTCATTAATTTTAGGTAAAAAACTGACAAAAATCTTTTTTTGCACCCGTGATCAAAAAAAAATATTTTTTGCATCGATAACCAAAAAAGTCATGCTTTAGCTATCTGCAGACAGTTACTAAAATCATGTTTTTGATGAAGGTATAAAAAACTACTTTTCGACCGTGGGAAGTGATAGATCCCATCGCATACTTATAATTTTTAAAAAGATTTTTTTATCACCAAACAACCAAAGGCAACCTTATTTTTATATTAAATTTTGCATAATACTAAAAAATCAGCAAAAATAATTTTTTAGTCAAACTCGAGTAACGGACGAAGGCTGTTCTATAAAAAGGGCGGTAACCCATTTTGGAGTTGATAAAATAACAATAATATGATGCAAACAGCTCTGGAATGAAAACAATTCGACGAATAGGAAACTTGGATTAGGACAAAAACGATGGTAAACTTAATACTAATTATTTTAACTTAAAAAAGAACTAAAATAAATAATTTAGTATTTAATAGGATCACCATTTTTCTCTATTACAAGCTGCAAACGTCTGGGCATTGAAAAGGTTAAATTTTGAAAATACTGTTGGTCTTCTGAGTGCTGATCCAATGCGCGATAAATAGCATCGCTTAACTCTTCAGCATTTCGTGGTCTCCAATTCCTTTGGTATATTATTTTAACGATTCGACCCCATATATTTTCCACTGGGTTAAGGTCAGGGTTGTTGGCTGGCCAAGGAAGTGTTTCTATATTATTATTCTGAAAACATTAGCGAACAACATTAGCCGTGTGTACTGGACAGTTGTCCTGCTGATAAACGAAGTCATTATTTTCATGTAAAGCCTGTACAGATGGCAGCATAACGTTTTCAAGGATTTCAATATATCGTTCACTATTGAATCTTCCTTCGATTCTCCAAAAAAATCCAAACCAAATCTAGAATTTGGTGGACGATAAACTAAAATTCTCCTGCTGCTTAAAGATGATTGAAAAATTTTTTCGTCAGTGAAAACCACCCTGTCCCAGAAGTCATTATCACGAAGAACGTTGTTCAGTGCAAAAATCACTCTGGCCTGTTTTTGTTTTTCTGTTAGAAAAGGTTTCTTTCTATTTACTGTTGCTAAAGAACCCGGAAATAATGTTACATTAGCTGCTTCAACCGACGCCGACGTTGAAAAAGGATTTTGTCTGAGATGGTCAATAAGTCTCTCATCTTGCACTTCAGAACTTACTTTTGGTCGTCCTGATCTATCTTTCCTATCCGCAGAATTATTTTCAATCCAGTGCTTTTTCCATCGCATTATCGTCATTTTATCAACTCCAAAATGGGTGGCCGCTCTTCTTATAGACCAGCCGTCTTCTATAACTCGAGTGATAATTTGAACTTTTGTAAATGTTGATACCTGTGGCATTTTTAAGGATGTCGCACTGAATTTAAAGCTGTCAGGCATACTAAGCTGGTGGTGCCTTATAATAGTATACACTAATATACACTACTTGTTTTTGGGGCATCTTTATGTTATAGCCATGTATAGAGGTGTTAAAATTAAAAAAGCTACCTAGGTATGTCGCATTTGCAAAAAAAACAGTTGCAAAATAAATTATTTAGTTCTTTTGCAATATGTAGGTTTTCTGTTTAAAATGCCGACCGCAAGTTTGCAAATGCAAGAATGTGAATCCATTTTTTTGCAATATCTGTTTTATTTACATGAAACACTTTGGTGTCAAAAAAATGCGTTAAAAATACGGTTGGGAAATATAACTTGTTGAATTCACTGCTTACTCAAAAAAAGTAACGGGGGAGGCTAACGAAAAAAAGTATCGTAGGCAAAAATATTTTTAAAAAACAAATAAAAACGAAAAAATAACATTCACCGAACTTGATGAGTCTCTAATAAGGAGGAACCGGCGCGCGGCGGCGTCTTAGGTTCCACCCTCTATGTAAGTAATTTCATTTTGCACTAAAGTACAAAAAACTCGTTTTTTTTTTTAAATATTTTTTGTTATCAAAATTTTTTTTGAAAAGTATTTCGTTTAGCAAATTATATTTTAAATAAAAAAAAAGGTTTTACCAACAGAAAACTATTGAATTTTTGGCCTCCTACACCAGTTCTACCACTGACCTGACTGGTTTCAGATACAGTCCATCCACCAGTCGGGTGTTTTTTATGATGAATCGATAGCAAAAAAATTAACTTTACAAAATACACCGGAGTACCTCAAGAACACATACCGGGTGCGACTTGGAGACCAGACGCAGACATGTGCCCTTGCCCTTGTTAGAGATCATCAGTGCGACATAAGTTTTTATAGTCGAATAATATGAACGATCAAATCAACAAGTCATGGATAAATGCTCGGCAAAATATTATATAACAGAATGAGAAATAAATTCCCACTATGAACATCGGAGAATTTATTTTTCATTCTGTTAAATTATATTTTGTTACTAAAAATTTTAAATTTAGAAACCCTAAATTTAAAGCTATTTTCATGAGTTTTAAATCACCTTGTACATTTCATACCTTCCTGCAATCACAGGTTCGTCGTAGTTCTTTAAATTTTCCACATACGTACCCATTTTTACCTCACCTATTACATGCCATACCTTAATCTTATTATTATACCTTATAAGTTACACTTGGTTGAATTTTCTTGTAGTAGCAGTGGTAAGTAAACTATGCATGGTGAAATTCGCGCTTGAGTAATAATTGAATTTTTGATATTCCACATAAAATTTAAGACCTTAACAGTGAGATTTACTAAGATCTAAAATAGTACCTCTCACAGGTCTCAATATTTACATCTGTGGGGGTACTAAATTTTAAAATAAAAAAATCAAAAAACACTTACCCATACAGAAAAGACTTTAAAGTTAGTGATTATTTTAGAGTGTTATTGCAAAATACCACTGAAAAACTGCTTTTTTTCTTAAAATACACCATAATTTAGAAGAAAATGCCCTAAAATTTTTTTAACAGGTTTCAAAATGGCAAATGGTGAATACGCCAAAAATTTGGCATATAATAGCTTCATTATTTGTGTTTGAGGAAGAAGAAGACGTTGGTGATTTTTTAGACCACCTCAGGGGGTTGATTTAAATTTATAGCCCCCTGAAAGGCATTTGGTAATAAGTAACCGTTTTTATAAGAGTTAATTTACCTTATTTAATATCCCAAATTGTTCATTACCAAATAAAACACCTCCAGTCCTGTCCAGAAAAACGCCATATTTTGAACTCGTTTTCAGCACAAAAAATATATTTATGAGGGCATTACGAGGCAAAACAAACATAAGTGAAGGTCACTGATTATGCACGAAAAATATACCAAAAAAAAACCAAATAACTATTTTAATTTATTTACAAACTGAAAGTAAAACATTGAGGTTATCTAAAAGCTCAGTCAAAACCACTTTCCTTACTCAAAGCCCACTCATTTTAAAGCTGTAGCTTTTATCAGTAGAGATTGGTGCAAGCCAAGGTGCAAGCAGAGGTAAAAGATCCGAACTCGCTGTTTGTGATTGAACGCAGCGCTAATATTTTTAAACTGACATTTCGGCAGTGACAGAAATGTAAAAACACTTGCATTTCAGTTTTTTAATACATTTCATAAATAAAAACACCTTTTAAATAAATAAAAAATTATTCGACTCCTTATTTTATTATTAGTCATCTAAATCGTTGTGATATCAAGTTCAATTAAGTTTTAATAGGAGTGACATATAGCCCCAATGTCAATTTATTCTACAGGGTGTTTACTATTTAAACGTCGCGTGGGTTTAAATTTTTGAATTTTCTTTTCTTCTAAATCAAAAATTTCCTCTTAAATCTGACAAATGATTGTGTTAAGATGATTATTCAATAAACAAATTTATTAAAATTCTTCTTATAAATCAAACTATGTTGCAAAACTCAAGAAGGGTTGGTTTAAAAAGCTTAAAACCAAAAATTTCACTTAAACTTAGGACCGTTCTAAAATAGACTAAACCTTTTTAGTAAATCCTACTGTAAGAGTCCAGATTCTTTTTTTTTCCGTGATCAAATGGGTCACTTCCATACTTTTGGAGAATTGGCTGAACTTTGAATGGAAGGCACATTTTATAAAAACTAAGATACGACTTGGAGCACTTGTTTGATTTTCTGCGAAATAAGCTAAAATTTATTTCTAATGCCACCGATTCAAATGCATGTTTGAACATTTCGAATTGGTGGCCTTAAGATGAAATGTTAGCTTATTCGGCAAAAATCAGAAACGTACTGCAAGCCGTCTCTTACTTTTTAGAAAATGTGTCTTCCATTTAAAGTTCAGTGAATTCTAATGTTTATTTGACTCAAAAAAGTATGGATATCACATGACTCGTTTTGAACGTCCCTTCGACATTTCCTGATCTAAGGACACTGACAGAAAAACAAGAATCTCTACTCTGAAACTGCCCTTGGCGATTTTATACACTGTCTCCAGTGGCTTACGCAGGGGAGGTGGGTTTAGGAATTACTTGAGGGAGAGGGAAACGTATGCAAAAAAATGCTTATTTATATTAAAAGGCAAGGACGCATGTAGTTTGGTCAATTTAGCCAAAAATAGACAAAAAATTGAAGGTATCAAGATATTAAGGGCACATTTTTAAGATCAAACTCAGACTTTTTCATATAAATATGTGTTTCCGATCCAAGGGCGTTAGTTTTTTTTCGCCCATAAAATTTTTGTGGAACTCCGCTGGTAAATTCTGTTATACAAAATTTATTTTTGCTCCTGTAATTTCTTAAAATTCTGATATACTGAATTTTGAAACATCCTATATGATAGCATTTTTTTTTTAATTTTCAGTTATTTATTGAATACTAAATTATATAAAATATTAAAAATAGAAAATCAAAATAAAAGAACCACTTCTACAAAATTTTGAAATAATTAGATTTTTTCAATTCCGCTATTTCTCTTTAATTTTGGGTAAAAACTGACAGAAATCTTTTTTTGTACACTTTTATGCATAATTAGATTTTTTCAATTCCGCTATTTCTCTTTAATTTTGGGTAAAAACGGACAGAAATCTTTTTTTGCACCCGTGATCAAAAAAAAAGCCATGCTTTAGTTATCTGCAGACAGTTACTAAAATCATGTTTTTGATAAAGGTATAAAAAAAACATATTTTCGAAGGATTTTAATTATTGCGGCCTTACGGGGGAGGGGGCCGGGGTTTTAACCCCAAAATCCCGCCCTCTCGCTGCTCCACTGTCTTATAGAAAATCGCTTTGTTTGTCCTTCACCATTTGTCGACCAGTTGTTTGTTTGTTGGGTTAGCTGCAAAGGAGAGGGCGTTTCCTCCCCTACCCACTCCTGAGACCGTCTCTCATGCACTGGTCTGAGTCTCGTAATAAAAAACGCTAAGCTTAAAACGCATGGCTAACATACATTTTAAAAAATGGTATTTAATTTTGTTTATTCTTTAAAGACGAGTTTTTGGAACAAAAATACCTAAGGTAAAAAAAAACTGTTTATATCCCTTCTTTTTGAATTCAGGCTAGACCCGCCCTTGTAGGTAATTTTAGAAATTCAAAATTTCTTCTTCCCATACAAGGAATCTAGTTGGATTATAAAAATAAGTCCGATATTAATGTCTGTTTTTTATTTACCTTGTGAATAATGAAAAGTGGAATTTTAGGTTACTGCTAGTTTCTTTAATTTATTTAAACATATTTTATTTACAAACCAGATACTTTAAAGCTCAACAACTTTGCATATCTGAAATCTCGACAAGTTTTCTCAGAGTGACACTAGATTCATCAATGCTTAATTTCAGTATTAAAAGTAGCACACACACACTTGTTTGTTTATGTCTTTGCTAAATTTTCTTTTACTTTTACTTAATTAATTATCCAGTCCTTACATTAAATTCTACATACAATATACAGGGTTCCTAAGCAAATCCTTAGGGGGCCAAGCAGTCGTGTATAAGACGCAGACAAACGGAAAAGCACATCTTACACATCTTACACGTAGTAAATCCATTCCAGGTTGTTGTTTTTTAATGTTTTCCATTTTCATACCTTTAGGACTGGAATAAAAATTGTTTTTGCTCGACTTTAATACCAAACTGATGAAAGATATCGTAAAAAAAATATTTTTCGGCTTTTCATTTTGTAACCATTGTCCTTACGCACTGTTTACAAGCTGGGGACTGAGATACATGCAAATGGCTAAGATATTTCCGTAGAAATTTTATCAAGCAAATAGGACGAGTTGACGCCTTCGAACGTCCAACCCGGGTTTTGCACTTTGATTCGAAATCAAAAAGGAGGAACAGTCAGATGTGGGGCCGTGCACAAATTACGTAACGGTGATTTTACCAATTTTCGACCCCCTCCCTATGTAATGTTTTGTAACGGTTTGGCACGCCACTCCCCTAATATTACTTAACGATTTCAAGACCACTACCCCCCCCCCCCAAAAAAAAAAAAAACTTTTCACTTATTTTCATTCCAAATTTTCTTAGTTTCACACAAATGCAAACCCTGTCGAAGACCCCCCTCCCCCCCCAAAAAAAAAAACTTTTCACTTATTTTCATTCCAAATTTTCTTAGTTTCACACAAATGCAAACGCTGTCGAAAACCCCCCTCCCCCCTACGTAACGTTTTGTAACCCCCCTCCCCCCTATGACCATTACGTAATTTGTGCACGGTCCCTGTAGTCCCAGTGGAGGAGGACGAGAAAATTGATATTTTTTCCTTAAAATTATACTCTTTAGACCTATTTCTTTGCGTTCCCGAAATTACGTAATTTTTGAAAAAAAAATTTTAAGCGGCGCCATTTTTATTTCGTGCTTTGCGTTCGACTAATTTAATTGAAAAATTTTTGCCTGCGGCGCCCTTTATCTTCTCACTCGAAACCAAGATCCCCCGTTTTAGAAAAACTGATCCCGTCTCTGTTTCTAAATTTTTTCGAATAAAAGTAGAGTATGACCATGGGGAAATAATTTTTTTCTACGGTATGATGAAAATTTCGAGAAAGTTGAAGAAAAAAATAAAAAAGTGGCAGAGCTCAAGTTTTTCGTAAAAAAAACGTTTTTTGTAAAGAAACAGAGCAAAATAAATCTTTTCACCCCTTTTTGGGTGTTACAAATATTGGCAGCCCCTTATTTTTCGCTTTTACTCTCCCGCTAGTTTTGAAGAATTGGTTCGCTACATGTTTCGAGATCATGTCATAAAACACCTCGAAAATATCAAATGTAGTGTAGGGCCAGCTTTATTTAAAATCAATAATATCGCAAGCAAAAAGCTCTGCAGGAAAAACAGCGCCGTTTATTGATTTCTTTGGCTGCTAGTGCTAGCTGCATGGTTTGGCCGTTTCCGGATAGATGTCACTAGTAGAACAGAATGCAAAGAAATTTAATTAAAAGCGAAGATATTTCTTTCTAATGTTAACAACCTCACGCCTCCTTTAAGCAAGAAAAAGCTGTGGTTTGGACCTGAAAACATCTAATTTTTAATTAGATTAGATGTTCAAATCTGTCCCCTTCTTGAGCCTCACAATATCCCAATCTATTGTAAAACTCTTGGCGCGTTGTTGCCCGCCTCCAAAATTTTCGCCCTCAACTCCTGTATAGTCGTAGGCCGTAAGTGAGGGTGTTGGAAAATTTTGTCGTGCCAACAACCCCATAGGAAAAAGTCATTTGGCGCAAGATCTGGTGATCGAGGAGGCCATCGGATATTTCCATACGTGGAAATAATTCTATCACCAAATACCTGACGAAGGTAATTTGTAGCCTGGCGTGAATTGTGGGATGAACAGCCATCTTGCTGAAACCACAATTCGTCCAAATTTATGTTGAGTTCCCTCAACCGTAGTAAAACCGGAGAAGATCAACATATTTTTGGCTATTCAAATTCCCTTCAATGAAAAAGGGTCCAATAATGTGATCCCCGACAATACCGCTCCAAACATTTAATTTTTGAGGATGTTGCGTTCTAACACTTGCGTGCAGATGTTTATTTTCGCGGGACCAATAGCGGCTATTTTGTGGATTGTGAGAGCTATGAAGTTCAAATGTCTTCTCGTCACTAAACAAAACTTTTGATAGGAAATTTTCGTTCCTGTCACATTTATCCCTCATAACCTCACAATATTCTAACCGGCGAAAATAATCACCTGGTTGCAATTCCTGCGACTTCCCAATCTTAAACGACTTGTAGCCGTATTGTTTTAGGATCCATTGGCAAGTACTGTTGGGAATATCCAGTGCCTCCGCAATCGGTTTCGTCGAACATGGTTCATGTGCCTCAACGTAAGCGCATACCATTTCGTCTCGTTCCACCTTGTGTGGAAGAACGGGATGCTCTGGTATTTCGCCGTCGTGGTAACACTTTCTACAACCATTTATGCACCCGTACCTTTCAAAACGATAATAAATGTTGTATACAGTTTGAGCCACAGGAACCGGTCGATCTGGAAACGCAAAAACAAAAAGCCCAATGACCTCGTCCGCACTGTCACTTTTTATGTAGTTTTTAATAATAAAAATCTTTTCTTCTCGAGTATACGGCAATTTAAAAACACAAAATTTACGAAACTGAAGCGACTCGAAAGGAAATAAAAATGCAATGCCTGTGAATCCCAGTTTTTCCTCGATCATCTCATGGTGTGGCCGCCATCTAGCGGAATTTGCAGACATCTTGTCAACGGTTATTATTGCAACTATGATTTATGCTCACAATGAAAGAGTGGCGACAATTTTTTCAAAAAGCAGTCCGGAGATAATAACAAACTGGCACCATTGCTCAATATACCTGTTTCTTTTGTGCGCGCAGAACTTTCTATGCCATTTCTGTTTGATTTATTGAAATCCTATCCCTAAGGAAAATCTTAGGAACCCTGTACATCGTGCAAAAACTTACCGCGCAAGACAAAATCAAATCACGCAACGAAATTTTGACATTTTTTAGGAAATATTAGTTAATTAATATTACCGGATTGCTTCTACTTAAATAGTTGCCAGTATATTTGGATAACCTCGCTCCTAAATAGTTCCTCTTCCAGAAGATTTTGAGTCCTCCAGGTCGTCCTCATCGCATAATCTAAAGATATAGTCTGGTTGCCAAACCACGATTTTTGCGTCAAGTGGGAAATGAATGGTACACGAATTTTTTTTCATGATTTTGTTCGCCAAGGTGCTCTATTTTAAGAATCCGATTGATGCCACTCTGGTACTATTGGGCATTTTGAAAAATTCAAGATGGCGGCCCTTTTCAAGTGAAAAAACTACAGAAAAATATATCTGAACAAGATATTGGTGTATGGAATATCATTTCAGTTGCATTTGAGTCATCTAAATCCAAATCCGGTATTATTTTTACTCTGGGGGGTACCTCAACGGAGGGGGGGTTGATTTTATGAAAAAAATCGACCTACTAAAATAGGCATGTAATATATCAATTCTAGGGTTTTTCGGTCAGCTAAATACAAATCTGTAGTTAAAAAAAACATTGGAGGTAATTTTAAGGAGTGGGGAGGTATTTATGCGGTAAGCAGAAAAAGTGTTTATGTGGAGACTTAACGAACTTACTTTTTTCAAGTTTTGTTGCAGATTTCGACAGCTCCGCTCAACCCTGTTATAAAACTAATTAAGATGGCGGCCGTGACGGGCGGTGGTCAAAAAATCAAAAGAGACGCATATATGCATGAGATACATCAATTATAGGGTTCTTGGGTCGGCTGAATCCAAATCTGTCGTTAAAAAAATATTTGGCTGTAACTTGGTGAAGTGGGGGGTAATTTATGGGGTAAACACGAAATGGAGGCTTGACAAAAATACTTATATATCTTGAATATTTCAAAATGGTGGATGATGCCCAAATGTCATTAATTATTTTTATAATATAACCCACATAAACAGTTTTACTGTTTGCCTCATAAATACGCCCCCACCACTCCAGATTACCCCCAAAATTTTTTTTAACCACATATTTCAATTTAGCGAACTCAAAAACCCTAAAATTCATGTATTACATGTCTATGTTAGTGGGTCGTTTCAACCCCTCTTCCGTTGGGGTACCACCAGAACAAAAATAATACCGGATTTGGATTTAGGCTACTCAAAGTCAACTAAAATGATGGGCCACTTACCTACATTATGTTCAGACATTTTTTTCTCTATTTTTTTCACTTAAAAATGGCCGCTATCTTTGAATGCCAAGGGTGCCAGTGGCATCAATCGGGTTCTTAAAATAAAGCATCTGGGCTAAAAAAATCAGTGTAAAAATATCTTGTACTATTCATTTCCACCTTTTTTTGATTTCCTCCAAACTAATAGGCTCCTCTTGGAATATTCGTGTTTTCTCAGTGTCCAACGTTACTAATCTTCAAAGCTTGTGATACCAAAGGAGATTTTACTATAGTCTTGCCGATTTGAATGATTTTTTATTGGATTTTGGGTAGGTTTTGGAACTGATTTATATGAGATTCTATCGTCTCTATGGGCAATGATTTTGAAGAAGTTTCTATGAGTTCTTGTAGATCTAGGCTATTTAAGGATATTTTTTCACTATTGTGATTCTAGAAAATCTTTTTGACTTTAGAACAAATTTATATGAGATCCTATGAGATTTTGTCACGTCTAGGACTAACGATTTGAAGGGAAAATTTCAGCAAAAGCCAGGGGTTGACAGACAAAAACTAAAGTTATTTTCAAAATCCAAAATCTTTTTTTAAGTATCATTAATTGATTTTGAAGAAGTTTCTATGAGTTCTTATGGTTCTAGAGTATTTGAAGATATTTCATCATTATCGTAAAAATATCAGGTCTATAGGCATACATTTTGGAGACGTTGAGTTCTCATGGGATTTTTTTTTAGAAGACTTGAGTGATTTTAGAAAATCCTATGGGCAAGAAGATGTTGTCGGGTTTTGTGTAGGTCTTTGAACAAATTAATATGAGATCCTATAAGATTCTAGCAGCTCTATGAATAATGATTTTGGAATGTCCCTGAATTATTATGGTATTGGTTTCTAGTTTCTGTTTAAGGAGGTTTTGAGGGTGTTGAAACAAATTTATATGAGATTTTATGAGATTTTATCAGGTCTATGGCTAACGATTCGAGAGGAAAATTTCAGCAAAAACTGCAGGTTGACAGAAAAAACGTTATTTTCAAAATCCAAAATCTTTTAAGTATCATTGATTGATTTTGGAGAATTCTTGTAGTTCTAGGATATTTGAAGATATGTTATCATTATCGCGATTTTAGAAGATTCCATTTAACCAGTAAATTTATATGAGATCTGTATGAGATTCTATCAGGTCTATAGGCATACCTTTTGGAGACGTTTATGTGAGTTTTCATGGAATTGGTTTCTAGAAGACTTGAGTGATTTTAGAAAATCCTATGCACAAGAAGAGGTTATTGGGTTTTGGGTAGATTTTGGGACAAATTAATATGAGATTCCATAAGTATGGTTAGGGAGGAAGCTTTTGAGGGTCTTGAAACAATTTTATACGAGAACCTATGACATTCTATCAGCAATGATTCAAGGAAAAAATTTAGGCTTATTTAACCAAAACTAAGAGGTCATTTTCGAAATCAGTCAACTAAAAAACTTCATTCAGAATTAATGGAAATTTTCGACTATTTGTAATTACATACCAGAGTGTTATTACTACAATCTTAACAAGAGTCTGAACTGTAATTGCTATCATACCATAAAAGAAATTTAATAACAATAACCACTTTCTGTGTTAAATACCTTCTTCAGCAATTAATTTCCGATTGTATATTGTTATTACCATGATTATTATTACTGAAGGAAATAAACTGAATGATTCGAGATGAAAACTGCAATGGAAATTAGATCGAATGACCTGGTAACACACAAATTTTTAATATAAATTAGTAGTTCTCTATTATATACTTAAAAAATGTATATATGTACAGATCTGGCGAAAAAAAAGTAGAACCTGTAAAATATTATATTTGCTTTTTTTAGTATGTCACCCTATACGTTCAGATATTTATTGGTTTGGCCACCATTTGTCAACATTTTGAAATATCTGACAATTATCTGACGCTTTCTTGCAGTATACTTCAAACTAAATAAAAAATGTCTCAAGTTTCAGAATTTACCAAAATTCAAATTATAGCTCTACTTACGGAAGATAAATGGTCTATAAAGGCGCAATTACACAGACAAACATGCTCAAATAAAAGCTCGTGCAAAAGATCTAAAATTTTTTGCGTGAACATTTTTGTGAGCATTTCTTTGAACATTTTGTTCGGGTAAATTTTTGAGCAAATTATTGCTATCTATTTTGGAAACATATTTTTAAAGATCAGAATAAATAAAATTTCACATCAGTGATCAGTGACCTCAATTCTTTAAAAAAATGGAACACCAACTTTTATTTAAAATTTTTGTGAAAAAAAGCCGACGGCAAGCGAAACATTATTATTGGCCCTACTACCAGTTTTGTCACATGGATTAGGGTTACTTATAATATTTTTTTGTTAGGGTTTTTCCCGGATTTTTTTTTCCCGGTTTTTTTTTTGGGATTTTCTTGTGAGTTTTTTTTTTTATTTCCAAGGGTTTTTTTCCTAAAGTCAAAAAAAATCCCAGGAAAATTTTTCTTTTCCAAAAAAAAGTTTTTCAAATATCGGCAAAAAACTCAAAAATTGCACTTTTAAGCGGTAATCCGCACCTCATGACTATGAGGAGTGGTGGGGAGGGTGATTTTTTTTAAACATATTTGTGTAACTTTTCTTTACCTTTAGCTTTTATTGTTGTTTTTTAATTCCTCACACCAGATTTACCTAGTTAGTTTAAGGTCCCAAGGGTTGCTTAAAAAAGCAAAAGGTTCATGAAAATGCTGAAGATATAGATATTTACTGTCAATTTAATGTAATAATCAAGGTCGATTACTGACACTGAACCAACAATATGCAAAGGGCAACATTGCGATTCAAAAGGGTGGCCGGCCTACTAACTGCGAAATCCAAAACGCGGGATGATAGATCGGTGACACAGTCTACTAAATTACTGCTAAATTATATTTTTTAGACAAGGGTCGGGTTCGTAGGGTTGTTAAAGTGGGTAATAAACGGATATTATTTAAACCGAACGTGCTTTTGTTCATATGTTTGAGATTTAATAAAATGAATATAGGTTTTTTAATTTGACTTAATTATTATTGTAAAAGACTAAACTAGGAAGTAAAATAAAGGGATATTCTTTTAAACGTAAATTTTTATGATTATATTTTACAGGCAACAACAACAGGCAAAAACAGTAAATAAGTGCCAATTATTATTGTTTTTATTCTCGTTTTTTTTTACAACCCCAAAAAAGTTACAAGTATACTGGCATATCCCCTATAAAAATTAGATCAATCGAAGGAGCTTATGAGGTAAAATGTGCATTTCGGCATCAAATCGTTTTTCCGTCGGAAAGCACTTGATTAAAAATACCTTATTTCAAAACTTTGTTTTTCTATTTTTAGTTAAGTTCAATGAATTCCGATAACAATATATATTTTCATTTGTAAAGAAATTTTTATACCCCCAATTCTTCAAACAAATTTTGCTCAACATACTGTCCAAAATTTACGTGTGTTTTTTTGTACGAGATTTTGCTCGAACATTTCTTTAAACATTTTGCTCAAGAGGCTCGTGTAAATGTTTGTCGGCATTTCAACATCAAAGGAAAGTTTGTCTGTGTAAATGCGCCTTAAGAAGAGCGGCCAACCATTTTGGAGTTAATAAAAATACAGTACTACGCTGGACCGAAAACAATACCACAAAGAGAAAGGAAGGATCGGGACGAAACAAAATTAGTTCAATGGAGCTCCTTGATCATTTAAGGCAGAATCCTTTTACCACATGCTCCCATGCTCAAAAGTAGTATATTTCCGAGTTGAAAAGTTAGAATTAGCATACCTAATTGTTGACAAGTCGGAAATATACCAATTTTGAGTTGTTATTTCGTATACTTAAGTATACTTAATTCTAAGTAAGTTGAATTAGTATAATTCTGAGTTTACAACTAGGAATTAGTACAATTCCGTATTGAAAAGTTGGAATTAGTATAATAACTAGATAGCAAGTATTTGCTACATAATAAATTTAACTGACTGAAAATAATTTTTATTGATATATAAGGTTTTTTTTTATGTGTAGGTTTATGGATTGAGAGATATTATTAATGAAACGTCCTTTTTTTAAAAATGCCAACGTTTCGCAAAATTTATTTGTTTCTTCAGGGCTCTAAAATTGAATGTACAATAAAAATAGTGTAAATTTAAAAGATTTGTTGTTAAAAAAATGTTATTAAACAACCAGCAAAAGTTTAAAAATAAAAAGTTAAATTTTTTATTTTTTAGTATAAGTTTGAGAAGTTTTAAAATTAAATATACAATAAAAATAGTGTGGATAGAAAAGAATTTTTGTTAAAAAAAATGTTATTACACAACCACCAAAAGTTTAAAAAGTAAAACGTTTTATTAATAAAAAATTCTTTTAAATCCACACTATTTTTGGCATTCCAAAAAAAGGACGTTTTATTAATAAGATCCCTCAACCCATAAACCTATACCTTCAAAAAAAAAATTAAAAATAGGATCGTTAAACGATGCTACACTTATTATAAGTACCTAGTCCATCATATTATATGTACCACCGAAGCGAGTACATTTAAGTAGTCGACCAATTTTTTTTAGGTAATATACGAGCTCGTTTTAATACAAAAATCACCAATTTTTTCTTTATATTATACGGGGGACTGTACTTTAGCCCTCGATATGTCAAACGTGCATAAAACTACTCGTTCGTACTTATTATGTAGGTAACGGTACTACTATATTTGTTGATGGTTAATTACAAATAAACAGTAGATAGTTATTTATGTTCATGCCTACTCTAATACAAGCATATGTTTGATGCCCACTCATATAAATTTTAAAAAAAATAAATATGCTCTATACAGCGCGTACCAAAAGTCTGGAATAATGTATTTTTTGAGAGAATTATAGTTTTTTTCAAGAAAAAACTTATATTTTATGTAAAAAAAGCAGTCTTGACAAAAATTTAAAAGCTTTTATTAGATTAGAGTTAAAATGGGGTGTTGTAGATACCTGTCCACCTCGACCTTCTCAGATCTGTTGTGGTTCCTCTTTCTTCTTCTCTGCTTTGCTCGAACTAAAAAACAAGTTGCAGCCCCCTCCTTGTCATACAACCCAGATAGGCCCAGTAACCCAGTAAGGCCCTGGTTCTAACTAGGCCTTCACATTGACATAGGACATGTAATGAGGTTTCTTTCTCTTTCTTACAGAAGAGGCATGTTGCATCTTCTACCAATCCCATTGCATACAAGTGCTTATTGAGTTTGCAGTGACCTGTTAGGGTCCTCACTATTTGTCTGACAAGCTTCCTTTCCTTACTAAGAAGTTCTGCCGTCAGCTTTGGTGGACGTTCTTTAATGAAGTGTTTGGCCTGTCTTTGTCCAGGCGTTTGCTCCCACAGACTGTTCGTCTCTTTGGTGAGCCACTCATACTCTTGTATAAAAGGTGTCCCAAAAACAAGATATGACACAAACCGAGACACAAACCTACCTTCTTTTTCTGAATTCTTAAAAAGTAAGTTTTGAATTTTAAAAAAAGGAAGTTTGTGTTATAGGTGAAGGAGGGGCAAAACCGGAATAGCTAAGTTTAAAGTAATTTATATAACTAAATAATTTTGATTTATAATCGACAGTTTGGCAACTAAGTACTACAAACTCTTATCTTTGCCCACACCCAATGGTATTCACGTGCTCACCGCGCGGCGACCGTTTGAGAAACACTTACCGTCTGGTAGCTGTTTTGCCTTCCGCGCGTACGATTTTCCTACCCTGTAATACTTTGTATGGTTTTTCGAAAAATATAGTCGTTTTCTTAGTTTTCTTGAGTATTCAGTGCGTTTTTATCAAAAATAAAAAGATTAAGATCTCTTATTAGAATCAATATCAATATACGACCATGCGGGAAACACCACTTTCCTTGACAGAGTGCACTGAAAAAAATATCGTACAAAGTTTTTATAACAGGCATTTATTAATTTTTTATAGATATTTTTCCATCAATTACACGTAACTGTTACAAAAATCGGAGGAAAGTTATAAAAATTGTCATTTTCAGTAATGAAATTAATAAACGGAAGTTACGAAATCAATGAAAAATGTTTCTTGACATTTTATAGAGAGTTGTTATTAATAGTATGTACAGGTTATGGAGATAATAAAAGAACATATGAAATAAATAAAACATGTTAACGATTTTAATCAAAGTGCTAAATAAATTTAATAAAGGGCGATCATTGACTGTCGTTTAAAAGTTGTTATGGAATGTATGGACAAGTTTATGAAAATTATGAACCGGGCATACAAAATACATAAACAAGATTATGAAATTTATGTACGTAACAGTCTTTTACTAAATTCATTTTCAGGTGTAACTAAAAGCTATGAAAATATGTCTCTTAATCCTTGATTTCATAACAGCCTTCATAAAAATCATTCTTAAAGACTCTATATTGTAACAACATTTTTGAAAATGTGTCTTGGAGCACTAAAACTCGTTTTGGCTATAAAATTTATGTAAACTTGATTGTGATATTAATAAAACTTTACATCGGAGCCAAAGTCATATGCAAAAACATTGGCTCAACGTATTTTTTTTTAGAAAACGGCACCTTTTTAATAGGTTCTTTGAATAATTAAATACTCTCTAAAAAAGGCAAAAAAAAACATCGATGTTTTTATTCCGATGTTAAGATCGATGTTTTTTTTTCGATATGCCCATCACTACCTTCTATTATAATGGACTAATTATGGGCGCCGAATCAAAAAAGTTGGATTTAATGTAAAATTAAAAACTATTTTATTTTATACTTTTTAATGTATTTTCAATTTTTTGTTACAAAGGATTTCGGTAGGGGAGAGCGGGGTAAATTGGATTTAAAACAAAAATTGTAAAAGGCAAAGATTTATGGGTTGAAGATAGATGGCGCTAGTAGGAATAGCGCTTCATAACCTATAATCAGAGTAGGCTCTTGTAAAGTGTGATGCTAAAAATAAGTTTTTTTTATACCTTCATCAAAAACTTAATTTTAGTAACTGTCTGCAAATAACTAAAGCATGGATTTTTTGGTTACCATTGCAAAAAACTTTTTTTTTGATCTCGGGTGCAAAAAAAGATTTCGGTCCGTTTTTTACCCAAAATTAAAGAGAAATAGCGGAAAATAGTAATATTGAAAAAATCTAATTATTCTTGCCTAAAAATTAAGCCATTTCCGCTAGTTTTCACCAAGTATTTACGAAAAAATCATTTCAAAATATCAAACTATCAACGATTAAAATGTCGCAACAATGAACGTCACCGAATAAAAAGGCACATCGCCATGGAAACCAACATTGTTATTTCATTTACCAGCCGCCTTGATTTATAGTGTAAAAATGGTGTGTTGCGAGAAGTGCTCTTCGTTCGAGATTTTTAATTTTAATAAAGGTATTAAAAAAAATAGTGGTAACAACTTGCGGCTAACTGTGCTTTTTTTACTCGCGTTTTTAAATACCTCGCTGAGCTCGTTATTTAAACCAACGCTTGTAAAAAAAGCACTATTTCAGCCACTAGTTGTTAAAAATACTATTTCGTCAAAAAAATCTAAGAAGACTAATCTTCGTTAGTAATTGGGCAATTGTTTATTAGTTTTCAATACATTAAAATGCGAATCATAACATCTTTGCTCGTTTTTTGTGTATATTTTTAATTTTTTACTAAAAATTTTAGCATGGGGCAAGTTGGCGGGTGCAAAATGACGAATTATCACGTCGACTCGAAATAAAGAAGATCTTGAAAAGAGAAACGCAGGTTAAAATGTTAAAAGTAAAAAAGAAAGTTTTAAAAAATATTTTTCCCGTCCAGAACCCTACACTGAATCTCCAATAACTGGATACAATGTGCAAGGTGCGAGGGTTGGTGGCATGAGACGTGCAGAAAAGGGGCTTATAGTCGTCATCAATTATCATTTTTTTATTTTTTTTTGTTAACCACAACGTTGATCTAACAACTAAATGTGTTCTTTTAGTCATAACCCGATTTGGGTATTTTGTAAGGAGCTTTATTCCTGAGTATCGTCATCTTTCCCCGCTCTCCTCTAATAATTTTTTGTGCACCAAATTACACACATGATTACAACATATTACAACATAATTAGAGCCTGATTACAGCTATATCAGTTGGGCAAAAAGTTGGTTAGGTACCCATGGGAGTTTGGGGTTTAAAACTCCCCCCCAGGAGGTCTAACCCAATCTACAATAAATTAATCATAATTAAGGCACTCTATAGCTCCTCCACTTTTTTGAGCCTTTACTCCGGTTTGTTATGTGTGTTTGGTGTGGTCCTATGACGTCATTAATTTTTACAATTTCAGTTTAATTCTAAGAAATTTTACTTACCAGCGTTAAAAACGTGTAATAAATGGCATTGGCATTCTTAGTACAATTTTTATTAAAATTTTCATTTGCGGCGAATTAAACGGAACGGTGCTTCTAGCGGGTTAGAATTTGGCTGAATAAAAAATCCAAAAACACGTCGACTGAGATTTTTAATTTCGTTTAATCGTGCCATCTTTGATTTTGTCCATGTCATTTAGTTTACGAGGTATGACAAAAACTTTTTTTTTTAAAAAATAGGACACCCTATATATTTTGCAATTTTTGAAATCTGCAAACAATTCTCTCTTCAGCAATACCACACAGTAGGATCTGTCTTTTGTGATAATCAAGATATTTTTATCTAAATCTGTATGGGAACCTTCGACATTCATTCAAATATCCCCCGTAAAACACGGCATAGACAACCATTCCATGCAAGTGTAAATGCCTCTATCTTGGAAACCATAAGAGATATAGTATTAGTGTGTGTGGTATTGTCAAAAAGATACATTTTTTTAGAATTGAAAAAAGTCAAACTATACAGGGTGTCCTATTTAAAAAAATATATATATTTTTATTATACCTCGTAAACAAAACGACATAAAAAATCCAAGATAGCACGTTTAAATAAAATTAAAAATCTCAGTTGACATGTTTTTGGATTTTTTTATAAAACCAAATTCTAACCCGCTAGAAGCACCGTTCCTTTTAAAGAATCCACCCTGTATATACCACCGCAACCCACCTCTTCTTGGTATCCAACCAAATCTACTTTTTCAAACACATTTTATAAAAAACCTATGAGATCAAAATTTTTAAAGAATTTGTTGTTTTTTTTTGTTAAAGTTTTCGCCTGCGGCGCTATACCAATATTAAATATTGTTGCAGACGCGTAAAAAATAGAATTTTACTGTCATTGTTTAAAGATTTTTGCCTACGGCTCATTTAAGGATTAATTTTGAAAAAAAATCTGCAAATGAGATCAGATGAAGCTTGCTTTTAAAAATAAGTATTTTATTTTTGTACATAGTACCTCAATAACTATTAAACCATCCCTATCCCCTCCCTTCAGTTCAATAGCTTAAGCAATAGGCACCTACCTAATTTTTAAAAATTTTCCATAGGTAGTTAGTTGATTTTTATTAACTGATGGAACCCCCCCAGAGTCGATTTCCGGCTACGCCATTGGTTTTATTTTCTGTTCAATTCGGTTTCGGTTTCTGTAAATTCGGCTTTTTTGTGGGTTTCCGTCTTATGCTTTATTTGTCTGCGCGGCAAGATGCCCTGCCCTAAGGTTAATCGTATAAATTCGCAAGAATTTTAAAAAAAAATTCAAGTAGTAATTGTTAGATTTTTAGAAAAGTTGTTAATCTGAACAGGCACTGCTTTTAATTAAACATAATAGTATGTAAGTGCTTGCCTACATCCCATATAATTAAGACATTTTAATTCACAAACATTCTAAAGTAATTTGTCGGTACTTAACAGATCATTGCACCTTTTCATTAGCAAGGTAGTACCTATGTACTATCTGTAAAAGATTATTAGTTGCCTGTTTCAAAATTACTAGAGTTACTTTTAACCAAAGGACACAGATGCCAAAAATCCATACTTTTAAAAAAAAATTTTGTGTCTGTCTCATATAACTATGAGATACTATAATGGCCCAAGAATCGCAAAATGTGTAACAATAGCAAGATACAATAAAAGAAAGGTATGATACGTAGCGGTTTTAAATCCGTCTAGATCCGCGCATGACGTCACCTGGTGAGTTTTATTGCCGCGAACAGGGAACTAACTACGCACACTGATATCAGTTCACCTACAAACATAAAAATTTAAGGATAGTTTGGGTTCATAACGGAGGAGCTCACCAATAAAATATTTTTCATGCACTTTAGGTATTAAAAGTGCACTTTTAATCCTTCATTTTAGGGATAAAAGAGAGACTTTTAATCCCTCAGGGATTAAAAATAATTTTAATCCCTGGAGGATTTAAAGTAAATTTTTCCAAACTAAACAATAATTTTATTGAAATTTTATTTATTTGTTAAAATGTATGATCGAAACAATAATTAGCATATGCATTATTTAAATCTAGTTCTTATTATGATATATATTTACATTTACATTTACTTGGGTGCAATTTGCAAGGCTTACGAAGGGTGGACAGTTGGATGCAACATTTTTAGTTATAGACGTATTCTGCACATACGTAGCAGTCGCCGCTGCCGTTGTCGTCTTATTTTCTGAAATTGATCTTCCTATGGTTGATGCTGATGCCATATCGACATCGGAGGAGACATTGGTGAAAATTTGATCGAAAACAGTCTTCTTTTGATACAATGAATTTTCAACAGAATTTTCAGCAACCGAACTGCTTTTCCAGCCACCATGTCTTTTCAAAACATCAATAGTTGCTCCCGAATTTTTTCCAATTACAAAAAATCGTGTATGCTGTGTAGGTGGCCTTAGACCAATATATTTACTCACCATTTCCACTACATTCGTAGAGTTTTCACCGGTGGTTTTTATCACAAACGAGCGATCCTTGCCTGATTTTGTGCCCCGTAGGTTTACCAGAAAAAATCTTACATGGTCCGACACATCGCTGCAGTCTAGCTGGCAGAGCTCCTTTCCTCGACATGCTCCAGCAACTCCCATAATCAGCGCCACCTGAAACAAAATTACTCTCCTTAGTTTTGTAGACAATCAATGGTGTTATTTTTAGTAGTACTATCAGGAAAATACTCAAAGTAAAGAAAAGAATCTCACCTTTTGGGCTAGATATTCTTCATGTGGAGCATTTTGAAGAAAATTTCTTATATTATCGAAATCCAATGTCTTGGACTTTTTCGGCTTATAACGGTAATTCTGTCTCTTTAGAAATGACGTAAGTTCAGATATTATCGTGGCTTTGATCATAGAATATTGGCCCCATACAGAAGATGCCTTGAGATTCTCAGACTTTTGTAGGAAGTATAATATGTCAGGAGCACCTTTTCATCCGTCAAATTCTCTGCATGCTGTTCAGCGCACCATTTTCGGTAATTACGAAACTGTTTCTTGTAAACCTCGCGAGATTTTTGTGGAAGAAGGCTAGCGATGGCCACTTCCGCATCGTCTTCAAAGTTCGTTTTCAAAAAAAATGCTATACGATTTTTCTGGACTCACCGTTTGGTGGTAGGTATATACTTTGTGGTTTGGTGACGCCGTTTGATAACAACACAAAGCATATACCTGGTACATATTTTGCGGATAACAACAACTGAATGACATTTGTTTTGTGCCGTAGCAACACTTCCATGGCACAATAAATTTTGAGTGAATCCACCATGCCAATAACAATCAATGACAACTATCAGTGATACGAGCTGTCAATCTTGAAACTAGAGTACCGTTAAGTGGTCTACTGTTAGTTTTGTGATTTTTTGTTTTTAGTTTCTCGCATTCTAAAGTGCACATAATAGTATATAAACCTCGTGATTAGAGTGTATTTTAATCTCTTGGCGAATTGTAGGCCTCCCAACGGTCGGGCAAGGCACTTTAGTCCCTAGGTTTATAATGTACTATTAATATTTTTCCCCTGAAGGAGTAAAAATAGGGATTGAAATTTTAAAAGGATTTACTGTATCTCAAAAACGAAAAGCAACATAA
The DNA here is from genome assembly GCA_963921995.1 of Oxystoma pomonae. NCBI lineage: Eukaryota > Metazoa > Arthropoda > Insecta > Coleoptera > Brentidae > Oxystoma > Oxystoma pomonae. Next base: position 51,069,099 of record OY998171.1, on the reverse strand, counting down.
GTTTGAAAATTAGTATGTAGACTCTACTAATAAAATAAGTAAACAAGTGGGTTGAGAAATAGGGGTGAATCTGTTTTGAAGGGGGTACAAATAACTCACAATTACTTAGAGTCCTAAATCAATGTAACATTCGAATTTAGGTTCTTCTTGAAAAGTTAACAAGTAGGTGTTTTTTGATTTTTTGAAAAATTTGAACGGGTAGTTGCAACCACCCCCCTGTATCCGACTAATATTTTAATCTGTCAAAGTATGGGTTGTGGGGTATCAAACTAAAGGAAACAAAGTCAGGAATCTAAAAAAATGAAAATAACAACTTAGGGTGAGGGAGGGGGTTGCAGGCAGGAATGGTTTTCCGTCAAAAAGTACTACAAGGTTTCAAATTAAAGATAGAAATTAAACGAAATGCAGTCTGGAAAACAGCGATGAGGTGGGGGATTCTGAGGGAGTGAAGCTGGATTCAGAGTTCCATATGGTAAGCAGTATGACGAGGTAAGACGCAAGGGAAATAAATTACAGGGTGAGAAATTGAAAATTAAATTGGCCCTAGCAGGTTAGAAATATGTTTTTTTATAAAAATCCAAAAACACATCTACACAATTTTAGCAGCTAAAATTTTCGGCACGGACCCTCAGAAAGGGGTCTATTCACTTACAACTTTTTGGTCAAATTAGAAGTGTGCCATTTTGTTCGAAAGCTTATCGAAAAGGAAAAACATATATCATCATGTAATTTTTTTGACATTTGTCAATCAATGTGCCAAAAAGTCCTAAATTTATTCTTCCCTGCGAGATGCATTCTGCTGTCCATTATCAATATTTTTGGGTTGTAACTTTTCCGATGGAATGACTTCCATTTTTAGTGATCGGTACTTTTTTGGCGTGTAGCCAAGCAACTCGTGTTTAAGGTTTCGCGCATAATCATTATCACTTAAATGTTCTGAGCGAATTCGAGCATTATTCGCGTTTAAGTTATCATCCCGTCCACAAAAATGCTTCCATATACCTTCCATTTTCTTGTCTTTTGGAAATCTGAAAAACTTAATGCCACGCGAAAAACATTTGGTCTGATTGTCGACACAACATCCATGTATGTACACACCACCTCATTTTGTTATTAAAGCTAATTATAAACAAACGACCACCTCGTAATAAAAATGGCGACTGAACGCTGTCTCTCACGTCTCTTACCAGGTGACGTCAGTTAGCCACGCCTACAACTGCGCGATATCATATCAGGACGCTTATTCTTGACGGCGCGTAAGGTGAGGTGAGTTCATTTCCCCGTGGAAATAGGTGGCGAAAGTAAGCTCACCTCACCTCACGGGCCGTCAAGAATAAGCTTGTACCATGTAGCAATAGTAACTTTGAAAAACAAAGAAAACAATGTAAAAATTTTTTATTAAAAAAAAAACTTTTACAGTGAGATTTACTAGTAGTAGTAAGGGGGAGGTTCGCAGGCCTGGCAACTAGGCCTCTTCATGGGCCCTTTCTGCCATAGGCGGAGTCGTCCAACATTCTGATGCATGTCAAGTGCTTGCGCAGCCGATTATGCGCTGTCAGCATTCCTACTAACAATCCAATGTCCTTGCGAGTTTTTCCCAGGAGCCATTTAGTTCTGGCTGCGTCTGGTCCACTCACGAAGAGTTTGGACTGTCTGCACTATCGCTCTTCCCTCCAGGACGACTTCAGTTGATCGCTCGCCCATTTATTGAGCTCGCTCTGCACCTGTTTTCTTGTGATTCCCAAGAGCGGTTCCGGTCCAATATATTGGGTTTCGGCACCAGCTCTGGCAAGTTCGTCCGCCTTCTCATTGGGTATCTCACTAGGCTACTGACAATTTTTGGTGAACTAAGAGCCTTGAGGGTAGCTTGGCTGTCGGAACATATGTAAATGTCCCTTCTGCTATTTCTGCGTATACCTCCGCCTGAAAGACCGTAGCGTGCTCGCCAAGCGAATAGCTTTCTTGAACCTCTAGGTCTTCCGCATACACTCCTGCGCCTGTTGTCTGCCTGGCTGACAGTTTTGATCCGTCAGTGTAGCAGACCGTCGCGTCTCTGCTTAATTCGTTTCGGAATTCTTCTCTCTGCTACTTGAGATTTACTAAGATCTAAGATAGTACCCCCCCAGGTCTAAATATTTACACCTGTGGGGGGTACTAAATTTTAAAACCAATTTTCAAAACACAGTTACTCATACAGAAAAGACACAAAGTTATTGATTATTTTATATTGTTATTGCAAAATACCACTAAAAAACTACTTTTTTTCTCAAAATACACCTTATTTTAGAAAAAAATGCTCTAAAAATATTTTTTTTACAGGTTTCAAAATGGTAAATGGTGAATACGCCAAAAATTTGGCACATTATTTGTGTTTGAGGTTATAAAGTTGGTGATTTTTTAGATCACCTCAGGGGGGTGGTTTAAATTTATAGCCCCCAGAAAGGATTGTTTTGTGGCATTTGGTAATAAGTTCGTTTATAATTTCCCGAAGTAACCGTTTTTACAAGGATTAATTTATCTTATTTAATATCCCAAGTTCTTCATTACCCAATAAAATATCTTTTGTCCAGAAAAACGCCATATTTTGAACCCGTTTTCAGCACAAAAAATATATTTATGAGGGCACTACAAGGCAAAACAAACCTAAATGAAGGTTACTGATTATGCACGAAAAATATACCAAACAAAAAAAGCCAAAACAACTATATTAATTTATTTCAAAACTGAAAGTAAAATGTTGACGCTATCTAAAAGCTCAGTCAAAAAGACTTTCCTTACTCAAAGCCCACTCATTTTAAAGCTGTAGCTTTCATCAGTAGTTGGTGCAGGCCAAGGTGCAAGCAGAGGTAAAAGATCCGAACTCGCTGTTTGTGATTGAACGCAGCGCTAATATTTGTAAACTGACATTTCGACAGTGACAGAAATGTAAAAAAAACTTGCATTTAAGCTTTTTAATATATTTAATAAATAAAAACACCTTTTAAATAAATACAAAATTAATCTACTTCTTATTTTATTATTACTTATCTAAATCTTTGCGTGACACCAAGTATTAATTGGAAAAATTAATTAACAAGGGTAATTTTTAATTAGAGTGACATATAAACCCAATTTTAATTTGTTCTACAGTGTTTACTATTTAAACCCCGCGTGGCTTTAAATTTTTTAATTTTCTTTTTATCTAAATTGAAACTTTCCTCTTAAATCCGACAAAAGATTGTGTTACGATGATTATTCAATAAACAAATTTATTAAAATTCTTCTTATAAATCAAACTATGTCCAAAACTCAAGGAGGGTTGGTTTAAAATGCTTAAAACCAAAAATTTTACTTAAACTTAGGACCTTTCTAAAATAGACTAAACCTTTTTAATAAATCCCACCGTTAAAGAAAAAGCTTGTATTAAATGCACTCAAAAGTAGAAAATAATTTTTTATTTTTCTTATACTATAATAAATGTGATAAGCCCAAATTAAAAATTTTAACTTTAGATATCGTATATCGGTCACATTGACGATTCACCTAAGAAACAGTTACATATAGTACTCTATAACCTAAGGACATTTTCCAAGGCTTCGCAAGCACGACAATCTCACCCGTTATCACAGCTTCTTTATATGAAAGCATTATGTTTATTATTCAGAATTTAGTTCTTCTTTTGTAGTTCTCTCTTTGTCACCGTAAAGTTAAAACTTTTAATTTGCGCCCATCGCTTTTATTATGGTACGAGAAAGATAAAAAATTATTTTCTACTTTTTAGTTCATTTAATAAAACCTTGTCCTTTAAAATTTTTTAGTAAAAATTTATTCCATTTTATCCATTTTAAATCCACCACATTGAAATTTTCAAATTTGATCAAAAATTCATATCCCCTTCCCCAAAAACTCCTGTATGCCAATTTTGATTTAAATTTAACAAACTAAATTTTTTCTCCCCTTCACTTCCCTCTAACGAGGGATGTGGATAAGTCAATTAAAATTGGTTAGCAAAACATGACCAAAAATCGTCCATTTTGAATCCGCCATATTAAATTTTCAAAATCTGATCAAAAATTTGTATTCCTTATCCCCAAAAGCCCCCGTATACCAATTTTGGTGAAATCGGACAAACTTAGGTGTTTTCCCCTCTCCACACCCCTGGTAGGGGGGACGGGTGCCTAATAATGACATATTAGTGTATTGTCACCGTAACTATAAATGCATGCTAAATTTGAAGGCAATCGGATATGTATAATGGATATGAAAAGATGACCAAAAATCGTCCATCCGGCATATCAAATTTTCAAAATCTGATTAGGAATTCGTTATCTTTATCCCCAAGTGCCTCAACACACCAAATTTTAACGAAATCGGGCGTACTTCAACTGTGCCCCCTTTCGAGTAGGGGGGAGCTGTCAATTTCATCACACCTATATTCTTATGTTGTCACCGCAAACATTCCTTGCCAAATTTGAAGCCGATCGGATGTCGGGAAGTTGGTCAAAATTATGTTGCAAGATTCCATCCGAACAAACGTACATAGATACATTGCAAGTTAAATAAAAGCTTGTAAAAACGACTTATATTGACAAAATTTAAGGTTGAACTACTTCTAAATTCTTCTGGCCAATTTCAATATGGCGCCCAACATTTAAACACAGAAACTAAATGGAACTGTCAAAAAGGTGGTCCGACTAAATTTGGAATAAAGTACACATGTCATAATTAAAGAAAAAAAAATTGAAAGTTTTTTGTTTACGAGGTATGACAAAAAAATATATTTTTTAAATATGACACCCTGTATATTTTGCAATTTTTGAAATCTGCAAACAATTCTGTCTTCAGCAATACTACACAATATATTTTTGTCTAAATCTGTATGGAAAACCTCGATATTCATTCAAATATCCCCCGTAAAACAAGGCATAGACAACAATTCCATGCAAGTTTAAATGCCTTTATCTTGGAAACCTTGAAAACTAAGAGTTAGTATTAATGTGTGGTATTGTCAAAAAGATAATTTTTTTTTTAGAATTCAAAAATGTCAAAGTATACAGGGTGTCCTATTTAAAAAATAAATATATTTTTTTTGCCATATACCTCGTAAACAAAATGACACAAAAAAATCCAAGATAGCACGATTAAAGAAAATTAAAAATCTCAGTTGATATGTTTTTGGATTTTTTTGTAAAACCAAATTCTAACCCGCTAGAAATACCGTTCCGTTTAAAGAATCCACCCTGTATATGGAGTAAATAGGTACCCCGTAGGCGCGCAGTACTTTAAGAACGGCCCTAACTGCCAGTTATCCATCGCAGGAACTGCTCGCAAAACGATTTTGCTGCATGAACTATAGGCAAAGAAGGCACAAAAATTATAAAGTCAATAGACTTAGACGTAGAGTAGATAGATTACTATTAAGTTGAAACTACTTAGCACTCTAATAATTATGCTGGAAGGCACTAACGACAAGCGCTTTACACTGAATCGCGTGTATTAATATGTGATGAATTTTTATTGATATTATGTAATAGGTACAGGGCGAGTCGCAGGCGAGTCCTGTAAACCTGCGGAGACCTGTAAAGACAATTTCTGGTTGGGTATCGTACGTACTTTTCTTTTAAATGATCAGAAAAAAACATTTTAGTACCTACCACGTTCGTCAACGCCGCGTTACGTAATTTATGAATATAAGGCCAGTAGTTTTTAGTATCAAAACTAAAGAAAAACAAGTAAACTTTTGTGGTTAGAAATTATTTTTGTGTTTTCAACTTGTGTAAATTTTTTTAAAAAATTGGAAAAATTATATGCTATGTTTTCATGGGTAGTGAGTTCGTTTTCAAAACTCATGGGATTAACAACTCAATACCTATGAAAACATACCAATAGTGTAGCGCCTATTAGCTTAACATAGCTAATTCGGTGATGACTGACGACCAGTTATGGCCGACCATGGCCAACTTATCAAGCAAAATAGTGATAAAACAACTCACGAAAGACAGATTTATAGGTTTGTCCTTTATTTACCTATACTTATAGTATACTTACTTTGACCAATAAAACTGTGTGGTCGATTTTTCCGAAAAATATGCCACCAATACATCTTCATTAATTTTCTTAACTCTTAATTCGCACCAGTTTATAAACTCATCAAAGTTCCGCTGGTAGTGCTCTTTAGATTTTTCAGGCAGTAAATCGAAAGTGACCTTTTGAGGCAAGTTGCACCTAGCTTTGAACGTGGCGCGGGATTAGTACCACTCACAAATTGTGTAAAAAAATTACATTTACATTGAATATATTTTAAAGACAGTTGTGTATATCTTAAACCCAATTGTGTAAAACTCGTACACATTTTTAGTTACACAAGTCAATAGACACTTACGGTGGGTTAAGTGAAATATTTGGTTTTAAGAATTTTAAACCAACCCTCCTTGAGTTATGGACATATAAATTTTTTATTGAATAATCATCTTAACACAGAAGAAAGTTTCAATATAGAAGAAAAGAAAATTAAAAAATTTAAACCCACGCGGGGATTAAATAGTAAACACTCAGTAGAACAAATTAAAATTGGGGTTATATCTCACTCTAATTAAAACTTACCCTTGCTAATTAATTTGTCCAATTAATGCTTGATGTCACACAACGATTTAAATGGGAAATAATAAAATAAGGAGTGGTTTATTTATGAAATGTATTCAAAAACTTAAATGCAAGTTTTGTTTACATTTCTGTCACTGTCGTTCAAATCACAAACAGCGAGTTCGGATCTCTTACCTCTGCTTGTACCTTGGCTTGCACCAACCTCTACTGATGAAAGCTACAACTTTGAAATGAGTGTGCTTTTAGATAACCTCAATGTTTGAATTTCAGTTTGTAAATAAATTAATATAGTTGTTTTGGTTTTTTTTTTTGGTATATTTTTCGTGCATAATCAGTTACCTTCACTTATGTTTGTTTTGCCTTGTAGTGCCCTCATAAATATATTTTTTTGTGCTGAAAACGGGTTCAAAATATGGCGTTTTTCTGGACAAAATTGGAGGTGTTTTATTGGTTAATGAACAACTTGGGATATGAAATAAGGTTAATTAATCTTTGTAAAAACGGTAACTTAGGAAAACTATAAACGCAATTATTACCAACTTCCACAAAACAATCCTTTTTGGGAGCTATAAATTTAAACCACCCCCCAGAGGTGGTTTAAAAAATCACCAACTTTATAACCTCAAGCACAGATAATGAAGCTATTCTGTGCCAAATTTTTGGCGTATTCACCATTTGCCATTTTAAAACCTATCAAAAAATTAGTTTTAGGGCATTTTCTCCTAAAATATGGTATATTTTGAGAAAAAACGCAGTTTATCAGTGGTATTGTGTCTTTTCTGTATGGGTAAGTGTTTTTTGAAAATTGATTTTAAAATTTAGTACCCCCCACAGGCGTAAGTATTTAGATCTGTGGGGGGTACTATTTTAGATCTTAGTAAATCCCACTCTTAAAGTAAATTTTTCAACGCATCGTTATCGGTATGCCTAACGCGTCCGAAACAAACATTTTTGACTTGTTTATCTCATGTTTCGAACGATGCCCGCTTTTTTGACGGGTGCGATGACAGAACAGCTGATTCCACTCGTTACGTAGGGAACGATTTTAATATAGTGTATTTTGGCTTTATTTCGAACGCGTTAGGTATACCGATACCGATGCGTTGAAATATTTACTTTCAGTGTCCAACAAAAAAAATTATTTATTTATTCCGTGTGTCTAATAATATTATGATTTATGTCTAAATATTCCACAAGGTAGTACTCTAATGTTGGCATATGGCAACTAGGAAATAGCATTGAAGTATTTGAATAACTAATGGAGCAGAAGAAACGAGAATCTTTAAAAAATTATTATATTAGCACCAATGGCAACCAATAAAAAAAAAGAAATAAAGCATGCACTTAGCTCTCGTATGAAATTATATGCATATAGTGAAATTAGAGATATCTTACCTGAATAAAAGCGATTTAAATGTCGGAAATGGGAAAAAACCGCATTCAATGGGAAAATATGAATGTAGAAGATACTATATAGTTCGTAATGGTTTCCTTGAACATCAATAATTTAAGGCATATGTAACGCAAATGCGTGCATTAATAATTATAGACTTATTGAGGCCATTAGTTCCGCAGCTTCCACTGGATTCAAAAACTTGAAGAAAAACATCTTTAGAAGTTGCGTTAAATGAAGGGAAAAGGTCATAGAAGAATCATTTTAATATTCGCGAAGAAACTTTCTTTATGATATAAAACTGACCTCATCCCAAAAGTGACTGCTCTAAAGTTAGTTTTGTCTCACATTTTACATGCTCAATTTTATTGCCACAATTTGGAACATAAATATGCGTCCCAGCAAACACAAATCGTCGGCATTGAATCGGGCCAATGTCAATAACGTCGGCAGTGTGTCGGCATCGGCGACTACACTCTGGCCTGATGTTGGTCAGATTACGATTTTCAGTTTTTGGTCAATAATCGGCAACTGACGGAGGTCCACATTACTACAGTCGACTTTATGCCGACACCACTTTAGGACCGACGATGGTCCGATTGGAACTTTGTTTAATCGGTCGAAAATCGGCAACTGACGATGGCCCGATTTACTATAGTCGACTTTATGCCGAAGTCCACTTTAATTGCTTTAAGGCCGACGACGGTCCGATTGGAACTTTGTTTAAGCGGACGAGAATCGGCAACTGACGATGGCCCGATTTACTATAGTCGACATTATGCCAACGCAAACCTTATCTGCGTTAGGGCCGACGACGGTCCGATTGGAACTTTGTTTAATCGGACGAGAATCGGCAACTGCCAGTGGTCCGATTTACTATAGTCGACATTATGCCAACGCAAAGCTTTTCTGCTTTAGGGCCGATGATGGTCCGATTGGAACTTTCTTTAATCGGTCGAGAATCGGCAACTGACGATGGCCCAATTTACTATAGTCGACTTTATGCCGACGACCACTTTATCTGCTTTATTAGGGCCGACGATGGTCCGATTGGAACTTTGTTTGATTGTTCGAGAATCGGCAACCGACGATGGTCCGATTACGTCACCTTAAAATTTTTAAACTGTTTAATAGTTTCTTCCTAGTATGTAGAGATGGCGCTAATGTCACTATGTTCCCTGTACAATGGAATATAATATTATATATATAATGAGCACAGATATTTAAAAACTAGAATGCGGACTTGACAAGATGGTGGTACTTCTCTACAAGAATCACCTCTGCCACTGAAACCGGCCCGACTGGTTAAGCACCCGCATTATCGAAACTTTGTAGTTTGCCAATGTCGGGCCGCTTTAAGCTACCACCGACGGACCTCCGTCAATCGCCGACGTTGGACCGCTTTAGGAAACCAATGTCGGACTTGAATAATTTACCGATATCGGGCCGAGACCAGCTTGCCTACGTTAGACCGACCAAATTAAGCAGTTATGGGCGGATGGTCGGTACCATGTGGTTAAACCATATCGAACGTTAATTGTACGGCGACGGTATGCCGATGTCAGCAAAAAGTAAAATTTACCATTGCTCCGACGACGGGCCACAGTCTAACGCAAACATACATTGGGCCTACATCGCAAAACGGACAAAAAATACTGCTGGTCCGATTTCGTAAATCGACGTCGTGCCGATGACGACAAGTTCGGCAATCGACATCGCCCGATGGAACCGTGTTTGCTGGGGTTATATGGCACACAGCAAGCAGTGGGGTAAAAATCCTAAAAAGGAGGGAGGGCGACAAGGAAAAACATTTAAGGAATTTAATGTTTAATTTTAACTAAAAATTATGCAGCAGCAAAAATTTGAAAAATTATTATAAATATATATAAATAAAATGGCGTCGCAAGTTTTGAAATAATAACATGTGATTTTAGAAATTTGGCCAGTGGTAGTGGTAGTAGGATGCCGAAGACTTTGGAACTAATACGCGTTTATCAAAATTCTTTGCAAAAAGTGTCGCCTCAAAAAAAAATAGAGTTGGTTTGCTCAGAGATAAGTACTTTATTTAAAGCAGTGACACTTTCATTATTTCAACAGAAAACAATAGTACATTATAAACCTAGGGAGTAAAGTGGTACATTTAATCCCGAGGCAAAAAGTTTATATTATATATTATATAATATATATAATTATATATTGTATGTATTTATATATAATATATTTTATTTATAATTTGTCGAGGGATTAAGCATCACTTTACTCCTGAGGTTTATATACTATTTTATGCACTTTAGAATAAGCAAAAAATCGCACTCTGGAGACAAACCGCCACATGTACCTTCGCTTTGTCAACGCAGAAACATATTATTTCCCTAGGGCATAAATGACCCACTTTATTCCCGCAAAAGCGGGATTAAATGGGTGCATTTACTCCCGGAATATCTTTAGGCCTGTTTTTGCGGGGTTAATACAGCATATCGATATTGCAAAATAATTGACGTCACGGTATGTTGTTGCCAGACTTAATTCGTCTTGTTGCCACATTGCACAATAAAAACGTGGATATTACAAACTATTTTCAATAACAGCGTTTTTGACACGTTTATTTTACATCTGCAAGGTTAATTTTAAAACCATAAATACAGTTATAGCAGGCACGTGACATATTTAGTATTGCTGCCAACCTAAAAACAAAACGCAAAACAGTTTTTTTTTAATGTCAGTTAGTTTGTAAGTAAAAATGTATTAATTTATATTTTATTTTAAAGACGCAATACCAAGAAATAAATTGTTTTGGCAAAAACAGGAAACAAAATAAACTTTAAAAATACACAATTTTTTATCGTATTTTTGCGAGTAACAACGCTTACCATGACGTCAGGTATGACGTTTTACATACCATACTATATAACTACCTTTCGAAGGTAGTTAGATGCTCGTGATATGTTATAATTTACGTTTATTTTATTTGTTAGACCTCATATGAGACAAGACGAGTACAATTAATAAAATAATAAATAAATAATAATGAAAAAAAAATCTCAAAAATTAAAAAAGGTAAAAGTCACGTGACCCCTTTATCCCACGACCACCTTTCTTATTATCCAAACTTCGTCCGTCTGCCAGCTCCACCTTCTGGTTTAAAATCATAGGTTAAAGAATAATTTTTCCCTGTGGTTCAAAATTTTCCATGTCTCAGATGAGAATAATCTCTGAAAACAATTATTATACTCTTGTAAAAGATTCGTTTGTTTAAATAATTTTTGTTTTATTTGAATCACAGTTCCTAGGGCAAGATCTTCCTTTTGTGGTTGTTTTCTTTTACTTTTTACTGCGGTTAAGCTTTAACAGAATTACATTAAAATTCATTTTTTCTAGTTAAATTTTTAAATAAACTTAAATACTTTAAATAAAATAATGTCTATACCTAATAAACCATGTGTATTTACTTTAATACAAAGTCAAACCTTTTGTAACTAAAGTTATAATACCTAACGCCCGGTTCCCACCTATGCGCGCTCACACTGACTCAAAAAACAAACCACATAATGATTTGCAGTTGTTGTAAATGTAGTCGTTTGATACTTTTTTTGAGTGTGTGTCACTACGCATATGTGGAAGCCAGGTGTAACCCTACTGTCAAGTGAAACTCTGGTATTTTTCGTTGTATAGTTTAACAAGTAAATTTAACAAATAGTCAAATTTTTAGCCGAACAGGTCTTTCTGGCCTCTGCAGTAACCTAAAATACATAAGAAAACATAATTATTTAGCAAAGTTTTTAGTTTTCGGCTAAAGGCGGGATTACCCAGCAACTTAATGTGCCTAATTTTATATCTCTTTCTTTTTCTAACATAGCATGAGAAAAAGACAGAGATGAAAAATTAAGTACCTACCGTCGCATTTAATTTTTAAATAAAGTTGCTGGATAAACCTGCTCTTATATTATATCGAATAGTAACCTGATCAACTAAAACGACAAAAATACATTTATAAAATACCTATCATAAAAAAAGATTTAGCTGTCTGATATACAAACCTACTAGAAACTGGTCTTGGCTCATTTGTTGAGTTTTTTAATTCCTGTCCTCATTAATCTTGGAAGTTTTACATTCTCTGTGACAGATTGGGCTCAAATTCACATATGCAGTGCTCAAGGGCCCCCTATTTATGTCCTGAAAATACCAGAATCAACTTTATCATAAACCATATGATATCCATTACACAAAATCACTTTACCTTTGTTGTCAGTTGACAAAATACCCACCTGTTTGAGGCCCAAGTGTTCTCGAATTTCTCAAAGAGTTTTAGAGCTGGGCCACACTTTTTTAGCCTGTAAGTTCCATATTTTCTGTGGTTTGTATTAATCATCGGGTTATACATATTTGAATTGTAAGTACTTTAATTTGTTTGCATCAGTGAGGCAGACATGTGTCCTATTTAATGTGTGTTTCCACCACAAAACTTAAAACATTTAACAAAAATCTACAAAATATGGTTTAGAATTTATTTTCATATTCAGGCTTGCCAACCAAAGAAAAAAAGCAATGTAGCCATGACGTCACACCTAAGTTAATGTGACGTCATGGTAAGGTGTAGTTACTCAAAAAAATACCGGTCACCCTGTTACTACATATACCGGTATGCTATCAACCCCGCAAAAACAGGCCTTCTATTCAAAAATGAGATGAGTAAGAGTATTAACTGCGTCTTTATATCCAAAATAAAGAACGAAAATTGGCTGTTTAATTTTTTGACATTATTTTTGTGCAAAAAAGTAATAAAAATAATTGTTTTGCACCCTAGTGCTACAAAATATACCAGAACTTGCCTTTTTCTGCTTTATAGTCACGTGTACTTTAATTAACAATGAAAAAAACATGTTTTACTATAACATAAACACACTTAACACGTGAGGGATAGTTTGTTACTTAAACTTGTTAAGAAATTGTATCAATAGCAATAACATAAATAAAAGAATGAAAGTAAAAGTGTATATTGTTACAGATCGTTAAAAATTAAGTTTTTTTTTGTTAAAAAGTGATAATTGGTTAGTGAACGTTTTTGTAACATTGTATTCCACACTCTAGTAGGTAACCATATAGGTATTTACGTAGATACATACTTTCATGCGTAGAAACAGTCGAATTGTAATTTTAATTTTATAATTCTGTTTGGTTAATAGGACTTGCATGAGCAAAGTAGTGGATAACTTTATCTGTTTTAAAAATTCATTAGGTATAGAAACTTTAAATGTGCTAAAATATTTTTACTTTCACTTTTTTAGTACGCTGTATCATAGTATATGGAAAAATAATGAATTATTTTTCAAATTTTTTAAAAGATAGGTTACTTAAGTCTTAAAAAGCTTAAGTTAATAATTCTTAACCCTTTGTCTGTAAGATGTTGTCTGTAGGACTGCATGTCAATCAAAATAAAAATAATAAAAGGGTATTTTAATTTCTGCACTCCTGCATAGAGTGGCAGCGTTTTGAAAATGTGCTGGGGTCTCGTAGACCCCCATTGTTAGGGGTGTTTTGTAGTTAAAGAATTAAAATCCTCTATATAAAAGGTCTTATGGTATTTATTATATTACCGCTGGTTGACTTAGAGCGAGTTAAAACGACCATTATTTCTGACAATATTTGTTCTGCTTTTGTCTGGTTTGAAATTTTCGCGATTTGTGATGTTGGACATTTAAAAATTTTCTTTTTTAATGCTGAGTGGATACTTAAGTTTTAAACGTGATAAGTTTATCAGTGGCGCACCCAGGAATTGGCTTCGGGGGAGGGGGGTTTTAAGGATAAACAATAAAAAAACCTAATTTGAATTAAAAATGTGACCATAATTGATACCAGGAAACAGGTGCTTACAAGCGCGGACCTGGGCCCAGATATAGAGGAGTGTTAACAAAACCAAAATTGTATGTCAAAATCACGGTTCAATGCGCCGAAGGCAAAATATTTCGAGAAAATAACACTAAAAATGCAATTTTTGATTTAAAATTAAACTAAAATCGTAAATATTGATGGGGTTTTGAGAAGTTACATTACATTTGATGGTTATCCAAATTGAAAACAAATAAAAAAGTCAAACAGTTTTATAGCGGTTATGAACGAACGAACTCGTAAAAATAAAAAAAATTTTAAAGATTTTTTTTTTGTTAAAAATTGTATTTTATTCCATATATACTTTATTTCTGCTGTTATTTGATTGTGCCAATTGTATATAACCAGGGGAATGTTCTAACCGCAATCACCGTCTCGGTGCGCCACTGGGTTTATCCTATTTAAAATCTAAAGAGTGAACAATAATACATAATAAATAAAATGAAGCATGAAGCTTTACAGATTTTATTAGTCAATGAAGACGCGAAATGTCATGACATTTAGAATATTTATCCTTAGTTAGGTACTAGTAATGGAAAAATAATATTACAATTGAATATTTTTGTCTCCTATTATAAAGGGTAGGCCAAAAAATACGTACATCTTTTTTACAAGCTTTTTTTTAACTTGCAATGTATGTACCTATCTATTTAACGAGATATGTTTGTTCGGGTGGAAACTTGCAACTTAATTTTGGCATGCTTATATAGTTGCGGTGACAATACAAGAATATAGTGAGTTGAAATTGACAGCCCCCCCCTACTTAAAGGCGGTGGAGGGGTTACAGTTAAAGTACGCCCGATTTCGTTGAAATTTGTTGTGTTGGGAATTTCTAAACAAATTTTTAAAAAATCAATATGGCGGATTCAAGATGGACGATTTTTGGTCATGTTTTGCTAACCAATTTTAAATGACTTATCCATATCCGATTGTGTTTAAATTTGGTTTGCGTTTATAGGGGGGGGGGGCGGATTATGAATTTTTGATCAGATTTGAAAATTTTAATATGGCAGATTCAAAACGGATGATTAAGGGTACAAATCGAAAAATTAAGGTTGCGTGTTCAAATTATATGGCATAATTAGGTACACACTTCCCTCTAATGAGGGAAGTAGAGTGGGAAAAAGATTTAGCTTGTTCGATTTTAATCAAAATTGGCATACAGGGGTTTTTCGGGAAGGGGATATGAATTTTTCATATTCAAAATGGACGATTTAGGGTACAAATCTAAAAATTAAAAAATAAATATTTATTAAAAAAAACTTTTAAAGAACAAGCTTTTATTAAATGCACTCAAAAGTAGAAAATAATTTTTTTATCTCTCTTATACTATAATAAAAGCGATGGGCGGAAATTAAAAATTTTAACTTTATGGTGACAAAGAGAGAACTACAAAAGAAGAACTAAATTCTTCTTCTATTCGAATGATAAACATAATGCTTTCATCTAAAGAAGCTGAAGACGGGTGAGATTGCCGTACTTGCCAAGCCTTTGAAAATGTCCTTAGGTTATTAGGTTATAGAGTAATACAACTGTTTCTTAGGTGAATCGTCGATGTGACCGATATACGATACCTAAAGTTATTTTTTTTTAATTTGCGCCCGTCGCTTTTATATGGTATAAAAAATTATTTTCTACTTTTGAATGCATTTAATAAAAGTTTTTTTCAATAAAAATTAATTTTAGTGCACTCTGCTCAATTTTTATTATTCTGGGCTCTATGAAAAGTTGAAGCATTTGGTTATATAATTATTAGGGACTTATCGGTGCATAAAGTTGGCATAGTAAGATATTTATTTCTAACAAAAAAAAATACAATGGAATAGTTAGCATTAGACCTGTAGAAAATGATGAGAGGAAATAGATATTAAGAATTACCCAAAAAGTGTTGTACGCAAAAGCGAAAAGTTCAAATTCTTTTTTTTTCCTATGCAATCGGCTTAAGTTAGAAACTTGTCTGCTGAATAGCATAAAAAGAAAATTTAATTACGAATGACGAATAAGAATAAACTTAATGTAGTAAACAATTAATAAATATTTGATTTGGTTTGGTAAAAAAATTAAAATAAAAAAAAACGTAAAAAAATACATCTATAGAATATAGGAGTTAGAATGGAGAATACTCAACATATAAAAAATAGAAACAAAATAAAGAAAAAAACCAAATAAAAAACATTAAAAATGAAAGATAAAATTGATAATTTGGATTTAAATTTCAATTGAGTAAATAAAGGTTAGATTATCTTAACACTTTTTACTTACCTACCTAAATCTGATAATGTATTGGGATTGTCGGTGACGTTAAGGAAACGTCATTTAATTAACTTGGGTAGATACACAACGTTTTAAGTCATTTATTCAACGTTTAGGCAAAACGCTATTCAGAGGTTTAAGTTTTTGTTAAAAAAGCAAAAAAAAAACAATTTGGCAGATGCTGATATGTCACTAATGCTGGATCCACAGTTTCACTTCTTACTGCTCATTTTTTATTTCTCTGTTTGTTGATAAGAGTTAGAAAGAGACGTGAACCTGGCCAATAATGTCAGAAACGATTTTATTGGAGAAGTGGTGTAGCACCAGAATATATCTGATTTTTGCGGTTTTATGTAAAAACAACACACTCGGCCAGTCTCTTCCGTTTACTCGATCTATGAAATACGACTACATACGACTCTGCCATTTTTGGTGATTTACGGCTTGGCCGGCCATGATTCTAGTTATACACAATAGAGAATTTAAAAAATATTGATGAAAATCGATTTAATATATATTTTAAAATATGCGGGGGACCTAGGCCACTACCAACATTAATTTTAAAATAGATTTGTAATTATTTAATAGTAAATATTTATATTTGAAAATTAGTAATTTTTTTTTAAACACGTTGCATTTAGAGCGTGCGGGTTTTTTAGGTCAAAGTAGAATATATTTGACAGTAAACTGGCTTGCGTCGGATTTTTTGCTCGGAAAATGTGTTTTTCTTTTAGAATTAAACACCTAAGTATTTTTACTGCATTATTTATTTTACGACTAGATTGTTAGAAAATGGGTTTTTAAGGTGTTTTGCAAATAGAGAGTGTGTACTATTTAGAAACTGGCACGACTCATTTCTGGGCAGCAAAAGTGAGCCTAGTCGTTTTCTGGTAAACCCACGACGTTAAACCAACGACTCCCACCAACTGTAGTTAAGGTTGCAACTTCGCTGCGACTCAAAAATGTATTCCAATAATTAGTGCAAAACTAAGTTTTTGCAACGTCCAGAAAACGTCGACTACAGTCAAGTCGCCGACTTCTTAAAATACGTCGCCGCAACGTTAAAATGAAGCTTGAGCTCCCCCCTTGTAATACTTGATAATACTTACACCCACCCCTAATTTATGGAATACCCCTAACGTTCGTGCTACTATTTCTCACTGGCGCACCGAGGAGGAGGGGTTTGGGGATGGTCACTGCCGTCATCCAAACAGGCCCATATCGTGCCACGTATAAAGTTGACATAATTAAATTAATTTTTTTTTATATTCTTATTTTAGTTAAGAAAAAAAACTCACTTATTGCTCACCATACTTTATCCTTTGTAGTTCTTGTCCTATTTTAACAAGTGTTCGCTTTATAAATCTTAACGACCTATAGTGAAAAAAAATGCAAAATTGGTACTGAGTGGAGGATAAGAAATAGAAACCATGCATCTTTGAAATTAGAAACTAAAGAGCTAGTAGGTTTCTATAGCTATACTTCAAGTGCATTTTCAAATATTTCACAAGATAAAGTACCCATACAACTCTTACTTTCTACATCTTAATTGGTAATATAGATACCTCCTTTTGCCTTTATTGTATCCACCCATTTAGGTTTGTTATTCTGATCGAGAAATAAAAAGTAACCTGAAACCATAAATTAGGTTGATTGGCTCTGAAAATGTTAAAGAGCATTTGCTTAAGAGATCGCTTTATGCGAGATACTATAAGGTATAGAAACTATAATAAGATGAAATAGTAAACAGGGTTTGAAACTTTTCGCGTTCGCGACACTAACCTCTAGATATTTTGGCGCTCTGGGCAAAGCAATAAATTGAGCCCCCAGAGCTTCAATTTGGCACCCCTAGAACGCCCTGGGCGGTTGCCCGGTTTGCTTGTGCCTGGAGTGGGCTCTGCCTGGTAGCAGCCGAATGTTTTTGAACGTCTCTTCCTGTGTTGTCCATCCTTTGGTCTCCGCAAATAATTAGGAACATCAAGGACTTATTGTACCCTTTTTAAAAGATGAGGCTAATTTGGATTTTTCTTAGGTTTTTTCAAATAAAACTGACAGGAATTTTTTGATTAAAAAAAAAAAAATAACTTACGGAAGATATGGGGCTAGCCATTTTTATGGTAAACTGGAGCAGAAGATATTTTTTGGAGAATTCCCAAAATTTTCCACATTTGGGGTAATTCCGAAAACATCGTTATTTGAAACGTGTCTTGATTTTAAATAGTCTGGGGGTTATTTCAGAAAATTGAAATGTTTTTTAAAAAACTATAAATATATTTTTTTGAAGAAAAAACACAAAGTTATTAAACTTTTATTTTTAGTTATAAAATTTTAACAATTTTAATGAACTAAAAAACTACTTCTTTCTGTAATTACCTCTCTTATCCGGATTAGCTGCATCTTACGAGTCCCACATCCGTTTAGATTTATAGCACTTTATAGTTTGGTTAATAACAAATCTATAGGGATTGATAAAATTGGTTTTCTTCTTATTTATCACAGTAGGTACATAATAAGCCGACCACTTTCACAAGCTAAGTAGCATTTTTATCAATTGTAGCAATCTTTTGCATTTAATCAGATCCAGTGCAATTTATAAATAAATAAAGTTTCCATACACTTTCACTAGTAGTAGTAGTAGAAATGCCTGACACTCTTGCATTTTATCCTGGTCTGTATCCTCCAGTATATCTCTCCATTTAAGTAAATGCAGTTCATTCATCGATATTTCTGGGGAATCCACAAAAAAGCCGAATTTACAAAAACCGAAACACAATTGAACAGAAAATAAAACGTCCGAAACGAAATATGATCGAAAGTAAAAGATCATAATTTAATCGATTATAATGTTCCCGAACCTTAAAAAATATTATGAAAAATTTTGGGTGATAAGGGGTAGTTGGGGGATGTAAAGGGAGTTTTAATACAATATCACAACTTACTTCAACCCTTCCCTGCCGTAAGCTTGGAAACGTAGCAATTGAATTCGACATTATTATCTTTCTATTAAATTATTTTTTTTTAAACTATTTTCTGACATTTTCCGTTTCTATAAAAATATGTTTCGTTTAAATTTAATTCTATGCATATATTTTCTAGCGATTTGATTTTCCCGTCATTTCATTTTCGAGACAATTTTTTTAGGATCAATTATTTTCTTTTCTTTTAAATTCAGACAAATTATGTTTCTGGCAAATTTGGTTTCGAGTTTTTTGTAGGGATCCGACTGATCTTCTATTCAATGCTGCAAGGTCTTAATCTTGCGTAGGCCACGCCCTCTCCCACTAGGTGTAGCTTCTGTCCGCAAAAGAGACACACATAGTCGTCCTCCACACCCATGCGTGAGACATGTTTCCTTAAGGTGCGTCCTGGTCTGAACAAATTAAACAAAGGGTCGAAAATATAATGATTTTAGGGTTTCCCTGACACCATTTTTAACATATTCGATACCTACTTGAATGGTAGGAAGGCTTTTACTGTTGGTTAGGTTTCATCACGTTTATTCGGTTGGTTGACTGAAGGGATCTCCCTTTGAGGACTTACTCTTGAATCGATAATAGCCAGATTAGAAGTAATCTCAAGTTGCCTAATAGCCAATCGTTATGATGGGTTTATTTTTTATTGCTTGGAAAGTGTAGGGCGAGCTAAACTTGATTTACTTGTATTTCGAAACGTTGAAGATAAATCGTGCATTCGATTGCGATATTGTGCTTTATTTGCTCTTTATTTTGTCAGTCAAGGCCATTCAAACAAAATGGTGTACTTAACTTTTGATTTGGTTCTGTGACATTTTCACTTGAGAAAGTTATTTTTTTGTGTTATTTAAGTCTAAATAAAACCAGTTCAGGGAAAGACATAATATAAACAATTTTTTGTTGAGATTCCGACCCGATTTTTTTTCTGATTGATTGTAACCCTAATTAAGGACTTTAAACGTGGGTTTATTCAGGAAAATAAAAAAAAAGTTTAAATAAAAGTAAAGCTTATGGGGCACAGTGTAGGCGTTTATACAGCAGAAATAAAAATAGGAAATTAAAATAAAAAGATGGGCAATTTTTTTTATCTGAAAACGGATTTCCGCATAACCCTTTGACGCACATAGCCTCACTTTTACTTGTTGTTTTCATTTAAATGGGTGTTGTTCAGGTTTTTTGCATCTTTTGGTTTCTTTTTGGCAGATATTATAAGAAAACTATATGATGGAGTTTCGTTTTTATATGTGCAGAAGCTGTGTGCTGATTGGTTCAAAGTTATTTTTATTCTTATTTTTATTTGGATGTATAAACCTACCTTAAATCACTAAGAGAACTAACTGTTTAATTGACCATACAAATATTGTCTTGACAGAAAAAAGTCTCAAATAAACTCTTCTCACAGAGAAGATCACTATTATAAACGCCGATTTTATACTCATTAACCAAGGGCTGCCGCTGCCATTTCTGAAAGGGTGGATAAAGACGATTTCAAAGAAAGAAGGGTTAGTAGGCGTTGGGCTGGATCAGTAAGTAAAAAAAACTTTTTTTTAAAAGCAAGGGCGCAAATTTGGGCGGTTCTATAGACTTTTCTCTTAAGTCTATAGAACCGCCCAATTTTCAGATTTTTTTTTCTTCTGTTTTTCCGTTCTGACCTTGATGTTCAAAATGGGTTTTTGGAGTCAAATAAACATCAGAATTGAGGTGGAACTTTCAATGAAAGGCATACTTTGCAAAAACTAAGAGACGGCTCGGAGAATTTTTTTATTTTTTTCCGAATAAGCTAACTAAAAAATAAGGCCACCAATTCGAAATATTCAAACATTTGAATCGGTCGCCCTAGAAATAACTTTTAGCTTACTTGGCAAAAATCAAAAAAGTGCTACAAAAAGTATGGATATTACATCACCCGTTTTGAACGTGACTTCGACATTTCCTGAGCTAAGGTCACTGACAGAAAAAAAAGAATCTCTACTCTGAGTTCCACATTTGTTCCCAAGGTAATATCTTAAGTGCGCTGTAGACGAAAATTTTAAGAAAATTATTAAAACTACCATTTTTTACACATTCTAAAAGTTGTAACAATTAGGGGTGCTATGGTGTCGCAGAAGTTTATATTAAAAATTATTTATTAAGGTTTATAAATTTATGGTTCACCATTTAGTTTAAAGGGTGGTAGGAAATGAGACTTAAATAAATGACCTCATTTTTTTTTGTTACGGAAATATCAAAGTGTTATAAAAAATTTTACGTGGATATTTTAACAAATAAATACTGTTTAAAATTTTCTTTGGTTAATGAATATCATAGTGTAACTAAAAATTTGGTAAAATATGTGAATTATTCAATAGACAATATCAGGAATAACAGAATGAGAAATAAAATTCTCAATGTTCATATGGAGCTAAATATAAATAAAAACAAGAATTTTGCTAACAGAAAAACTATTGGATATTTGGCCTCCTCCACTAGTTCTATCATTGATTGATTTCAGACACAGTTCATCCACCAGTCGGGCTTTTTACTAGACGCAATCACATGTTTCATCAGTGCGACATAAGTTTTTATAAAACGAACAACAATCATATATACATACCTAGTTGAACGTTAAAATAATATTGCATTTTTTAAAGGAATTTCGGTCATTCTTTGAACTCAACCTCTTATCCTAGCGTCACTGTAACTCTCGTACCTATCAACAGTGAGTCACCCCATCAAAACGAGGCTAGTTTTGGTTTGGTATTTCTGCTTTACCGCGGTACCTAATTAATTTTGAAAAAAATGGCGCCAGCAGGCACATAAAATCCGAGATAAAATCTTTAAGAACATTTTTTTGTATTTGTTTTAGTTGAACATGCAAATATTTATATTAATGTGAACACCGCGCAAAGCGCTAGCTGCTACGGAGTTCCAATTTTTAAAAAAAGTTTAATCCCCCTCCTACCCTCTTGCCAACCCCCCATCCCCATCAAAAACTAACCAGCTCTGCGTCTGGCAAGAAAGAATTTTTGTGCTAAATTTAATAAGACAGACACAATCCCAAAATTTTGTATTTAGGTGATTTTTGAAATAAAAATTTTTTTTGCCGATCCCAATAGCTTCCATACTTATGGATGGCTACATGCTATGTTTGGATGACCAAAAATAGTACATTTTATTAAAAAAAAACAACAAAACACCCCTCAAATCAGCTAAAACCCTGTGTACGCTATTACTCCCGCTTTTGCTTGTGGTATTTCTTTAACACTGTTATTTGGTTCCTTTTTGACCTTAATTAATTATTCAAACAAACAAGTCAACTAAATTATAATTGGGCACAAACCTGAGAAGAATCTTAATGTAATTTTATAACAGTACTGCCTTATTTTGACGCTATACAAAAACTGGACAATAAAAAACGATTATAAATGGCTGTTTAACTTGAAATTTTTACGATTTAATTAGTATTTTTTCGAGAATTTTTTGAAACATCATGATGCTTAACATCATGCAGCTGTTCGTGGTAAACAAAAAATGGTATAAGGTAAAACTGTAAAATTTAATAGTGACTTATCGGTACATAAAGTCGGCATAGCCTGATTTTAATTTAATGTTGAATTCATATTTAAGAAAATTTGCACCAGGCCAGATTTAACTTTAAGACGCAGACACTCTGGCAACACTGGAATCGGCTGTGAATGCATGGTTATCCGCCTCAACTGAAAGTCCATTAGTTATGGTGAAAAATAACAATATGAGTTATTTGATAGCAGAATTTTCGTATTTTATTTCTTTCTTACAAATGCTTAAAAAATGAAGTAAATACAAAAAAAAAACAATAAAAACAAAACACAGGTCATTGACCTTTGCACAAACATCGTTTTTTTTTAACTGGTTTTTTGACTCTCTTCCAAAAATCAGCGAACAAACCGCTTTTATCCGCTTTCCAAAAAGAACAAACTAAAATAAAAAAAGTATTTTCTTAAAATCCTTCTTAAAATTACGACAGTCGCGAAAAACGCGCTTTTTACATTTTCACAAGAAAATCAACCCCAAACAACACCAGTAAACTCTATACAACACAGAAAAGCAACCCAATCCCAAAGACGACTGTCTTAACTCTAGATATGACTGCCGTATCTCTAGATACGTAGGATAGTAACTTTAGCCACTGCCTTGAAATTAACGTTGCGTCTTTTGGAAAATTGTTTGTTTGCCCTCCACAACACATGATCGTGACAGATCGTTGGGTTCTTCTATTTTAAAATTCATTGTATGCACCAACGAACTTAAAAAATATGAAAATAAAACAGCAGCTGATTGAATTTGACATTTTCCATGAAAAATCTGACCAATAGGAAACAAGTTTTATGCTGAATTTGGATTCAGGGTCGTAGTTACAATCTGGGGAATTGTTTTTAGTAACACTTTACGGGAAATCAATTTAATGTCGACCTGATTTTTTTGCAAAATTTTACGTCATTGAATTTGTTTTTCATGGCAACGTGGAGAGTTTATTTATGTTTATCCACAGTGGGACACCAGAGATTTTTTAGCACCGGGTCAAAACATTGGGGTTAGGTTCTGCGCCGCTAAAAAACCAAGTAAAATACTAAAGTAAAAGAAAACCATTTATTGCAGAATTACATGCTAAGAAAACGCTACCCAACTACGTATTAAAGTAACTGGATGTAATGTTTAAGATTGCATTTACAGGTGCATTAATAATTGAATTGGAAACACTCCCGCTAGCTGATACCGACAACAGGTGAACTTAAGAGTATGCAGATTTAAAAATCGGCTACTGGCGCTAGACGAAATAATCGTATTCTATTTTAAACAGGAGCGTCAACGACTAGCAAGAGTCTTTCCAACCTGTTTTGTTAGTACTCAAGTATCCGTGTGTTTTTGAAACTCAGGTTCTAAAATCTATCCTTTGTTGAATCAAAATAAAAACAAAATTATGTGGGGTTATGGGCGCCGAATATTTCTATGCGAATTCCTCTTGGTTCTTTGATAGACTCGGGGTAATGCCCGCGCAGCGCTAGGCCTTTTTCGGCGTGCGACCGCACACGCGGAGTGGTTTCATATTTGATTTAAAACAATGTTTTTGAAAGATAAACATAACCTCGAATGGTTTTCTGTCAGAAAACGTAAAAATACTCTTCTGTCCCACTGCGGCCCGATTTAAAGTTTGTTGACAAAACATCTGAAGTTACCATGGAATCTTATAAATTCTGCGGTCTCTCCTGGTGTCTCCCAAATTCAATGAAGTGTGATTGATTGATCGGTTTTCTTTTCCGGAGTGCACAGGCTTTTAGAAAAAAGGATACTTAGTTTTTATTTCCGCTAAAGCAAGGAAATATAAAAAGGAAAAATGTAATCCAGAGGAAATTGTGAGTATTTCTTTATTTTTTTTTGTAAATCAGGTCTGTTCCAAACCGCAATTATTTTGAGGCTTTTGGAATAGATGACAACACCAGAGAAATTTTGAAAAAAAAATATTGAGAATTTTGAGAAATCCTTCAGATATTTTTGTTAAGCATTGAAAAATGATCACCCCTGCAAAATTTGAGCAGCTAATTCTGATGTTTAGTTTGCCCTATGCACTCTGACAAAAGATTAAAAAAATTAAAGAACAAGGCGTTGCCAGTTGTACTTTTTTTACTTAAAATCTGGGGAAAAACTATAGCCTTAAGAATTCTTAAGCCTTGCCGAATGAGGTGCTAACCAAACCGGATTTAACGACCCTTAAATCCGGTTTTAAAATACGGTGCAATTGAAAATCGGCGTGTTAAATTTAAATCTGGTTTTAACTTTGCGGTGCAAATGGACATTAAAAGTTAAAATGCGAGTGAAACATTCTTGTAAAATGAAGGATTTGTTCCAGTCATTTCATAACAGAGGGGTAAAGTGCCTGAGAATATGTAGTAGTCATTTAACGTTCGTGCGGAACTGTCGAAAATACCGACGACTTTATTAAAGTCAGGCTATCCCTTGGAGGAATAACAAGTTTGTTATTCCTTCAAGGGCTATCCTAACTTTATGTACGTGTAAGTCCACAATAATAAAAAGTGGTGGCTCTCTGAGACCCTCAGCCTTCCTTAAAAAGCAGACAAATTCACAAAATTTACGTATTATTGTGATATCTTACCAAACCAAATTGATAGAGAGTTAAAAGACCTATTTAATTTTTATTGAACTTTTCTAGAGAGTTTTCTTCAGAATTCTCAAAACACTTGCACAAAATTGACACCCCCTCTATCTCCTTTGCACCGCAGAGATTCAATTCAAATAAATATAAAAATTGTGTGTGTAAATTGGAGATTAGTTTCTGAAAAAATCCAATTATATCGATGAAAAGCGGTTTTCATAAGCTGAAGAAGGCATCTCAAGAAGTCCAGTGTCATTTGGAATTCTAAATTGAGCTAGTGCTGACAGCTCCAGAGGAAAAAAAGGTTCTGAAGAATATGTCGAATTCTGTTTAAAAAAACATAGAACCGAAAAATAGTAGTTTACCTAACTATTGCGGAAAGTGCCACTTTTCCGCACGAGATTTCGCGTCGTTCGGCCAGCAATTAAATGCGGAAAAAACACTTTACGCGCGAGTTAGGTACAATATTTTTTCTACTCGCTTGACTTAAGTATTCATTTAACCCAAAAAAAGGAATTTTAAAAATGTTATTCTTTATTTATCGTGACTAAAATGTTTACCTTACACAAAAAAGAAAATTAAAAAAAAAAAAAAATATATTAATATGTGTTATTTTTTATTTTTGGTTGCTTGCGGGAAAGTACCATAAAGTTAACTTTTCCGCTCTCAGAACAGTGCGTAAAAGTGAATTTTCCGCACGCTAGTAGAAAAAATATTTTAAAAGTAAAAAATAAAATAACTTTTATTAGTAACAAATAAAATAAATTTTATTTTTTATAAAAATATCAACTTTCTGAAAATGATGCTCCTATTTTCTTTAATAGTAGACTGCTTATAGGCGTTGACTTCAAAATGTTGGGTTTTACATAAAATGTATTTTATTTAGGGTTCTTTTTAAACGGGTTCATTTTTTTTATTTTAATTTCTTGTATATCCGTTTATGTTTGTATTGCTTTGATTTTAACTAATCATGAAAGAGTTTAAGGACAACGCACTTAAAAAACGAATTAAAGAACCGGATGTCTACCATTTTATTAAAGAAACACTGAACATAGTAAACATGTCATCCAAAATGTTTTAT
Organism: Oxystoma pomonae; assembly: GCA_963921995.1. Lineage (NCBI taxonomy): Eukaryota > Metazoa > Arthropoda > Insecta > Coleoptera > Brentidae > Oxystoma > Oxystoma pomonae. Next base: position 51,042,802 of record OY998171.1, on the reverse strand, counting down.
CTGTGATTTTTATTGTGGTTTTTAAGTAAGCAGGTAGGTAAACCATATACTATGACTAGAGTATCTGCATTTATCAAGATTATAAAAAATATAAAATTAAAAAAAACAAACAAAACACTAGGTTTCAAACAAACAAAAAATTTGTCAGCGGTACAATAAATTTTTTGCAGAGAAAAAACATACAAAACTCAACTTAAATCTGTTCAAGATTATCTCAAGTCCTATGAAATATATCTATAATTATATAGGTACTCTAGGAATTGGTATGCTGGGGTAATGTCTTTCTGGTGTCTGATTTAAAATTTAAAGTAGAATATATTTGTAGCTTAATTTAAGCCTGTTCTCTTCTATCATAAAGGAAGTGGCAAAGATTCGTGTAAAGATTTAAAATCATAAAATTCTCGTCAATTGGAGATATTAGAGAATTATTGGAGCTAACGTTAATCCCACTAATATTATAACTGAGAAATTTTGGGTGTCCCTTAATCACGTCAAAAACCTAAACCGAATTGTATGAAATTTGCTAAGCTTAAGCTTTATTTTTTTATATCGTCCAACCTTATCTCTCAAAAAATAGCTAGGTATAGGTTATAAGACCTGTAGGCGCTTATTCCGTGGTTTTGTGTAAAAGCGATCGGCGCATATTAAAATTTTGAACTTCTATTCGAATGAAAAACATAATGCTTCCATCATGCTTTAAAATTTTTAATTTGCGCCCATCGCTTTTATTATGGTATAAGAGAGATAAAAAATGATTTTTTACTTTTCAGTGCATTTAATAAAAGCTTGTTTATTAAAAGTTTTTTTTTTAAATATTTACTTTTTAATTTTTAGATTTGTACCCTAAATCGTCCATTTTGAATCCGCCATATTGAAATTTTCAAATTAAATCAAAAATTCATATCCCCTTCCCGAAAAACTCCTGTATGGAACAAACTAAATCTTTTTCTCCCTCCACTTCCCTCGTTAGAGGGAAGTTGTGTACTTAATAATACCATATTATTGTATTCTGGCCGGAACTATAAACGCACACCAAATTTGACCTTGATCGTCCATTTTTAATCTGCTATATTGAAATTTTCAAATCTGATAAAAAAATCCTTAAGAACCCCTGTATGCCAATTTTGATTGAAATCGAACAAACTAAATCTTTTTCCGCCTCCACTTCCCTCGTTACAGGGAGGTGGGTACCTGAGAAAACCATATTACTGTATTTTCACTGGAACTATAAACGCATACCAAAGTTGAACAAAATCGGATAAGTTAAAATTGGTTAGCAAAACATGACCCAAAATCGTCCATCTTGAATCCGCCATATTAAATTTTTAAAATCTGATCAAAAATTCGTATTCCTTATCTCCAAAAGCCCCCGTATACCAATTTTGGTTGAAATCGGACAAACTTAGGTGCTTTCCCCCCTCCACTCCCCTCGTAGGGGGGAAGGGTGCCTAATAATGATATTTTATTGTATTGTCAATAGAATTGTAAATGCATGCCAAATTTGAAGGCAATCGGATGTGTATAAATTAGTTCAAATGGGTTAGCAAAAAAGGACCAAAAATCGTCCATCTTGAATTTTAAAAATCGAGCGTACTTCAACTGTATCCCCCTCCACCGCCTTCGAGTAAGGGGAGCTGTCAATTTCATCACACTTTATTCTTGTATTGTCACCGCAGCTACATAAGCGTGCCAAATTTGAAGTCGATCGGATGTCGGGAAGTTGGTCAAAATTAAGTTGCAAGATTCCACCCGAACAAACATAGTTACATATAATGCAAGTTGTACTAAAAAAGATGGAGGAGATTAAGCAGTTGGAATAGTAACATGAGGTTATTGATTTGATTTAGGCTGGTGTGAATATGCAAATTCGCTAGCTTCCCTAAGTCTATAGTGACTCCTGTTTAAAATTGTTTTGGGCGATAGGAAGGGTGGTAGAAGTAGGAGTAGGTCGGGTAATAACTAAGGTCCCTGAGCCTATTTTTGTTACAAATGCTGCTGATTAAATTGATTTTTTTTATTAACAGTATTCAAAATTACCTTTCCAAAATAGCATTTTTAATATAATTTTCTAGCGATAAATTTCGGGTAGACAAACAACTTCAAATTTTGTTACCCCCACCTAGATTTCAGAGCTGATTAGTTAGGGTTATGCATTTTTCAAAAGAAAGTAGAGAACTTTAATTTATGTTCCCCTCATGTCGTTCCCAATAATAACTCTCTACTATTACATAAGTGCGTACTTAATAATATTCTTAATTGAAAATACCATTCAAAATAAGTGATCCAAACAAAAAGGACTCCACACAATTAATATGAGAATTTGGTGAAAAGTCCATATATAGTCAAAATTTCAAACCTAAACCCAACGCAATCCAACAAGCCCAACAAAATTTTAAATGATTGGTCTTCGTTACATAACTTAATGTTAAAAAAATATTATATACAAGGTTTTTAAGTGTGCTGGGTCTTTTATTTTATGGTTAAGTCTTTGATCACCTACGCGTGAAAAATTAATAAATGTACGAATCTATTTCCTACAAAATGATTTCCCCGAGGCCAAATAGTGATTTAGCCGCTCGCAGTTTCTGTGATAAACTAGATTAAAATTATTAGATCTGATATTGCAAGAAAAGAAAGTGTGGTTAGCGCTGCTAATGCGAGGTTTTTGGCCTTGGGGTAGGTTTAAATTGCTATTATGTGAGATCAGAAATCAGAAACTATTCTTAATTGGAATTGGATGGATTTTAGGTATTTTTTATAAAGTATAATAGTCCTCGGGCTCAGAAATAAAAAAATATGGTTACCTCACCGCTGAGACTTTGTATATGTGTTATTTATGTACAGTGCAGTGGGACAACTTCTTACACAAGAAAATTCTCGCTATAGCGGCTTGTTTTTTTTTTATTTTAAATATTTATATTAAACTATCCTAAAAATTGTGACGTCATTTGTTTATTTTTTTGAAAAAAATGACAATGAATTTTTTCGTCAATTATTTTTTTTACAAGAAAAATTGCCATTAAGAGAAAAGACTCATTTAATACGTTTATATGCGCCTAATAGCGGTTTTATATAAGAACGGTTTTAAATAAAATTTCCTTCTCCCAGGGTTTATACGTCCTTTATTAAATGTCATTTAATGTCAATTTAAAAAGAAACCAACTAAAACAACTAAATTATTAATAGATGTTTTGGTAAAACCAGGGTTGAGTATTTTTTTAAGCAAGGCACTAAGGGGTTGCTTAGGGGGCGTACGTAGAAAATTTGGCTTCCGTTGGCTTTTTGATGAAGATTTGACGAAACTTATTTTAATCGATGGATAATAGACGCACCTACACTGCCTAACCTGTTAACAGCCCCAAAAATGATGCAGTCAAAAAGTAGGGTTAGGGTGTCATTTTTTAAAAAAAATTTAGACGGTTTAAGCTAGAGCAAAGAAATTTGGCACATATGTTGGCCTTCCGGCAACGTACCATCGTATGTCATAAAAAATTACATATATGGCCCTAGGTGGTAACAGGGGCCAAAATATGTTTTTAAACTATCTCTTATACTTTGTACATTTGAATTTTAGTCATTTGGTAGTTCATACTATTACCTCCAAGTCTACTGTACTGAAAAAATGTTCATAGCTGTTAACAAGGCCTCTAAAAATTATGTCAATTTCAACACAAATGCACCACTACACAGAAAAAAAGAAAATCTTTCCTGGAGAAAAGTACTTTTCTTGAAAATATTGTCTTGACCCAAAAGCGAAAGTTTCCGCCCAAAATGATTTTTTTTTCATTTAATAAAACCGCTTGTTTTTTGGAAAAAAAATAATTCTCTTGGAAAATTGTTTTGATTTAAAACAAACCGTCTTTAGAGAAGAAAAAGTGATTTTGAAACAAGATATAAAATTTCTTACTTATATCTTCTTGGCACAAAAAAAAGCTTTGCTTCCGTCAAGAACTTTTTTAACTCAAAATAGCGGAACTTCTCGAAACAAAAATGACAATTTAGTTTTAAAACAAGACAAGAACGTTAATATTTTCTTAAATGAAAATAACAAATTATTTTTTTTCTCAAACGAGAAGACAAGTGCGTACGGGTGGCGTGTCGGTGTAGCGAAAATTTGTAGATTTTTAAGAGAGATAAAATTATTTAAAGCAAAACAAACTTTATTTAATGTTTTTGGTGTGAAACAAAATTTAATTTATTCAAGAAAATGTATTTTTCTAATTTTCTTCAGATGAAAAAAAAACGCTTTTAAGCGCAAGATGTTATCGCTAGCCTATTGTTTTAAACCGAGATATATTTTTAAAACTACGTCTATGTATAACAAGAAGGTTGCCGCTTGCAAAAAGACTCACACAGAGATAGGTAGATATTTTCGGGCGCGCATGAAAGAGATGGCATGAACGCACCACCTTTAAGCATGGAGTTATTTCGTGAAAATGCAGACAGTCGATATTTTCAAAAAGGATTATATTTACTTATGTCCCTATCCCCTGATAGACCGAAGTTAATAATTAATAATGGTACCTACCTACAGTGGCGCTATAGTACCCCTCTCCTATTTTTTACGTCAAACTAGTAATTTTCTAAAATTGTGTATAAAACTCTTTAAAAGTAACTTTTTTAAAGAATATTGTCTCTCTCAAATATTACTTTTATTACCCATCACTAGAGATATTACTTTTATTACACACTAGACACCATCGCGCCGCTTTGCCTGCGGTTTTACCCATTTTTCCCGTTTTTATTTCTTTAAATGCCATTACTTTTGATTATCGTAAACTGATTTTGATGAAATAAATGCCCATGTGTTGCCCAGGAACATAAGGAATGAAATAATGAAAGTCCCATCAAAATCGGCTGGGCGGTCTTTGCGTGATGCTGGAACAACCAGACATACAGACAGAAAAAAATTGTAAAAATTGCATTTTTGGTACCTCGTTTGGTCAAACAATTAAAAAAAATATTCAATGTACAGAAATGGTCCTTTTAGAGATTTATTATATGTATAGATAAACAACTAATTATAGTCAGGGGGATAGGTGGCGATTTTTAATCGAGCCCGGATTTTTCTTATTATAGTAGATTTTATGGTGTAATATGAAAGCTGAGACTCCCCAGATTATGAATCCACCGGATGACATCTCGAAAATGCTGAGCGTATTGAGATATTCAGCGAAAAATCCAAAATAGCGGCCAATGAATAATTTTTTTTATTTTTTGTGTAGAGACAAATTGATGGTGTTTGATATCAATGTATAGGTTTTCGAATACGAGGAGTTTGAAGCTTTTATCAAAAACTAACTAAAATTATATTTGACACATTTTTACAGCCATTGGGTACAGAAAAATGGACGTATATTATTGAAAAATATTTATTTTTATTTCGTATGTCCCCATCCCCTGAACAACCGATATAAATAATATTAATGGTTGGCCTAGCATTATTATTATTAACATCGGTTGGTAAGGGGATGGCGACATACGTAAATACAATATCTTGTTCATTTTATTTTATTGCAAATATCGACTGTATGCTTTTCCACGAAATAACTCCCATGCTTAACATTGGTGTGTTCATGCCATCTCTTTCATACGCGCCAGAAAATATCTACCTATCTCTGTGTCAGTCTTTTTGACCACAACAAGGGCTGATATGGTACTATAACATTTCTAAAGGTTATTACTAGCAAAATATGGGATTAAAAATGTAAATTATTTGATACCTATAATTTGTTCATGCAAGCGACGAAATAATGCTAAAATTAAGCGCTTTTCGTCACTTAGAAAAAGGGCCCTAATTTCTTCGCAATTATAATAAACCAGTATAATTGATTAACGGATATATAGGAATATACCTAAATATCACTTAAAATATCTTGTTAATTTAGTGCTTATGTCACTGAACACACTATCGACTGTCTATAAGTATGCAGATACAATATTGCCACATTTTTTCTTCAATTTTGTATTAATTTTTTAAATATTAAGAAAAAACGGAACTTACTCGGTCAATACCAAAGAAATATGTAAGGTGAAACTTTTAATATATTCCAAAATTTAGCAGGAGGGTCTACTACCACCAATATTTGTTTAAAGCATTTAGAAAGTAAATTATAATAAAAAATGTGTACAAAAAATATTGTTGACTATTTATCTATTAAAATAATCCGTTCTACATTATCTATGGAAAACAATTCACTACGGCTACAACGCAACTACGACGACACTACTACAGTCTAAATGCACCTTTAGGTACTATATATGATTGCATACTGCATCAGCTCCAAAAGAATATAAATATTAACTACAAATAATAAGGTATACTTAAAATATTATAATAAGTAAAAGTAAAAGTCATTTATGAAGCACTCCTAAAAATATATTTTTAAATAACTACTTTATGTTACGCTGGTTATAGAGTGACAATAAAACATGATTCTTATAGGTGCGACAAATATTTGACCTTTAGATGTTTTTATGTACAAAATTTTATGATATGTATTTTGATAATTAACGTGCAGTACAATTTTAGTTTATGAGATATTGAGAAAACTGACTGCCTATGTTACTCGTTTTTTTTTATTTAATTACGATACTATACTTGGTACGTAGTATCAAAACTGATATTGACACTAATGGGAATCGAGCAATTTTTCTTTGCTGTAAAATGAGGACAAGCTGGCCAAATATTGAAATATTTACTGTGTTGCAAATTTTATCGTCAAAATAGTGTCCTTATAATTCTCCAATATTTTTTTTTAATTTATTTTTAATAAATTAATAAATATCAAAGTCTTAGACTGCTTTTATCATCATTATATTTTTGATCTTCTGCTTACGTTTTTTAATGTCAAGGATATTGCGAAAATTTAATTATTTTTCTGTAGGATTATTATAGGTAACATTTTTTTATCGTTTAGGTGTAAATCTTTATAAAAGGAGTGGCACAATAAAGAGGGAATACTTAGATGAAAAGATAGTAGAGGTTATGACTTCCTTATTAAAATACCTTTTACTTATTTCTAAGAGATACTTAGGATTTTATGGTGTTAAGACTTTTATAGTATTTCCATCTGTACTACCAAAATGTTGGCGGCATGAGAGGTAGGACGGAAGAACTGCGCAATTTCACGTACTCCTGCAATCACGATATCATAGTCCTATCGGAAACTTGGTTGAACAATTCAGTCACTTACGCCGAGCTGTCCTCTAAAAATGTCACAGTTTATCGTAAAGACAGAAACTTTGCTGCAACTGACACGACTAGGGGCGGTGGTGTTCTTATCGCAGTTGTTAGTCCCAAACTGAACTCAAAAATAGATGTTCTATGCGTAAAAATATCTATAGAACAAACTACCTTCTACGTTCTCGCAGCATATCTACCCCCTCCTGTAACTTATAGTGATTTCGAAATTTTTTTCGATTTCTTACTCACACTGCATTTTCTCAGTAATAAACCTTAATAAACCATTTGGAAACTTTAACATTTCAACATATGCTCATTGCTTAGACACAAATAGCTCTGATAATAACAGCTCATTCCTACGCATGTATCAGAAAAATGTTGTCAGAAATAATAATAACCGAATTCTTGATTTAACGTTGACAAACGATAAATCATGCTGCGTGGTTAGGGATGTTGATGTGCTTGTTCAACAGAGTCAGCACTATCCGGCCCTCCTGGTATCATGCTTTCATAATGTATCTCAAAAGGTCCCGGACAACCTAAACATGAACCTGCAAAATAACTTTAACTTTCGTAGAGCGAACCTACCACTGTAGAGGTTGAGAGGGACATCGACAACGCCAGCACGGTTCTATACGCAAAAATTTATGAACTTTTCGATAAATGTGTTCCACGTTATAAAACACGCAAAAGTGTAAAAAAAACATATTCACCTTTGTTTTCAAATGAAATAAAAATTAACTTAAGAAAAAAATCCAAGCTACATGAATCATTTAAAAAATCTGGCAATAATGACGGTTTAAGAGAATTTAGGGCATTGCGGGTAAAAATCAAGAGTGATATAGCTAACCTTGAGAAAAACTACATCAGACAAACCGAATTAAACCTTAGAAATAACCCGAAAAACTTCTGGTCTTTTGTAAATTCGAAGAAAGAAAATCAAGTTCCTAACATGATGCGTTACGAAGATAAAGATCTCGACTGTCCGAATGCAATTCTAAATTCATTTGCTGACTTCTTTAAACAATCCTTTACCTCAACATCTTCCACAAATTTTGTCAACAGCTCCATGCCTTCAGGTGCACATATCCAAATTTCTTCTTTTACGGTACCGGAGGTAGAAATTGCACTTAAAAAACTGAAAGCTACAATGACAACTGGACCCGATCTTTGCTCGTCCTTCATCCTGAAAGACTGTAGGACAGTGCTCACCAAATCTCTATGCTATTTGTTCAACTTGTGTCTTACATCATGTAATATTCCACAAATTTGGAAAACGACAAAGGTGTGCCCCATATTCAAAAAAGGAGATAGATCTGAAATAACTAACTACCGACCTGTCGCTATAATATGCAACTTCTATAAAGTTTTCGAATTCCTCCTTTACGATCAAATCTACCCTCCTATGAAAAATATAATCAGCCCATATCAGCATGGGTTTATTAAAGGGCGCTCCACCGCCACAAACTCATTGGTTATCACACAACATATTGCCGGCACAATCGACAACCATGGCGAAACTGATGTGATATACACCGATTTTTCAAAGGCGTTCGACAGACTCGGCCACTTAGTGCTTTTAAAAAAAACTGGAAAATGTCGGCTTTGCGCCTCCACTTGTGAAAATTTTTAAACTCTCACTTAGTGATAGAACCCAATACCTAGGGCTGGGTGGTAATGAGTCTGTTAGATACCAAGCGACTTCGGGGGTCGTTCAAGGATCAGTGTTGGGGCCCTTACTGTTCGTCATATTTATCAATGACATACACGACGTCATCGATGTCCTAACTCTCCTATTCGCAGACGACTTAAAAATATATTTCTTTATCTGCAGCATTGAAGACTGTAGGCGGCTTCAAAGAAGTTTAACCAATATCGGTAGAATACATGAAATCTATCAAAAAAAAGGTATAAAGCACAGCCTAAATGCATACCTAACGTATCTACTGGAATGAGACCATAGATTGCAAATTAGGACCAAAGAATATGTAAATTGGTTTGGGTACGTCACGGATCCAAAGTCCTCTAACATCTTTGCACGGATTGCGATACGATACGTGCACCAGATCGATAAGTGTGCATTTAAGTTACTGAAGATTTAACATGTATCCAGTTGATTGGTTTGATATTTTATTTTGTAGACAGTGTCATACTTCCTGTATAACATTGTTGATCCATTACGTTTTAAAATAAATGATCAAGCTTCGAAATCACCCTTTATGTTTAAAAATAAGTATCTTTTTGTGTTTTATTCCAGTGTAATGACTTTAAAAACCAAACCAAACAATAGATGGGCTCGTCTTGTAACTATTACATTCCGACTTCGAAGCCAAACAATGGCAAACCTTTAAAAAAAAAGTAAAAAAAAATGTGAGTGTCTGCACAAAAGCAGTAAATGTCAATCGAGTTTCTCTTTTTTGCCTTTGAACTGTTGCTAGAGTAAAATAAGCAACTTATAATACCTATAGTGGAGGAAAAACCAAATTAAATTATTTAGATGTTTTCATAAAATTATGGTAGCTTCACGCTGCCCGAGAATTATTAAAGATGACCATTTCGTCGCAAATACAGATATAAATGGTTCTTGAGATAGATGCAAATAAAAAATTATTTCTCAAAAATCCAGAAAATATCCATTCTACTTCATTTAATTTGAGAATATTTCTCTCATGTTCCTGAGGAGTAGTTGACAGGTAAAAATATTTTTTTCGCTAGAAGAAAGATGCAGTCTAACGTAAAACAAGAACATTTTAAAAAATTTAAGAAGGTTTGAGAAGAAAGACCAGTTGCGAAATAGGTCAAATTTATAGGTTTTTTTTCCAGGTTTTTCAAAATATTTTTTCTTAATTAAATATATTTTTTTAAATAATTAATATTAACAAATTTTTATATTACTGGCCTTCCTGGTATAATAAATTTTTTTGGTTAGTGTTAAAAAGAATGCCGATTTTAGTTGTCGTTTTTCATTTTTAAAATTTTTTGAGTAAAAGCAAGATGGAAACCATCCTTATGTCGATTTTGCATCTCAGTGTGCTTAATATCATTAAAATTAGTTCTACCACAGTACCAAAAAAAATCAAGTTGCACCCAAAAAGGATCAAGGCTCCAAAGTTCGCCATAGTTTTTTATAAAAATAAGAAAGGATAAAATAATACATAATAAAATAATGTTTCAGTTTTTGCTCCTTCTAGACTCTAGTAATTTAAAGGTACACTTAACGACACATAAAACGCATACAGCAGAAGTGAGTCACATGTCTATGTTTTAAAAATTTTGCGAGCTAATTGTTACCGACTTTTGTAGATTAACACTTTTAGACAACATAAACAAAATGAAGGGAAAATTTAGCGCCCTAATAAATTTACAGATTTTGTTAAGGAGACTGAATCTATCTTTACCGATATTGACCAACACCGTTCTTTAGTTAAGCAGGTGTTGTATTGACTGGTTCTATAGTTTTAAGGTTGCTGTTACGAAATATAAAAAAAAAGATAAAACACGTTTAAAACAAAATTTTTATTATAAAGAAAGCAATTCAATCAAATTTTGGCAAAACTAGTTGAAGGTTGGCCCATGCGTTAAATAGTCGGTTAAAATGGACGAAATAAGTTTACTATAGTGCGAATAAAAGAAAAATACGAAGAAGAGAGAACTGGAAGGGTTTGGTTAAGCAAGGCCAACATACATCAACAGGATCAGTTTTATAAACAACGAAATATTAAAAAACAATAGAAATAAAAAACCTATCGATAAACAAAAATCAGAAATATTCACTTATAGTGTCTGCTTGCTTGAATAATTTTTTTAAACGCCTTGACATAGAGCCTACTAAATTTTCAAATAAATTTGGATTTTCTTCAACGATCTCTTCACAAATAAACTAGTATCTGCATCAAATGGTCAGCATTCCGTGAAAGAATATTAAATTTTGATAACTTTTTGGCAATGAGCCCCCATACGTTCCCGATGGGATTAAACATTTTTTTATCGGTAAAAGCTACCTGTCGCCAAAATTCGTTTTCCTGTCTCGAAAAAGTAATTTGGCTTGCTTTTTTTTTCACTTAGCTGTATCTTTTTAGCTGCAACACGACATTTAAGTCTCGACTTCTTTATCCGTCTTAGTGCAGTTCTTACCGTACCAGAAAAATTAACAGTTCATTTTGCTTCTTTGGCCGTGGCAAATGGATGTTCTTCCAGAAAATTACGAGGGAAATTAGTGACTTGCTGTTCCTGTTGGGGTGTGCTGACTTTGGTCAAGCCAGTTCCTCCCTTTCGTCATACAGTTCCTTTTTCTCCGTATTTTCTTTTTAGTCTTACTATAGTCGATTTATCTAGTAGATAATGATCGGCGATCCGACGAACAGACCAACCTCCATGTAATTTTGGCAAAATTTAGGATCTATCGAATTACGATAGCTGGCATTTTTAACACAAAGCATATACCTACGGACTTAGAGAAAACTCTTACTATCTTAACCAATCGTCGTCTTTTCGTTCTTTTTATGAAGTCTTTTTATTGAAGTTTTTTAGTTTAGTGTGTTTTTGGCCTTTTTTGAACTGTAATTTCTTGGATTTTTGTAATAAGTACAATTGGAAATCTATACCCAAGTGTTGTGTCCCAGAGATCTTCTGCTTCATCGATTTCCACACCCTAGAGATCAAGCTCGCCAAAGACAATGGTTTGCCATCTTAAACGCTTTATAGGTTTAGAGTATGCACCCGACATTTTAAACCAGAAAACTATTCAAAAAACTGTGGACGAAGCCTTCTAATGCGGCATGTAATTGCATCCTTGCATTTACCACCACGGTCTGAAACAGACTTTAAGGGTAAGTACCGGGCAAGGTTTCTACATCTGGGTGTCAATTCTGGAATTTTGTAGGAAAGGTCGCACGGGAACGGTCACCTCCTTAATATCGACCAATAACGGGCTAAAGCTATCACGAGTTATGCAAAACCTTTTCGACCACGGCCGAACCTCACCCGATTGCCGTGTATCGAAGGAACTTTCCTACATTTTCATACACCTGCCTCTGAGCAGGAGAACGGGTGCTCTTAAAAAACAATAATCGAGTTACCTTTGCGCGTGCACCGTAGAAGCTTGGCAGCTTCTTAACCTTCTTATTGGCCGAAACGAAGGATGTGAACGTTCCCAGGCGACCATTCTCTCGAAATTCAAGAATCGGCACCCAGAGGAAAAACAGCCTATTCAATAGAGAGTTAATAGACCACTAACTTATCGTCACCTTATTTCCTTAACATATTACCGTAATTGAGAAGCTAAAAAGAGTTTTTAAACCACACACAAATTACCGTAACCGTATTGTTTTGCACACATACAAACTGCCAATGTAAATAGAATAGAAAAGAAAACAACAATTCCTGTTTTTGCAAATTAACTTCCACAAAAAAATTAAAAGCCTAACTAAACAAAAAACAAATTATCACCTACCAGCTGCAGCTTTTGCTCAGAAATAAATCTGGTTGGTTGCAAAAAGTAACCGAGCGGGCCCCGTTAAGTCTCCGTAAGTATAACGTATTTTGGTTTGGTTATTTTTAGATACGGGAGAAAAAAAACCCGATTTTGCCTACGGTTTCACCAATTTTGATGGTCTATTAACGCTCGAATATTTAGGCTATTTTAGCCCATTCCGTTCAAAAATGCTGATGGGTAACCAGTTACACCGAATTTTTTGAAAATGAAGAAAATCGCATGTCTTAAAAGAAACTGCTGCTATTGAGGCCAACATGGAAAGCATAATAAATGGTTTAATAATAATTACAATAGTTTCGATATGTATCTTCTTAAAAGAACAATATGATATGTATAGTAAATATGACGCATTTGGTTTATTTCTTAAATTTAGTAATTAGAATCAACAATATTTTGGAAAATAAAACTAATTATTGATGAAATACTTTAAAAAATACCCGAATTCAAATTTTCCGCCGCCAGCGCCGCTACCCTAATTCAAGCTTCGAGACCGAGTCACTAGAGGCGCAACGGTAGCAAAAGGCTTATAACAGGGCTCTAAGTCGTCAGATCGCCTTCTATACCCGTAGGTATTTATATTTTTGATTTTTTGTGATTTTTAATTTAGACAAGATTGTGACAACAAAACATGACAATGAGTGGACTTTGACACTTTGTGACAGAAAAGGTTGTTAAATCGTAAAGGACATATTGCATATAAAATCGGCCGATGCGTTTTATGTGTCGCGAAGTGTATTTATTCAAAAAATCAAGTCATTCTTCATGATTTTATCAGTTGTGTCATTGCTGAAAACAAATTGCTGTGGCAAGTTAAATGTCTAGGTCATATATCAATAATAGGAATTTATTATTAACATTATTTTTATTAATTTTACATTTAATGTTTCAATGGCAAAGTTTCTTTCTAATGGCTGTAAGTATGTTTCTTTGACATCGATTTTATTTGTTCAAAAAATTGCTTGCGGGCTAAATGTAAAACAATGTCTTGCTCGTTTAGATATTTATTGTCGTTTCATTAACTTAGAACCTTGATGTAACGAAAAAAATCAGCATTATTAGTCGAAACTTGCAGCCAACCTTATACAGGGTGATTCAAAATTCCCTAGAAAGACTTTAACTGCAGGTAGAATTTGTTGTTATGAACAAGAATTAGTAAAATATATTTTTGTAAACTCTCGTTTATCTGCATTCCAAAATTGTTAATATTTTTTTTACTACGTGGTAAAAATATCAATTTTTGAAAACAAAACTTTGTGTTGTCAGCGCACGTAGATTTGCTTGGTAAATTATTTTAAAAGCGATTCCTAAAAAAATACGAACATTTTACTCCTATATTCAGTGAAAAAAAAATGAAATTTAAACAAAATAATCACGTAACTTCTCTTAGATTAATGATATCTAACCACCGTTCAAATCTTTCTAGGGAATTTTGAATCACCCTGTATATGTAGTGTGTCTCTTTTTAATAGACAATTGGCTATATTTTTTTCTTTTTCGTAATACACAATAATTGTGCCGTGTTTATAAAGAAGAGGGAATGTTACAATTTTTCGATTTTTACTTTTTTGCAATCTATTCCATGTAAAGTTTATGCTAAACTACCCTATTTTCTTAATTTTGAAATTAAAAAAAAAAATTAATTGAACAAAGCGAATGTTAGTACGATTTTTGAGCTATATTTTTACGAAAAAAGAGCGTATGCTATAGATTTTTTTTCATATGTTTACATTTTCCAGTCAAAAGGTTTAACAAGAACTTTGCTTCTTCACTATCGCTCTTTTTCTTTAGAATTTCACGTTATTTCATCGAACATACATTTTGAGCATCGAATACCCGTGCATCTGCGGTGTTTTATCTGCATAATTAATTTCCCGCGCGTGTTCCGTTTCGTTTTTTTATTACAAAAATATTAATACAAAGATTTAGTATTTAAATGGAATTTTTCGCTTGGTGTTTTTCAAAGTTTGTGAGTCAAACGGGAAACATTTTCTCTTATTGGCACGACCACTGACAGGTGACCACGATTTGACAGGTGACCAGATAATCGCTGTCAAAGTTTCAATACTAAAGACGTCTTTTCGCGACCGATGAAACCGCTTTGAAAACATGCGTAAAATGTTATTTTGGCGACGAAACGGTGACGTCACGGTTCAAAACATTTCAAAGGATTTTGAGGCCTCGGCCGTCGTTTCGTAATAATGAAAATAGGCTAAGGTTATCTGCCGGAGACAAAAAGAAAGGCTCACTTGTGGATCTAGGACATCTATTTTGAAAAATAACAAAAAAAACTACCAAATCCAGAAAACGAGAAGCCACACAAACACAGCTGATTAATGTCCTTCAATAATTGTCATTTTGGCGATCAGTGGCGTTGGTTCGAAACGGTGACGTTGCGGTTGAAACGGTGACGTATGTTTTCAAAATGTACTTAACTTAACCACGTCAAATTCAAATTGTCAACACCAGCATGACTTGCCGCCATTGTGCAAGCGACACGGGCATTCTTGGAGGTTGGAAGCCTGCACAAATATTTTAATTGATATCGGTTTATGTTGTAAAACGAGTATTAAATAATTCCAGTGTCGATTTCTTTTATTCACGCCGGTTAAAGGCCGGAGGCGACCGGATGTCGCCGCAAAATAAATTGGCCTGGACAGTAACTACGTGTGTGAGAAAAAATTGAAATATGATAATTGCTATACTTCTTGGAGGGATAGGTTTATCCTAGGCATCGACAATAAGTTATCCTAGACTTCGACGATAAGTTCACACCTTCAAGTGAGACAACTGAACTGAATGTTGGTGCCTTAGGGCTCGAAGTCCATTGTAAAGTGAAAACCAGATACAACATAATAACTTACGGAGACTAAAAGAAAGATAGGGCCGCGCAGGAACTACGTTCCTGTAGCGCATAGCGCATTGCGGCGGAGAGTGAAAGTAATGCTTGTGTTAAGTAAACACCTACCTTGCCCCGTCCTTCTCTTTCTATATGATCATGAAACAAAAACAGAACATTTTTCAATGTCGAAATATATTTCACACAATTTTAATTTAGTACCTGCCAGTTTTTGCCACCACTTGTCAAATCTGTCAAGCCTGGCAAGCGTTTATTTTTATTTTTATATTCAAATCAGGCTGGATGACTACCATTAAAGCTAGAAAGCATGGGACTATTTGAAGAGTGCCGAAAATTGAGGTTAAAATTTTGCGAACCAAATCCCTGAAGAAAATATTGTGATGATTTCTGCGGAGTTAAGCTAGAA
This sequence comes from Oxystoma pomonae, assembly GCA_963921995.1. Lineage (NCBI taxonomy): Eukaryota > Metazoa > Arthropoda > Insecta > Coleoptera > Brentidae > Oxystoma > Oxystoma pomonae. Next base: position 51,026,859 of record OY998171.1, on the reverse strand, counting down.
GAAAATAGGTTAGAATACAAGAAAAAAAGAGATATATTTTATACTGGGATTTTTTCCCAATTAATAAAAGAAAATAACATAATAAAATGTTGTTATTTTTAATATTTGATAACATTCCTCAACATAGTTATAACCCCCTCCCCCTATTTTAGATTTTTAAAGGGTCCAAAAAACTTTTTGTTAAGGTTTGTATAGAGCTAAAACCTTTCGCGACTGCATTGCTTTTTTAATGCTAAAAAGTATGGAAAAACTGCGCCTGTTAAGTTTTTTCATATCTTTTTATTAATAACTAAGTGCCTGTAAAAAATTCACCAAAAGAATATATGTATTTTATTATGCGTCTGGCTGTCGCCGACAAACAATGTTCCTCAAGTATAACACAGTATCGGATGTAGCTGAAGTTCTGAACGTTCAGTGAATGACAAGGCCTCTCACATTAAGAGGCTTGATCAAAAATTTTTCTAAAATACCTTAAAATGGCTCTTATAGTGGTTTCGTGCTATTGAAATGTAAATATTACTTGCTTAACTGCAAAATCAATTTACATATTTTGCTATTTATTTATAGTGTATAAGGACACTAAATCTGCAGCATAAGTTTTAACCACTCGAGTTGCTACTAACGGCGCATAACTCACCCAAACAATAAAACGCTAAATTTAATATAAAACTGTGATGCCCCTCCCAAAAACTGTTCGTGTTTCACCGGTTGCTAGGCCTAAGGTCACTAATATAGTGTTAATTTTAACCTCTAAAATGACTACGAAAAGTCAAGACACCCAAAAAATAGAACGCTACATTCAACATATGAACGTGATGCCCCTCCCCAAAAATTGTTTTTCTTTCACTACGTTAAGGTCACTAAATCTACAATATAAGTTTTATCTTTTGGAATTGCCATAAAGGGTGCAAACAAACAGTAAAACGCTAAATTCAGCATATGACCATGATGCCCCCAAAAATTGTTTTTTTTTCATCGTTTGCTAGACCTAAGGCCACTAAATCTACAGTATAAGTTTTATCTTTCGGAATTGCTATTAAGGGCGCAAAATGCACCTAAACAGTACAACGCTATATTCAACATATAACCGTGAGGTCCCTCCCCAAAAATCGGTTTTATTTCACCGTCCTCTCGGTCTAAGGTCACTAATCTTACAGTATAAGCTTTATCTTCCGGAAATGCTACTACCTCCCAAAAAATCGTTTTTCTTTCACCGTTTGCTTGGTCTAAGGTCACTAATCCTACAGTATAAGTTTTATCTTTCGGAATGGATACTAAGGCCGCAAAGGCACACAAACAGTAAAACGCTAAATTCATCATATGACCGTGATGCCCCTCCCCAAAAATAGTTGTCGTTCACCGTTTACTAGATCTAAGGTCACTAAATCTACGGTATAAGTTTTATATTCCGGAATTGATACTAAGGGTGCAAAACGCACCTAAACGGTACAACGCTAAATTCAGCATATGACCGTGATGCCCCTCCCCGAAAATCGTTTTTCTTTTACCGTTCGCTCGATCTAAGGTCACTAAATCTACGGTATAAGTTTTATCTTTCGGAATTGATACTAAGGGTGCAAAACGCATCTAAACGGTACAACGCTAAATTCAGCATATGACCGTGATGCCCCTCCCCAAAAATCGATTTTATTTCACCGTTCGCTCGATCTAAGGTCACTTATCCTACAGTATAAGTTTTATCTTCCGGAATTGCTACTAAGGCCGCAAAACGCACACAAATAGTAAAACACTAAATTCATCATATGACCGTGATGCCCCTCCCCAAATATCGTTGTCTTTCACCGTTTACTAGATCTAAGGTCACTGAATCTACGGTATAAGTTTTATATTCCGGAATTGATACTAAGGGTGCAAAACGCACCTAAACGGTACAACGCTAAATTCAGCATATGACCGTGATGCCCCTCCCCAAAAATCATTTTTCTTTCACCGTTCGCTCGATCTAAGGTCACTAATCCTACAGTATAAGTTTTATCTTCCGGAATTGCTACTAAGGCAGCAAAACGCACACAAATAGTAAAACACTAAATTCATCATATGACCGTGATGCCCCTCCCCAAAAATTAGTTTTCTTTTACCGTTCGCTCGGTCTAAGGTCACTAATCCTACAGTATAAGTTTTATCTTCCGGAATTGCTACTAAGGCCGCAAAACGCACACAAATAGTAAAACGCTAAATTCATCATATGACCATGATGCTCCTCCCCAAATATCGTTGTCGTTCACCGTTTACTAGATCTAAGGTCACTAAATCTACGGTATAAATTTTATCTTCCGGAATTGATACTAAGGGTGCAAAACGCACCTAAACGGTACAACACTAAATTCAGCATATGACCGTGATGCCCCTCCCCAAAAATCGTTTTGCTTTCACCGTTCGCTCGGTCTAAGGTCACTAATTTTACAGTATAAGTTTTATCTTCCGGAATTGCTACTAAGGCCGCAAAACGCACACAAATAGTAAAACACTAAATTCATCATATGACCGTGATGCCCCTCCCCAAAAATCGTTTTTCTTTCATCGTTCGCTCGATCTAAGGTGACTAATCCTACAGTATAAGTTTTATCTTCCGGATTACTGCCAAGGGCGCAAAACGCACAAAAACAGTAAAACGCTAAATTCAATATATAACCGTTTTGCCCGTCCCCAAAAATCGTTTTCCTTTCACTCTTTGCTGGGCTTAAGGTCACTAAATCTACTGTATAACTTTCATTCGCACGAATCGCTACTAAGGGCCCGAAACTCACCCAAACACTAAATTCAACATAAAACCCTCTTCAAAAATCGTTTTCCTGTCACTGTTTGCTGGGCCTAAAGCCAATAAATCTACAGTATAAGTTTTTATTTGCCGGAATTGCTAGTAAGGGCGTAAAAAGCACCTGAAGGCCCTTCCAAAAAATTAGTTTTCTTTAACCGTTCGCTCTAAGTTTTAACTTCCGGAATTTCTACTAGGGGTGCAGAACGCACCCAACCCGTAAAACGCTAAATTTAACATATGACCATGGTGCCCTTCCCAAAAATTTATTTCAGATAATATTTTAGGTAGTAGAATTACAATTGCATTCTTCCAAGAATCAGGACATTTTGGGAGATAACATATCTGAACCTGTAGCATTACTTTTTATGGACATCAAAGCTTTCCTGACTTCGAGCTCTGTTACTTCATTAAAAGAAAATATTAAATTTCGGTTTAATTTATTATTTTTATACTTATTAAGAAGGATTTTTGTAATTTCTAACTGTAAGTGAATTTCATGTGGTTGTAGAACAATTTTTTCGTCCAAAAAGTCCAAAAAGGCCCTTTTTTCAGATTTTATTTACTGTTTACTTTTTTACAATTTTTATAATATTCCCAACGGGCGGGTTCTTTGGTTCTGAAATCACTTAAGGGACGTCTCTTATAGCCATCATAATCATGGGGCTAGTGGTTTGGTTATATGTAAGCATTTTAATGGTGCACACTTAACAAAAACAAAATTTAATTATTATTAAAAAAATCTACCATTTTGTTCAAAACATTAAATTCAAAGATCAGATTCCAATATATAGTAGAAAGAATTTGTTTATATTCCTGAAATGAAAACTGCGAAAATCCCTATATTTATGATATTTTATTTCGGTAGGTAATTATTTTTTAAATTACAAACAATTTCACAGTGATCCTTTAGTCTATATCTTATTTAATTTAATTTAATGTTTGGGTGTTACTTTTTACAAAACAATGAAATTAAAATTATAATAAAAGAACTATAGAAAAAACTAAAAAAAGAAAGAAAGAGAGAAAAAAATTAAACACAAAGTATAATACATCAGAAATTTCTAACCACTTACTGAAGTCGTGCATGGCAACAAGGATGTATTGATTGCCTTTCTCAGTCTCGTTGAATGGCCCAGCAACATCAGTTGCTCTACATTCAAAAGGCAGCCCAACATTATACTGTTTCATTTGGGGTCTTGATCTAGTTTTATGTCCTTGACTTGCCGCGCACCATCTTTTCACGTCTTGTTGATTCCAAGATGAGCTCTAGTTTTCGTGTACGTCCTCTAGTACTTGAGAAACTCTACTTCTAGAAACTATTAATTTTGATGAATTATTTTCCATGCGTACTTTCCCAGATATTTTTCAACAGACCATTATCCACTCACAGTGAATTCCATTGTGGCTTCAACTATGTCCTTATCTTCCAGTTGGGCGGATCGAAATTGTTACGAAGCCCATTCTTTATTGGTGTCACAAGTAGTTCTCCGCACCTAAGTAATTCCTTCTTTTTGGTCTATCTTTCTGCAAGGTCTTCTTGATGGAGCATATGCATTGTTATGCATCTTTCCAGATCGGTATTTTACATTAAAGTTATATTTCTGTAGCTTCTCTATTCACCTTGTTACCTGTGCCTCAGGTTGTTTAATTCCTAGATGCCACTTGAGTGCCGCATGAGCGGTTATTATTAGGAATTTATGTCCATATAGATATTTGTGGAAATGTTGATAGAAATTTTACTATTGCCGGAGTTCCTTTCGTGTTACACAATAATTTCGTTTTAGCTTGGAAAAATTGCGTCCAATATATTCGATGACTCTCTCTTCTTCATCCTGGATTTGCCAAAGTACTGCTTTAATACCAAAATTGCTTGCATCCGTGTCCAGAAGAATAAATCGTCCTTATTGTTGAGGGTAACTTAAAACCGGAGCGCTTTTAACTTTCTGAAAGCTTAATCACTCGGTATTCTAGTAATAGACTATACCTGGTCTTTAGTGAGTCTATCTAATGGAGCGGCTATGTTGGCAAAACCTTCTACGAATCATCGGTAGTATGCACATAGACCCAGAAAGATAAATCAGTCGATTTCCGTATCGTAATTTAATAATTACCTAAAGTTTGTACATAATCTACAAATAAACTTTTTATTTAGTAGATTTAGTGACCTTAGATCTAGTAAACGGTGAACGACAACGGTATTTGGGGAGGGGCATCACGGTCATATGATGAATTTAGCGTTTTATTATTTGTGTGCGTTTTGCGGCCTTAGTAGCAATTCCGGAAGATAAAACTTATACTGTAGGATTAGTGACCTTAGATCGAGCGAACGGTGAAAGAAAAACGATTTTTGGGGAGGGGCATCACGGTCATATGCTGAATTTAGCGTTGTACCGTTTAGATGCGTTTTGCACCCTTAATATCAATTCCGGAAGATAAAACTTATACTGTAGGATTAGTGACCTTAGATCGAGCGAACGGTGAAAGAAAAACGATTTTTGGGGAGGGGCATCACGGTCATATGCTGAATTTAGCGTTGTACCGTTTAGATGCGTTTTGCACCCTTAATATCAATTCCGGAAGATAAAACTTATACTGTAGGATTAGTGACCTTATTTCTAGTAAAGGGTGAACGACAACGATATTTGGGGAGGGGCATCACGGTCATATGATGAATTTAGCGTTTTACTATTTGTGTGCGTTTTGCGGCCTTAGTAGCAATTCCGGAATATAAAACTTATACTGTAGGATTAGTGACCTTAGATCGAGCGAACGGTGAAAGAAAAACGATTTTTGGGGAGGGGCATCATGGTCATATGCTGAATTTAGCGTTGTACCGTTTAGATGCGTTTTGCACCCTTAGTATCAATTCCGGAAGATAAAACTTATATGGTCGATTTAGTGACCTTAAATCTAGTAAAGGGTGAAAGACAACGATATTTGGGGAGGGGGATCACGGTCATATGATGAATTTAGCGTTTTACTATTTGTGTGCGTTTTGCGGCCTTAGTAGCTATTCCGGAAGATAAAATTTATACCGTAGATTTAGTGACCTTAGATCTAGTAAACGGTGAACGACAACGATATTTGTGTGCGTTTTGCGGCCTTAGTAGCAATTCCGGAAGATAAAACTTATACTGTAGGATTAGTGACCTTAGACTGAGCGAACGGTAAAAGAAAACTAATTTTTGGGGAGGGGCATCACGGTCATATGCTGAATTTAGCGTTGTACCGTTTAGATGCGTTTTGCACCCTTAGTATCAATTCCGGAAGATAAAACTTATACTGTAGGATTAGTGACCTTAGATCGAGCGAACGGTGAAAGAAAAACGATTTTTGGGGAGGGGCATCACGGTCATATGTTGAATTTAGCGTTGTACCGTTTAGATGCGTTTTGCACCCTTAGTATCAATTCCGGAAGATAAAACTTATACGGTCGATTTAGAGACCTTAGATCTAGTAAACGGTGAACGATAACGATATTTGGGGAGGGGCATCACGGTCATATGATGAATTTAGCGTTTTACTATTTGTGTGCGTTTTGCGGCCTTAGTAGCAATTCCGGAAGATAAAACTTATACTGTAGGATTAGTGACCTTAGATCGAGCGAAAGGTGAAAGAAAAACGATTTTTGGGGAGGGGCATCACGGTCATATACTGAATTTAGCGTTGTACCGTTTAGATGCGTTTTGCACCCTTAGTATCAATTCCGGAAGATAAAACTTATACGGTCGATTTAGTGACCTTAAATCTAGTAAAGGGTGAACGACAACGACATTTGGGGAGGGGGATCACGGTCATATGATGAATTTAGCGTTTTACTATTTGTGTGCGTTTTGCGGCCTTAGTAGCAATCCGGAAGATAAAATTTATACCGTAGATTTAGTGACCTTAGATCTAGTAAACGGTGAAAGACAACGATATTTGGGGAGGGGCATCATGGTCATATGATGAATTTAGCGTTTTACTATTTGTGTGCGTTTTGCGGCCTTAGTAGCAATTCCGGAAGATAAAACTTATACTGTAGGATTAGTGACCTTAGACCGAGCGAACGGTAAAAGAAAACTAATTTTTGGGGAGGGGCATCACGGTCATATGATGATTTAGTGTTTTACTATTTGTGTGCGTTTTGCGGCCTTAGTAGCAATTCCGGAAGATAAAACTTATACTGTAGGATTAGTGACCTTAGATAGAGCGAACGGTGAAAGAAAAACGATTTTTGGGGAGGGGCATCACGGTCATATGCTGAATTTAGCGTTGTACCGTTTAGATGCGTTTTGCACCCTTAGTATCAATTCCGGAAGATGAAACTTATACGGTCGATTTAGTGACCTTAAATCTAGTAAAGGGTGAACGACAACGATATTTGGGGAGGGGCATCACGGTCATATGATGAATTTAGCGTTTTACTATTGGTGTGCGTTTTGCGGCCTTAGTAGCAATTCCGGAAGATAAAACTTATACTGTAGGATTAGTGACCTTAGACCGAGCGAACGGTAAAAGAAAACTAATTTTTGGGGAGGTGGCATCACGGTCATATGATGAATTTAGTGTTTTACTATTTGTGTACGTTTTGCGGCCTTAGTAGCAATTCCGGAAGATAAAACTTATACTGTAGGATTAGTGACCTTAGACCGAGCGAACGGTAAAAGAAAACTAATTTTTGGGGAGGGGCATCACGGTCATATGATGAATTTAGTGTTTTACTATTTGTGTGCGTTTTGCGGCCTTAGTAGCAATTAGTCATATGATGAATTTAGCGTTTTACTATTTGTGTCCGTTTTGCGGCCTTAGTAGCAATTCCGGAAGATAAAACTTATACTGTAGGATTAGGATTAGTTAGGATTAGTGACCTTATCGACAAAATCGATTTTTTGGGGAGGGGCATCACGGTCATATGCTGAATTTAGCGTTGTACCGTTTAGATGCGTTTTGCACCCTTAGTATCAATTCCGGAAGATAAAACTTATACCGTAGGTTTAGTGACCTTAGATCGAGCGAACAATAAAAGAAAAACGATTTTCGGGGAGGGGCATCACGGTCATATGCTGAATTTAGCGTTGTACCGTTTAGGTGCGTTTTGCACCCTTAGTATCAATTCCGGAATATAAAACTTATACTGTAGATTTAGTGACCTTAGAACTAGTAAACGGTGAAAGAAAATAATTTTTGGAGAGGGGCACCACGGTCATATGATGAATTTAGCGTTATACTGATAAAGCTTATACTGTAAGATTAGTGACCTTAGACCGAGAGGACGGTGAAATAAAACCGATTTTTGGGGAGGGGCCTCACGGTTATATGTTGAATATAGCGTTGTACTGTTTAGGTGCATTTTGCGCTTTTAATAGCAATTCCGAAAGATAAAACTTATACTGTAGATTTAGTGGCCTTAGGTCTAGCAAACGATGAAAAAACAACAATTTTTGGGGGCATCATGGTCATATGCTGAATTTAGCGTTTTACTGTTTGTTTGCACCCTTTATGGCAATTCCAAAAGATAAAACTTATATTGTAGATTTAGTGACCTTAGCGTAGTGAAAGAAAAACAATTTTTGGGGAGGGGCATCACGTTCATATGTTGAATGTAGCGTTCTATTTTTTGGGTGTCTTGACTTTTCGTAGTCATTTTAGAGGTTAAAATTAACACTATATTAGTGACCTTAGGCCTAGCAACCGGTGAAACACGAACAGTTTTTGGGAGGGGCATCACAGTTTTATATTAAATTTAGCGTTTTAGTGTTTGGGTGAGTTATGCGCCGTTAGTAGCAACTCGAGTGGTTAAAACTTATGCTGCAGATTTAGTGTCCTTATACACTACAAATAAATAGCAAAATATGTAAATTGATTTTGCAGTTAAGCAAGTAATATTTACATTTCAATAGCACGAAACCACTATGAGAGCCATTTTAAGGTATTTTAGAAAAATTTTTGATCAAGCCTCTTAATGTGAGAGGCCTTGTCATTCACTGAACGTTCAGAACTTCAGCTACATAGTATCGGTCACTCTCGCGTAGCTATTACTTTCTTTATGGTGAAAACTAAAAACTTAACTCAAAATTATCAATCAACTTTTTTGTCAGTTTTTGATTGGAAATGATTTGAAAAGTACAAAATGGGTAATCATTAAAGAAATTAATATTTGTCATTTTGACAGCGCTCATTTAATGGCTGTAAAAATGGTTACCTAACAATTTTAAATTCAGCGTTGTCAAATTAATAGGTTTTACTGCTTTGCTCGTTTACTACGTTTATACGCACCTAAAACCGCTTTTATATAAGCACGGTCTTAAATAAAATCGCTTTCTCCGATGGTTTATAATACGTTCTTCATTCAGTTTAAAAAGTCAGTTATGAATTATTCAAACGAGTGATTTGATACACCAAATTAAGTCAGATAAAAAAAACATTTTTGTTTGAATATCTTTTGGATGTATCTGTCCGATTTTGATAATTCTGACTTTTTGAAAAGCCAAAGCTTTAAAATTTAGGAATTTTATGTGAAATTTTTTTTGGTCTAATTGAATTTGGTTCACCAAACTCACTCATTTGAACAATTCATAACTTTCTTATTTAATACCCGATGTTAACAAGCGATACATCAGTACACATGGGAAAGATAAAGCTCCATACGCAAAAGTTTAGGTCTTCATCAGTGATGCACATAAAATTTTGCAGGGTTGGATTTTCATAAATTGTCAATATTTTCAATATATATTAAAATAGGAAAAAAAAATATTTTAAGTAGTGGAAAGTTAAAAAAAAGTCCTGTTTTTATTGTGCTACCCTATATATGTGTATTAGTAAAATTTCCTGGTCGACATTATTTTGACAGCACCGCCCCCAAAAAACTCTGGCCGGATAACACGAACGTAGGTTTCGGATAGCCCTGGCAAGCAAGACGAGCGCCGCCTAACCTCAATCTTGCCAAAATAGTCAGTCCTGGGGGCTAATTCTTGAATCTCAAGAGAAGGAACGATCCTTCAAGAGAAGGGATCAATCTCGGGGAATGGTTCCATCTCCCGAAAATAAGGCGATTTTTTTTAAAGATCTTAAATACCGATCTTTGGCTTTGGACTGGGAGCGCGAACATTATAAAATGGAATAAGTGATCACCGCTCAAGAATACGAACTGCGAACAAATTTATGTCGTTCCTAGCTCAAGAATTAGGGCCCTGATTAGAATAACTGTGTTTTCTTCCTTACAGTTAGATAAGAGCACTTAAACTTGAAGAAAATTTAAGTAAAACTTTCTTGAAAAATGCGATGATTTGTTCCAGTAATTCCATAACACACTAAAAATTCTCGCTAGGCGCTTTCAACGAACGTCAGAGCACCAACCAATTGCATGATGTTCTGTCATTCGTTTTGGGAAACCCTTAGCGTTTTTAAATGCGAGAATACAGGTTCTGGGTCATCTACAGTAGATTACGCAAGTTCAAGTTCCTGACAAAAAAGTGGAGAAAAAGACGAAAAATAATACCGCTAGTTTTAATCAAATTTGCCGCTCTTGTACACCGGTAGGCGTGCTTGGCCAACCATGCAGAACGTATAAAACTAAAAAAAAATTGTAAAAAGGTGTAAATTCTCTACCGTCATTTAAATATCGAGTTATGCGCCTATAAAGAAAGTGCTCTTATGTTAGTGACGTATTTGTTGTTTGTGATTTGAATCAAATATGAGTGTCTCTATGATGCCTTTAAACTTGTTTTGCCACCTTTTTTCCAGGCGCCACGTGTTTAGTAGTGCGGACTCTATAGTAAAACCTGGCATACCCACTAACCCCCCCTCTTTTCTGCGATGGCTACAGGGTTGCGTTCCGTTCTTAATGCCTTTTCATTTGTTTCGTTTGTTTCATAGGTACGTTTGTGCGCTTTTTTTATAAATGTCCTGTTCCTTTCCAGTTTTATTTCCTGCCCAGCATTTTTATGACAAGGTGACAAAAATTGTGTTCTGTTGTCTTTGTTTATACGGGCTTCCTTTTATATAAGGACGATTTGAAAATTTTGTCGTGTAGCTCCACCTAGAAAAAAAGAATTACTTCAATCAAAACAAATTGCTTTGGTTCAAGAAAAAATTTGCTTTCATGCACGAGAATATTTTCTTAACAAAAAAAAAAAATTGTATTGAACTAGTGATTTTTGTTGAAAATAAAGATTGCATTACTCGAAGAAAATTAATTTGTCTTGAATGAAAATATATAGACATAGCTTTAAAAAAATATCTCGGTTTAAAACAATTGGCCAGCAATAACATCTTGCGCTAAAAACATTATTTTCTTGTTTTGAAATAGATTTGTTTCACCTGAAGAAAATTGGAAAAAAAACTTGAAGGGAATAAATTTACGCACGTTTTAAGGTTACAAAGGATTGAACTTTTCATGCGTGATTGAGATTATGCTATTGTTTTTTTTATGTTTGAATGTGTATTTTCTTTTTATTTACGGCTTGAAGCACTTTTTTGATTTTTTTGCCAAATAACCTAAAATATCTTTCTAAGGCCACCGATTCAGATGTTTGAATATTTCGAACTGGTAACCTTAGAAAGACATTTTAGCTTACTCGGTAGTTACTTAGTTTTTACAAAATGTGCCTTCCATGAGCTGAGGTCACTGACAGAAAAAAAAGATTATCTCTACCCTTAAATGTTCATAACTTTGGTTTCTGTAAACCGGCTTTGATGAAATAAAGTCTATGTACACTTCCCGACACATAAAACGCATACAGCAGAAGTTAGGCACATGTCTATGTATTAAAAATTTTGCTTGCTTATTGTTATCGACTTTTGTAGGTTAGCGCTTTTAGACAATATAAACAAATTTTCTTAAGGAGACTGAAAGCATTTTTACCGATATTTACTGGTTCTATAGTTTTAAGGTTGCTGTAACGAAATATAAACATAATTTTTATTATAAATTTTTATTATAAATAAAGCAACCCAATAAAATTTTGGCGGAACTAGAAGAAGGTTGGCCTCTTCGTCAAATAGCCGGTCAAAATGGATCAAACAAGTCCACTATAGTGCGACTAAAAGGAAAATACAAAGAAGAAAGAACTGGAAGGATTTGGGTTAAGAAAGGTCAATATACATAAACAGGAGCAGTTTTATAAACAACAAAATATTGAAAACAAATAGAAATAAAAAACCTATCGATAAACAAAAGTCAAAAATATTAACTTCAGTATCTGGTCATTGCCAAATGTGCTTGAATAAGTTTTTCTAAAGGCCTTGGCATGGCGTCTGCTGCTAACTTTTCAAATAAATTTGGATTTTCTTCAACGATCTCTGCATAAACTCTTACAATTAGCCCCATCAAATGGTTAGCATTTCGTGGACGAATATTAAATTTTGATAACTTTGTTGCAATGAGCTCCCATACGTTCTCGATGGGATTAAAAAATTTTTCATCGGTAAAAGCTACCTGTCGCCAAAATTCGTTTTTTCTGTATCGAAAAAGTAATCTGGCTTGCTTTTTTTCTTTACTTAGCCGTATCTTTTTAGCTGCAACACGACATCTCAGCCTCGACTTCTTTATTCGTCTTAGTGCAGTTCTTACCGTAGCGTAACAGGAAAATGAACTGTTAATTTTGCTTCTCTGGCCGTGGAAAATGGGTGTTCTTCCAGGAAATTAGTGACTTGCTGATCCTGTTGGAGTGTGCTGACTTTGGTCAAGCCAGTTCCTTCCTTTCGTCGTACAGATCCTTCTTCTTTGTATTTTCTTTTTAGTCTTACTATAGTGGACTTGTCTGGTCCATAATGATCGGCAACCTGAACAACAGACCAACCAACACCTGCTTAACTAAAAAGCCAGTTAACTCTTTTTCGATTTAGTATCCTTTAGCCTATTATAGCGGTCATGTGGACACCCAACTGACAGAAAATCCATGTTTTACCTGTCAATTTGGTTATAAAAATGGCGGCAATCTTTGGCTAAAGGGCACTGAAGAGATAAGAGTTAACTGGCTTTATAGTTGAGAACGGTGTTGGATCAACTCCCATCTAATTTTGATAAAATTTAGTTATCGAATTCCGATAGCTGTCATGACATTTTTGAGTTGGACAAGTCTGTGAAAACCAAACATAACAATGAGTGGACAGAACACGTTGCTAAATCGTAATATCATATAAAATCGGCGTATGCGTTTTATGTGTCGCGAAGTGTACTGCCCAGGTCTCTTAAGGAATGCTGAAAATAAATAAGCGGACAAACATATTACAGAATAAGTCGCTCAGGACAATAGAGATATGTCAGTGTCATCGATTCTCTTTAGCTATCCCTATCTAATGTGGCAAGTTGCATGTAACAAAATTTGAAAAAAGTGTTATGCGGAAGATTTTACCCATCAATAGTTTTAAGGAACTGTTTATTTAAATTTAAATTTAACAAAATACAGTTAATACTATAGCTTTGACACGCTAAGAAGTTTTAAGGATTAAAACGAATGTAAAAATTTGCCTCTTGATTTTTAGACGTACATGAATTTGCAGAATTTTATTCGTTTACGGTTTAATGTTTATTTTGGGGCTGTATTAGCTGCATTACATAATCTGCAATGTAAAATTCACATTAATAAATAACAACCTCCTAAGTTTTGTTACCCCACTCTTCAAGAACTAATTTTTGCTGAGTCGACTATAATAGGCACAAATCTTTTTAAATCAGTTTTAACAAAAACTTTGTTAAAAATTACTGGTATAGGATGGGAGATTTATACATTCATATTCATAGTATTTTGAGATTAGTAGATTGGTACCTATATCATTCAAATTTAGCTTTTTATCCAAAACGGCTTTGCGGTAATTAAAGTTAATTTTTCGTGCGGTAGGTAAATAGTATTTAAGTATGCCCAAATTTTTATTCGATTTTTTATTGTTTTGGAGGATACCGCAAAGTTGTAGATAAAATATTGTATCTAACTAAATGATTACAAAAGTTGCCCTTGGCTCGTTTTTCAATCTTCATTTCCATTGGATAAAAACCTATTTACCACACTTTTATAATGCCTCATATACAACCTTGCGGTAACTAAGGTTTACCGCATGATTTTTCGTACGGTATTTAATAGTTACCGCACGGCCCAAGTTATTATTTGATTTTCTTTCTTTCTTACTTTGGGGCGTACCGCTAGGTTGTGGATAGAATGCTAATACGTGACGTAAGATTTTTAATGTCCTTACCTTAGATAAACTACTTCAAGATATCTAATGCTGACGGAGAATTTAATTATATAATTATCTGAGAAATCTTGGGACCTAATTTTCGAAGCCGCCGTTTAGAATAATATGGAATTTATTCCAACTCACTGTTTTGGTTTTGTCGGGTGTTGGCAAATTTTATAAATATACAGTGGTTATTATTTGCTAAGGAGTTTTCGTTGGATTAGGTATCTTTTTATTTTTTTAATCTAAGGCTCGTTTTGCCCACTTCATTTGCGTTTGGTAAAGGCCTACTGACGAGACCAATTATTAATTAAATATAACATTCGGACTCTTATGAATAACCATAATGTATAATTCATAATCATATCCATACCAAAAATATTTAAAAAGCGGTTAAACCATAGCAATGATACTGTCTATCGAATTTCCTTCTGCGTAGCAATGAGGCAATCAAAACTTTATTTAAATTTTATAATTTTTTAAAATTTGTAATAATAAACGCTTTTTTTGCTTTGAATAACAACAGCACGGAATTCTGCAAATAATGCATCCTAATAACCTAGGAGCCAATATGAAAAAAAAAGTTTTCTGAATTTCTCTACAACTTACATGTTTTGGTTGTTAAGAGAACGCAGTCTCCTGAATGGCTGCTTGCTCACCGGTTGAAATAAAGGAGTAAACGTTCCTAACTTGAAGTTTAAGAACAGACGCCTAGCTAATTAATTAGGCCCAAATGACGAGTTGTTGCCGAACTTGATTCGGTATTGTGGGCATCTAGTAAGTTGTTTTCTGTTATCTAGTTTATTTTCCATAAACGGTGGTAAAAAGTTTTCATACACATGCTTCACTAAGTAGGTTATCATTTTCAGGAAAAGAGATGCTACTCGTTTATATTGTTTTCGTGTTGGACTCATTTAAAAGCCTTGAGATACTATAACGGCCCTGCAGCAGCCAAAAACTCTTCTGGACGCGATTAGACTGCGTCAGGCATGCCTTTGGCCTTGCACAGGAACAACCCTGATTTTTATATTATTTCCTTTATTTGACGACGAAAGTTGTTTGCTTATGTTATGCTTCATACGCCAGGTACAGTCCTATGTTACCCTGATGATTGCTAACAAGGATGAAACAGGCCTGTAGGTTTCTGGACTATTCATTAGATCATTGAAATGAATGTCCGTTAGCCACGAACATTTTCTTTGTTCTTCAAAGTCATTATTGTTACACATTTTGGGACACCTCTCAAATAGCATTTTTCCGTCTTCCTACTAGGATTAGTTTTGTACGGCATCTAACGTCAAAGGGAGTATAAAATATAGTTAGTTGACGACTTTAGTGGTTTAAGTCAAGGATTATACTTTATCTTTCGTTGTTACGACGTCTTAGCTTGTATAGAAGGAGCCGTTGTGTGTAGTCTAGTGCAGATTCCCGATAACGCTTCGACGTCATTAAGGAGAACGTTGGCATGTAGTAAGACGGTAGCCCGACGTCTGAAATTGTAGTAAAGTTTTCTGACGACGGTCCAACGTCTGTGCTGCCAACGTTGCAATCAGTAAAAACTACGACTTCCGGGATGCGATAAATGTACCCAATGTATGTTTGATGATAATATTTGATCTACACCTGACGGTTTTTCTACGTTCGAGTTTGGAATCCAACCCAAACTAGAGCAAATTAGATTTCCTTTTTGTATTTTTGTGCGTGCGGTACATTTTTGTAACTAATAATGCCAAAGAAAAACCAATTCAAATATTATACCGCGTTCTACAGAAATCTAGAAGCTCAACTTTAAACTTACCTTAACTAGGCCTTAAAGCACTTTACCACAACCCGTTGTGTGTTGTGTATCACTTACGTTGATCACTTAGCGTCTTATGTATAAACGTGGTTGAAAAAATATAAAACGGATGAAAATATGAAAGGCAGTTGGAAAAGGTGCAAAAATTGTCACAAAATTTTGTAGGTTAGAATTTTTGGCATTCTGTTAAAACTACTTGCTGGGTCTTGTTCCGATATCGGACAGACGTAGTGGAGGAATCTTTTTTGGAAGCAAAGTTCCCTAAACAGATTAAGTTAACCAAACCCACCAGGGGGCTTATTCTTGAAGTTCGTAGGAAAGATCGCACGGGAACGGTCCTCTCCCCGATAGGTTTCGGATAACTCGTGATCGCTTCAAAGCCTATTATTGGTCGATATCAGGGAGAGGACCGTTCCCGTGCGATCTTTTCTACGAAATTTAATAATAAGCTCCCAGATCGAGTCAAACTTACAAGGCTGGCGACATCTAGGATCTTGCAGTGGCGTCACTGTAGATGAAACCATTGTTTCGCCAGAACTGGCGACCGATTAAGTAAACAAAAATTCACTAGGGGTCAAATTTGGAAAATAAAACTGGACTCTCAGTAGAAATCGGGCAAGTTTACTGGAATTCTCTGACGTAGTCATCTTTTCCTTGTGGTAGTTATAGATAAATAATAAAGCCCATCGGAGATTTTGTATTTTTGTGTGAAAAAGCTCGCACAAGTTATAGGTCTCAATGTTTTCGCACCGCAGGCGATGATTTGTGATAAAATTATACTAAAAATTTCATTTTTGACTTAAATGCCACAGGCGAAAATTTATAAGAAAATTTCCCAAAAAATGCCATTTTTGACACAAAATAAAACTAAAATTGTAAATATCAATGTTGTTATAGAGCCACAGGCGAAGATTTTCGCAAATTTATGCAAAAAGTACTTAAAATTTTTGATTTTTGTAATATTCTTCTAAATTATTTAGCGGAAAAGAAAATGCAAAAGTGTTTATTTTTATTTATTACCAATTTTTCTAAATTATGGTAAATTGGGTGGTCATTACCGAGGATGGGAATCATGCCAAAATTTTGATGGAATCTGGTAATATATGGTGCTTCTGGCAACACTGACAACGACAGATAATTTCAGTCGCGCTTATGTGCCAGACGTTACGGCTCAAGCGGAGGAAATCCTGTCGATGGCCCTCTCTGTGTGAATGATCGAAACCAAGAAAATACCTATTGAAGTTAGCAGTAGATGGAGGTAGCATCTATCCTGTCATTTGTATGTAGACGAAAACTGTGTGGCAAGTTTTTTCGTTAGATTTGCAGTGTACACAGCCATCTTCCGTTTGTTTATTAGTTAGCTTCCAGACTATACTACGGCTAACCATAGCTTTATTACAAGAGAGAAGAGATTAACAAAGAAGAAGTTAAAAAACCTCCAAATCAGTTACCTCAACCGAAAAGAAACTAAAAAACAAAAGATCAAAAGATCTTGGGTGGAAATTCTCGTTATTTCCACCCAAGATCTTTTGATCTTTTGTTTTTTAGAGAAGAGATTGTAACGCCACATCATGGCATAAAATAAGGTGTTTCAAATTTAAATTATAACCATCTTCGTATAGGTGAGCAGAAACGAATATTAAAAAGTCATTATAACAATGCATGGGTTTGCCCGATTAATGACTTCATTCTTTGATGCCTTGGACCTTCGACTGATTTGTTTTGATTCTCGAAAATTTTAATCCGTGTCATTTCACGAATATCTGCTGTATCCTAAATTTTGATTGAGGGTTTCTAATAGAATATAATAAAATAAATACAATTGCTATAATAAAATAAAATTAAAAAAATATTTTCTTCTAAAAATTCAAATTAGTTAAATGTATATATATATATATTAAAACAAAAAAATTATTTTGAAAAACATTTGGGGCAGAATTTTTGTTTAAAGTTAATTGCAATAAGCAATTTATCAAATATTAGCAGCTGTGTACTAAACGAAACACTCAATCACATTTTACTTTCTGCGATGTCGTTTATGATCCATGCCTTACTCTGAAGATAAACAAAGAATTCAAAAAGTTCAAAAAAGCTGTCTACGCCTCACTTTTGGCTTGACATGTCTGCTAGAAGAAAACTGCATTCTGCATGTTTATTTCACAAAATAATTTTCAACACAACTTCACCGTACTTAAACAAAAAAATAAAACATAGAACTGACATTTACAATCTCGGTATATGACTTAGAGGTAGACTTGCTATCCCGTTTCATCGTAAAACTATTTTTCAACGCTCCTTTTCTTATAATATTTGTAAAGTCTACAATGATATTCCTAGTTTTATAAAAGAACTTAAGCCTACACAATTTAAAAAAGCCTATCGTCGTTATCTTCTTAATCTTGAATAACAAGTAAAAATTAATTTATTTTATTACTTAATAAATAAAATTATGGCGTCTCTTTTATTTGACTTATATTAATACTTTTGAACCAAATAATACTGAACCTATTAAAATCATAATTTCCTATTTTTTTTGCAATGTAAAAATTTCTTGGATATATACCTATCTCTCTGCAGTTAAACTAATGTAAATCTATCTACCCAAATTTTTTTTTATCAGAGCTAAAATTTAATATCAGTTTTCATAAAATTAGAAAGTTATAACATTATGAAATACAAATAGATATATACTGCCTTTTTAGTCCTTTTGTGGAATTCTTTTATACAGTTTTTTGTAATAATTGTTATGCCACAATAAAAGTTTATTTATTTATTTATTTATTTATTTATTTATTTATTTATTTATTTATTTATTTATTTATTTATTTATTTATTTATTTATTTATTTATTTATTTATTTATTTATTTATTTATTTATTTATTTATTTATTTATTTATTTATTTATTTATTTATTTATTTATTTATTTATTTATTTATTTATTTATTTATTTATTTATTTATTTATTTATTTATTTATTTATTTATTTATTTATTTATTTATTTATTTATTTATTTATTTATTTATTTATTTATTTATTTATTTATTTATTTATTTATTTATTTATTTATTTATTTATTTATTTATTTATTTATTTATTTATTTATTTATTTATTTATTTATTTATTTATTTATTTATTTATTTATTTATTTATTTATTTATTTATTTATTTATTTATTTATTTATTTATTTATTTATTTATTTATTTATTTATTTATTTATTTATTTATTTATTTATTTATTTATTTATTTATTTATTTATTTATTTATTTATTTATTTATTTATTTATTTATTTATTTATTTATTTATTTATTTATTTATTTATTTATTTATTTATTTATTTATTTATTTATTTATTTATTTATTTATTTATTTATTTATTTATTTATTTATTTATTTATTTATTTATTTATTTATTTATTTATTTATTTATTTATTTATTTATTTATTTATTTATTTATTTATTTATTTATTTATTTATTTATTTATTTATTTATTTATTTATTTATTTATTTATTTATTTATTTATTTATTTATTTATTTATTTATTTATTTATTTATTTATTTATTTATTTATTTATTTATTTATTTATTTATTTATTTATTTATTTATTTATTTATTTATTTATTTATTTATTTATTTATTTATTTATTTATTTATTTATTTATTTATTTATTTATTTATTTATTTATTTATTTATTTATTTATTTATTTATTTATTTATTTATTTATTTATTTATTTATTTATTTATTTATTTATTTATTTATTTATTTATTTATTTATTTATTTATTTATTTATTTATTTATTTATTTATTTATTTATTTATTTATTTATTTATTTATTTATTTATTTATTTATTTATTTATTTATTTATTTATTTATTTATTTATTTATTTATTTATTTATTTATTTATTTATTTATTTATTTATTTATTTATTTATTTATTTATTTATTTATTTATTTATTTATTTATTTATTTATTTATTTATTTATTTATTTATTTATTTATTTATTTATTTATTTATTTATTTATTTATTTATTTATTTATTTATTTATTTATTTATTTATTTATTTATTTATTTATTTATTTATTTATTTATTTATTTATTTATTTATTTATTTATTTATTTATTTATTTATTTATTTATTTATTTATTTATTTATTTATTTATTTATTTATTTATTTATTTATTTATTTATTTATTTATTTATTTATTTATTTATTTATTTATTTATTTATTTATTTATTTATAGTTGTCCAGAACTTCGTGGAGTGTTTAAAATTATATCTTTTCCCCTATCTGTCCGCCTCACGCTTCGTACTCTCAAGATAATTTCATTTTTTTTTGTTTATATGGGGTGTGCCTTGATATCAAGCTACGCACCTCATAAAAAAAATTAAGTTATCCTGAGAGTAGGCAATTTTCTAGAAGGGGACGAAATTAGTACATAATTAGTAGCAAATTATGGTATAATTATTTTTTTGCAATCTCTTTCCTAGGCAGAGAGGGGTGTGCCTTGATATCAAGCTACACACCCCATAAAAAAAAATGAAGTTATCTTGAGAGTAGGCAATATTCTAGAAGGGGATGAAATTAGTACATAATTAGTAGCAAATTCTGGCATAGTCACTTTTGGTCGAATCTCTTTTCTAAGCAGAGGGTGGTGTATATCAAGCTACACACCCCATAACACATAAACAAAAATCTTAGGACCCGATGGTTTTTGTAAACGAAAAGTACCCTTCTTTAAGAGTACATAATTAGTACAAAATTATGACATATCAACTTTCATTAAATCTGTCCACTAAGCATTGGGGGGGGGGGGGGTGCAGCTTAGCGCCAAGCGACACCCCCCCCTTTTAAGTGCGAATACTTCCGTTATTCAATAAGTACAATTTTTTTTTTAAAGGAGACTAAATTAGTACATAATTAGTACATAATTTTTACAATATTCAAATTGAGTTTCGTTCGAACACGCAAATCTTTTTTGGATTGATCTCGGATTGGTCGGGAGCGGTTTTTGAGAGTAGATCGGAAACTCTATAAGTTAAAACCTCCTTCATCTAGTGTTAATAATTTACCGACACTCATTTAACTAAGAACAGTAAATAGAAAATATCCTACTTTTCTACCAAAATTATTTTTTCTATCAGTGATTTATTTAGACAGTTTCATTTAGTTTCTTTGTTTAAATGTTAAGCCGCCATATTTATATATAAATATAAATTAGAACTTGCTTATGAGCAAATGTTAAAATTGTTAAAATAATCACAACTTAATGGTTTATTAAAGGAACATTTTAGCGAGTTTTTTATCCGCCCAACTTATCCAATTTTAAGTTACAAAATGGTATGCGCTACTAACTTATCATTTTACATAGTGATTAAAATTCTGAACTTCACAATAAATTTACGCATAAAGACAAACTTTTTACGCATTTAGTTTTCGTATGGTTGCTACTTTAATTTGTATTAAATTAAGTTTTTGATGCGGAAAACAATCGTTAAAAACAACTAGAGCGTAAAAATATGTTTTATTTGTAATCTACACTCTTAGTAATGCGTAACGTTGGATAAGTGATATTTAATTTTTTATATAGGCTCGGTTATATTCTGGGTCTCTTTCTCACCTTTTATCAAAAAAAAAATAGTATTTCACTGTGCGGCTATAAGATAAGAAAAGTATAGCACAGTTGACAGATCAAGTCGTGCGTAAGATTTTCACATAAACATTCTTCTTTTACAAAATATAAAAAATTGGGTAAATTGCAATTTTAAAAAATACTGATTTTAATATTCAAAAAAATATCGGCTCGAATTTCGTTTCGAGGAAAATTTTAAGGGGAAAAATAAACATACTCACACAATCTACTAATGTTCCTAACCAGCCCAACATTATTCGTTTTTTGCGGAAATGCATTATGGGCGAGATATTTAATATGCAAAGATCGACATTCTGTAAGTTAATAGGCTGCTAATAAAATAAGTTAAAAGTTAAAGGATCAAAGTTTTTGATATTTTACTAAAAATTGGGTTAGGTTGATGTGCTACGGTTCTTTTAAGTCTTCTGGAATATAGTGCATTTCCGCAAAGTTATGTTATTACTTGTGTAATAAAGGGGGTTGCCTAGGTTGTAAAACCGTTATTATAAACGTTATTAAATATATTTTTTTGGTATGTTTTAGAGGGATAGGGTCAGATAGAAAGAACCAAATTTATTCTTCCCGAAGTTTCGACATTTTATTGTGCCATCTTCAGGGCTCTGCAAGACAAAGAAAAAGAGTTCGTAAGATAACAGAATAACAAAAAAATTAAATAAATACATTTTGCCCATCTGAGTAGGTTTTGAAGTCTACATGGGTTAGTTTTGAATAAATTGATATTGAATAAAAGTTAATTAGTAGGTACATACATGGGTAGGTAATTGATTAAAAACTTACCGAAAGTTATTGGTTGGAAAAATAAAAGCATTGTCTTTCCGTTGTTAAAATCACACTAATTTAAAATTTGTTTATCTACCAACATCAGGTCTTCTTTTGTTGATTAAATGGGAGAAAACAATTCATAAGCACTGCTACATTGTAGAAAAAGTGAAGAGAAATATATAAAAATACCAAGATTGACTAGAAACATTCAACTAGTAAGTATACCATACAGCAAGGGAAAAATTACCCAAAATATCAGTGTGGTACACAGAAATTGTTTCTGGGGAAAATATTGAAGGATCCTGAAAATGCTTGACTACTGACTTGGGTTACATTTTAAATTTAATTTTTAGGATTGGATATTCATTAGTTCTGAGCTGGGGGTGAGGGAGAGATTAAGACGCCTACGTACGCCGCGCCGCTGGTTTTATATTATATTATATTACATGTGGGACAATTTGAATTATGACCACGATATTACGCCAAACCCAAAAGAATGTTTTCCTTCAGTAAAAACTCTGGCTGTTTTGGTTACCAGTGCAACAAAAATAATTATGTTCTTAGCCCACTAACGCCTCAACTATTGAAAGAAGTTATATTTTGTATAAAATACAATGGAAATGTGGAGAATCGTCAAAATGTACAGTAATACCCGGTTCCCACTTACGACTTTTTCGTGCGTGCCCGAGCACGCGTCACATGACCGTCATAACATTTTATAGTGACACTCACGAAAAAATATTAGGTGGGATGGGATGTAAGATAAGTTTGTGCATGCTTTCATCAATTTAAAATTAAAAATTATAATTTGGATTAGTAGAATCGATTTAAGAACGTGTTGGAAGATCGGAAATTTGTTATTACCAAAATGTGTCCGTTTTTGCTTTTAGTAGTAGATGCGATTTTTTATTTGGCAAAATTTACTCTGTAATGTATTTAACACATGCAAAATCATTCATAAAACACTACTAATCAGTAAACATACTTAATTAAAATCAAATTTTGTTATTGGCAACTTTCTTCTGTCTGCATGTCATACTAAATAAGAAATTCTAGACACCGAACGTGAAACTTAATTTTTGATTATTATTAAATAGCTTTTAGGTATGAGAAAATTTAAACTCGGCCGCAGGCTGTTTTGTTCGGGATATTTTTTGACTCCATTAGAATTGTCTTTAAGGCCACGAAACGCCAGTAATTTAATTAACCTACGACCAACTAATCTCAACACGATTGTAATGGGTCATTTATGGTCGTAGGATAATAATAAAGCTTAGACATAATCCACAGGATGGCGTGACAAGCGATGAAACTTTATTTTATAAGAGCATTAATTGACGCAAAAATGTGAATTATTTTTCTATTAAGACAATAAATATTTAAGACACTAAATATTTACTAAACGTAAATAAATCCAATATAATTTTAGAACCCAACCAAAAATAAGTTCCGTTAAATTGGAATATTACTCATTTTTAGGGAAAAAAAACCTTGTTTTTAAAAAGATATATGAAAAGCCCCTTAGTAAACTTATTTGTTTTGACGTTTTAAGGCGCATTTACACAGACAAACTTTCCTTTGATGTTGAAATGTCGACAAACATTTACACGAGCCTCTTGAGCAAAATGCTCAAAGAAATGTTCAAGCAAAATCGCGTACAAAAAAACACACGTAAATTTTGGAGAGAATGTTGAGCAAAATTTGTCTGAAGAATTGGGGGTATAAAAATTTCTTTACAAATTCAAAATATATATTGTTATCGGAATTCATTGAACTTAACTGAAAATAGAAAAACAAAGTTTTAAAATAAGGTATTTTTTAATTAAGTGCTTTCCGACGGAAAAACGATTTGATGTCGAAATTCACATTTTACCTCATAAGCAACTTCGATTGACCTGATTTTTATAGGGGATATGCCAGTATACTTGTAACTTTTTTTGGAATTGTAAAAAAACGAGAATAAAAAAATTATAATTGGCACTTATTTATTGCTGTTGCCTGTAAAATGTAATGATAAAAATTTACGTTTAAAAGAATATCTCTTTATTTTACTTCCTATTTTAGTCTTTTACAATAATAATTAAGTCAAATTAAAAAATCTATATGCATTTTATTAAATCTCAAATATATGAACAAAAGCACGTTCGTTTTAAATAATACCCGTTTATTACCCACGTTTATAACCCTACGATCCCGACCCTTATCTAAAAAATATAATTTAGCAGTAATAGACTAGACTTTTAAATCGGAATGTTGCCCTTTGCATATTGTTTGTTCAGTGTCAGTAATCGACCTTGATTATTACATTAAATTGACAGTAAATATCTATATCTTCAACATTTTCATGAACCTTTTGCTTTTTTAAGCAACCCTTGAGGCCTTAAACTAACTAGGTAAATCTGGTGTGAGGAATTAAAAAAAACACAATCAAAGCTAAGGGTAAAGTAAAGTTACAAAAATATTAAAAAAAAAATCCCTTTCCCACCACTCCTCATAGTCGCGAGGCGCGGATTACCGCTTAAAAGTGCAATTTTTGAGTTTTTTGCCGATATTTGAAAAACTCCCAATTTTCCTGGGTTGTTTTTTAAATTTAGGAAAAAAACTTTTGGAAATAAAAAAAAACTCGCAAGAAAATCCCAAAAAAACCACTGGGAGAAAAAATCCGGGAAAAACAATAAGAAAAAAATATTATAAGTAACCCTAATCCATGTGACCAAACTGATAGCCAATAACGATGTTTCGCTTGCCGTCGGCTTTTTTTCACAAAAATTTAAAATAAAAGTTGGTGTTCCATTTTTTTAAAGAATTGAGATCAATGATCACTGCTGTGAAATTTTATTTATTCTCATCTTTAAAAATATGTTTCCAAAACAGATACCAATAATTTGCTCAAAAATTTACCCGAACAAAATGTTCAAAGAAATGCTCACAAAAATGTTCACGCAAAAAATTTTAGATCTTTTGCACGAGCTTTTGTTTGAGCATGTTCGTCTGTGTAATTGCGCCTTTAGACAGAATGTCATTGAAACTTCGGGTATGAAGGTTGTTGACTTAAGAGTGTTCGCGTTTGATATCTAATAATTTCTGATATTTATGACTTGACATTTTCATTGATCGTAGGTAAAGTATAGTACACTAACTCGCATGTTATGGTCATTACACGCTCAGATAAATTAAGATGCGGCTCGCGTCTCAAACTTTATTTTCACGTTCAATGACCATCATAACATGCTTGTTATGTAAACTAAAATTAATTTATGGTTTATAATGTATACAACACATGTAACAAGGGTTCAGTTTGTAATAATATGTAAAAGAAATTATGTTAGTAACAAAAAAAAAACCGGTTTATCTAATAGCCTAAAATTGTTACATTTTAATGACCAAAAAATTGGTGATAAAAAGGACGGATAGTCTACCCTAAAATCAATTATTTTATGTTGAAAGGAAATAAATATATCTTGAAAACTGTAGCGTTGAAAGATTTGAACCTTATAACAAAATTTTTGGGTAACATTTACGAAAACCAAAATCTGAAAACCGCATAAGTAACCGCTAAAGTTGTAATTTTTTTTTATATTTTAACGTTTTTTTTTCAAATAACTCGGAAACTAAAGCTCCTACGAATTTGGACTTTAATAACAAAATTTGTAGTCCATATTCATGGAAACTTAAATCTGAAAACCGTATATCGCTACTGACTTTTGTTCCAAAGTTTTTTTTCGTCGATTAAGGTATTTTGGAACCTTATATAGTAAAATTAAGAAAAGTGAAAATTTCACGATTTAAAGGTTTATTATGTAAGAGATTTCAATTTTAAAAAAATAACAAGTAAGGAGAAAAGTGACAACAAAAAAGCCAAATTTATATTTAAATAGGTGTACATCGCCAAGATAAAAGTTTGAGTTTTTGGTGGAGGTAAAAACTAAGATCTAAATTCAAATTTAGAAATCACCTGAAAGGTGTGAACATGTTTTAATTAACGTCATTAAAAAGTTAACAAGGTGAGGGATATTGTGGTGCAGAGTTCCACCCCCCATCAAGTTAAGGAGTCTATTTGGTTCCATTCGGTAGGCTCTAATTGAAGGGTAGCCAAGAAGTTCATACAACGGACATTCAAACAAGTGTTTAATTTGTTTGCGTATTGCAGACAGTACATAGCTCTTTTTTGTTTATTCTATAAAGAATACGATTGTAAATTAGAGAGCAAACTCAGTGGCGCACGCAGGAATTGACTTCGGGGGGGGGGGATAAGAATAAATAATAATAAAACCTAATTTAAAATAAAAATATGATCATAATTGATACAAAGAAACAGGTGCTTACAAGCGCAAATTGTTTATTTACCCAAAATTTGATGTCAAAATCATGCTTCAATACGCTGCAGGCAAAAATTTATGAGAAAATAACATTTAAAATGCAATTGTTGACTTAAAATTAAACTAAAATCGTAAATATTGATGAGGTTTTGGGAACGTGAGTTGTTTATTACCCTTAATTTTTTTGTAAAAATCTTAAAATCCGCCGCAGGTGAAAATTTTTGCGATAATGACACTTGACACCAAATTGCAAGAAGAATGTTTTGATAAAATTACATTAAAAAGGCCATTTTGACACGAAACCGTAAAAATGAAAGGTGTTATAGCGCCGCATGCGAAAAGTTTTGCAATTTAGGATTTTATAAAGATTTTTGTTAAAAATTAGGGTTCAGGCTTTTGTACTTTATTCCCTATATAATTTATTTCTGTTGTTATTTGATTGTGCCAGACTTCTTGGGGGGGAGACCTTAATCCCAACCCCCTCCCCTTCGGTGCGCCACTGGTAAACTTAATTAAAATAAAACTACTGATGACGATTGCAGATACATACAGAAACGAAAAGACAATGGAAAATGGAAGTTCGAAACTCTAGTTAACTCTCAAGTTCAAAATTGTCTACCACCTTCAAACAACACTATTGTAAATTAGTTTAATAAAAAAATTAGATGAAAGTGGAACTTGGGTAAAAATTTTGGTAGCGTACATGGGCAACTTGGAATTGAAACAGGGTTGATTTCAAAGAATATGTAATAGTCGAAGTATCTGGACTCGTTTAACGTCTTTTTCGTAAAGAAATGACTGATATCGAGTTATCAGCCTTTCTCTGTTACTTTTTAATACATGTAGGTTTAATGAATTCCATCTATCCAAAAAGTAAATGTTTGCAAACGTCGACATTAATTGGGTAACCCCCGTTATACTTAGAATCGGCATCTTCGTGGAGTTGTAAAAGACTTAAAAAAGAAATTTTTGGGTGACTCCTTGGCACTCCAATAAGATATAAGAAGCTAATTTGTCATCATCATCGCATTTTCCCATTCTTCGCAAGTGTTTTCTGAGATGGGGCCAGATTCTACGATGCGGATACGACCGGGTCAAATCGGAAGTCTTTATTCTTTGCCGACGAAGCATGAAATACGACTCGACGCGGATTATAGAATCCCAACTCTGATTTCTCGTAAGTTTTAAAATATAATTATGCCAGTAATGCCCAGGGGGATTTAATAATAGTTTTTCTGTGGTATTGATCTTGGATTTTGATTCCAGGGACTGGATTTTCGAACTGTTAGTGTATGCAATTTGATGGATTTCTCTCCCTCGATATTCAAAATAGTTATTTACATACCAAGAGAGGAAAATGCAAAATTTCCTCCCTCTCTCCGGCAAAGCGCCATTTTCTTCCCTATTTTTCGGGTCAAAAATGCGATTTCCGAAAGAGGTAGTAGAAGAATTAAATTTTTTTAGTGATTTTCTGACAAATTAATTTGCCTTAACTTTACCTTTCCTATTTAAATTCGTGTCAAGAGCGCTCTGAAAGGCAAATTATCCGAATATGTAATAATTTTTAATGATTTTACAATAATCTTAAAGTACTGCATCATGTTTTTATTGTAAATGTGTCTAATGATGTTTTTCTTCAAATTCCTTGCCATCAGAGAAAGCACGTAAATGCCTTTAAAATGCCTTTCTGCTTGATATCATTAATTAATAATAGTAATAATAATAGGTATCTATGTGTTATAAACAATTTATACAAACTCAAATTTATTGTCTGTAACTTTTAAAGAAATAATAATGTAAATGATTTAAATAGGCTTGATAATGTATTTGAATTCACGTTTTAACAACGTATGAATGAAAAAGAAAATTTATTTAAATTATTGTTTACAATGTTTCCAGAGTTTTTTCCGCTAGAGGTGATTTATGTCGACTGCATGTAGCATATAAATTTTGTTGACGTTTTTAAATCCATATCTTATTTTTTTTAAAGAATTTTTCACAAAATGAAGAGAAAATTTAGCACCCTAATAAATTTACAGAAAAGATTTGGGGCATAGAGGGCAAAGGGTGAGGGAATAAATCTGAAAAAAGTTTTTCCTCGAACAGGATTTAAACCCGGGACCTCTAGAATACCAGTCTAATGCTCTACTAACTGAGCTACCGAGGAACCGGGGTTTTAACTGGCTATTCAGAAATCCTTTCGTCCGATTCATTTGTTAGTAGTGGGGAGATCTTTGAAGTTTACTGCGGCTTTGAAAACCTAAACATGTTATAAAGACAAGGAGGTACACATTCACGATTATTAGTTGTACGAAATTTCTATTTATCTATCAACCAACGATACACGACCTATAGCGTTTTATTTAAGGTGTCAGATGGCGAATTTCCAACTAATAATTTCATCTAAACATATTTATAAAATAAAGAGAAAATTTAGCGCCCTAATAAATTTACAGAAAAGATTTGAAAAGACCAGGATTTAAACCCGGGGGCAGCAACTAATAATCGTGAATGTGTACCTCCTTGTCTTTATAACATGTCTTTAAAGCCGCAGTAGGCTTCAAAGATCTCCCCACGACGAAAGGATTTCTGAATAGCCAGTTAAAACCTCGGTTCCTTGGTAGCTTAGTTGGTAGAGCATTAGACTGGTATTCTAGAGGTCCCGGGTTTAAATCCTGGTCAAGGAAAGACTTTTTTCCAATTTATTCCCTCACCCGTTGCCCTCTATGCCACAAATATTTTCTGAATAATTTTTTATTTTGCTTAAAATGTATGTGTGGGAAATAGAGAGGTGTTGGTAATTGAGGTGTATGATTTCATCTACATTATAACTAGTATAAAACTGTAGTTTATATCCATATGAATTAAGTAAAAATATTATGATGTTCAGGTGGCTTTTTTTACAGAGAGGCCCTAAAACTGGCAAAAAAATAGCTCTATGAAGTCATTTAATTTCTTTTCTGATTAGTGCTATTTTGTTAAGGACCACACCAATATACCAAAAAAATATATTGCACACACCTAAGTGGGGGTCTTAGTCTATTTTAGAACGGTCCTAAGTTTAAGTGAAATTTCTGGTTTTAAGCACTTTAAACCAACCATCCTTGAGTTTTGGACATAACTTGATTTATAAAAATCATCTTAACCCAATCTTTTGTTGGATTTAAGAAGAAAGAAAAAAAGAAAATTAAAAGATTTAAACCCACGCGGGGTTTAAATAGTAAACACTCTGTAAAACAAATTAAAATTGGGTTATATGTCACTCTAATTAAAACTTACCCATGTTAATTAATTTTTCCAATTAATATCTGATGTCACACAAAGATTTAGATGGGTAGTAATAAAATAAGGAGTAGATTAATTTTGTATTTATTTAAAAGGTGTTTTTATTTATGAAATGTATTAAAAAACTTAAATGCAAATTTTGTTCACATTTCTGTCACTGTCGAAATGTCAGTTTAAAAATATTAGCGCTGCGTTCAATCACAAACAGCGAGTTCGGATCTTTTACCTCTGATTGCACCTTGGCTTGCACCAACCTCTACTGATGAAAGCTACAGCTTTAAAATGAGTGTGCTTTAAGTAAGGAAAGTTTTCTTAACTGAGCTTTTAGATAACCTCAATGTTTTAATTTCAGTTTGTAAATAAATTAATATAGTTGTTTTGGGATTTTTGTTTGGTATATTTTTCGTGCATAATCAGTGACCTTCACTTATGTTTGTTTTGCCTCGTAGTGCCCTCATAAATATATTTTTTGTGCTGAAAATGGGTTCAAAATATGGCGTTTTTCTGGACAAAATTAGAGGTGTTTTATTGATTAATTAACAACTTGGGATATTAAATAAGGTAAATTAATCATTGTGAAAACGGTTACTTAGGGAAATTATGAACAAACTGATTACCAATTGCCACAAAACAATCCTTTCTGGGGGTTATAAATTTAAACCACACCCCAGACGTGGTCTAAAAAATCACCAACTTTATAACCTCAAACACAGATTGTGAAGCTATTATGTGCCAAAATTTTGGCGTATTCACCATTTGCCATTTTGAAACCTGTCAAAAAAAATTAGTTTTAGGGCATTTTCTTCTAAAATATGGTATTTATTTTGACAAAAAAGCAGTTTTTTCAGTGGTATTTAGGAATAAAAATACAAAATAATCAATAACTTTGTGTCTTTTCTGTATGGGTAAGTGTTTTTTGAAAATTGGTTTTAAAATTAGTGCCCCCCACAGGTGTAAATATTTAGACCTGTGGGGGTACTATTTTAGATCTTAGTAGATCCCACTGAAAAGCACTAATCAGAAAAGAGATGAAATAAGTTCATATAGCAATAATTTTTCGCAAGTCTTTTTTACAGGGAGGCCTCAAAAATAATTGCTATATGAACCCATTTCAACTCTTTTCTGATTGTTATCATTTTTGTTATTTTAGTAGGACCCTAAACATAATAGCACTAATCAGAAAAGAGACGAAATGAGTTCATATAGCAATAAAATAAATAGTAAATAGTAAAAAACGCCCCACCCCCCAGATCGGTTTGAAGAGAGTCAGTTGCGGTCACGGTCTCTAAAATCTAGGGACCGTGAGTTGCGGTATCTGATTTGAGAGAGATGACGTTATCTGTAATTACACGAGTGTGAGAGAGATAAGATGTTTAGTTGGGAATTTTGAGTTTATTGTTAAAATTTCGGCAAAATGCTTGTTTTTCCCCGATTTAGAAAGGATTAGTCTATAAAAAAAATCACTTTGCTTATTCTGCGTCTTTTTCTACGTTGCCAAACTTTTGATTTACATTAGCATTATGTCCTTTGAAAAAACGGTTTGTTTACCCTACACCGGCCATATTGGATTGGCTCTATTATTTTTTTTTTTCGACTGCCCTATATAAATGGCGGGAGGAGGTGTTATGCTAGCCTGACGTAACCAAATTGCGGCGTAAGCAATAGCGTGACAAAGCGTGACAAAGGAGGGGGGGGTCAAAATAGACAAAAATAGCGTAAGGTCATTTAAAGACAGCACCAAAATGGTAAATGTACGGGAGGAGAGGGGTAGATAAAATCGAAAACAGGACTTACTGCCCTATATAAATGGCGGGCGGAGGACTTATGCTAGCCTGACGTAACTAAATTGCGGCGTAAGCAAGAGCGTGATAAAGCGTGACAAAGGGGGGGGGGTCAAAATAGACAAAAATAGCGTAAGGTCATTTAAAGATAGAACCAAAATGTTTAATGTAAGAGAGGATAGGGGTAGATAAAATCGAAAACAAGACTTAATCAGACAGGTCTTTCGAAAAATAGTGGTCATCTGAACTACACTTGCAATGTTAATTTTTTTAAAACGTCGATTGTAATTTTAAGTATTGCATAATTATTGTTCTTTTGGTTTCAAACAGTTATTGACTGATGATTTCTTGATTAAAATCCATTTAAAGATTCAGTCAAAGATACAATGATCGGTCAATGTCGAATTCTAAAAAAAAAGAAAGTTCTTCTTTTATAAATGTCTATCAAATTACATAATATTATTCATAAGCTAAATAATACCAAAAATATTTGTATGGTTTAAAACTAATTTGAAG
Source organism: Oxystoma pomonae (assembly GCA_963921995.1). NCBI lineage: Eukaryota > Metazoa > Arthropoda > Insecta > Coleoptera > Brentidae > Oxystoma > Oxystoma pomonae. Next base: position 50,994,792 of record OY998171.1, on the reverse strand, counting down.
AGATATTTAAGCTCTCTTACAGTTGTGCAGCATCCAATTTTTTTCCAGATGGGGGACGAGAAATATAGTGGTTTAAAAGTTATAGTCAAACAAAATGAAGTCCATTTTTTTGGCTCACTGTATATTATGTTCAACACATTTAATTTAAATTATGTAACAAAGTATAGGATAGGACATACGAAAACACAGTATACAATAAATTTCTTTGTGTGTTTTTTTAAGCGATTTGATTTAAGGTTCGAGTGAAAGTATTTTAGCATTTTAGTATTATTTTGTTAAACATAAAAAAAAACAAAGGATAAAAAAGTTTAGTGTGTTAAATGTTCTTAGATAACTTGTTATGTAACAATAAAGAAATGATTAACAAAAAAGAAGTTAAAAAATCTCCAAATCAGTTACATAACCGAAAAGAATCTAAAAACAAAAGATCAAAAGATGTTGGGTGGAAATAATGAAAATTCAAACCTAGATGAGCATTCCACAAGGAACACACAAAGGACTAAAGCGAAAAGAGAAATGATTAAATGATGTTTTGCCTTGGGCACCCAGCGTAGGCCCGTCAGTTACATTTTCTCGGAACTTAAAAAAAAAATTGTTAAAACCTTAAACTAAAACAATAAATTATTAAAACCTGTACCAAAATAGCGTGAAGTTATCGCTTGAGTTCTTATGTTTTATAGGATTTTATAAGATTCTAACTAATAAAAAAATCTGTACTTGTGGAGACTTTAAATGGAATATTGGCCGTAGCGGGTTAAAAAATTGATTTTTATAAAAATCCAAAAACTCATCAACTAAGATTTTTAGCAGCTAAAATTTTCGACAAGAAACTTTTGTGAACGGACCCTCAGAAAAGGGGTTTATTCACATAAAACCTTTTTTTTTAAATGGGAGGACCCCACTTGTACCACCTTGTTGGCAAGCTTATCGAAAAAGAAAAACACTCGTGTAATTTTTTTTTGACATCTGTAAATCCATGTGTCAAAATGCTCAAATTATTGTATCGGCCTTCAAATGAAACATTTCCCCTACCGGGTTGGAAATTTGTTTTTTTATAAAAATCCAACAACACTTCAACTAATATTTTAGCAATCAAAACTTTTGGCGTAAAATTTTTGTGAAAAGACTCTCAGAAAGGGGTCTATTCAAATACAACTTTTGTATTGAAAATAAGAAGACCCCGCTTGTGGTACCTTGTTGGAAAGCTTATGGAAAAAGAAAAACGCTCGTGCAATATTTTTTAACATTTGTCAATCCATGTGCCAAAAAATAATTGTGTAAGACTTTAAATAAATTTGTTTTTAGAAAAGTCCAAGAACACGTTAACCAATATTTTTAGCAATAAAAATTTTCGGCCCAAAACTTTTGTGAACCTACCCTCAGAAAAAGGTTTACTCACATACAACTTTTTTTTTCAAAGGAGAAAGCAAATTTCCTACCCGCTAGGAGCAATGTTCCATTTGAAGTAAGATACAATAATTTTTTGAGTATTTGGACACATGGATTGAAAATGTAGAAAAAATTACACGTTCGTTTTACTTTTTCATTAAGCTTTCCAACAAGGTGCTACAAGTGCGTTGTTCTAATTTGAAAAACAAACGTTGTATGTGAATAGACACATTTCTGAGGGTCTGTTCACAAACATTTTTTGCCGAAAATTTTAGCTGCTGAAAATCTTAGGTGACGTGTTTTTGGACTTTTCTAAAAAACAATTTTTTCCACCCTGTATATAAAAGCTGATAAAATATTATAAAAGCTCTTAAACTCTTTCTGACAGACTTGACGCAGTTTTTTGTTATGTTATTTGTATAAACAATCATAATTTTATATCCGGCCCAGGACTCGTCTTGCTGGAACAAAGAAAAAACAGACATACAGACAAAATTATTTATTAAATATTATTTTTGGTATCCATAGGGTTTGGTTAGAAGGCAAAACCAAAAATTAAAAAAATATATGTAATGTACTCTAGAGATTTATAATATGTATAGATTTTCTAAAATTCAAAGCTTTTAATTAAAGACACAATTGTTAAACGTTTATTGTGTTTTGTTGGTAGTCAAACTAGACTTGTTTACAATTAATAATAATTGTAATTTCCGTTTGTTTCAGATTGCTGCCAGTGATCAAAGAATACCGAAAAAATGTAGATAATTATCCACAATAACTTTTGGAGGAAATGACTTCTTGTGCCATTATAAAACAGCCATAAAACTAAAAGAAAAACATACCTTTTTTTATATACTTTTATTACGGTATGTCTAGAGTCTACTATAAAAAACTAAAAACATGGCATTAAAGCTTCGAAGAGACATAAAAAAATCGAGTTACTACGTTTGGTTCCTGGGTGCCAAGGAATCGAAAGGATTGCGAGGCTCCGACTACATCTCGCCAGTTATCAAACATCTGGAAGAAAGAGAGAAAGATGTGGAACCATTTAAGGTTACGCTGCAGGTTAGTGTGAACCCAGAATGGTTTTTACTGAAAAAAAGAGATATATATATATATTTTTTTTATACTTTCATCAAAAACATGATTTTAGTAACAGTCTGCAGATAACTAAAGCATGGCTTTTTTGGTTACCGATGCAAAAAACTTTTTTTTGATTACGGGTGCAAAACAAGATTTCTGTCTGTTTTTTACCCAAAATAGTACTACTGAAAAATTCTAATTATTCTTGCCTAAAAATTAAGCCATTTCCGCCAGTTTTTACTAAGTATTTACGAAAAAATCATTTAAAGATTAAAATGTCACAATAATGAACGTCACCGAGTAAAAAGGCACATGGCTATGAAAACTATTGTTATTTCATTTACCAGCCGCCTTGATTTATAGTGTAAAGATGGTGTATTGCGAGAAGTGCTCTTCGTTCGAGATTTTAAAAATTATATTCCTGTTTTTCTTGGATTTTTTGATAAAGGTATTAAAAAAAATAGTGTGAACAACTCACGTCTAAACTGTGCTTTTTTTTACTCGCGTTTTTAAATACCTCGTTGCGCTCGTTATGTAAACGAACGCTTGTAAAAAAAGCACTATTTTCACCACTAGTTCGGAAAACTACTATTTTCCGATGATCACATATGAAAATGATGGATTTCATACGATTTGCATCCTTAGAAAACGTTAAGAAATGCAGAAATTTTTGGAAAAGTGTACGATGACGTTAACTGTCACCATACTTTTCCGTATATGTGTTGCCAAGTACTTTTCATGTGTGGAAAAGCAGTTTCATTTGATTTTTGCAAAATTAAAGGTCGATTTTTATAAAAATTAGTAGGAAACTCGATCTTACACTCGCTTGTTGTTTCGATCGGCTAGCCCCTCGTTCACAATATTTATGCTCGTGTGAAATTTGTCACTTTATCCTCTTGTTACGTTATATACTATTTCCTACGTCCACATATGAAAATTATGGATTTTAAACAATTTTACGAAGGCGTAGAAGAACCACACCAGTTTTTTTTTTCATTTCTAAAATTTCGTGTTACTAACTAGAAATTTGAAAATTTCGAGATAGTAACCCGAAATTTTGACCCAAACTTTTGAGATTTTATCACGTAATTTGAAAATTTCGAGATAATAACTCGAAATTTTAAAATTTCGAAATAATAACTCGAAATTTTAAACTTTTGACATAGTAACACGAAACTTTGGCCCAAAATTTTGAAATAATATCACGTAATTTTAAAATTTCGAGATAATAACACGAAGTTTTAAAATTTCGAGTTAGTAACACGAAATTTTAAAGCTTCGAGATATAAGACGAAATTTTAAAATTTCGAGATACTATTACAAAATTTTAAAATTTTGAATTGTAGCACGAAATTTTAGAAATGAAAAAAAAATAAAACTGGTGTGGCCTTTCTACGACTTCGTACGATTTGCTTCCTTAAAAAATCTTAAATTTCACCCGTGTGCAGAAATTTTTCCACACATGTGGAAAAGTGTACGATGAAGTAAACGTGTTGCAAAGTACTTTTCCACATATGTGCGGAAAAGCAGTTTCATTTGATTTGTGCAAAATTAAAGACCAATTTTTACAAAAATTAATGCAATTCATCAGTGTTCGTAGGAAAAAGAGCATACACAACTCGATAGAAAGTAACTTTCTTAGGTGGATTCATAATGCCCAAACTAATTTTATGGATTTTTCGCCACTAATTTAAAAAAAATCTTGTGAAAAATAAATAAACTCGATAAAAAGTAACTTTCTTACACGCGCGTCTTGTTTCACTCGGCTAGCGCCTCGTTCACAATATTCACGCTCATGTGAAATTTGTCACTTTGTTATGTAATATTTTTAAAATTTTTCTCAGTGAATTAATATTAAATAAAATCCATAGGTTTGTGGTGGATTCATAATGCCCAAACTAATTTTATGGATTTTTCGCCACTAATTTAAGAAAATCCTGTGAAAAATAAATAATTCGTATACACTCGCAAATCCTAACTATAATCCAAGTACTTATCTGACGTTTCGGCAGAAACTCTACTACCGCTAGCAAATAAATTATCTTTCCAAACTTCTTTTGATTTTCTAAAAATATCTGCCTGATGTCATACAACTTAATGGCGAAAAACTAAAAAAAAATAGTTTCAGTTAATGATATTGTTTCAACCAGCGGCGCACCCAGGAATTGACTTCGACGGGGGTTTTTAAAGATAGATAATAAAAAAAAACTTAATTTGAAGTAAAAATATGACCATAACCAGGCTTCTCGGAGGGTGGAAGGTTCACCCCAACCCTGTCTGACATAATGGAAAAGAACTTTAGACTTTAAAAATATCTATCAGCTGCAGCTTTTCCACAGAAAAAAAAAATGCATCACTTACTACGTTTCTACGCGCCTAAAGCCAGTTTTATATAAGGACGGTTTTAAATAAAATCGCTTACTCCGAGGGTTTATACATCCTTTATTAAATGTCATTAAATGTCAGTTTAAAAAGAAAACAAATAAAATAACTAAAAAAAAGAACAGATTTTTCGCTAAAAGCAAGCCTAAGTATTTCTTTTAGTTTGGAGAAATACGCTAAAGCGTTTTTAAAGTGTTTATACCAACCCTAAAATAGGCTTTAGAGCGATAAACCGCTTTCTTAAATCGCTTTAAAATAAAGTCGATTTATTGCTTAAATCGGTTTTAGTGGTGTTTATACGACATAATTTTAAAACCGTCCTTATATAAAAACGTTTGAAGAGACCCGTATTTTAAACAAAGTAACTGTAGCTTTATCACTCTTGAACTGTAAAAATGACAATTTCAAAATTTTGACAATAATGTAATGGAAATTTTTACTTAAAAGTTAAAACAATTATAAATGACATGAATTATCTTGGTACATTTATGGTCGCTATCTTAATAAAGACTAGTTTTCTTTTGTTTAAATATAAAACGGTATGAAATAAAACAGTGGCGCACCTAGGAAATGACTTCCGGGGAAGGGGGGGGGGGGTTAAGGATAAATAATAAAAAAATCTTAATTTGAAGTAAAAATGTGATCATAACCAGGCTACTAGGGGGGCGGGGGTCAACCCCAAAACTCCCCCACTGAATAAAACCTTGTACGTCACAGAGCCGTAAACATCTGCGCTTATATTTTAGTCGAGGGGTGCCACGGTCGTCATTTTATGTGCACCAAAGAGAATTTTTAACAGATTTTGCCTCTAAATTCCCCCAATAAGCCTCGAAATAATGCTTCAAATTGCCTCAAATTGCCACGAAATGCCATCGGCGCACACTGGGTGAAAATGCAAATATGGGGTCCCAAATCCCCAAAAATGAAACTTCATTTGGATCGTTCTTACCTACTTACTTTTACAGACAAATGTCCATTGCTTCCTAGTTTGACAATAACTATGCGAAAAACAAGAGCAAACTTGAATATCATATCACTAAATAACGTAAGCATTCTATACTTAAAATTTGATAAAATTAAAAATTATGTCTTATATTAGAGCGATTTTTGAATTGGCGTAATGGAGGTATGTTGTTTTTTTCAGATTTTATATAAAATATACATTTTTAACTGACGTTTGTAATAAATTTTTTACAGTTTAAGAGGTCATACGAAAAAAAGTTTTTTTTAATTTTTAACTTTGGTGGACGTTTAAAAAAAATGGTAAAAAGGTACTTTTTATTTATATATAAAATGAAAGAAAAAGTCTTTAAATAAATAATATCTAAAGTTCATATACCCGGACTTGCGCATTCTATTTTTTCACCACGTTTATATTAACTCACTTTTTTGTATCTGTTCGTATGTTGTTTTATAAATTTGAGAAATAGGGTCAGTTTTTTTTAATAGAACATCCTGTATATGTTGACATTTTTGAATTTATCGAAATAAGCTTTCCAAAAATACCAAATTGTATAGGTCTGCGTCTAACCTAACTAAATTATTATAGAACTTGCATTCCCGTCTTTTATATTAATATGGTATACAAACATCCATCTCTATAATAATTCAATTTCAAATTCCCCAAAGACGGATATACGCAGCATACGCACGCTATGTGATATTTTTGTAAAGCTAATTTGTTGGGGAATTCAAAAATGTCAAAATATACAGGGTGTTTCGTTAAAAAAATTGACTTTATTGTCCCACCCTGTATACGGAGTCCCCCTCATTTATATACAAGGGTGTATCGAGGTAACAAGAAAAAATGGAACACTGGGGATCAACACCTTTCAAACAAGAAAATATTTATTGAAATCTATACACAATAAAGCCATAAGTCAAGGGTTTTGGGATCCCAGATTTGCATTTTCACCCACTGTGTGGCGTGTACACCAAAGTGCATTACCGAGTCACCCCTCGACTTTAATAGACTTAAACGTAAATTACAATAAAGTTAAGTATACAGACCGCTTCAAGTTACTGCGAACATAGGGCGCAAGAAGTCTAATTTGCCAGTGTACGTACATGCAGAGACACCGCACGCCTATCAGTGAAGCAACCAACACTCAGGCTTCCGATCCCCATTCGCTGCCGTTCGCCGCCTTTCGCCTTTATTTAGTACGCCTCTAACCACGGTGCTGTGTGGAGCGTAGTCAATGAAACCGGAATTTGGTCAATAAATACGCAAATTTTTATAACGTAATTTTCTTATTTTTTGTCACTGATAAATAAGAGCGTTTTATTGTCAACTGCTCAGATTTATCACTGACGACGTGTTACAATGAAAATAATAAGGAGAAACAAAATAAAAGCAAGTTCTCAAAATAAAATAATACATTAAAAAACCAAAAAGATTCTCCCAGTCAAAAAAAAATTAAAGCAAATGTTCGAAAAGTCCTCCTTGCTCGGCTAGACAATATCCGAGCCTACTATAAAAACCCCTTCTAACGTTTCCAAGCATGTTAGGGGTGATAATTTGAAAAGCTTCTTCAAAAACAGATAGAAGTCATTAGGAGCAAGATCGGGAGATCGAGCTGGCCATAAAATAGTTCCCCGTGTACTTATAACCCGATTAGGAAATACATTATCAAGATATTCCCTAACAAGGCCAACATTGTGAGCGGAACAACCATCTTGTTGAAACCATGTTTCACCAAATCTTACACCTAACAACTGCCTAGCAGTTGGAATAATGTGCTGCTGCAGTAGATCCAAGTATCTAGGACCATTCAAATTGCAATTGCCGTTAATAAAAAATGGCCCAATAACGTGTTCCCCTACAATACCCCCCCCCAAACATTTAGTTTTTGGGGATACTGTGTTCTTACGTCAAAATACAAATGCAAATTTTCCCTCGACCAATATCGAACGTGTGTTGGGTTATGACGATTTGACCATTTGACCATCTGCACTTTTTCGGCAACTTCGTAGACATCCATTTTTAGTTTTAAAAATGTATTATTTCAATTAAGAACTTACCCATCTGTTTCTCGAGCAAGGCAAAATAATAAAAACAAAATGAATTTCCAAAAGATAACACTGCAGCGTGCTTCGAATCTACCTCGGTCGTACGGCACGGAGAGTAAATTGGACTTGATTCCCCCTATGTTCGTAGTAGCTTGAAGCGGTCTGTATATTGGTTTCTTGCAACCTCCGATAATATTAATTATTTTGTAAATCAAAACAAGTATGGCTTCTCTTCACTAAGAGTAGTCTAATTAATAATAATTTATAAAAGTCTAAGGTATAATTTTCCTATATTAAAAAAGTAATAGGGTTGGAAAACCGCAGCTGTGAAGCCGCCATTTTGAAGGGTACAAAGAATAAAAGTTTACTTACTTAAATTAAAGTTAAACAAAAGAAAGCACCAACGATAATTATCATCCTTGTCGGGGGGTCAAGTTCAATATCTAATATAGCTAGAAACCCTGATGATGGCAGTTTACACTACCGAAACATATTGCAAAATAAAAATTAAGTGGAGAAAAACCATACTTGATTTGACTCCACCCAAGATGAACTCCTTTAAAAATTTAGTTAATTGCTTGCTTCTAGGTGTCCCATAAGGGTCTCAAAATAATTCAAAACGTAGTGTCTCAAGGTGCCAAAAACTCGAAACCCAAAAACGAAACGATCAAGCACTTCATACCACACAATACCATAACGTACTGCCACCAACAAGAGGACATAATAGCGTGTATATTGTTGCTATTTAATCCAGTCACAAAATGTCCCCTGCATGTACATGCCTATAGGTAAGTTGAAGTTATGCTTTACAATTGAAAAGTCAGAAAACTTGAAGAGGTCAAGGAATTTCGTGAATTTTTTTTTATGCTGGCATCAAAAACACGATTTAAAAAAAAAGTGGTTCAGGGGTGCAAAAACAGCATACCCAAGTAACATTTTAGGATGCTACGTAGTTTTATTATTTTTCACCTTTTTTATAAGGGATTTATAGGGGTCGTAAATATTTATAAAAAAACTTTATTATGTAAATGTTTATAAAGGTAATGAAAAAACAGGACGAGTATTCTTTTTCCAAAGTTAGCAATAAAAATATTTTTATTACTATATTTATAAAACTTTTGTCTTAGATTGCTATTTTTTTATAACATAGCAAACAAAACATTTTGAAGAACCTCCCTAAAAAACTTTTGGTTTTTAAGTTTTATAATTTAGCAATCAAAACTTATGACGACATTTCTTGTAAAACTTTTATTTTAAAATTAACAATTTTTATAATATCGTAATCAAAACTTTTTCAAAACTATTCTAATAAAACTTTAATTAGTTCAAGTTTTATAAATTAGTTAGCAAAATATTTTCAAAACTCCTCTTATGAAACTTTTCGTTTAAATTCAATGGTGGTAATTACAACGCCTTGGAATTCTATAAGTGTTTTGATAACCCTTATAAAACTTGGCGTAAAATATGTGATTGGCAGCCATTTTCCTAAACTGTTTTATAATTCAAATTTTTTGCATTTTCGACTTTAAAGTGCAAACAGTAAGATAAGTTATGTAAAAATAGTTGATTTATTAATCGTTAGACCTGCCTTGTGTTATTTTTTCTCTTTTGTTTGAATTACAGGAACTTTAAGAAAACCAACCTTACCTCAATATATTTATTTAAAAATATATATAATATATTTAGTTCAAAATTCTTTAAATTACGGTTTTTTGCAAGCTGTTTTTAGATGGCAGAAATGAATTCTACACGATAAAGAGGACGTGGCATGTATGATTTCTCAAAGATAATCGATATCATAAAATATTATAGTAATTATTATCTATAAATATTTATCCAAATATAATATCGATCAAAAGTTTTATCATTTCTGTAAACATTTTGCATAATGCATTTAGACAAAGATGAAATTATTATAAAGAAACGCATGCACTGTAACTTTTTAAAGAAGGAAAGCAAATACCATATTATATGCTTCAATCAATAAGGGGCGGGGTCGAATTGGACGCGCTAAAACTCTCTGACAACCATTTAAAAACTACTTGTAGTTGGGTTGAGTTTCTATAAAGGGTTAGAGAATGTTTTAAAATATATTATTAACTAACTAAAACTCATGTGAAAGTAGTAATGTATCCATTTATAAAAACTGACACTTAAGGCGTATAAGAGGTTTATAAGAGGCCTGAAAATATTTTAAAGAGAACGTTATACAACTTTTTGTTATATTAAGTAGTTGCCAGTAGGATTGATGGCCATCGTAAAAAAATAAATGTTACTTGGGTATGATGCGAAATTTGAGAGCAGGCGGTAGCAAAGCAAATCTTCTTGTATCGCCACATCTTTTTTGATTCATAGTATAATAAAAACCTGTCAATGATTTTCGTGTTCTAGATTTTTGTATGTTTCTTTAAGAGGCGCCTTGTTTAATTGCATTAAAATAACTAAACATTTTTAGGTGTGACTCACTCGAAACTGCCACCCTATTAAAAAGCCAACTTCAAATTCTCATCGATAGGCCGGACAATCAGAAAAAAATCGCCGAAATTGAAAACCGCCTAAAACCACAAAAAGAAACAAAAAAATTGGAAAGCAGTATTGGCAGCGATACGGGGACTTCAACCAGAGAAAGCGAAGATAGTGAGGAAAGGTATGGTTGATAAACTTCGCCGTTAGAGGAAGGAAAATAAAAAAAAGTCTTCCCAGGAAGGAAAAGTGATCTTTACTACCCTCACTCAGGTGTCAATAACGGTATTTTTCAAGGAGGAAGTCGGAAAAACTTTTTGCTTTGATATACATGTAAATTCGGTCTATTTTAAAATTGTAGGTTTGCTTTGGAAAATTCAAGAATTGCCACCCTATACGATTCAGTAGCGGCGGAGTTAAGAGCAAAATTAAATAAGAAAAATTCACCGATTTTATTACCCCCCAGAGACTACGACACTGTTCATAGGCAGAAAGGAAATTTAACAGGTAAGTTTCTATAGGGTCAAAGGTAGAATAATGTTTAAACATTTGGGTAGTTAAGCATCTTACTCTGCCGTTTATATTTAACTAAAACAGTGATAAGATTGCTAAAACATCTATTAAACACAAAATAATGGAAAGATCGACTTTTGGAATTTGCGGAGACGGAAACAGATTATATACATACCATTTCTGCTTTTTTGTTATTTCAATTTGAAAAAATAATATAAGGTTCTTAAGAATGTGTAAATTCGGATATTTTACTTCCTATATGCCAAATTTGTGTAATAATTTAATTAGCACTAATGCTTGTAAAATTAAACTTGTAATTAAAGTGCATTTTCTCGAAATGTTTACAGGGTATGGAGTCTCACAAGGGTCATCCTTGGGATATGTCTTGTTAATTTTATTTATTAATAATACTGTTCATCTTCTCTTCGAACGTTATTGGGAATCAGCGCGATCTGTACCCTGTCCACTGCTTTTTGGAAAAGTGTCGTAGCACTAACACTATACCCTTGTTTATGATATCCGTCTACGATCCGGATTTATTCTGCCTTCAATTTTGCCTTCTGTTATCAATTTTAAAGGTTTATATTTGTTATTTCTCAAAATATGGCCAAAATATTCAATAAGTTTTCGTTTTTCGATGGTAAATAAAACTTCAAGATCTTCATTTATTCTAAACATGCACATTAGTCCATCCAATATATCCTTAGTAATCTACGATAACATTACATCTCGAATGCCTCTAAATTTTTGCACGTGGCCTCAGTCATTGTCCAAGCTTCGATGTCATATTATAAGATATTAAAAACATCGAAGCACACAAATTCGGAGAATGGTATTAAGATAGCGACTACACAATACTGATTTCATTTTAAGAAAAGATGATTTGACCTGTTCAATTCTTGAATGTTGCCTCAGTTCTCATTGAGGAGGCAACCCAAGTATTTGTATGAATCCACGCGTTTGACTTGCTGCCCATTATACTTTTATTGTAAATGACCAAAATGACAATTGCATGTGTATGCACCTAAAAATAAATTAGTAAGCTAAGAAATGAAATTCGTTTCAAAGGGACGGAGAAATATTAAATAAATAAAGGTTTATTTATCAAATATTAAAAACATACTGGAGAACAAAAAAAATGCAACAAAAATAGACGTCGTGCGGTATTTGGACGCCCTAGATTATTACAAGGTCGCGATTTACGGCATCTTAGACTTCTTGTTCTCAGAAATCGACGAAACAGTATACGCCAAGTAAGATATGTTCTAGTTGTAGTTACAGGACGAGTGTTTTGAAGGATGACAGTTAATCGAAGATTGCTTGGTATGGGGCTGAGGGCTTACCGTCCGTTTTTGGTGCTACCTTTGACCCCACAACATAAGGCTCGTCGCTTGGAGTGGTGCAGAGTTCGGCAAAATTGAAATGACGAATGGAATACCATAAGCTTGTTGTTGTTGCCTCAGTTCTCATTGAGGAGGCAACCCAAGTATTTGTATGAATCCACGCGTTCGACTTGCTGCCCATTTACTTACTGTTCATCATGTATCATGAATTATTATACTTTTATTGTAAATGACCAAAATTACAATTGCATGTGTATGCACCCAAAAATAAATTAGTAAGCTAAGAAATGAAATTCGTTTCAAAGTGATGGAGAAATATTAAATAAATAAAGGTTTATTTATCAAATATTAAAAACAGTCTGGAGAACAAAAAAAATGCAACACCAAGTATATGGATAACTATTTGAATGAAAATTATTGGTCTGTATAACTTATCTCAAAAGAAATATTTGATAAATTTTTTGTCTTCTAATCTTTCCTTTTTGTCACGGATTTTTTCTATTAATTTTCAAACACTACCAACACATAAAAGACCTTTTCTGAAAATTTAAATCATTTTTTTCGTAGTTTTTGGTCTTTTTGGATTGCTTGCAGTTTACTTAAAAAATAAAAATGCCAAGAGTTCGCGGTTGTTAACAATTTCATCATTTAAACGACTTCGAGAAAGAACGCATCGTGGGCATGCAAGAAGAGTTAATGCCAATCTATCAACAGTGTTAAGAGTTTGGAGAAGGTGGTCCAATGATGAGACTTATAGACGTCGTGTGGGTTCTGGACGCCCTAGATTATTACAAGAAATCGACGAAACAGTATACGCCAAGTAAGATATGTTCTAGTTGTAGCTACAGGACGAGTGTTTTGAAGGATGACAGTTAATCGAAGATTGCTTGGTATGGGGCTGAGAGCTTACCGTCCGTTTTTGGTGCTACCTTTGACCCCACAACATAAGGCTCGTCGCTTGGAGTGGTGCAGAGCTCGGCAAAATTGAAATGACGAATGGAATATCATAAGCTTCAGCGACGGATCCAGTTTTTGTTTAGGCGGCCATGATGGACGCATGAAGGTTAGGAGATTTCGAAGTGAGAGATGAAATGTAGACTTTGCTAATGAACGTGATACAGCAAGGTAGCAAAGTATCATGGTATGGGGTGCTATATGTTTAGGAAGCAGATCACCTCTAGTCCTCATCAACGGCAATCTGACTGCTCGGCGATACAGGGTTCCTTAGCAAATCCTTAGGGGGCCAAGCAGCCGTGTATAAGACGTAGACAAACGGAAAAGCACATTAGGTAGAAAAGGATGGCCATGGGGCGATGTTGTCACTACATCTTACACGTAGTAAATCCATTCCAGGTTGTTGTTTTCTAATGTTTTTCATTTTCATATCTTTAGGACTGGAATAAAAATTGTTTTTGCTCGACTTTAATACCAAACTGATGAAAAATATCGTAAAAAAAATATTTTTCGGCTTTTCATTTTGTAATCATTGTCCTTACGCACTGTTTACAGGATGGGGACTGAGATACATGCAAATGCCTAACCTAAAGCGTTCATACACGGCCGGAGAAATCGACTGAGATATTTCCGTAGAAACTTTATCAAGCAAATAGGACGGGTTGACGCCTTCGAACGTCCAACCCGGGTTTTGCACTTTGATTCGAAATCAAAAAGGAGGAACAGTCAGATGTGGGGCCGTGCACAAATTACGTAACGGTGATTTTACCAATTTTTGACCCCCTCCCTATGTAATGTTTTGTAAAGGTTTGGCACGCCACTCCCCTAATATTACGTAACGATTTTAACTACCCCCCCCAAAAAAAAAACTTTTCACTTATTTTCATTCCAAATTTTCTTAGTTTCACACAAATGCAAACGCTGTCGAAAACCCCCTCCCCCCTACTTAACGTTTTGTAACCCCCCTCCCCCCTATGACCATTACATAATTTGTGCACGGCCCCTGTAGTCCCAGTGAAGGAGGGCGAGAAAATTGATATTTTTTTCTTTAAAATTATACTCTTTAGACCTATTTCTTTGCGTTCCCGAAATTACGTAATTTTTGAAAAAAAATTGTAAGCGGCGCCATTTTTATTTCGTGCTTTGTTTTTCTAACATTTTTGCGGTCGGCTAATTTAATTGAAAAATTTTTGCCTGCGGCGCCCTTTATCTTCTCACTCAAAACCAAGATCCCCGTTTTAGGAAAACTGATCCCGTCTCTGTTTCTAAATTTTTTTTAATAAAAGTAGAGTATGACCATGGGGGAAATAATTTTTTTCTACGGTATGACGAAAATTTCGAGAAAGTTGAAGAAAAAAATAAAAAAAGTTTTTCGTAAAAAAAAACGTTTTTTGTAAAGAAACAGAGCAAAATAAATCTTTTCACCCCTTTTTGGGTGTTACAAATATTGGCAGCCCCTTATTTTTCGCTTTTACCCTCCCGCTAGTTTTGAAGAATTGGTTCGCTACATGTTTCGAGGTCATGTCATAAAACACCTCGAAAATATCAAATGTAGTGTAGGACCAGCTTTATTTAAAATCAATAATATCGCAAGCAAAAAGCTCTGCAGGAAAAACAGCACCGTTTATTGATTTCTTTGGCTGCTAGTGCTAGCTGCATGGTTTGGCCGTTTCCGGATAGATGTCACTAGTATAACAGAATGGAAAGAAATTTAATTAAAAGCGAAGATATTTCTTTCTAATGTTAACAACCTCACAAGTTTATCGCTCAGTATCGTAAATAATGGACCCCGCCGTCTCCTTTAAGCAAGAAAAAGCTGTGGTTTGGACCTGAAAACATCTAATTTTTAATTAGTTTTTCCTCGATCATCTCATGGTGTGGCCGCCATCTAGCGGAATTTGCAGACATCTTGTCAACGGTTATTATTGCAACTATGATTTATGCTCACAATGAGTGGCGACAATTTTTTCTCATGATAGCAGTCCGGAGATAATAACAAACTGGCACCATTGCTCAATATACCTGTTTCTTTTGTGCGCGCAGAACTTTCTATGCCATTTCTGTTTGATGATTGATGAGACCGCATATTGCTCGTGAAACAACGGACTTCTTACATGAACTTGGCATAGAGACTTTGGAATGGCCAGCAAGATCGCCTGACTTGTCGTCTATCGAACACGTATGGGAAGTGATATGGCTCAATCTTAGTCGATTACTACGACCCCTGGAAACTAAGATATAGACCATCTTATTGTGTCAATGCCCAATAGAACAAATGAGTGCATAAATAACCATGGAGGAGCCACTCATTATTAATTTTTTGATGATTATCATGAAGTAATCTTTTTGGAAATGTAATTAATTACTAAGAGCATCCTAATGTATTAATATATACATAAATTACTTTAAAAATATTTATCCTTTCTGGTGTTGCATTTTTTTGTTCTCCAGTATATTACAAACCATTACAAATTGCCATTTGAAATATTAAATAAATACGTTGAACGCTGAAGCAGTATAATACTGCTTATTAACACGGGTAATACCAAAAATCAATTTTTAACCAATTATTAGAGGGTTTTTAGACGGTTTTTTAACTTTTTTATTGTTATTGTTATTCTGCATCTTATTATGTTTAATAAGAATAACAAAGCTGTATATCCGAAAGAAGGAAGTTGGGCGTATTGTTATTTTTTATTTTCTTTTTGGGTACAATTTACTACACTTTACATCATGTTCTTTTGTAAAATTATTGCAAATTATTCATTTTTTCTTTAATTTTAATAAACTTACGATAATATCGTTATTGAATGACCAAGTTAACGGTAACCTTCTATTATTTACATTATTTAAAGTTATTTGGTTACTCATAGGTATCGAGCTGAGACGATGTCTGAACGCAAACATAGTGGGACAAAATGTTAAAAACAGACGTCTGGAATCTTCTGGAGGATCTTCAGGAATCGGATCGGACCATCCGCCTAGTCCGGAAAGTCCAGACACGCCAGACGCTTCCAGATTTCATACTTTGGAAACTCACCATAGTACTAGCGGTAAGTGTCGTTTATTCAATAATTTTGTCTTTCTTGGGCACCCTTGGGGTGTGCTATTAGGAATACGCATGTAACTGTGAGATGCTATTACGGCCCTGCCCTTGCAATTTCCGAAAAAAAAGCAGTAGGGATAATAACCCTTGCCCAGGGTCAACCCTGATTTTTAAATTATTTTTTGTGTTTTTCGAAGTTGTTATTGCGACACTCGGGCTATAGTATTTTATATTAATATGGGAATAGGCCTATGCCCCAGGCCTGATTCATAGAAAAATGTATAAAAGGAAAATTATATGGCGATACTTTTCCCACATTATAACAGAAGAATAGACAAACAGGATATTTTTTATTATTATTGAATTGACACCTACTTATCTTTTCTCAAAACATACCCACCGTAAGATTCTTCTTGATTGAATTGCGAATGAGAAAAAAATGTACTTCCTCTATTCTTATATATCTTACTAACCCTGTTAAATAAACTACATAAAAAAGTTGCTTTCTTAGGTACTGTAATGTAAGCATCTTCAGTGGCGCACCCAGGAATTGCCTTGGGGGGAGGGGGGGGGGTTAAGGATAAATAATTAAAAAAACTAAATTTTAAGTAAAAATGTTACCATAACTGATACAAGGAAACAGGTGCGGACCTGGGCTGAAATGTAGAGCGCTCAAATTTGATGTCAAAATCATGGATCAAAACTTTTGACAGAATAGTATTTAAAATGCAATTTTTGACTTAAAATTAAACGAAAATCGTATATATTGATGGGGTTTTTGGGAATTTGAGTTGTTTATTTATCGTTAATTTGTTTATAAAAATGCTTTGCGAAAATGCCATTTTTGACACCAAATCGCAAGCAAAATATTTTGATAAAATTACATTAAAAAGACCGTTCAAACATTTTTAGAGCGGTCATGAACGAACGAAATCGTAAAAATGAAAGGGATTATAATGCCGCAGGCGAAAATTTTGCAATTTATGATCTTTTAAAGATTTTTGTTAAAAATTTTACTCCCTCTGCTGTTATTTTATTGTGCCAATTGTATAAACCAGGATTCTTGGGGGGGGATGGGATGGCACTGTAAAATCCACCCAAAAGGACACACAATTATTAAAAATCCTTATCTTCTAATTACTACGTTTTCACGTGGAACTGAATACGTTTTCAATCCGATTCACTTTTTGGTTTTCATGAAGCGATTTGAACGCGTTTTGAACACTGTTTGAGCTCTTACATTTGCCTGATGTATTTTGAAGTTAAAGTTAATAAGTTTGCGGCACAAAAATATAATTAAAATAAAGGTATATACCTACTTTTTTCAGAAATATTGGAAGTGCTAAGAGCTTATTATTGATGTCATCAGTTAGTTCGATACAAAATCCCTCAAAAAAAGCGGTATTGCACTTGGATAGGGCTAAAGAAAAAAAAGTTCGATTCGCCGGGTTTACATGGAAGGATTGAAAGTGAACTAATATTTTATAGGGTGACCCAAAAAAAAACGGGACCTGTTTGACCGATTTCAAAAATTTTAACCATTTTGAAAAGCAGAGTCTTCAAAATTTGATGCCAAAATTAATAATTTATGGAAATCGAAGATGGCAGATATTTAAAAAATAGGTATTTTGGATTCCTGCTGCAATTTTTTTATACAAGCGGTGAGTGTAGAGTGCGTGTAGAGCTTTATCTTTGCCGAGTATACCGATGGATCGCTTATTAAAATCGGGTAAGAAATAGGAAAGTTAATGAATTATTAAAAAAGAAGAAAGAACTCCGCCAATTTCTTATGTAGCGTGGGCTTTTTTCAAATTTTAATATCCCAGCAAAGATAGATCTGCTGGTACTTTACTAAAATTGTACTTTAACTGTTGGCAAGTGCTGGCACCGGCAATGATGTGCATTTTTTAATTATTTTTATATGGTATAGTTTGCACATTCTAAAAAAGCGAGAAAAAAGCATCATCTTAGTACTTTGTTTTAAATAAAGCAAGAAATTGTACTTTATTTTTAAAAAATTCTAAAGCTAGAGTTAATAGCAAAAAAACCATTTTCTAAGTATATCCAAACAAGTAAATTAAAATTATTTTAGTATAAGAAAGAAATAAATAAACTCTTAGATGTAAAAGTAGATCATAAAAAATATGTACAAAAAAATACAAAAAATCAAGCATATTAGTAGTAGTGGCAAACATGTATAAAAGAGGTGAAATCAGCAAGTATTGTACACAACGATTCCATTCCAAATAGTTAGTTTTCATCTATTGTGAGTAGATGGCGCTAGTTTCAATATTTCTTCTATATCTCTATAGAAGATATTATTATTATATATATTTACATAGACATCGAGATGTTTATGAACTATGAACATAATTAATATTATAATTACCTCACTAAATCCTTGTTTTTACGGAAATTATGAAATGGAGAAAAGTGACTTCCAGGTATTTTCTTTAGTAAAGTACAGCTAATATTTTTTGTATCTACACTTATATTTATACAGGGAGGCTAAAAAAATTAATGGTTATTTTTTGAAAATATTTTTGATGGTCTTTACAGCAATAAAACAATAAATTATTTTACCAAAAATATTTTTTCTTGGGGAGGGAGTTACCGGCTCATACGAAAATATTAACTTTTCTTTTACCTACTGGGGGTGGGCAGAGGAATCAGCGGTGCACCTGATAGGAGAGTGTGACGAGTACGCCAGATTGAGGCAGCAGACGTGGGGGGCCCCCTCAATAGAAGAAGAGCTATACTCTCTAAGAAG
This sequence comes from Oxystoma pomonae, assembly GCA_963921995.1. NCBI lineage: Eukaryota > Metazoa > Arthropoda > Insecta > Coleoptera > Brentidae > Oxystoma > Oxystoma pomonae. The sequence continues at coordinate 50,975,840 of OY998171.1, read as the reverse complement.
GGCGGAAGTGCTGACCTTCGTAAGGAAGGCAGGAAGGCCCGGAGAGAGAGAGGCAGGATATGTAGAGGGAGTGGCAGGATAAGGGTGCGAGACGGGGTATGGCAGAAAGGCCCATGAAAAGGCCTAATTACCAGCCGCCCCTTACTATTACTACTACCTACTGGGATAATAAGTAGATACTTATAAATACAAACTTTACGTTTACTGCATAGCCTTATTTTAAAAAAAATTTAAATATATTTAAGTCGGATCGTAATATTTAATTATTACGCAACTGTTACATCATATACGTCTTAACCCTTAAGTACTATACATATCATATTTGAGTCCCCCCTCCTTACTAAGATTTTTTTGAAAGATAAAGATGCAGTATACGTGAAGTTTGTATCTATAATTACCTACCTATAATCTCAGTAGGTAACAGAAAAGTCGTCAGTAAACACTCCCCAAGAAAAATATTTTTGGTACACCACCAAAAATATTTACCAAAAATATCGATTTTTGACCATTAATGCACAATTTTTTTAGCTTCCCTGTATAAATACGGGCAAAAGTGTAGATACAAAAAAATGTTAGCTATGCTTTACCAAACAACATACTTAAAAATCACTTTTCTCTATTTCATAGTTTCCGTAAAAACAAGGATTTAGTGAGGTACAAAATAATCAATTTTTGAACTTTAACCTTATTTTTTGGCTCGCCCTGTACCCATTGGGAGGGGTAGCAATGATAAAAAATATGCCTGATAAAGTTTGAAAAAATTTAACGGGTGCCCACGCTACATAAGAAATTGGCGGTGATCTTCGAATTAGTCAGATAAAAGAAACCTTCAGTTTTTCGAAAATTTGTCTAAAATATCAATATTTACCTAAATCTGGCAAGTTTTAAAACCTTGGCGTTTCAAAATGGTCAAAAAATTGAATTTGGCTTGGAATTTGGTTATCAAATGCACTCCTTTGAACAATTCAAAACTTTGTTGCAGAGGGATCAAAAATAACTGTTTTTTTTTTAAAAAAAACATCATATTCTTAAAATCTGAATTCTTGGCTTTTTAAAATGGTAAAACGCTTTTGGGTAATAGGCAGATAAAAAAGTCCTGTTTTTTTTGGGTTTCCCTATAATTCCAAAACATCAGCCCTTAAGCCGTTCAGACTTTGTAACAATATATGTTACATAACAAAGAAGAAACAAAATTATGGATTTAATTTTTTTTTATTAAATACTTTCTTATATAAATATATTTCATTTTATCTGAAAATATGGAAAATAAGGATATCTTGTATTTGATGTGAAAAAAATTAAGAGTTTAATCCCATTTTTGCATAGAGAAAAATGAGATTGTCACTCTTTGGAAAAAGGCTCGGAAAAAGGTCAATGTTGTATAATTCAGGAAGATATCAGAATTATACCTACTGGCACGCCAGCGTTTATTTTGTTAGTAGTTTGTGACCGCTTATTTAACACAGTTAGTAGGTAATTATAAAAATTGTTATAGGAAGTGAATTTTTTTACACTCGCAATTCAATCGACAAGAATCTAATAACTACTGCGGGTTTATTTTCACAAAAGATGAGTAGGTGTCAATTAAAAATTCTTACTTGTTTGTTTTCTTATTATAATGTGGGAACAAACAGCGTCATTTAACTTCCCTTTTATTCATATGTTTTTCCCTTTGATTAACTTTTTGTGTTCCATTTTAAGGGTATGCTCTCTTTATCACCCAAATCCGTTGGGGGGGATGGGGGGAGCCTCTCCACAGTGTTGCTTGCAGTTGGGAAATATGAAGGTTCATTTGGGAAATTTAAGTACATTTTACAAATCATTTTGTATTTCTAATTTCTTCAAACAACAATAAAAAAAATGTTAAAGTATCAGGTAACTTGGAAATCGTTTTAATATTGGTTGGGAAAATGACCTTTATCCCCCAGGAGACAACTACTGGCTACTAAGTTAATTTCGGGGTCTCCAGATTTTGTTAAAGTTATTCAAAATCAATATATTTTTATATTAAAATCGATATCATTTTCATAAAAAATTAAACCGACTTCAAAAACCACGGAAATTGTTTTATTATTAAAAATTATTTTATATCTTAAATTTTAGTATATTTTTTTAAATTTAAGTGGTAAACGGCTTTCCTAACGTACCTTTCCGGTTTTTGTTAGTAGGCTAAAGCCCGCATAGATGCCACACTTTTTTTTTAAAAATTCGTAGAAATTAAATTATCAGAAAATTTTAAAAAAAAAAGAACAAAATAAAAAATCGTTTATAATACTCGAAAAATGCTTTCGAAAAAAATGTGTTTGTCTGGCAACTCTCGCTGTGGGTACGAAGATACGCCCAATACTAATTATCATAAGGGAGATATGCCTTTAATTAGTCACGTTTACATGGATTATATAGGCGAGGGCATCTTTCCACAATGTTACTAATAAACAAAAAATACAAAACAAAACCTTTAAAAAAACCATGTAATCCCAGCAATGTAAAGTTATCTCATTGCACTAGCTAAAACATACTTTTTCAAGAGTATTAAAAACATGCAAAATAAATGGCACCAGCAGGCACCTATAGCCATCCATAAATTCTTAAAAAATATATTTTTTTCAATTTTTTTTCTTAAAAATGCACTTATTGCTAGCTGCTACAGTTCGTGAGTTACAATTTAGAAAAAAATTTATTACCCTCTCCTACCCTTTTGCGGTTTTCACATTAAGATAAAGATAAATAATTGCATTTTGAACAAAAAAAAATACAAATTTTTTTTTTTATTTTTTTATTTGAATGTGAAAACCGCGTGTCGCTCGCTGCTACGGTTCGTCAGTCCTGCCTCCAACCCTCTTGCCAACTCCTTAGGAATTTTTTAACCCAAATAACTAATTTTTAGTGGAAATAAAAAAACTTTTTTTTGACAATCCCAATAGCCTCCATACCATGTATGAATGGCTAATAATCTTCTGGTGTGGACTCGTTTTCACTGGAAATTTTTTACCGTAGAGGTTCATTTCAAAAAACTGAAAATTTTTGAAATTTGCATGTAAAATTTTGTGCCTAAATTATGCGAAACGTGTTAGGTCAACTGCTATCGTGTGCGGTAAGGGTTACTTTCCGCATGTTTTAGGTTAACTACTATTCTGGTCTAGATTTTCGACTTGTTTCGCTTGCGGTTACAAAAATAAATTTTGAAATAAAAAATAAACATTGCCTGTTCTATTATTTTGTAATACTTAATAAATAATAATGTACCTAATTTTTAGAGACAAAAACTGTCTGAATAAATATCTACTTTCAGATTTTCGTAGGTGGCTATTAAAATGTCGTTAAGCTAAGTTTATATCATTTTGCAAAATTGTTTGTTATATAACTTCCCATTTGTAATAGTTTTTGTCAAAAGGAAGCGTCTGCATTTTTTGGAAAATGATGTTTACATATTAAGTTCATTGAATTTATTGACAGCTATTTCTTTCATTCCATTGTTCTGATCTTTGAAGTTCATCTGGGGCTCGATTCTGGGCGAAATAGAACGATCATACCCTGAGAAGGGACCACTTTTACTAAAATCAAAAATTCCGTTTTCTGCGACCAGCTATAACTAAATTATAGAACAAATTACGACTTTTTTTTTGTGTTCTGAACAAAAACTATTTACTTGGGTTTAACTACTACACCCAAATAATGAAAAAATAAGGTCACACCCTCCCCCGAAAGATAATCGAGTTTTTATATGCTTTTAAACACTCATTTTGCGCTGCCTCTGGGGCATCTATCGTAATATACCAGCAGTATTAATTAATATAACCTATTTCTAATTTTCGCATTAGTTATTGTATATTGTTTAATTTTTCCTTTTTAATGTGAACTCATGTTCATAATAATGTATTTGAACATGAAATAAATTGAATTGAATTATACCAGCAGTAGTCGGCTAACTTCTCACAGTTCCATTTTTCCTGATACCTTCTTTCCATGTTTAAAATACCATGGTGGAACCTCTCACCGTGTTCATTACTTATAGCACCACAATTTTTCGGAAAGTAATCCAGATGAGAATCCAAGAAATTAATGTTTAACGATATGTTACATCCTAGGTTTTGGTAACACAAAAGACGTTGGGCAACCAGATCTTTATAGTTTTCTGCTCTTTAGCATGGATCTACAAAACCGTGGTTACCTGAAACTTTTGCAAGACAGAATGTTAATTACTATAATAAAATAAGTAGATTAGATTAGATTAGAATGGGGTGGTGTAGACACCTGTCCAACTCGACCTTCTCAGATTGTGATTCCTCTTTATTTTTCCCAGCTTTGCTAGTACTACAAAACAAGTTGCAGCCTCGTCCTTGTCCTGCTAGCTTTCTGGCCGCGGACATTCTAGGTCCCCCAGTAAGGCCCTGGTTCTAGGACATAGGATATGTATTGAGGTTTCTTCCTCTTTCTTGCAGAAGCGGCATGTAGCATATTCTACCAATCCCATTGCATACAAGTGCTTATTGAGTTTGCAGTGACCTGTTAGGAGCCCCACTATTTGTATGACAAGCTTCCTTTTCTTACTAAGAAGTTCTGCAGTCAGCTTTGGTGAACATTCTTTAATGAACTGTTTGGCCTGGCTTTGTCGAGGTGTTTGCTCCCACAGACCGTCCGTCGCTTTCTCTTTGGCGAGCCACTCTTTAATAGATTATAAATGTAAATTATCGATGCCCTTAAGTTAGGTTTGCGTAAAAATTTATTTCGAAATTGTCAAAAAAATGGCATCTGTTGAGGGCCCTCCGCTCACACTACAAAACCACATAGTTTCAAATATGCAGGATAAGTCGTTCGGGAGATAAAGGAAAAATCTAAAAACACATTTCGCCCTCTACAGGCCCCTAGATGCACTAAATGATATTTTTTAAATTATGTTATTTAATTTGGCCAGAAGGCCAATACGAGTACTAAATTTCATCATCGTAGGTAAAACCGTTAAGATTTAAAAAAATATTTTGTCGTCCTAACCTCACTTTCTGACTGCAGCACTTTTGAGGGTGTTCACAGGCAGGGTGATATTAAGTGGCCTATTACTAACCGGTTAAAACAGGTTTCGTAAAATCATCACCAAAAGCCCACGGAAGTCCATATGAACCTCTGCTTGATGACATGTGGCTGAAGTTAGCTTGGGATTGGGATTTCAATCTCGGTTAAATTACAGTGACCCAAACAAATATTGCATTAAAATAGATTTTAGCCAAACTACAAGCACCAGAACACTTTTAATGTATGAATGTAATTATTTTGGGTCCAGATATTTCACAAAAGTGTGTAACTCAATTTCTTTACCCTTAATAAGGTTTTACCAACCCTTAAACTAATTTCCTTTATTCCAAAATTTGCGCATCTAAAAAAAACAGGAATAAAATACTTTTTATTTTTTCTTAATCGCAACAAGTTGGGAAAATTTTGTTTGAAATATAAGGGGATGAAAAAGCAACCCTTATTAAAACCGATTGTTTTACTTGTAGATGATTTTGTGCCGCTTTAGAACTAGGCTGAGAAAATAGGATATATAGATGCCTTTTTAGTAAACAACAGATTGAGAGAAATTAAAAGTTTTAAGGTATATGAAAAACCACCCCTTCAATAAAAAACCTTTTGTTTCACCCTGTGGATGATTTTGTGCCGCTTTCGAAATAGGCTGAAAAAATAAAGTGTATAAATGCCCTTTTTAGTCATCAACAGATTGAGAAAAATTCAGAGTTTTAAGGTATAAAAAAACACTCCATATTAAAAAATTGATTGTTTCACTCTGTAGATGATTTTGTGCCGCTTTCGAACTCGGCTGAAAAAATAGGTTATATAGTTGCCTCATCTAGTAATCAACAGATTAAGAAAAACTCAAGAGTTTTAAGTTATGAAAAAACACCCTATATTAAAAAATCGATTGTTTCACCCTGTAGATGATTTTGTGCCGCTTTTGAACTAGGCTGAAAAAATAGGTTATGTAGATGCCTATTTTAGTAATAAACAGATTGAGAAAAATTCAGAGTTTTAAGTTATGAAAAAACACCCTATATTAAAAAATCGATTGTTTCACCCTGTAGATGATTTTGTGCCGCTTTTGAACTAGGCTGAAAAAATAGGTTATGTAGATGCCTATTTTAGTAATCAACAGATTGAGAAAAATTCAGAGTTTTAAGTTATAAAAAATCACCCCATATTAAAAAATCGATTGTTTCACCCTGTAGATGATTTTGTGCCGCTTTTGAACTAGGCTGAAAAAATAGGTTATGTAGATGCCTATTTTAGTAATCAACAGATTGAGAAAAATTCAGAGTTTTAAGTTATAAAAAATCACCCTATATTAAAAAATTGATTGTTTCACCCTGTAGATGATTTTGTGCCGCTTTCGAAATAGGCTGAAAAAATAAAGTGTATAAATGCCCTTTTTAGTAATCAACAGATTGAGAAAAATTCAGAGTTTTAAGTTATGAAAAAACACCCTATATTAAAAAAATCGATTGTTTCACCCTGTAGATGATTTTGTGCCGCTTTTGAACTAGGCTGAAAAAATAGGTTATGTAGATGCCTATTTTAGTAATCAACAGATTGAGAAAAATTCAGAGTTTTAAGTTATAAAAAATCACCCCATATTAAAAAATTGATTGTTTCACCCTGTAGATGATTTTGTGCCGCTTTCGAAATAGGCTGAAAAAATAAAGTGTATAAATGCCCTTTTTAGTAATCAACAGATTGAGAAAAACTCAGAGTTTTAAGTTATGAAAAAACATCTTATATTAAAAAATCGATTGTTTCACCCTGTAGATGATTTTGTGCAGCTTGTGAACTAGGGTGAAAAAATAGGTTGTATAGATGCCTATTTTAGTAATCAACAGACTGAGAAAAATTCAGAGTTTTAAGTTATGAAAAAACACCCTATATTAAAAAATCGATTGTTTCACCCTGTAGATGATTTTGTGCCGCTTTTGAACTAGGCTGAAAAAATAGGTTATATAGATGTCTATTTAAGTAATCAACAGATTCAGAAAAATTCAGAGTTTTAAGTTATAAAAAAACACCCCATATTAAAAAATTGATTGTTTCACTCTGTAGATTATTTTGTGCCGCTTGTGAACTAGGGTGAAAAAATAGGTTGTATAGATGCCTATTTTAGTAATCAACAGACTGAGAAAAATTAAGAGTTTTAAGTTATGAAAAAACACCCTATATTAAAAAATCGATTGTTTCACCCTGTAGATGATTTTGTGCCGCTTTTGGACTAGGCTGAAAAAATAGGTTATATAGTTGCCTCATCTAGTAATCAACAGATTGAGAAAAACTCAGAGTTTTAAGTTATGAAAAAACACCTTATATTAAAAAATCGATTGTTTCACCCTGTAGATGATTTTGTGCCGCTTGTGAACTAGGCTGAAAAAATAAAGTGTATAAATGCCCTTTTTAGTAATCAACAGATTGAGAAAAATTCAAAGTTTTAAGTTATAAAAAAACACCCCATATTAAAAAATTGTTTGTTTCACCCTGTAGATGATTTTGTGCCGCTTTCGAAATAGGCTGAAAAAATAAAGTGTATAAATGCCCTTTTTAGTAATCAACAGATTGAGAAAAATTCAGAGTTTTAAGTTATAAAAAAACACCCTATATTAAAAAATCGATTGTTTCACCCTGTAGATGATTTTGTGCCGCTTTTGGACTAGGCTGAAAAAATAGGTTATATAGTTGCCTCATCTAGTAATCAACAGATTGAGAAAAACTCAGAGTTTTAAGTTATGAAAAAACACCTTATATTAAAAAATCGATTGTTTCACCCTGTAGATGATTTTGTGCCGCTTGTGAACTAGGCTGAAAAAATAAAGTGTATAAATGCCCTTTTTAGTAATCAACAGATTGAGAAAAATTCAAAGTTTTAAGTTATAAAAAAACACCCCATATTAAAAAATTGTTTGTTTCACCCTGTAGATGATTTTGTGCCGCTTTCGAAATAGGCTGAAAAAATAAAGTGTATAAATGCCCTTTTTAGTAATCAACAGATTGAGAAAAATTCAGAGTTTTAAGTTATAAAAAAACACCCTATATTAAAAAATCGATTGTTTCACCCTGTAGATGATTTTGTGCCGCTTTTGAACTAGGCTGAAAAAATAGGTTATGTAGATGCCTATTTTAGTAATCAACAGATTGAGAAAAATTCAGAGTTTTAAGTTATAAAAAATCACACTATATTAAAAAATTGATTGTTTCACCCTGTAGATGATTTTGTGCCGCTTTCGAAATAGGCTGAAAAAATAAAGTGTATAAATGCCCTTTTTAGTAATCAACAGATTGAGAAAAACTCAGAGTTTTAAGTTATGAAAAAACATCTTATATTAAAAAATCGATTGTTTCACCCTGTAGATGATTTTGTGCAGCTTGTGAACTAGGGTGAAAAAATAGGTTGTATAGATGCCTATTTTAGTAATCAACAGACTGAGAAAAATTCAGAGTTTTAAGTTATGAAAAAACACCCTATATTAAAAAATCGATTGTTTCACCCTGTAGATGATTTTGTGCCGCTTTTGAACTAGGCTGAAAAAATAGGTTATATAGATGTCTATTTAAGTAATCAACAGATTCAGAAAAATTCAGAGTTTTAAGTTATAAAAAAACACCCCATATTAAAAAATTGATTGTTTCACTCTGTAGATTATTTTGTGCCGCTTGTGAACTAGGGTGAAAAAATAGGTTGTATAGATGCCTATTTTAGTAATCAACAGACTGAGAAAAATTCAGAGTTTTAAGTTATGAAAAAACACCCTATATTAAAAAATCGATTGTTTCACCCTGTAGATGATTTTGTGCCGCTTTTGGACTAGGCTGAAAAAATAGGTTATATAGTTGCCTCATCTAGTAATCAACAGATTGAGAAAAACTCAGAGTTTTAAGTTATGAAAAAACACCTTATATTAAAAAATCGATTGTTTCACCCTGTAGATGATTTTGTGCCGCTTGTGAACTAGGCTGAAAAAATAAAGTGTATAAATGCCCTTTTTAGTAATCAACAGATTGAGAAAAAACCAGAGTTTTAAGTTATAAAAAAACACCCCATATTAAAAAATTGTTTGTTTCACCCTGTAGATGATTTTGTGCCGCTTTCGAAATAGGCTGAAAAAATAAAGTGTATAAATGCCCTTTTTAGTAATCAACAGATTGAGAAAAATTCAGAGTTTTAAGTTATAAAAAAACACCCTATATTAAAAAATCGATTGTTTCACCCTGTAGATGATTTTGTGCCGCTTTTGAACTAGGCTGAAAAAATAGGTTATGTAGATGCCTATTTTAGTAATCAACAGATTGAGAAAAATTCAGAGTTTTAAGTTATAAAAAATCACACTATATTAAAAAATTGATTGTTTCACCCTGTAGATGATTTTGTGCCGCTTTCGAAATAGGCTGAAAAAATAAAGTGTATAAATGCCCTTTTTAGTAATCAACAGATTGAGAAAAATTCAGAGTTTTAAGTTATGAAAAAACACCCTATATTAAAAAATCGATTGTTTCACCCTGTAGATGATTTTGTGCCGCTTTTGAACTAGGCTGAAAAAATAGGTTATGTAGATGCCTATTTTAGTAATCAACAGATTGAGAAAAATTCAGAGTTTTAAGTTATGAAAAAACACCCTATATTAAAAAATCGATTGTTTCACCCTGTAGATGATTTTGTGCCGCTTTTGAACTAGGCTGAAAAAATAGGTTATGTAGATGCCTATTTTAGTAATCAACAGATTGAGAAAAATTCAGAGTTTTAAGTTATAAAAAATCACCCCATATTAAAAAATCGATTGTTTCACCCTGTAGATGATTTTGTGCCGCTTTTGAACTAGGCTGAAAAAATAGGTTATGTAGATGCCTATTTTAGTAATCAACAGATTGAGAAAAATTCAGAGTTTTAAGTTATAAAAAATCACCCTATATTAAAAAATTGATTGTTTCACCCTGTAGATGATTTTGTGCCGCTTTCGAAATAGGCTGAAAAAATAAAGTGTATAAATGCCCTTTTTAGTAATCAACAGATTGAGAAAAATTCAGAGTTTTAAGTTATGAAAAAACACCCTATATTAAAAAAATCGATTGTTTCACCCTGTAGATGATTTTGTGCCGCTTTTGAACTAGGCTGAAAAAATAGGTTATGTAGATGCCTATTTTAGTAATCAACAGATTGAGAAAAATTCAGAGTTTTAAGTTATAAAAAATCACCCCATATTAAAAAATTGATTGTTTCACCCTGTAGATGATTTTGTGCCGCTTTCGAAATAGGCTGAAAAAATAAAGTGTATAAATGCCCTTTTTAGTAATCAACAGATTGAGAAAAACTCAGAGTTTTAAGTTATGAAAAAACATCTTATATTAAAAAATCGATTGTTTCACCCTGTAGATGATTTTGTGCAGCTTGTGAACTAGGGTGAAAAAATAGGTTGTATAGATGCCTATTTTAGTAATCAACAGACTGAGAAAAATTCAGAGTTTTAAGTTATGAAAAAACACCCTATATTAAAAAATCGATTGTTTCACCCTGTAGATGATTTTGTGCCGCTTTTGAACTAGGCTGAAAAAATAGGTTATATAGATGTCTATTTAAGTAATCAACAGATTCAGAAAAATTCAGAGTTTTAAGTTATAAAAAAACACCCCATATTAAAAAATTGATTGTTTCACTCTGTAGATTATTTTGTGCCGCTTGTGAACTAGGGTGAAAAAATAGGTTGTATAGATGCCTATTTTAGTAATCAACAGACTGAGAAAAATTCAGAGTTTTAAGTTATGAAAAAACACCCTATATTAAAAAATCGATTGTTTCACCCTGTAGATGATTTTGTGCCGCTTTTGGACTAGGCTGAAAAAATAGGTTATATAGTTGCCTCATCTAGTAATCAACAGATTGAGAAAAACTCAGAGTTTTAAGTTATGAAAAAACACCTTATATTAAAAAATCGATTGTTTCACCCTGTAGATGATTTTGTGCCGCTTGTGAACTAGGGTGAAAAAATAGGCTGTATAGATGCCTATTTTAGTAATCAACAGACTGAGAAAAATTCAGAGTTTTAAGTTATGAAAAAACACCCTATATTAAAAAATTGATTGTTTCACTCTGTAGATTATTTTGTGCCGCTTGTGAACTAGGCTGAAAAAATAAGTTATATAGTTGCCTCATCTAGTAATCAACAGATTGAGAAAAACTCAGAGTTTTAAGTTATAAAAAATCACCCCATATTAAAAAATTGATTGTTTCACCCTGTAGATGATTTTGTGCCGCTTTCGAAATAGGCTGAAAAAATAAAGTGTATAAATGCCCTTTTTAGTAATCAACAGATTGAGAAAAACTCAGAGTTTTAAGTTATGAAAAAACATCTTATATTAAAAAATCGATTGTTTCACCCTGTAGATGATTTTGTGCAGCTTGTGAACTAGGGTGAAAAAATAGGTTGTATAGATGCCTATTTTAGTAATCAACAGACTGAGAAAAATTCAGAGTTTTAAGTTATGAAAAAACACCCTATATTAAAAAATCGATTGTTTCACCCTGTAGATGATTTTGTGCCGCTTTTGAACTAGGCTGAAAAAATAGGTTATATAGATGTCTATTTAAGTAATCAACAGATTCAGAAAAATTCAGAGTTTTAAGTTATAAAAAAACACCCCATATTAAAAAATTGATTGTTTCACTCTGTAGATTATTTTGTGCCGCTTGTGAACTAGGGTGAAAAAATTGGTTGTATAGATGCCTATTTTAGTAATCAACAGACTGAGAAAAATTCAGAGTTTTAAGTTATGAAAAAACACCCTATATTAAAAAATCGATTGTTTCACCCTGTAGATGATTTTGTGCCGCTTTTGAACTAGGCTGAAAAAATAGGTTATATAGATGTCTATTTAAGTAATCAACAGATTCAGAAAAATTCAGAGTTTTAAGTTATAAAAAAACACCCCATATTAAAAAATTGATTGTTTCACTCTGTAGATTATTTTGTGCCGCTTGTGAACTAGGGTGAAAAAATAGGTTGTATAGATGCCTATTTTAGTAATCAACAGACTGAGAAAAATTCAGAGTTTTAAGTTATGAAAAAACACCCTATATTAAAAAATCGATTGTTTCACCCTGTAGATGATTTTGTGCCGCTTTTGGACTAGGCTGAAAAAATAGGTTATATAGTTGCCTCATCTAGTAATCAACAGATTGAGAAAAACTCAGAGTTTTAAGTTATGAAAAAACACCTTATATTAAAAAATCGATTGTTTCACCCTGTAGATGATTTTGTGCCGCTTGTGAACTAGGGTGAAAAAATAGGCTGTATAGATGCCTATTTTAGTAATCAACAGACTGAGAAAAATTCAGAGTTTTAAGTTATGAAAAAACACCCTATATTAAAAAATTGATTGTTTCACTCTGTAGATTATTTTGTGCCGCTTGTGAACTAGGCTGAAAAAATAAGTTATATAGTTGCCTCATCTAGTAATCAACAGATTGAGAAAAACTCAGAGTTTTAAGTTATAAAAAATCACCCCATATTAAAAAATTGATTGTTTCACCCTGTAGATGATTTTGTGCCGCTTTCGAAATAGGCTGAAAAAATAAAGTGTATAAATGCCCTTTTTAGTAATCAACAGATTGAGAAAAACTCAGAGTTTTAAGTTATGAAAAAACATCTTATATTAAAAAATCGATTGTTTCACCCTGTAGATGATTTTGTGCAGCTTGTGAACTAGGGTGAAAAAATAGGTTGTATAGATGCCTATTTTACCTACCGTTGGTCGAGCTATAAACTTGTCTCAGGATTAAATGTACCTCTTTAGCCCCTATGTGTAATGTGCCATTAAACCCATATATCCAGGGATTAAAATAGTAATTTAAGTCCCTAAAATGAGTAATTAAAAGTACTAAGAGTGACATTATGCAAATAGATTACCCTTAAGTGGCATTTCATTATTATTTCTTTAAATGTTTTTTTTCCAATCTTGCAAAAAATTTTCTGTGGACAAAGACGCATGTATATTATATTATGGTTAAAATATATTGTGCCTCTTTCAAAATAGACCCAAACAATAACTTTTGAAAATCCCATTTATAAAGTTACTGCCGTCCGTGTCTAAATATTGGAAAAACTGTTCATAACAAAGTTATGATTGTTTTCCACAAACCAAAACTACACTTTTTTGCACTCGACGCGCGTTTCGCTAACAACGTTAGCATCATCAGGAGACGATAAACAATGTTTGTATTGTCTCCTGATGATGCTAACGTTTAGCGAAACGCGCGTTGAGTGCAAAAAAGTGTAGTTTTGGTTTATGGAAAACAATCAAAACTTTGTTATAGTTTTGCTTAATGTCAAGTGGTTTTCCTTCTTTGGTCCGCGCTTTTGATTTTTACACTAACTGAAATACAAAAGAAAATCCCCTATCCGCCACCTGGGGACGCGTCCGATGGGAGAAAGGAAACTCCGCACGGATTTTTTTTTTTTTTTTTTTTTTTTTTTTTTTTTTTTTTTTTTTTTTTTTTTTTTTTTTTTGTAAGGTATAAAAGAAGCGTTATAACAACAATTTTGATTTTATTTTTTTTTGGTATTTTTTAACCTATTGTTCGTGAACATACGGTTTTCTTTTCGTTATTAACTTAATTTTCTAAGAATGCAAACAGGAATAACAATTTAACAAGGCACTTTTTATTTACTTTATTTTTTGTTTTCTTTTGTATTTTTTTAACCTATTTTTAAGATATAAAACCAAAATTTTAACTGCGCATGATTTTTTTTTTGTTTTTTTATCTTGTTAAGTTACTTTTGTAAGACTTATTTAAACAAGAATATTTTAACTTACTTCAATTTACTTTTGTTTTAAAAAACTTACTTTACTAAGTATAAAACAAGAAAAAAAAATAACATTTTAACTGATCACTTATTTTTTTAACTTTTACTTATTGCTAACGATTACGATAAAAATAAGTGGAAAAATAATAAGTAAAAAATAATTATTTTTACTTAGCTTTACTTATAAACGCTTTAGTAGTTCATTATAAATTTGATCTAATGTATATGGACTAGGATATTGAAATTGCGCATCTTCAATACTAAACAGTTCCTGGTAAAAATGCATTAAATCAATATCTTCATCTAGACCATAATAAGAATAACAAATTTTTTTATTTATAAAGCTAACTAGAACATAAGCTATAAAATGATCGTCAATTCCTTGTGTATACTTTCTTAAAGTAAAAGCAATATTAGCCGATGTATCATAATCTATAAATGGTGTAGTCTGATCCCATTTCAAATGTTGGCTTTTATCTTTTAATTGAAAGTACCTTTCGCATAATATATTCGTAGTCCTTGTGTCAAAAATATGTTTGACTTCTGGCAAATAATGTAAGACGAAATACTCTATAATTATGTTGTTTAATACAATTTGTGTTTTTTGCTTGCGGTTCTTAAAGGGTAATGGAACAGTTTTGCAAAGCTGACAGATCGTAGTAGTTTCTTGATTTTTAAAGCACTTAATGTGAGTTAGTCGGTCACAATTAATACATTTTAAGCATTTTTTCGGAGTTGTTATATACCCACAAGTCAGGCATCTTGATTTCATGTTATCTGACGTTAATAACAGTAATTCTTGTAAATGTAGTCTGAAACTTTCAGCGTCGAAGTCATTATCAAAATGTTTATAAAGTTCATTCATATTAATAAGCGCGCCGAGGGTACTGATTGTAAAAATATAATATAAAATAAAAACACCGCAATTTACACCATCTTTTTGTTTTGGAAATGAGTGGTAAACGATTATTTTCCATTTGTCAATATTTAATCCAATACCAAGCTGATATTCATTTCGAAGTCGAAAATATTTGCAAACTACACTTTCAATAAGCCCATGGTCGACAGTGGAATATTGTGATGGATCAAAAACATAAACCTCTTTAACAGATATATCCAACACTAGAAGAATCCAGTGGTTCCCTGTATTTACAGGTATCAATATATGAGATATATTATCCAGCGATTTAAATAGCGGAGGAAAGTTGCCGTAATCTTTATAATCTTTAGAAAATAATATCTGAGAGTTTATGGTATCAATGAAATAAAAATTATCTTTTTTACTTAGCAATGAAAAAGCGGTGCAGTCTATTACTGTATCAGTAAGCCATTTATCAGTAAATAATTTAGGAGCCTTAACATCGTAATTAAAATTAGATATTAGGGTGGAATATGATTTTGCACTTAATTTCTCAACATAGTTATTGAATGAATAGGTGCCTACAAAAAATGAATGGTCTAGGGCATTGTTCAGATAGTATTGCGAGTTAAATAAAAGACCATTTTCTAGATGGTAAGACTTATGCTTCAAATCAAATTTGTTTGTAATAGGCATATCTATTTCACTGTCATCGTTTGAAACGTTTAATTCTTTTAAAGTCACTTTAGAATCTTTGAAACTAGCGGTTTCGAAATTTTCTTTAACTATCTTTTCCTGATTGGTTTGTACTTTTAAAGAATTTTTTGTATTACCAGTAATAATGGGCGACTCATTTTTCGTATCTGTCTTATTTGGAATATATTGTTTTTTTATCTGTCTTTCTACATTTTTTAATGCAAAATAATTATTTTTCTGCCGTTTTGGTCGCCAGTTCTCTTGTTCCAAAGGATGATCTATTTCAGTGCTTAGTTCGGAACGCTTCCGTTTATTGTTATGGGGCTTAACACCAACATTGTATTTAATGGCCTTTAATGACGTTGTTATTTTGTCTTTAACTGCCAAAACAAAATTTGCTAATTTAACATTTTTTTCCCCATTCAGCAATTCATGTTTAACAATTTTAAACCAACATTCAATAATGGAGTTGGAATATTTTGTTACATTAGGGTCAATAAGATCATTTAGCAAACCTGTCCAAAGAGGGGCAAAAGCCATGCAATATTTAAGCAAGTAGCTGGCAAATTCTTCGGATTTTAATTCATTTTTTAGTGGCAAAGAAACTTCTGAAAGCGACAGGTTGGTTTTTACTGATTTTTCGGTTTCCACGTATATTTTATGAAATACCAAAAAAAATGGAGATTCGGCGTATTTGCCTCTCTCACGACAAAAATCTTCCTCTTCCTCCAACTCGAACTCTAACTCTATATTTTCTTCAACATCTAAAAGTTCAAGCGATACGTAATTTTTCATGTGTTTTAATGACTCCTTTACGGAATCATTCACATAAGGGCTTAACAAAATTAGAATAAAGGCCTTGAAAAGAGACTTTAGCATTTCTATATTATCAGCAAGCATCAATGTCGTAACCAGTTCAACAATAATTTTTCTACTTTGCTTTTTGATTTTAATTTTTGACAATTTGTTACAAATCATTTTTATAAAATGGGCACAACATGATCTTATTATGATAAAATCACCCAAATCTTGCGAATTATTTGTAACAAATCGATAGGTCATTTTTAAGTATCTATATAGCGTTATTTCATTCATTGATTGACAAATGCTTGTTATTATAGCAAAACTCCAGTCAGTTACAATACATGAGAAAAGAGGCCATTTTTTTCTTAAAGTTACCGTTAAAAATCTTTTATATCTTGCAAAAAAGCTAGATAGTGCGCTAGCGTCATTCTCTACTGAAATAAATTCGGCCAGTGGTACAATAATGTTATTTATTTTAACAACCAAGGAATAATAAAGCACGCTAGACCCTGCTATTACTGGCTTCACCACGGATCCGGTAGCGTCAAAATAAGCAACAAGTGGTTTTTTATATTTAAGTAGATCAGCCTGTTCCTTAGAATATAAAAAAATTGGTGGGGTACTAGGTATTTGCACATAATCCTTTAACGACTTGTCCTCTGATATTCTTATAAGTAGATCTAAATAAGTATTTGTACTGCGATCTGACTCACACTTAAGTTCGGACTTAGCTTTTTGATAAACAGTTAAAGCCCTAGTTTTATCCCAATTTCCATCGTTTAGAGCATTTTCATTCGAAAGCTTAATATGTTCAGTTTTTATTTGGTTTGGAGTACAGGTTTTTAGTCTTTCTTTAACTTCTTCTCTTTCTTTTCCTTTTAATTGATATGTCTTTTGCTCTTTATGATTCTCTTCCTTCCGATCAGATGCTATTGAGACGTAAACTGCGCTATCACCTTTAAAATAGTCAAATCGAAATTTTTTGCACTCTTTTTGACTACAAATGCCATATTCGGTTATAGATGGGCCACTAGATCGTTTTTTAAAATGAGAACCCTTAAAAGCTATTACGCAATATATGCCTTTTAAGAGCAACATTTCTTTTATGGCAGATTGTCTAATAGTGGCTTCATTAAGTTTCTCACAAACAAAATTTTCCATAAAAATTAGGTAATATGGATAATTTTCTAGTTTTGAGCACTGTTTTGAAATCCGATATTCCTTACAATTTTTCTCTTGGTTCTTTATCATCGTCGTGTTTTCTTCTGACTGTTCTAAACGCTTATTATTTCCATTACCTAAATTATCCTTATTAATTAACAAAACCTCTTCTTTAATTTTTGTAGTTATCGATTTGTTTTCATTATTTGTAGTTTGGTTTTCGTTGTTAAAAGGCGCCACTATAGTTTGTTTTCCAGTTTCTTTTAAATTCGCTTTCGATATGTTTTTATTTATTATTTTGTCATTAAATTTAGGCATATTATAATTGCTTTTAAAGGATACTCCTTTTGTTTTGTTTGTTTTTATTAAAACCGTATTTTGTCTTTGAAGTTTGACCGGTTCACACTTTAAGTCAGTAAATTCAATTTCCTTAACTTTAAAATCATTTAAGTCACTTCCGTTATTGTTATTTTTTGAATTAATCTCACCTTTTGCATTAGTCAGTTCTCCATAATCAGTTTTTATTTGTATAACTATTTGATTGGAGCTTTGTTTTGCTTTTTTTGTTTTTATTACACCAACATCTTTCGTTTTTATGTTAGTTTTATTAACTTTCTTGGAATCATTATTACAGTTGAAATCCTTTTCATTTATTTTTACTTTTGGGGAAGTCATTTTTAGCTCGCCTTTGTCCTTATTATTTTGTTTAATATCAGATTTTTGTTTAGCTTTTTTAAAGGCATCTTTTTCGCGTTTGTCAAAGCTGAATGTTGAATCTTTTGCATTGCAATTCTTATAGAATCGTTGTAATCTCGTCTTTAGACGTTTTCTGTTGATAGGGTTGTCTCTAATAGATAAATGAAAACACAATTTGGACAAAATTGAATTCTTTGCACGCCAGGAACAAATTATCATATCATCAGTGGTGCAGCCTTCCCTACCACAAAAAATTCTAACATCTTCTAAGAAAGAGCCGTTAGTCATATCTTTTAACAAATTCATCTTGAAACCTTATTAAGCAAAAGAAAATTGCTATTGAATCTAACAAGTAAAGTCGAGTAAGGTTCGGTGTTGGGTGCTTACATTTTTTTTGTTTGACTTAGTGTATTATCGCGGGACCGAAAAGGTCAATACTTTAATGATCTACTGTCGCGGGAATGGTCTAAAAAAATTGACAGGACTTTTGCTGCCATTTATAAATAATCTAAAGTCTCTACCGTCGATAGCAAAAAAGATAGAAAAGTATTTGCTCAATAATAAAGACCCTAACAACCAAAAGGCATGGGGTCCCACAAGGCACGGTGTTGGTGGCTACAATTTTTATTTTTTATTTTATTGGTACAGAGTCGCGGGACGAGTGCGATAAGAAAATTGAGAAAACTTTTTAACATTCTTATGAATAATATTGTGCCAAAAAATCATTTTTAAATGTAATATTACTAAGCTAAAACGCTAGTCAATAGTTGCTCTATCATAGGGAACCAAAGAGCAAAAAGCTATGGAGCCCCACAAGGTTCGGTATTGGGTCCTAGAATTTTTTGTATTACTTTAATGATATTTTGTCACGGCGCGGGTGTAATATAAAAATCGATTTAACTTGCGCTGTCATTTTTATATAATATAAGGTCAATAACATTCTTATACGTAGTAGCGTAGTGTCAGAAAAATTTTCTAGATATATTATCACGAATTTAGAAAACACTAGTCAGTGTTTACGCTGTTCAGTATTTACGCTGTAACAAGGAACCTAACAGCCAAAAGCTATGGGGCACCACAAGGCTCGGTGTTAGGTCTTGCAATTTTTCTGTTTTAATATTATGATATAGTGTCGCGGAACGGGTGCGATAAAAAGTCGGCGAAACTTTTGGCCCTATTTATTGAACACAACAATCGTCGATACCCAAAAAACTTTTAATCGATCATTTTAACTTTCTTATACTTAGTACTTAGTACTTAGTATAAAAAGTATTATCAGAAATCTAAACCGTTATCACAAGGTCCTTTGTTGAGTCCTAGAGTTTATTTTAAGAAATGCTTGCTAGTCTATTGCTTTTGTTTTTATAAACCCTCACTAAAGCGGCCCTCACACAATCAATATTATTGTGCATATTTTATATTGACA
Source organism: Oxystoma pomonae (assembly GCA_963921995.1). Classification (NCBI taxonomy): domain Eukaryota; kingdom Metazoa; phylum Arthropoda; class Insecta; order Coleoptera; family Brentidae; genus Oxystoma; species Oxystoma pomonae. The sequence continues at coordinate 50,956,375 of OY998171.1, read as the reverse complement.
ATATATTGTTAATATCATCACGCACTTCTAAAACGGAGGAGAAGAACTGTGAGAATCGCTTTTCAAAGTAAGGTTTCCATTTTTTCCAAAATAGAGGCGTTATAATTCAGAAACAGTAAAATAAAACGACCTGATTTCGCATAGATAGAACACTGTTTAATGCGAGACTCCCTTTTTGGTTTCCATACCTTATACCGGCCTAGTGCGTCTGCTAGTATATTATAGATTGGGTTTGCATCAATATTGGTATTCATATAATTAGTTTCCTGGCATGTTTTCTACTTGAAACAACTAGTAAAAAAAGCATGTGCTTTTATTTTTGGTAAATTTTTATTAACAATTTCTTGCCCTATTTTTGTTTTCTCTGTCGGAAATCCATCAATATATTGACTAATGTCCCTTAAAGGCTCAATAATTTGCAAATATTGACAGTATACCTATTAAATCGTTTTTGATTTTTGCCCAGTTTGAAAGCGGCAAATAGTCATATACAGGGTGAAACAATCGATTTTTTAATTAAGGGTCGTTTTTCATACCTTAAAACTCTGATTTTTTTCTCAATCTGTTTGTTATTAAAAAAGGAATTTATATAACCTGTTTTTGCAGACTAGTTTGAAAGCGGCAAAAAATCATCTACAGGGTGAAACAATCGATTTTTAATATAGAGTGTTTTTTCCTAACTTAAAACTCTGAATTTTTTTAAAATCTTTCCATTATTAAAAACGGAATTTATATACAATATTTTTTCAGAATAGTTCGAAAGCGGCGCAAAATAATCTACAGGGTAAAACAATCGATTTTTTAATATAGGGTGTTTTTTCATAGCTTAAAACTCTGAATTTCTCTCAATCTGTTGTTTACTAAAAAAGGCATTTATACACCTTAATTTTTTAGCCTAGTTCAAAAGCGGCACAAAATCATCTACAGGATGAAACAATCGATTTTTACAGGATCAAACAATTGATTTTTTAATATGGGGTGGTTTTTCACACCTTAAAACTCTGAATTTTTCTAAATCTGTTGATTACTAAAATAGGCATATATATAACCTATCTTTTCAGCCCAATTCAAAAGCGGCACAAAATCATCTACAGGGTGAAAAAATCCATTTTTTAATATAGGGTGTTTTTTCATAACTTAAAACTCTGATTTTTTTCAATCTGGTGATTACTAAAAAAGGCATTTATACAGTTTATTTTTTCAGCCTATTTCCAAAGCGGCACAAACTCATCTACAGGGTGAAACAATCGATTTTTTAATATAGGGTGTTTTTTCATAACTTAAAACTCTGAATTTTTCTCAGACTGTTGATTACTAAAATAGGCATCTATACAACCTATTTTTTCACCCTAGTTCACAAGCGGCACAAAATCATCTACAGGGTGAAACAATCGATTTTTTAATATAGGGTGTTTTTTCATAACCTAAAACTCTGAATTTTTCTCAGTCTGTTGATTACTAAAATAGGCATCTATACAACCTATTTTTTCACCCTAGTTCACAAGCGGCACAAAATCATCTACAGGGTGAAACAATCGATTTTTTATTATAAGGTGTTTTTTCATAACTTAAAACTCTGAGTTTTTCTCAATCTGTTGATTACTAGATGAGGCAACTATATAACCTATTTTTTCAGCCTAGTTCAAAAGCGACACAAAATCATCTACAGGGTGAAACAATCGATTTTTTAATATAGGGTGTTTTTTTATAACTTAAAACTCTGAATTTTTCTCAATCTGTTGATTACTAAAAAGGGCATTTATACACTTTATTTTTTCAGCCTATTTCGAAAGCGGCAAAAAATCACCTACAGGGTGAAACAAACAATTTTTTAATATGGGGTGTTTTTTTATAACTTAAAACTTTGAATTTTTCTCAATCTGTTGATTACTAAAAAGGGCATTTATACACTTTATTTTTTCAGCCTATTTCGAAAGCGGCACAAAATCATCTACAGGGTGAAACAAACAATTTTTTAATATGGGGTGATTTTTTATAACTTAAAACTCTGAATTTTTCTCAATCTGTTGATTACTAAAATAGGCATCTATATAACCTATTTTTTCAGCCTAGTTCAAAAGCGACACAAAATCATCTACAGAGTGAAACAATCAATTTTTTAATATGGGGTGTTTTTTATAACTTAAAACTCTGAATTTTTCTCAATCTGTTGATTACTAAAAAGGGCATTTATACACTTCATTTTTTCAGCCTATTTCGAAAGCGGCACAAAATCATCTACAGGGTGAAACAAACAATTTTTTAATATGGGGTGATTTTTTATAACTTAAAACTCTGAATTTTTCTCAATCTGTTGATTACTAAAATAGGCATCTATATAACCTATTTTTTCAGCCTAGTTCAAAAGCGGCACAAAATCATCTACAGAGTGAAACAATCAATTTTTTAATATGGGGTGTTTTTTTATAACTTAAAACTCTGAATTTTTCTCAATCTGTTGATTACTAAAAAGGGCATTTATACACTTTATTTTTTCAGCCTATTTCGAAAGCGGCACAAAATCATCTACAGGGTGAAACAAACAATTTTTTAATATGGGGTGATTTTTTATAACTTAAAACTCTGAATTTTTCTCAATCTGTTGATTACTAAAATAGGCATCTATATAACCTATTTTTTCAGCCTAGTTCAAAAGCGGCACAAAATCATCTACAGGGTGAAACAATCGATTTTTTAATGTAGGGTGTTTTTTCATAACTTAAAACTCTGAATTTTTCTCAATCTGTTGATTACTAAAAAATGCATTTATATAACCTATTTTTTCAGCTTAGTTTGAAAGCGGCATAAAATAATCTACGGGGTGAAACAATAGATTTCCTAATATAGGATGTTTTTTCATAACTTAAAACTCTGAATATTTCTCAATCTGTTGATTACTGAAAGAGGCAACTATATAACCTATTTTTTCACCTTAGTTCAAAAGCGGCACAAAATCATCTACAGGATGAAACAATCGATTTTTACAGGATCAAACAATTGATTTTTTAATATGGGGTGGTTTTTCACACCTTAAAACTCTGAATTTTTCTAAATCTGTTGATTACTAAAATAGGCATATATATAACCTATCTTTTCAGCCCAATTCAAAAGCGGCACAAAATCATCTACAGGGTGAAAAAATCCATTTTTTAATATAGGGTGTTTTTTCATAACTTAAAACTCTGATTTTTTTCAATCTGGTGATTACTAAAAAAGGCATTTATACAGTTTATTTTTTTAGCCTATTTCCAAAGCGGCACAAAATCATCTACAGGGTGAAACAATCGATTTTTTAATATAGGGTGTTTTTTCATAACTTAAAACTCTGAATTTTTCTCAGACTGTTGATTACTAAAATAGGCATCTATACAACCTATTTTTTCACCCTAGTTCACAAGCGGCACAAAACCATCTACAGGGTGAAACAATCGATTTTTTAATATAGGGTGTTTTTTCATAACCTAAAACTCTGAATTTTTCTCAGTCTGTTGATTACTAAAATAGGCATCTATACAACCTATTTTTTCACCCTAGTTCACAAGCGGCACAAAATCATCTACAGGGTGAAACAATCGATTTTTTATTATAAGGTGTTTTTTCATAACTTAAAACTCTGAGTTTTTCTCAATCTGTTGATTACTAGATGAGGCAACTATATAACCTATTTTTTCAGCCTAGTTCAAAAGCGACACAAAATCATCTACAGGGTGAAACAATCGATTTTTTAATATAGGGTGTTTTTTTATAACTTAAAACTCTGAATTTTTCTCAATCTGTTGATTACTAAAAAGGGCATTTATACACTTTATTTTTTCAGCCTATTTCGAAAGCGGCACAAAATCATCTACAGGGTGAAACAAACAATTTTTTAATATGAGGTGTTTTTTTATAACTTAAAACTTTGAATTTTTCTCAATCTGTTGATTACTAAAAAGGGCATTTATACACTTTATTTTTTCAGCCTATTTCGAAAGCGGCACAAAATCATCTACAGGGTGAAACAAACAATTTTTTAATATGGGGTGATTTTTTATAACTTAAAACTCTGAATTTTTCTCAATCTGTTGATTACTAAAATAGGCATCTATATAACCTATTTTTTCAGCCTAGTTCAAAAGCGACACAAAATCATCTACAGAGTGAAACAATCAATTTTTTAATATGGGGTGTTTTTTATAACTTAAAACTCTGAATTTTTCTCAATCTGTTGATTACTAAAAAGGGCATTTATACACTTTATTTTTTCAGCCTATTTCGAAAGCGGCACAAAATCATCTACAGGGTTAAACAAACAATTTTTTAATATGGGGTGATTTTTTATAACTTAAAACTCTGAATTTTTCTCAATCTGTTGATTACTAAAATAGGCATCTATATAACCTATTTTTTCAGCCTAGTTCAAAAGCGGCACAAAATCATCTACAGAGTGAAACAATCAATTTTTTAATATGGGGTGTTTTTTTATAACTTAAAACTCTGAATTTTTCTCAATCTGTTGATTACTAAAAAGGGCATTTATACACTTTATTTTTTCAGCCTATTTCGAAAGCGGCACAAAATCATCTACAGGGTGAAACAAACAATTTTTTAATATGGGGTGATTTTTTATAACTTAAAACTCTGAATTTTTCTCAATCTGTTGATTACTAAAATAGGCATCTATATAACCTATTTTTTCAGCCTAGTTCAAAAGCGGCACAAAATCATCTACAGGGTGAAACAATCGATTTTTTAATGTAGGGTGTTTTTTCATAACTTAAAACTCTGAATTTTTCTCAATCTGTTGATTACTAAAAAATGCATTTATATAACCTATTTTTTCAGCTTAGTTTGAAAGCGGCATAAAATAATCTACGGGGTGAAACAATAGATTTCCTAATATAGGATGTTTTTTCATAACTTAAAACTCTGAATATTTCTCAATCTGTTGATTACTGAAAGAGGCAACTATATAACCTATTTTTTCACCTTAGTTCAAAAGCGGCACAAAATCATCTACAGGATGAAACAATCGATTTCCACAGGATGAAACAATTGATTTTTTAATATGGGGTTGTTTTTCAGACCTTAAAACTCTGAATTTTTCTCAATCTGTTGATTACTAAATGAGGCAACTATATAACCTATTTTTTCAGCCGAGTTCGAAAGCGGCACAAAATGATCTACAGGGTGAAAAAATCCATTTTATAATATAGAGTGTTTTTTCATAACTTAAAACTCTGATTTTTTTCAATCTGGTGATTACTAAAAAAGGCATTTATATAGTTTATTTTTTCAGCCTACTTCGACAGCGGCACAAAATAATCTACAGGGTGAAATAATCAATTTTTTAATATGGGATGTTTTTTTTATAACTTAAAACTCTGAATTTTTCTCAATCTGTTGATTACTAAAATAGGCATCTATATAACCTATTTTTGCAGCCTAGTTCAAAAGTGGCACAAAATCGTCTACGGGATGAAACCATCGATTTTTACAAGATGAAACAATCGATTTTGTAATAAGGGGTGATTTTTCATACCCTAAAACTCTGATTTTTTCTCGATCTGTTGATTACTAAGATAGGTATCTATATAACCTATTTTTTCAGCCTATTTCGAAAGCGGCACAGACTTATCTACAGGGTGAAACAATCAATTTTTTAATATGGGGTGTTTTTTTATAATTTAAAACTCTGAACTTCTCTCAATCTGTTGGTTACTAAAAAAGGCATTTATAAACCTTAATTTTTCAGCCTAGTTCAAAAGCGGCACAAAATCATCTATAGGGTGAAACAATCGATTAATTTAATATAGGGTGTTCTTTCATAAATTAAAACTCTGAATTTTTCTCAATCCGTTGATCAATAGAAAAGGCATTTATACACCTTATTTTTTCCACCTAGTTCGAAAGCGGCACAAAATCATCTACAGGGTGAAACAATCAATTTTTTAATATAGGGTGTTTTTTCATAACTTAAAACTCCGAATTTTTCTCAATCTGTTGATTACTAAATTAGGCAACTATATAACCTATTTTTTCAGCCGAGTTCAAAAGCGGCACAAAATCATCTACAGGATGAAACAATCGATTTTTACAGGATGAAACAATTGATTTTTTAATGAAGGGTGTTTTTTCATAACTTAAAACTCTGAATTTTTCTGAATCTGTTAATTACTTAAATAGGCATCTATAAAACCTATTTTTTCACCCTAGTTCACAAACGGCACAAAATCATCTACATGGTGAAACAATCGATTTTTTAATATAGGGTGTTTCTTCATAACTTAAAACTCTGAATTTTTCTGAATCTGTTGATTACTTAAATAGGCATCTATACAACCTATTTTTTCACCCTAGTTCACAAGCGGCACAAAATCATCTACAGGGTGAAACAATCGATTTTTTAATATAGGGTGTTTTTTCATAACTTAAAACTCTGAATTTTTCTGAATCTGTTGATTACTTAAATAGGCATCTATACAACCTTTTTTTTCACCCTAGTTCACAAGCGGCACAAAATCATCTACAGGGTGAAACAATCGATTTTTTAATATAAGGTGTTTTTTCATAACTTAAAACTCTGAGTTTTTCTCAATCTGTTGATTACTAGATGAGGCAACTATATAACCTTTTTTTTTCAGCCGAGTTCGAAAGCGGCACAAAATCATCTACAGAGTGAAACAATCAATTTTTTAATATGGGGTGTTTTTTCATAACTTAAAACTCTGAGTTTTTCTCAATCTGTTGATTACTAGATGAGGCAACTATATAACCTTTTTTTTTCAGCCTAGTTCAAAATCGGCACAAAATCATCTACAGGGTGAAACAATCGATTTTTTAATATAGGGTGTTTTTTCATAACTTAAAACTCTGAGTTTTTCTCAATCTGTTGATTACTAGATGAGGCAACTATATAACCTATTTTTTCAGCCGAGTTCGAAAGCGGCAAAAAATCATCTACAGAGTGAAACAATCAATTTTTTAATATGGAGTGTTTTTTTATAACTTAAAACTCTGAATTTTTCTCAATCTGTTGATTACTAAAAAGGGCATTTATACACTTTATTTTTTCAGCCTATTTCGAAAGCGGCACAAAATCATCCACAGGGTGAAACAAAAGGTTTTTTATTGAAGGGGTGGTTTTTCATATACCTTAAAACTTTTAATTTCTCTCAATCTGTTGTTTACTAAAAAGGCATCTATATATCCTATTTTCTCAGCCTAGTTCTAAAGCGGCACAAAATCATCTACAAGTAAAACAATCGGTTTTAATAAGGGTTGCTTTTTCATCCCCTAATACTTCAAACAAAATTTTCCCAACTTGTTGCGATTAAGAAAAAATAAAAAGTATTTTATTCCTGTTTTTTTTAGATGCGCAAATTTTGGAATAAAGGAAATTAGTTTAAGGGTTGGTAAAACCTTATTAAGGGTAAAGAAATTGAGTTACACACTTTTGTGAAATATCTGGACCCAAAATAATTACATTCATACATTAAAAGTGTTCTGGCGCTTGTAGTTTGGCTAAAATCTATTTTAATGCAATATTTGTTTGGGTCACTGTAATTTAACCGAGATTGAAATCCCAATCCCAAGCTAACTTCAGCCACATCTTGATGACGCGGAGCAGCCGCACATGCGATGAGTAGGCGGAGCCCGTGGAGCCTAGTGGAATATCTGTATGTTTTTAGTGGACGAGTAGTAAGGGATATAGAGAAAGGCGCACATATTTGGTGTGCTCCAGTTCGCTTGCTTTGCCTTCCTTGTTGCTGTGGTTCGTGATGCATTCGCACGTTTAATGATTTTATAAAGGCTTTTATTTATACTTTTTCTGTTGTATCATTTTAACAATTGTTATAATGAACATTTTCACGGTAGAGTACCTGAAGAATAATTTTAGCTCTTTGAGTATGGAGTAAAAAATTTAAATAAAAAATGCCGGTAGACTTAAACCCGAAACTGACTTGGCGCAAACCACTAATTAATGGCAAATTTAGAGAAAACAACAGAAAATTAAACATGTACATGACTTTTAGTCGTGCAACCTACAAAAAAATTCAATTTCAATTTTTCAAATTTGTGAACCTCCTTCACTGCTTCTAGAGCTTTAAGTGCAGCTTGACTATCTGAATATATAACTACCGAATGAGAGTTTTCCTCTACTCTTTGTATTTCTTTGTCACAATGATGTCTTGCCGCTACTTCAGCTTGGAACACTTATAGAGACTAAAATCTCGTATTTTTGGTCGTATATGCCAGCTCCTACACTATAATATATATATATATATATATATATATATATATATATATAACTTGGGAAACTCAAAGTCATAAAGTCTTAAAATACAAATTTATTCAAAATTTGGTAGGTTACACGTGTTTCGCTTACATATGCATCTTCAGACCTGGTATATAAAACGTCACGGTTGAAATTAACATTTAAAGAACATTACAAAAGTTAAAAAAAAAACATTTAAACAAACAAGAGACTAGTTCTACGTTTTACAAACAAAAACAATTTTGTTTTTGTTCAATTTTGTTTTTTGTTAGTAAAATGTAGACCTAGTCACTTGCTTGTTTAAATGTTTTTTATTTTTTAACTTTTGTAATGTTCTTTAAATGTTAATTTCAACCGTGACGTTTTATGTACCAGGTCTGAAGATGCCTATGTAGGCGAAATACGTGTAACCTACCAAATTTTGAATAAATTTGTATTTTGAGACTTTATGACTTTGAGTTTCCCAAGTTGAATCATTCGAAATTCAAGTCTCTTTGAGAAAATGGACGACCCTTTTCAATAAGATTGATATTTTGATCCAGGAAACATTTTTGCTGACCCCAGTCTATTCATATCCTAGCAGCATTTTAACGTTGCGAATTTGGGGAATACATTTTTGAATCACCGACGTTGCAACCGTCACTACAGTCGGTGGGTGTCGTTGGTTTAACGTCGTGGGTTTACCAGAAAACGACTGAATTTAGCGCTCTCTAGGCTTAATTTTTCTGTTCAAAAATTAGTACAAAGTGAATACCTAAAAGACCCATTTTTTAACTATCTAATCGTAAAGTAAATTAGGCAGTAAAATACTTAGGTGTTTGATTTTAAAAGAAAACATATTTTTTGACCAAAAATATCCGACGCAAACCAGTTTACTGTTAAATACAGACCGCTTCAAGCTACTACGAACATAGGGGGAATCAAGTCCAATTTACTCTCCGTGCCGTACGACCGAGGTGGATTCGAAGCACGCTGCAGTGTTATCTTTTGGAAAACAGATGGGTAAGTTCTTAATTGAAATAACATATTTTTAAAACTAAAAATGGATGTCTACGAAGTTGCCGAAAAAGTGCAGATGGTCAAATGGTCAAATCGTCATAACCCAACACACGTTCGATATTGGTCGAGGGAAAATTTGCATTTGTATTTTGACGTAAGAACACAGTATCCCCAAAAACTAAATGTTTGGGGGGGGGGGGGGGTATTGTAGGGGAACACGTAATTGGGCCATTTTTTATTAACTGCAATTGCAATTTGAATGGTCCTAGATACTTGGATCTACTGCAGCAGCACATTATTCCAACTGCTAGGCAGTTGTTAGGTGTAAGATTTGGTGAAACATGGTTTCAACAAGATGGTTCTTCCGCTCACAATGTTGGCCTTGTCAGGGAATATCTTGATAATGTATTTCCTAATCGGGTTATAAGTACACGGGGAACTATTTTATGGCCAGCTCGATCTCCCGATCTTGCTCCTAATGACTTCTATCTGTTTTTGAAGAAGCTTTTCAAATTATCACCCCTAACATGCTTGGAAACGTTAGAAGGGGTTTTTATAGTAGGCTCGGATATTGTCTAGCCGAGCAAGGAGGACTTTTCGAACATTTGCTTTAATTTTTTTTTGACTGGGAGAATCTTTTTGGTTTTTAGAATGTATTATTTTATTTTGAGAACTTGCTTTTATTTTGTTTCTCCTTATTATTTTCATTGTAACACGTCGTCACTGATAAATCTGAGCAGTTGACAATAAAACGCTCTTATTTATCAGTGACAAAAAATAAGAAAATTACGTTATAAAAATTTGCGTATTTATTGACCAAATTCCGGTTTCATTGACTACGCTCCACACAGCACCGTGGTTAGAGGCGTACTAAATACAAGGCGAAAGGCGGCGAACGGCAGCGAATGGAGATCGGAAGCCTAAGTGTTGGTTGCTTCACTGATAGGCGTGCGGTGTCTCTGCATGTACGTACACTGGCAAATTAGACTTCTTCCGCCCTATGTTCGCAGTAGCTTGAAGCGGTCTGTATATGCCTACATTGACCCTCAAAAAACATGCGCGCCCTAAATTCAACGTGTTTTTAAGAAATTAATTGATTTTGAAAAAATATATTTACTGTTAAATTATTACAAATCTATTTTAAATTTAATGTGGGTAGTGGTTTAGGTCCCCCGCATGTTTTAAAATGTATATTAAAGCCAATTTTACCAATATTTTAGAAATTTTCTGTTGTTTGCAACTCACAAGAATCATGGCCAAGTCGTAAATCACCAGAAATGGCGGAGTCGTATGTAGTCGTATTTTATACGCTGAGTAAACGGAGGAGACTGGCCGCGTGGTCATCGGCGCAATGACGCCAGCAATAACAAAAATTAAACCCTCTAAATAGTTTTTTTGCCTAAACGTTGTTTAAACGACTTAAAAACGTTTGGTCTCTACCCGAGTTAATTAGATGACCTTTCCTTCTTTCGTCGTGGAAACCTTTCAACAACGTCGGTATTTAACTTTGAATTGACCGATTCTCTAGTTCTGTCTCATTTTAATTATTGCGATGTCGTATACCACCCGTGCATTGATGCCAAAGACGCTGAACGAATCGAAAAAGTGCAAAAATGTTGTTTAAGATTTATGTACGGCATTAGAAAATATGATAGAATAACACATAAGCTAAAAGAAGCAAAATGGTTGAATATGAAGAACCGCCGTAAATTGCACTCAATTTGTTTTTTTCGTAAAGTCGTCGCCAATAAAATGCCACCTTACCTGTTTAAAAAAATTAAATTCAGAACAGAATCGTATGCTCTGGGTTCAAGACTTAACGATCACATGGTTGTGCCTTCTCATCGTACTGCCTTCTTTGAAAGATCCTTCTCTTATTTTATTTGCAAAATTTATAATAGAATTCCGAGAAAATTTAAATTCCTTACATTTTTACCATTTAAAAAAACTATTAAAACTTATCTTTTTGATTCCCAATAATCTAGTAACTTTTTCCACGCAATAGATCGTTCGAATGTTTTTCCTGTCGGGTGTCTCTGTTAGATTTTACTTTGGTCTTTAGATAGGCACTATTTTAACATGTGTATGTGGAAGATTTATCCTTATTATTAATTATTAATTATTGCTGACCCGCTTTGAGTTTTATTCGCTTTGAGTTTTATTTATATTTTACATGTCTTTGACGTTTTAAGCTTCGTATTAGACTTTTTTGTTATGTTTTATGTTATTCTATCTTAGCTAGTCCACTATAACCTAGTGGTATGTAAGGTTCCTTTTACTTATACTTGAAATATTAGACTGAGTTTTTGTTGGTTTATTAGTAGTTCGTATTTTGCTTATCTATGTATTTCTTTTTTTTTTGGCTCTGTTGCAAACAAATACATTATTTACTTTATTTATTTATTTAACGAAGGTCGCACACGTAGTTAATGCGTCACACGAGCACCAAATGAAACATTAATCTTGAAATGTGCTTAGAAGCGGAAAAGTGTTGCTTGGATATCGCACAAAAGTCGTTCGAACGACGTTCTACTCTAAACGTCGGTAGTTTGCCGTAGCATGCGCATTAGCGACTAAAACATTGATCGGCCATGTGATGGTTTCCTCCAAGAGCGTGCTCTGAAATAATACGAAGATATCTGACACAGGACAAGCAGGGCCACTTTTTGGATTGACTATAACTTTTGACATAAGTCCTCGATGTTTAAAGATATTGTTTTTTTAGAAAGATAGAACGTGATACTTTTTCGATTCATTTGAAAATTTAAAATTTCTCAAAAATCCAAGATGGTGGACAGTTTTTAAAAATGTGTAATTTTTATACCCTCTGAAAAAAATTTATGTGCGACAATGAACTAACTCTAAAGCTTTCACTAAAAACGCTCATTGTTTATGTGTATATTGACGTATCATTTAATTAAATCGGTTGAGAAAAGAAAAAGTTATAAGCTTTTAGATTATGAGTGTTAGGGCTTAACATTGGAAAAAATCACAAAATTATTTATTTTTTTTAATTTGCTATAACTTTTGACCTGATTACTTAATTAAAAAAAATATTGTTTAAGGAGACAAAACATGAGAGATACGTCAGTTTGTTCGAAAGTTGATATTAAAAAAAAAATGAGGATGGCAGGATGGCGGATAGTTTTAAAAAGAGTTAGGTTTTATACGCCTTATTTTTTTTTAATAAGACACTGGACAAAATATAAATTGGTATTTCCAAATCTCCATTTTTTATTCGTATCTCGAGGTATCGCCCAATTAAATCGGATAATAAATAAAAAAGTAATGGGTATTTAGATGTATTTTCTTAATTAAATAATTAGGTCAAAAGATATAGCAAATGGAAAATGTATGTAATTTTGTGATTTTTTTTCAATGCGATGCCAAAACACACACAGTCAAAAAAGTTATAACTTTTTTATTTCCCAACTGATTTAATTAAATAATACTTCAATATACACAGAAACAATGAGCGTTTGTAGTGAAAGCTTCAGAGTTTTTTCAGTGTCGCACATAAGTTTTTTCCGGGGGGGGGGGGGGTGAAAATTACACATTTTTTTAAAACTGTCCGCCATCTTGAATTTTTTATAAGTTTTAAATTTTTAACCGAATCGAAAAACCCTCACGTTTTATCTTTCCAAAAAGTCAATGTATTTCAAAATCGAGTAATCAAGTCAAAAGTTATAGTCAATCCAAAAAGTGCGGAATTTTGTGGCCCACCCTATATATATAAATTATAAAAAACAAAATCACGGGCACGGCTGTCATGAACACAGCCTCATATATTAGTTTGGTGATACTTCGATTTTTTCGTCAGAGACTTTAAACGCGTTTATTGGTGGAAACTACTTCTCTTCTCTTAAGCGAGAGATATCATCCTATGCAACCCAAAGTTGGCACTCTGAGGTTAAATCAACCCCATTGCTACAGCAATGTTTAGAGGACAAACGAGAATTTCGCCAAATTGAAAATAAGTAAGGGTACTCGCGGGTGCCTTACTGATGGGGTGTGTGTCCAACTCAAAATCCAACCTAGTTGGAGAAAATTTTTACTTGTTTTGGTCTCTCGCATTCTCCCTTGAACACACGGTGTGTTACTTACTGCAGGAGGCAAACAATATTTAATATGAATTTAATATAATATAATATCATGTCTGCCTGTCTAGTCATGTGGTCAAGTTTTCAGTTAAGAAAAAACGGTAAATAAATGTGTTAAAGAAAATATTGGCAGGCATCACATATAAGGTAGTAGTCATATACATATTATACTAAGGCGTAATTATTTATTCAGTAGGCGCTTGAAAGTTTAGTAGACAGATTTTTGGCTTTACCCTTTGATTATACATAAGATAGGAGAAAGAGATTTTATTTAAAACCGTCCTTATATAAAACCTGTTTAAGGCGCGTATAAACGTGTTAATTTATTCCTGTTCTTATAGGCAGGCGTACTGGTGGTTGATCATCAGAGCCCCCTAATAACACGAGTACGTTCCGGGAACGTACCTGCGACGTCCCACCATACGTTCCGGGAACGTTCGAGGAACTAGCGAGGTTTCCAAAAACTTTGTTCCGGGAATGTCTCTTGAGACGTTACACAGACGTTGTTGCAAGGAGAAACTTTTCGCTTTGATCTTTTGTGTGTTCCTTGTGGGACACTCATCAAATTTTGAATTTTCGTTCTTTCCTCCCAAGATCTTTTGATCTTCTCCTTTTTCAAAGAAAAATTTGTTGCCTAGACGAAGCGAGTCTAAGACGATACTTTTATAGCTATACCTAGTACACCTATTAGGTATATGACAACGGCACGCCCTTTTAATTTCTTATTAGCCTATTAATATTAATATGTTTCGTATGGAAGATATGTTTATGTGTTATATTACCTATACAGGTGATGTTTGTGCTAGTTTTTTTTTTTAATTAAAATATCTCGTTAAAACTATTTACATTGTATCCTCAGTTTAAAAAAAAAATAAAAAATTACCACTACCAATTATTTATAAATATAGGGTTTAGTACATAATTGAGAAATGTTTTTATGTCGTTTTGTTATTTAAAAAATGTTTTTTTTCCTTATTCTGTAAGAAACACTATTTGGAACTGGCAGTCGAGTAGTTTATATTTGTTTGATGTGTCACGTCATATAAAGCTTCAACTGCACCCCGTACTCCTTTGGGGTGGCGAAGGGTCAGTCAGTGAGGGGTATAGGAGGAACGGTGAGATGATTGGGACCTCTCTGTGAATAAAGTAAAACAAAAATCGCTTGATATTCGCGCGTAAAATAAAATATTTGTTTCATAAAAAAATAATTGAAATATTTGGATTAAAAATAGTAGTTTTCACAACTAGCGGCTAAAATAGTGTTTTTATTTACAAGCGAGTAAAAAAAACACAGTTAAGCCACGAGTTTTGAACACTATTTTTTTAATACCTTTATCAAAAAATCCAAGAAAAACAGGAAAATACTTTTAAAAATCTTGAACGAAGAGCACTTCTCCCAACACACCATCTTCATCACAGAAATCTTTTTTTGCACCCGTAATAAAAAAAAAGTTTTTTTACATCGGTACCAAAAAAGTAATGCTTTAGTTATTTGCAGACAATTACTAAAATCATGATTTTGATGAAGGTATAAAAAAAACTTTAAATGTTACTTATTCATCAAGTATTAAGAAGCGGATATCATAATAAATGATATACTTTTAAGATGTTAAGTTTCTCAACAGTTTCCAAAGATGTTTCTTCTGAATATATAAAAGTCTTGATTAATTATAACAATGCTGCTCTCGTTGCAAGAAACTGAAATTTTCTTGACCCAAATTAACAAAAGTTGCGTTTTTGTATGTGTGTGGACGTGAGAATATTTTAAAAAATAAACAATCTTTTATAGCAGCCAGTATTTTTTTATGAAACTCAAGTGTTCTCAGGTGTGAAGTAATAAATTTCGTTGCTAAACCATCGAATAAATACATAAGAAAGCTGCTAAAATGTTAATCAAATAAATCCGATTATTTCTTAGATATTCAAATAGAATTAACGTCAAGTTAACCCACAGGAAAGCAGTAGAAATTTTTTTTGGAAACGTGCAAAAATATTAATTAATATACATATTTTTTAGACTTTTTAAAACCCCGTAGGTGAGAACCGGGTGTTATATACCCTTTAAACCAGAAGTTCCGGTGCATCCTAAATTTAGGTTGATCATATTTTACAACAGTAGCAAAGAACGGCGGCTTTTTAAAGCCAGGCAAGATCCTTTTGACCAAACCCCCGTGCACCCCGACTGATACCCGTGTTCCTTAAGCTAGGAACACACGATGCATCGTTTTCATGCATCAAATTTTCTAATAACAGGTTAAAAGGAGACACAATCTGCTTTCGTCTTTTTTTATCTTGTGAAAACTAAATTTGATGCATGGAAAAGTTGCATCGTGTGTTCCTAGCTTTAGGATGCAAGTTTTCTTTCTTTAAAACCTGTTTTTCACCTATAAGTGTCTTATGTGTGGGCACACTGACTCACCACGTGATGCGTTTTTTGACTCTTGGAGAACCGGGTGTACAGGGCTTAATTTTGCCTGATACCTCTTTTTCGAGGGCAGGGATCTTTAGACTGCGTAGTAAGTAGACACAGTAGTCCGCCGACTTTACACCCGGTGGTTAGACCTACATCTAAAGCTGGCAAACTTCGGAAGGCCGCTGATGAATTCTCGTTTTTTTCTTTAAACGGTCATATAATAATTTAGGCAACGCAACAGTAAAACTATCATGTCCAACATCAATAGTAAACTAGAGTTTTTAACTTCCATTGTTCCATTTATTTTTTACTTTTTCTTAACGTTTCGATTGCTTATGTAGCATCTTCAAGAAAAGTCACCATCATTCTTCAAAAATTCAAAGTACTGACGATGATTTTGTTGCTTTTGTCGTGGAAAATTTGTACACGAACATACCACTAAAAGAATCACTCCAAATCATTGAACAGAAGCTACGCAAGGACAACCACTTCTCTGACAGAACCAATCTACCGATCGATGCCATTATGAATTTGTTGGGGGTGCTGCCTCCAGAGTTCTTACTTCCAGAGAACAGACAGATATTTGCGACAAGGAGATGGTCTACCCATGGAATCATTTAAAGAAGAAGTTCTGCAAACAGCAAACGACATATTTCTCATCTGAAAAAAGAACAGCACTACACTGGAACAATTCTTCAATGATGTTAAGAGCATAAGAAACTGCATCACGTTAACTCTGGAAAAATAAGAAAATTGTCAGCTTCCCTTTCTCGACGTTCTATTCACCAAAAAGAATGCAACCATAATCACATCCCTATATCGTAAACCTACTCATACTGAACAATATCTAAACTTTAAATCAAACTACTCCACATCAACCAAACTGATAGATCGACCCACCTACATCTGCAATAGAGAAAAAGGTTTAAATAAAGAAAAGTCAAAAATTCGACACGACATGCGAAGGAACGGTTTCTCCAACTACACGATCCATAAAACTCTTCAGACCACACCAACACAAAAGATGACAGACGTAGATACTGAAAGAAAGGCGACACTTATAATTCCACCCATCAAAGAAATCTCAGAAAATATAAGAAGGCAACCAAAACCATCTGCGAACTGTCTTCAAAATGACTACAACAATAAGAAGTCAATTAACAAAAACTAAACCATATCGCAACAACAAACGAGTGTCCGCCGTACAGAACTCAAACGCAAAATTCTACAAGGGGACACAACATCATATGGAATGGAAAAAGGCAAAGATCGTCGCCAAGGAGGAAAATCTATACGAGCGGATGTTATAAGAAACAGAATTAATAGAGGGAAACCAGAATTTATTTTCTCATCAAAGAGTCACCAACAAGGATATTTGGAAACCTATACTTTTCGGAGGTAACAGATTTCAACTGCGAATAGTTCAATGAGCACAGGTTAGTTTTATGGTTCACGGAATAAATGCCAGTATATAAAATTAGGTAATCTTAGTTTTTGTTAGTATTCACCTGAGGACGATTGCAGATACATAAGTTGAATGCTCTACGTTGTGAAAAAGTAAAAAATAAAGACATCGGTATCGGTATACTTAACGCGTTCAAAACAAAGTCAAAAGACACTACATTTTTAACTTGCTTACAGCATGTTTCGAACAAGGCCTGCTTTTATGGTGAATGCGGTGGAAGAACAGCCGACTTCACTCGTTGCGTACGGAGGGATGTACGTACCGTCACGGACCTATCAACGTACGCAACGATTGGAATCAGCTGTTCAAGCCTCGCATCCACTATAACAGCGGGTCGTTCAAAACATGGCATGGACAAGTGAGAAATCTAGTGACTTTTGGTTGCGTTTTGAACGCGTTAGGTATAGCGATACCGATGCGTTGAAATATTTACTTTAAGTGTCTATTTTTGATGGTAGACTATTTCTCATTAGCAGCCCGCAGTCATAAGTTGACCCGAAAATAAAAGGTTATTCACGGTTCCACTGCTCGAGGTCGCCGTCGATGTCTCCTCAGGCGCATCCCTTGGATTGTCCCTCTGCCCGAAAGCGCATGTCACATCTCCTCAAGTCATCTTCTGTTCATCTTCTGTCAATTAGGCCCCCGATGCTTCGGTGGATTCGGTAGCTAAAACCCTATTTGCTCAAGTTTTAATGCTTAATGGGTAATTGATAAACACAATGGATATTACTTAATTGTTATTTTTTTTAATTCAGTATTTAGTAAGCTTTATTTAAAAATACAATAGATCTTTGTAGACAAAGCAAAAATAAAACAAAAGCAAAAAAAAAATCAAAGCAATAGTTAAAGTATTAAAATAATAAAGAAAAAGATGTATAGAAGAAAGAACATACAGAAAGTAAAAAGTTACAAATATATACAAGTATAGCAAAACATTTACAAACAATAAATAACAAACAAAATTGTTGAACTGTGCTTCTAGCGGCTTTAGGGAAGAGGTTTAATTTAATTAATAAAATTTAATGATTTTTTACGGACTTTCCGCCAAAGATTAAAAAAAAAATTTGGGCCCCCAACTGGAGTCCCAGGGCCCACCAATTATTTTTTTTTAAAGAAGAAGGTGGCATTTTTTTGGAAAGCTTGTTAAAAAAGAAATTTAACGCACTAGTTTCTTTTTATTGAATAATGTGTCAAAAATTTAAAAACAATTATTTTATGTCAATTATTTTAGCTTCATAATAAACCCCATATTTCTCTATTTACTAAGCAGAATAAAGAAAATATCACACAAGGACATTATTATCGGCCCATTTGGGGGCTCTCACTGAAGGCCCAGGGCCTACCAACATTTTCTTCAAGAAAATGTACGACTTGTGGCACCTTTTTGGAAAGCTTGTTAAAAAAGAAATTCGAATAAATACATTTTTTTGACATCTGTCAACCCATGTGTTAAAAATTTTTAAAAACCCGTTTTTTGTCAATTGTTTTACCTTTAAAATAAACTACATATTTGTTTATTTACTAAGTAGAATAAAAAACTACCACACAAAGATGGCGCCCCATTTGGGGGTGCAGCCTAATTACCTTTTTTTTTTAAATTTACTGGATATTAGATAAAAGGAAAATAGATTTAAAGCACACCTCGATTTTATTTTCCATTCAACCGTCCTTAACGACAAAAAATAGGTTTTTTAAAATTTTTAACACATGGGCTGACAAATGTCAAAAAAAATTATTTAATCGAATCTGTTTTTTAAGAAGCTTTAGAAAAAGGTGCCACAAGTGGTACCTCCTTGTGAAAAATATGTTGGTAGGCCCTGAAATATTTTTTATTTCATTTAGTAAGTAGAAATATATTTAGTTTATTTTGAAGGTAAAAGTATTGACAAAAAAATAAGTTTTTGATGTCAAAAAAAAACTAGTGCGTTAAATTTCTTTTCAATAAGCTTTCCAAAAAGGTGCCACAAGTGGTACCTTCTAATTGAAATAAAAAATAGTTGGTAGGCCCTGGGCCTCCAGTTGGGGGCCCCAAATTTTTACCCATCTATATTAAGTGCTTTGCATATTTTTACATATTTTTAAAACCTGTCATCAAAATATTCTTTCTTTAACTGATTTTATAAAAATTTTGAGATTGTCTAAGCTTTTACAGTTAATTGATAATTTATTTTATATAGGGGATGTTTTGTAAGGGTAGATTTGGTAATTGGGAAAGGAATATTTTCTTGGTTCCGGAAATTATAGCTTGAGGGAAATGTTACACCTTTTTACTTTTTAAAGTTTACGCAAGCAAGTTAAATTTATTGAAACCACTGGTGCTGTTTACCCATTGTTTAATGCATTATTCTTAAATTAAATTTGTGGGCGATCACTTTTTTGACCATTTTTTGGGCGCTATAGTAGTACCCATTATATAAATTAATTTATTATTTATTTATAAAAAAAAAATGGATAAAAGCCAACCAACCAAAACATTATTCCTTTTATAAAAATGTGATTAACTATTATTCAAAACACTTGTTTAAACACCGCTATAAAAATTAATCATTACATATTACGCATAAATAGGCCTTAAAAGAACGACTCCCAGAAAAGAAGAAAAAGTTGCGGACGGAGAAAATAACGGTTACGTTTTACCTAATATATACCTTACCGCTAATTACTTGATGTCATGCAAAAACAATAGAACATAATTACAAACAAAAGCCTAACATTTTCATTTGTCTTGAGTAAAATATTTGCCTTAAAGCCACGTATCCTAACAGAATCGCCTTGCCGCCATTGTGTTTGTCTTTTGTTTTGGTTTAAGGCTGGTTTTCTCGGTAATTAATCCTTGCATTAATTGCTGGTTTAATTGCAAAGATTAATGGACACTTATTTTATATAATGGTTATGAGCCCAGAGGGATCCCAAGAGATTCGGGAAGGAACTAGCTGTATTTTTAACTGTTTTAAGAAGGCGTCCTTTTAGCCCCCGTGGTGTAGTGGGTAGCAAAACTAGGTACTTTTCGCTTGTTTTAAATTTGTTCACTTATCCGTATCCCTACCGGAGATACTTCTACGTAAAGTTAATCTAAAAAAGTAGCTTTAGCTGTTTGAGACAAAGCGTATTTACCGGACGTAATCTGTTATCATTTTTGTATCATCAAAACTTCTTTACTCGACGCTTTTTATATTTTAAATAAAGATAATAAACAAAAACAAAGTGCGGTTGAATTGAATACTGATTTTGGTCGGGATACGTTGGGTATACGTATATCGGACAGTGGTCGTAACGATACGTATCGGATCGCACATGCACAGTTCGATACGTATACGGATAAGTGAAAAATTTGAAAATGCTAAAAGTATCAAATTTTTACTGGTAAATCTTGGGTGTAGGGAGTTGGGAGAAGAAGACCAATTTTCCTTTTGGCAACGTTTCGGATTTAATTAATCATTTTTCAAGCCCTATGGAGAAACAAAAAAGAACAAGGCGGTTTTCTGGAAGAGTCCATTGGCCACTCAGTGTCTTTCAGGAAATTTTTCACATTAAAATGCAACACTCCTTAACAAAAAAGTTTTTAAAAAGTTTATATAATATATAATTTTATATATATATTCAGAATGGGTCGTAATTTTGTGCTAGGTTTATTGGTTTCTCAATAGACACAATCTCTATTATCTCTATCGAGTCAACCAATCAAGTAGGTGCATTTTTAAAATAATGTCGAATGCGTGACAGCTCCAGCTGATTAAATGCACGAAAACCTCGTTAGGTACGCTAAGGGAGTCCTAACGTTACGACCGTCCCTGCATACGAAACTATGTTTTGACGCATTTGATCAGCTCGAGCTGTCACGCATTCGGCATTAGTTTAAAAGTGCACCTGCTCGATAGGTCGAGTCGATAGAGATAAGGATACGAATGCCGATAAACCCGAAAATTAACTTTAAGTGTCTAATATTAGAGACATAAATTCGACAGCAGTATTTTTGCCAATTTCGCACCAAGTTTAAACGGATTCTGACATTGTTGTTATCTAAAGTATCAAAATAATGTCGACTTTCATAATGTTTGTGCCAACCTTTAATAGGGAGTTATCGGTACTTAAAATCAGCATAGCCTGACTTTAATAAAGTGGGCACTATTGTGCCACCCATGAAGTTGACGTAAATAAAGTTAATGCCGTCCTTTATTAAAGGTTGGCACAAACATTATGAAAGTCGACATTATTTCGATAGACTGGATGACATGTTTAGAAAACAAAATATCAGAATCCTTTTAAACTTCGTGCGGAATTGTCACGAAAAAAAAATGAAAATTCAAGCTTGGATGAGTATCCCATAAGGAACACACAAAGGACCAAAGCCAAAAGAGAAAGGATCAAATGATGTTTCGCCAACCATTGATGAGCCCACGCTGGTTGCCTAGGGCGAAATATCATTTGATCATTTCTCTTTTCGTTTTGGTCCTTTGTGTGTTCTTTGTGGGATACTCATCCAAGTTTGAGTTTTCGTTTTTTCCATCCAAGAAATTTTGATCTTTTGTTTTTCGATTCTTTTCGGTTGAAGTAACTGATTCGGAGGTTTTTTTTAACTTCTTTTTGTTTTAATCGCCTTAGGAGCGTAAGCGTTGGAAAGATTAACACGCCAGGACGAACCCCTATCAGGTGACTTAGATAAGTACCAGTGCGGAACGATGCCTATTTGTGAATAATTCAAAGTTGGAAATCAAAGTGCATGATGGTGCTGAATAATGTTTGGGGAGGATGACCAGTGGAGCTACTGATGAGCCCACGCTGGTTGCCCAGGGCAAAACATCATTTGATAATGTCTCTTTTCGCTTTGGTCCTTTGTGTGTTCCTTGTGGGATACTCATCCAAGTTTGAATTTTCGTTTTTTTCCACCAAGATCTTTTGTTATAGATCTTTATGGATGGCACAATATGAGTAGGTTTAGATGACATGTTTATGTGACAAAAATATCAGAAACCTTTTACCCTTCGTACGGAAACTTCAAAAATAGTGACGAATCAGGCCATGCCCACTTTATGTACCTACCGATTATTTAAAAAAACGCAGAATTGGCCTATGGGTACCCCTAGAGGCCCTGTATAGGATTTTTGATAGTTATTGTTTTACCAGAGGTGAGCAACTGAACCTTGATAACCCCTGACAATAAATAACTTTGTCACTGTCAGATTTTTGATTAAGAAACGTCAGGTTTAAAAATAGAATTTTGCTCTATCAAAAACTGTAAAAATATGTGCCTCGATGAATTTGTATTGTTCCGTTGTCCAACAGAGAAAGAAATTCAGAAAAAGTGAAAAGAAAACATACATTTACTAAGCTGGAAAATTAATAAAAATAGCCGAATTTGCGAGGTAAGTGAGATGCAAGCAGTAGTTACAAACATACGCATTTAGCATGTACTTCGTTAATAAATAACACATTAGCTTTCCATGTTTTATTGTAAGAAAAAGAGTAACAAAAATATAGATTATAAGAGTCTTTATAATTTACCTATTATTTACATTTTTTAATATCTACCATGTGTATTCACTGTTTGTTTTTCTTTGTTTTTGTCAAAGCTAGACATATTTTACTAACCAAAAAAAATCAATCTTTCAAAAACTGTCTGGGGAAATCATAAAAAGAGACAAAAAAACATCAGTCCATTTCATAAAATACATTTTACATGCGAATATGAAAAAGACTGGAAAGAGAGGGCAACATGAGTTGCCCACCTCTGGTAAAACAACAACTGTCAAATGTATAGAGGGACTCTAGGTACCCCTAGAGTCACTATATACCTTTCTTGATATTTATTTGTTTTACCAGAGGTGAGCAACTTAATTTTGCAGTTGTTGACAACTTTTTGTGTGTTAGCAGTGATAGTTGGCAACCACTGACAATAAATAATTATGTCACTGTCATATTTTTGATTAATAAACGTAGATCAAATTTTAAATTTGAGTATTTACATGCGGCAGTACCCTCTCCAGATAGGCCGATCAACTCATACCAATTTAGTGTCCTTTTATCCACCTTCGCCGCCATTTTCACTCAAAAGTGACAGATAATCCATTAGTTTTCTGTCAAAATGGTGGCGAAGGTGGATAAAAGGACACTAAAACGATAAGAGCTGATCGGCCTATGTGGAGAGGGTAATGCATGCGGTATAAAAATTAAATAATGTTTGAATATTTTGAATTATTTTGACATGACCCGTTTTGAACGTGACTTCGACATTTCCTGAGCTTAGATCACTGACAGTAAAAAAAGAATCTTTACTCTTACCCCTAATTGCAACGTAGGCGATTGGCAATCTAATTCATTCTTTTTTTCGCTTGATCCCATATGAATGATCAAATAGAAAGCATGGATTAGCTAAACTAATACGAATATTTTTACGGTGCATCTCGGGGTTAAGCATACATGGTTCCCTCATCGTGTGCAGACGCTTAACTATTTATTATGTCACAAAGCTTAATCTTCCAAACAATCAAAACCTTATTTCATCATTAGACGAAAATATCGTTGGATGCCTGAGCTCTTTAAAATTACTGCCAATTTGGAGATCATAAAATCACGACTTTGAAATAAACGTTGGATTTTTGCTAAATTTCGTTAAGAACATAATGGTGGGTGTCTCTTGATCCCGATGCGACGGCGATTACTGGTGTACCTTATGTAATAGCATAGGCATTATTATTATTTTATTATTTACTGCAAATTGGTTTTTGGATATTTATGAAAGACAAATGAACCGATCCTCCACAAAATCTTAGAATATCCTAAAACTACACAGAAAGAAATATGTCCTAAATATCAGTACTACACACTAAAATCTAAATTTGTATTTAATATTAATTTATTTATTTCTGTACTAGCAATAACTCTTTGTCAGTACTTTTCATAATAGTATTTAGTATTTGCTGAAGTAAATCTCAAACATCTTGGAGTAAATATTAATACATTTGTACTAATATTTATTATTTTAAACTAAAACCGTAGTACTTTTGGATTAAAATCTATACGTATTGTATTAGCATTTAGTGCCACAAATGCCTTTGAATACTAATATTTAATACTATTTTTACTACGTTACAGTTCTTTCTACACTACATATAAGCTCATTGTATATTTAAATGTAGTACAAGGGTACTAAATTATAGTATATAAATAAAGATTTTTTTCTGAAATTAAAAACAATTATTAAATTTTATCGGTAATGGACAAAAAATATATATAATATAGAAGATCAACAAAATCTATTACATAATACTAGTTACGGATTACTTATTACCAGGCTAACTGGTTAGAATGTTATTCTAAAGTCAGATAGATAGTCCTCTGCGATCGGCAGCAATGTAAATAACTCGAAAATTAAAACATTCCTTGAATCTAAAATAGAAAAAATACATGGAATTTAAAAAAATACATAATATTCGTAATTATTTAATAAAAAATTTTAAATACTTTGTTTAACTTACCTGTAAAAGTAAAATTTGCAAGACAAAACGGTGCCATGAAAGACAATAACCCGTACAACACGCAACCGTGAAAGTTCTGGGATAACTGACATGATCCATTAGATACAAAATCTTCCAATAAAAAAACCGTTAAAAATTAGTACAAATAAATTTATCTCTAGTACGTGCATATTGAATATTAATATACCTGCATTGATAATTAATTTGGTTGACTATCTCTAATTCACCTGTACTAGTATCTATCCTTATATATACTAAGTAATAGTAACATAATTTACTAATCCCAATTTTTATAAGGAATAGAAACTACTGCTATATTTAAGTACTAGTATTCAGCTCAATGGTAAATACTAAAACCAATACATTCATATAATTATATTTAGTAGGAGTTGTACTAGAATTTAATGCATAAAAGTTTAAATCAAATATTAGGGTCTTTAAGCTTATAGTATCGATAAATACTGTCCAAGGATAGATCTTGGTTAAATGGATAGGACTCCATATATTGATAGTGAAGCACGTTAAAGATCCCTAGCCTCGACAAAGGGGTTTAGGCTAAATTAAATCCTCCTAGGAAAAGAAAACTGCCTTCCTAGGGGGTGTTGGGGAGTGGGGAAGG
The DNA here is from genome assembly GCA_963921995.1 of Oxystoma pomonae. Taxonomy (NCBI): domain Eukaryota; kingdom Metazoa; phylum Arthropoda; class Insecta; order Coleoptera; family Brentidae; genus Oxystoma; species Oxystoma pomonae. The sequence goes on along the minus strand of OY998171.1, from coordinate 50,931,047 downwards.
GGGGGGACCCGAAGAAAATAAGTGTAAAAGGTATCTTAGGCTCTACCCCTCCATTCACGCCGGTAACTATGTCGAATGGGCTCGGATATTACGTGGAGGCGGATCTAGTTACACACTCTCTAAGTCGGTAGACTACTCGAGGACAAAAGACCTAGGTCTGGGGTTCGAAAGTAGTTGATGACTCGTTCGATTAGGTTAATTGTGCCTACGGACCTCGAAAAAGTGACGGTAAACAAATATGAAGAGAGAGAGATAAATATAACTACGAATATCGTTGTTATTAACCACAAGGCGCGCTTATTACCGCCAAAATTGCATTATTTTTATGCTGAACTTTCTTTTGTGTATATTTCCTTTTGTCAATTCATATCATAGTTCTCGTCAAAGTGTTGGTATTTTTGGATTTTTTAGAATTGATACTTTTAAATCAAGAAAGATGCACTATATATTGCTTTATTAAATAATCGAAATAACTTTACATATTGACGGCTTGTCAAATAACGATAACCACAAAGGTTGCTATTTTTGTATGTTGACTAAAAACTGCCTACTATCCAGTACAGGGTGTTTGTTTATTACTTTTATTAACACTCAGTATCTTTTTTTTATTAATGACAATAAAGGGTAGCGCTATAACAACTTTTTTTTGTTTCCCTTGGTATACAGGGTGTGGCAATAAGGCTAATTTTTTTAAATAGAATATCCAGTATATTTTTGCATTTTTGAATTTTTCAAAAAATTAGCTTTACAAAAATACCAAACACTATTGAAATATATTTTGTAGTTTCTGAGATATTTGCGTTTACAATTTTAATAAAATACATTAGAAACGACCACCTGATCAAGCTACATTGCCTTCAATTGTTTTTTTTTTTCAAGGCCACTAGATTTTTAAGTTTATATTGTTAAAATAAAGAAACACATTCATGGCCCACTTGGTAGCTTGATCATTTGGTCATTTCCAATATATTTTTATTTTGACAATTATTAAAACTTAAACGCAAATATCTCAGGAACTACAAGAGATATTGAAATAGTGTTTGATATTTTTGTAAAGATAATTTTTAAAAAAATTCTAAAATGCAAAAATATACAAGATGGTCTATTTAAAAAAATTGTCTTTATTGCCACACACTGTATACCAAGGCCAACAAAAAAAAGTTGTTATAGCGTTTAAGTTAGTTGTAATATGCCAAGAAATTTTTGAAGTTAGACCTACCCTTTATTGTGTTCCAGTTATAAACAAACACCCTGTCACCAGTCAACACCGTTATGTAAATATTACGTAAAAGTTACATAAATTCTAGGTAAACTGGAAGTCACAATAAAGTAAAAAGTAACTTCTATGTTCTGCATAATGCCATGCACAAAGTTCCCTACTTTTTACGTAAATAATATGTAATTAAAATAACGTAAATAATACATGGCAACAATAAATTGGAAAATGGCATATATCGATTAACTAGTAACGAGAAAGTAAATCGAAAGGTAAAATGGGGGAATATTTTTTTCATAATATTTATATCTTACAAGTAATATTAAGGTAAACTTGAATTCACGTAAATAACGTACTGTTTATGTAACTACTATATAAATTTATAACATAAAGGTTATATATATATTACGTGTTGGAATGTAAAATTTATGTAAAATTAAAGTTAAATGGTGTATATAATATTTATTCACTTCTAATGTCACAAGTTAGTTAAAAAGTTAAAAATTAACTTCCATGTTCTTCCATGTAATGCCATGCCCAAAGTTCCCTTCTTATTACGTAAATATAATGTAATTATAGAAACATAAGTTATGTTATGTAAATATTACGTAAATTTTATGAAAAAAAAAATATGTAAATCTTTTGACTTTCGATTTACGTAAATACTATGTTAATGTAACAGATCTGTTTGCTAGGTATTTGAATATTGGTATACCTATTTAATTATTATTATAAAAACATAAAGGAGTTAAAAAATAAATAGAGATCCAAACAAATGAGCGACAGTTACTCAGACAAACCTATAGTTAAATTAAAATCACAGGTTAATGAGGCCCGAATCATTTTTTTTTAGTACCACACACTTCCTACTACGTTAGCATATCCTTTTTTAAAGTTTGACCCACTGATACAATTTTCATAAATTAACTTACATATGTATAATTAAGTTTTATAATTGAGACAACGTTAATAAAGGTAAAAAACACGCATGTAAAAAATGTCCAAAACATATGTAATTATAAAGACAAGAAGACAAGTAGATCAGCTCGCAGCAGAACTTTAATACAAAATTTGCGCTAGTCATCCAAAAAAAGTCTTCTCTGGCCCAATTTCAATAGGGACAAACAAAAGCTGAATGAAACTGTTATCGTCAGTGTAAAAAATTGATACGATTGGATTTGGAATAAAGCCTACTATTATTTGTTACATATCCGATTCCTACCTATGCGTTTCCCATGCGCAGCCACCCTGATTCAAAAAATCACGTGGTGCGACATGAACTTCTATAGGCAAATCTCGCCATACTACGTGATGCGTGTTTTGAGTCATAGAAGCCACGCATGAGAAACACATAGATGGGAACCGGGTTTCAGTTTATAAAAAATAAAAGAATTAAAATGTTGAACTAGCTACCGGCCTTAACGAGGCGCGGACGCCGCTTTCTTTTAAGGAGGGCGCTTAGTAAATTTTGTGTTAGCTAAGCTAGGTTAGTGTAGGTACAATTTTTTAAACGCAAAGGTGGATCCTAGATTTGTCACCAAAATTTTGTTAACCAATTGTTGTTTTGTGAAAACTGCTCTATAATATTTCTGAATAGGTAGTTTCCAAAAATGATGTTATTTAAAAATTTGCAAAAAACCCATCACTGCTGTTTTTTTTGCGACAAGGTTGCTGTGATTTAAGAGTTAAAAAGGTTCTATAAAAGTATCTAATGTTTCCGCGACTTGTTTTTGGTAATGGAAAATGTTACTTGGGCTGTGTTGCCTTTATTATCACTAATTTTTCCAATAAAAATTTTTGGGCTGCTATTGCTTAGAGAATGTTGTTGGTTGGGTGCAAGTATATATCCCACGAAAAAAAAATCGTCGACATTGAATCGGACCAATGTCGACAACGTCGGCAGTGTGTCGGCATAGGCGACTACACTCTGGCCCGATGTTGGACAGATTGCGATTTTCAGTTTTCGGTCAATAATCGGCAACTGACGAAGGCCCATATTACTATAGTCGACTTTATGCCGACACCACTTTAGGACCGACGATGGTCCGATCGGAACTTTGTTTAATCGCTCGAATATCGGCAACTGACGATGGCCCGATTTACTATAGTCGACATTATGCCAACGCAAACCTTATCTGCTTTAAATCCGATGATGGTCCGATAGGACCCTTCTTTAATCGGTCGAGAATCGGCAACTGACGATGGCCCGATTTACTATAGTCGAATTTATGCTGACGCCTACTTTATCTGCTTTAGGGCCGACGACGGTCCGATAGCAACTTTGTTTAATCGGACGAGAATCGGCAACTGACGATGGTCCGATTACGTCACTTTAAAATTTTTAAACTGCTTAATAGTTTCTTCCTAGTATGTAGAGATGGCGCTAATGTCACTATGTTCCCTGTACAGTGGAAGATAATATTATATATATAATGAGCAAAGATATTTCAAAACTAGAATGCGAACTTGACAAGATGGTGGTACTTCTCTACAAGAATCACCTCTTCTGCCACTTAAACCAGCCCGACTGGTTAAGCACCCGCATTATCGAAACTTTGTAGTTTGTCAATGTCGGATCGTGTCAAGCAACCACCGACGGACCCTCGTCAATCACCGACGTCGGGTTGCTTTGAGAGGCTGATGTGTGGCCTTCTTATCCACCCATTATCGGACTTTTGTTGTTTGCCATCGTCGGGCCGCTTTAAGGTTCCACCGACGTCGGTAAATTGGGGCAAACCCAAGAACAATTTGTTTTAATTATATATAAATTCACACTTTTTGTCCAGTGTGGCGAACCCGAACATATCTTTGGTTTTTAATATGATTTGATTAAAAAAATATCCACTCCTTAAAAGATATTACGGGTGTATTGCCCTGAAAAAGCTTTAAAAATGTCTAAATAAACACATTCTGATACCTATAAAAACACAATTTACATGGCTTATCCTAAGGTTAAAGATACTAAACCGAAATTTTATTTTCATGCACAAATTTAATGCACCTGCATTCCACTTACTTGTCCTCATATGGACTCTCTCCTTTATTTTCTTTTTTCTCTTTCTTCTTCTTATTTTTATTTTTCTTTTCTCGAATTCCATTCCACCTGCTACACCAGTTCGGCTTCTTTTATATCTCTTCTTTAGTTTGGTTTGCAATATATACAAGGTTTGCGAAAAATTTCGGTACCTTCTAGAAAGAACTTTGCTTGTGCCTCATCAACTTGTTGCAGTAAAATTAAATATTATAATCATAGGACCATAATCAATATTACAGTTTGTTTAAAAGTTGTTAATGATAATATCCTATTGAATTTTTTAGTATTTAGGAATTAATCGAATATTTTTACTAACGAATGATTTAAAAAATCAAATTTTCTTTTAACAGTGCGAAGACGGAATACGCGGCCATAAAATAGTTATTTTCCTGCCCTTTTACGAATGCATTTGCGTGCGAGAAGTTGCATTTCCCGCAAGCCGCCGTGCGCTAATGGATATACCCTGTGTCTTTCCCGCGCAGTGCGTAAAAAATACTTTTTCGCACGTTTTTTTTACCAATTTTTTAGGTCCAATTCGACTTTTAGATATATTTTTAAACTCAAATGTAAAGAAAATTTTAAAAAAAACTGTTTTTTGCTATTTTAATGCAACAAAAAGAAAATATAATGTTTTCTAGACTATTTTGTACCTGACACGTGCCAAAATTGTCTTGTCCGCCCTTGACGGCTTGCCTGAACACCGCTCCGCATCGTTCGTGCAACTGCCGTCGCGTGCGGAAATGTATCAAGTGCGGAAAGCGATACTTTACCGCACGCGACGGCAGTTGACCGAACGAAGCGAACAAAGTTTGGTCAAGCCGACAAAGGCGGTAAAGAAACTTTACGCATGGTACTCGATTTTATCTACAAGCCTCAAAAATTCCCAAAAAAGGAATATAAATATCTCTATTTTAATTTTCTGAAATAAACGTAGTCACTTTAACGCACGGAGTGCGGTTAATAGTAAGTCCCAATATAATGTATCTCATAATATTTTTGCACAAAAAATATTGATTTTGCTTTAGATAGATCAATAATTTAAACAAAAAAAGCAAAACTTTTACAAAATAGTCAAAAATACACTATTTTGGAGCCTGTTTAGTCCGAGAGTTACCCTACCGGCCCTTGTTTAAACTACACAATTAGACCCTTTGAATCTATCATCCATCTTGTGCTTGGTTCAATCGCTAATAGTTGTGGCTGGAAAATCGCAGCCAAGAATGTACTTAATATATACTCTTTTAACTGACTTCAAAAAAGGAGGAGGTTATAAATTCTACGCGTATTTTGGTTTTAGCATAATTTTCAAGTAGATCCACCGATTTTCAATATTCTTTCACAGTTTTTATAACAAAACTAAAAAATCCAAACCTAACACGAATCCACCTGTTTTCCAAACTTTTAGTCAGTTTACAAGATCTTTAATTTGGTTTCGTTTTATATAAAAAAAAATCTTCCCACCAATTTATTATTTTATTATAAACAAGAGACTAAAAGACCGCAGGGAAGACTACCATTTGTCGACGAATAAAAAGACTTTTTAGTACAGAGGTTTAAATACTATTTTTTGAAATTTTAAACTTTTTTATTAGAAATACACTCATATTTGATATTATTGAGACTATGTGACATTTATATAGGCACTAAATAGATACTGTGGCAAAAACAAGATGTCATAAACTGTCTGGTAGCTATTTAATACTTCTTGTTACTTTTATCCTTACTTTTACTTTTTATCCCTTCTGTTTACTTCATCCCTCTTTTTCAATTTTTATCCGTATTTTGACTTTTTATCCCATGGGATAAAAAATAACTTCCTAAAACTAGGGATAAAAAGTTACAATGAGATTTACTAAGATCTAAAATAGTACCCCCCACAGGTCTAAATATTTACACCTGTGGCGGGGTACTAAATTTATAAAACCAATTTTCAAAAGGCACTTACCCATACAAAAAAGACACAAAGTTATTGATTATTTTGTATTGTTATTGCAAAATTCCACTGAAAAACTGCTTTTTTTCTCAAAATATACCATATTTTAGAAGAAAATGCCCTAAAACTATTTTTTTTTGGGTTTTAAAATTACACATGGTGAACACGCCAAAAATTTGGCACATAATAGCTTCATTATCTGTGTTTGAGGTTATAAAGTTGGTGATTTTTTAGACCACCTCTGGGGGGTGGTTTGAATTTATAGCCCCCAGAAAGGATTGTTCTGTGGCAATTGGTAATTTATAATTTCCCCAACTAACCGTTTTTACAAGGATTAATTTACCTTATTTAATATCCCAAGTGGTTCATTAACCAATAAAATACCTCCAATTTTGTCCAGAAAAACGCCATATTTTGAACCCGTTTTCAGCATAGAAAATATATTTATGAGGGCACTAGGAGGCAAAACAAACATAAGTGAAGGTCACTGATTATGCACGAAAAATATACCAAACAAAAAAATCCAAAACAGCTATATTAATTTATTTACAAACTGAAATTAGAACATTGAGGTTATCTGAAAGCTCAGTCAAGAAAACTTTCCTTACTCAAAGTCCATTCATTTCAAAGCTGTAGCTTTCATCAGTAGAGGTTGGCGCAAGCCAAGGTACAAGCAGAGGTAAGAAATCCGAACTCCCTGTTTTGTTTGTGATTTGAACGCAGCTAATATTTTGAAACTTGAAACTGACATTTCGACAATGACAGAAATGTGAAGAAAAGTTGCATCTCAGTTTTTTAATACATTTCATAAATAAATACAAAATTAATCTACTCCTTATTTTATTATTACCCATCTAAATTGTTGTGTGACATCAAGTATTAATTGGAAAAATAATTAGCAAGAGTAAGTTTTAATTAGAGTGACATATAATCCCAATTATAATTTGTTCTACAGAGTGTTTACTATTTAAACCCCGCGTGGGTTTCAATTTTTTAATTTTCTTTTTTTATAAATTGAAACTTTCTTTTTAAACCCAACAAAAGATTGTGTAAAGATGGATTATTCAACAAATTTTTTAAAATTCTTCTTATAAATAAAACTATGTCTAAAACTCAAGGAGGCTCGGTTCAAAATGCTTAAAACCAAAAATTTCACTTAAACTTACGACCGTTCTAAAATAGACAAACCCTTTTAGTAAATCCCACCGTTAATGTCTTGTGTCAAAAGTGCGAAAAATCAATTAACTCCCAAACGGCCTAGCCGATTTTTATCGTTAATTTTGTTATTGATTTTGTAAAAAAAACATATTTTTCCCATCACTTGAAGGAAAAAGAATAAAAAAGGAATATATAAGTATAAGGTATATTAAAAAAGCTCAAGAATTCAAAAAGAAAAATCACTAAAGTAGTAGTAAGTAGTTTTTACAAACAAAGTTATATTTTTATTTTTATATTAAAAGTCGGCGACTACATACCTTCTATAGCAGTGGACTACTTATAAGTGGTAACTTCAAAAAGTTGGGTTCTGTATAAAAATGAAAAGTAATTAATATATATAATTAAGTTTTTATTTAATTTAAACTAGTTACTAACTAAACTACTTGTATACCATTATAATATTGTTTGCTCAGCAAAACCAGGTCATGAAAAACTGTCAAAAGAAAATTGCACACACAATAAAATAAACGCGAGAAAGTATTTTAAAATCGTGAGAATCACAACCATTATTTATTTATTTATCTAGTTTGCTGACCAATCCCTCGAAAATATCTCGCTCACAGTAAAAGAGAAAATAAACTACATTTTGCTTTATTTCAAAAAAAAAAAAATCGCAATCATTATGCTTGCATGACCTGTCACCCCAAAAACAAGTGAAAGAGTCAGCCTTACGGCTAAATTTTATCTTCATTCTTAAATTTATACGTCAGAAACTTAACTAGCGATCAGATAAGATTTGATTTAAGCCTAGGTTTAATCACTTAGTTGATCGTTTCACAGCTGAGGTCACCCCTAATAATCTCGGACCACAACCTTTTTGAGCGCCGGATGAGTTTGGGTGACTTCGGATAAGTTGCAAATTGCTAAACGGTCACGCGCTTTAAGGTGATCTGCGGTGTTTTTAAACCGTAAAACGATTTCGATGAAATTTAGACCTACTGACATGGATTCTCGGTTTGTATTCGTTTTTCGTGGTGCATATTTTATGAAGCGGCGAGTACCCGTTTCCTTTTGGATTTTTTCACTTGTTTTCTCGGATATTTTTGGGCTTGGCCCCCATACAGGTTCATTAAAATCTTGTATTGGACGTACCGTCGTGAGAGTTGTCGGTGCGCGATAAATTGGAAGACATTTTACGAGGTTGTGCACATATTAAATTACACTAGGCAACAAATTTTAATTTTTTTAAAGACCGTGGGTAAAAATAATGTAGATTTAAATGTAAAGGCGCAATTACACAGACGAACATGCTCAAACAAAAGATCGTGCAAAAGATATAAAATTTTTTGCGTAAACATTTTTGTGAGCTTTTCTTTGAACATTTTGTTCGGGTAAATTTTAGAGCAAATTATTGCTATCTGTTTTGGAAACATATTTTTAAAGATGAGAATAAATAAAATTTCACATCAGTGATCAGTGATCTCAATTCTTTAAAAAAATGGAACACCAACTTTTATTTTAAATTTTTGTGAAAAAAAGCCGACGGCAAGCGAAACATTATTCTTGGATATCAGTTTTGTCACATGGATTAAGGTTACTTATAATACTTTTTTCTTAGGGTTTTTCCCGGATTTTTTTGCCCGAGTTTTTTTTGGGATTTTCTTGCGAATTTTTTTTATTTCCAAGGGTTTTTTCCTAAATTCAAAAAACAACCCAGGAAAATTTTTCTTTTCCAAAAAAATTTTGAGTTTTTCAAATATCGGCAAAAAACTCAAAAATTGCACTTTTAAGCGGTAATCCGCGTCTCACGACTGAGGAGTGGTGGGGAGGGGATTTTTTTTAAAACATATTTTTGTGACTTTACTTTACCCTTAGCTTTGATTGTTTTTTTTTAATTCCTCACACCAGATTTACCTAGTTAGTTTAAGGCCCCAACGGTTGCTTAAAAAAGCAAAAGGTTCATGAAAATGCTGAAGATAGATATTTACTGTCAATTTAATGTAATAATCAATGTCGATTACTGACACTGAACAAACAATATGCAAAGGAGCAACGTTCCGATTCAGAAGTCCAGTCTATTACTGCTAAATTATATTTTTTTAGACAATGGTCGGGATGGTAGGATTGTAAAAGTGGGTAATAAACGGGTATTATTTAGACCGAACGTGCTTTTGTTCATATATATGAGATTTAATAAAATGTATATAGGTTTTTTAATTTGATTTAATTATTATTGTATTGTGTTTTAAACTAGGAAGTAAAATAAAGAGATATTCTTTTAAACGTAAATTTTTATCATTACATTTTACAGGCAACAGCAATAAATAAGTGTCATTATTATTTTTTTATTCTCGTTTTTTTACAAACCCAAAAAAGTTACAAGTATACTGGCATATCCCCTATAAAAATCAGGTCAATCGAAGTTGCTTATGAGGTAAAATGTGAATTTCGACATCAAATCGTTTTTCCGTCGGAAAGCACTTAATTAAAAATACCTTGTTTTAAAACTTAGTCTTTCTATTTTCAGTTAAGTTCAATGACTTCCCATAAAACTATAAAATTTAAATTTGTAAGAAATTTCTATACCAACATTTCTTCAAACAAATTTTGCTTAACATTCTCTCCAAAATTTACGTGTGTTTTTTTGTACGAGATTTTGCTCGAACATTTCTTTGAGCATTTTGCTCAAGAGGCTCGTGTAAATGTTTGTCGGCATTTCCACATCAAAGGAAAGTTTGTCTGTGTAAATGCGCCTTAATACGCCGATTTTCATTTGCACCGTATTTTAAAACCGGACTTAAGGGTCGTTAAACCCGGTTTGCTTAACACCTCATTCGGCAAGGCTTAAAATTCTTAACACCTCATTCGGCAAGGCTTAAAATTTCTTAAATCCAGATTTAGCATAAAACTTGTTTTGTATTGATCAGATTTTTGACCGAAAATGTCAAATTCAATCAGCTGTTGTTTAGTTTTCATAAGCTACGTTCGGTATATACATCAGATCAATCTGGCTCGTTCGGGTTATGAATCCAGATCAATCGGAGGTAGATCGCTCAGCTCCGAATTTTAGACGAATTTTCCATCATATCAATTTAAACTTTTAGGTTATGTTTTGGTGTAATTTTAGATTTGAGTTTGAACTTTTTTGGATTTTAAGAAAAAGTAGTAGAAAATCAAAATAATTTAAGTAGATTTTTATGTGAGCCTCAGTCATAAGATAGATTGAAAACGCTCGCGCCATCAGCAACGACTGGCGCGAGCTTGTTTAATTGATAGCTGAGGGGTGATTTATAAACTCGAATTGAGTGACACATTCTGAAATGTTCTTTAAATTACCTGTCTTTTAATCGTGGTACTTTTCCTAGCCAAAGAGTTGACTGTTTTCCGAACAGTTAACCTCGTCCATCATCGTTATCTTTAAACATTATTTGATGTCCGTACACTTTACAACCAACCAACCAACCAACCTATAGCCTTTACAACCATGTTATTCATGGTACCTTTGAGACTCAAAAGCCCAGCAGCAGAAAATCAAAATTGTTAAACAAACAAAACTTAGGTTAGAAAGTTTAAATCTGAACCAGTTCGGTAATGCGACTTGCTCGGATTAATCGACGATCAGCTGATCAAAAATCCGTCTGATCTGCGATCTATACCAAACTTAGCTATATTTGTTGAGTGCGTTGGTGAAGACAATGAATTTTAAAATAGAAGGGCCCAACGATCTGTCACGATCATGTGATTTGGAGGGCCCATAACCGATTTTCCAAAAGACGCAAATTTAATTTCAAGGTAGTAGGTAAAGTTACGATAGTCGTATCTAGAGTTACGACAGGCGTTTTTGGCATTGGGTTGCTTTTTCGGTGTTGTGTAGGGTTTACTGGGGTTGTGTTGTGTTGGGTGGGGTTGGTTTTCTTGTAAAAATGTAAAAAATGGGTTTTTCGTGACTGTCCGCGAATTTTCCTATTGGTGAAAATGCTTTTTTATTGGTGTTTGTTCGTTTTGGAAAGCGGATAAAAGAAGTTTGTTCGCTGATATTTGGAAGCGAGTAAAAAAACCGACTTAAAAAAATGTTTGCGCAAAGGTCAATGACCTATGTTTTGTTTTCATTGCTTTTTTGTATTTGTTTCGTTTTTTAAGGATTTGTAAGAAACAAATATAATACGAAAAGTAGCTTGTTTTGCAGATGTAAATGAAAAAATACCAGAATTCTGCTTTATTAGTTTTTTTTCACCATAAATGGGCTTTCAGTTGAGGCGCATAATCATGCATTCACATCAGCTGCCAGTGTTGCCAGAGTGTCTGCGTCATAAAGTTAAATCTGTCCTGGTGCAAACAAACTTTCTTAAGAGTTTTTCAATTGTTTATGAATGTGTTTTTAAAAATTTTCTTAGGCCGTAACTAAAAATAGGACCATAATATTTTAGTGTCATTTATTGCATAGACACGATATTTATGAATTATAGCAATACATTGTTTTTAACTAGTAATGCGGGTTTCCATAAACTACTCTATCCCTACATATTATAAGAACTACTATATTTAATGACTAGTCTAATATTAAATCTAATTAACTTAAAGCTAATTAAGATAATGACAAATTAAACTAATCACTTTTCTTATGTCTTTATAAGTTTCTCTTACACACATCATTTGGTTCCTGTCGACAAATTGTCCAACAGTAATCCGCTAATATTGAAACATTCTACTTCCCTTGTGTTTTTTTATATTTGCAGTTTCTCGATGGAATCGTTCTCCATGTTCGTCACTCACATCTCCACAGTTTTCGGGGAAGTAGTCTAAGTGAGAGTGAAAGTATATTTTTAAGGTCGTAGTTACAATCTGGGGAATTTTTTTTAGCAACACTGTACGGGAAATCAATTTAACAATGTCGACCTGATTTTTTTGCAAAATTTTACGTCATCGAATTTGTTTTTCATGGCAACACGGAGACTTTATTTATGTTTATCCACAGTGTGATTTTTTAGCACCGGGTCAAAAATTTAGGGTTGGGTTACTTATTTTGACTTTTCGCCTTCTGCGCCGCTAAAAAACTAAGTGAAATATTATAATAAAAGAAAACCATTAATTGCAGAATTACCTGCTAAAAAAGCGCTACCCAACTACGTATTAAAGTAAGTGGGTGTAATGTTTAAGGTTGCATTTACAGGCGCATTTTTAATTGAATTGGAAACACTCCCCCTATAGCTGATACCGGCAACAGGTTAACTTAAAATCATGCAGATTAAAAAAATCGGCTACTGTCGCTAGACGAAACAATCGTATTCTATTTTAAACAGGAGCGTCAACGACTAGCAAGAGTCTTTTCAACCTCTAAATGGAGCTTTAATGACCTGTTTTGTTAGTACTCAAGTTTCCGTGTGTTTTTGTAACTGAGGTTCAAAAATCTATCCTTTGCACTCCAAGATTTCACTAGTACAATTGCACATAACTATGCCGCAATAATTTAAATTTAAAAAAATGGTTAAATCAAAATAAAAACAAAATTATGTGGGGTTATGGGCGCCGAATGTTTCTCTGCGAATTCCTAGTAATTCCAGCGAGCCAGTAAAGTTCTCTTGGTTCTTTGATAGACTCGGGGTAATGCCAGCAGGCCTTTTTCGGCGGGCGACCGCACACGCGCGTGGTTTCATATTTGTTTTAGAACAGTGTTTTTGAAAACACAATTTTGAAAGATAAACATAACTTCGAATGGTTTTCTGTCAGAAAATGTAAAAATACTCTTCTGTCCCACTGCGGCCCTATTTAAAGTTTGTTGACAAAACACCTGCAGCTACCATGGAATCGTATAAATTCTGCGGTCTATCGGCCAACACTTGAAATGCGTGTGTCTCTCAAATTCAATGAAGTGTAATTGATTGATCGGTTTTCTTTTCCGGAGTGCACAGGCTTTTAGAAAAAAGGAAACTTAGATTTCATTTTCGCTAAGGCAATTAAATTGTGATTATTTCTCTATTTTTTTTTTGTAAATCGGGTTTGTTCTAAACCGCAACTATTTTGAGGCTTTTTGGATAGATGACAGCACCAGAGTTTTTATTTTGAAGAAAAAGAAATTAAAATTTTTGACGAATCCTTCATATATTTTTGTTAAGCATTTAAAAATGATCACCCCTGCAAAATTTCAGCTAATTCTGATGTTTAGTTTTCCCTGTGCACTCTGACAAAATATTAAAAAATTAAAGAACAAGGCGTTGCCAGTTGTACTTTTTTTTACTTAAAATCTGGGGAGAAACTATAGTCTTAAGGACATATTACATCTCATATATGATTGTGGAAGTTTCTTTACAACATCTGGATAATTTTCTGTTCTTTTATTTCCTAAGAATTTGGTCACCACCATTCTAAAAGCTTCTCATCTTTCTTTTTCTTTTCCTTCGAGCACAGCTCTCTTATTTGGGGTTCTACAAAAATTCCCTCTTTAATCTTGGCACCACTTATTCCGGGAAATTTTTGTTTTTTCTGATTGAAGGCAGGACGATCTCTATTCATAGCTTTAACGAAGTTGTTTTTATTTGAAGCAACTAAAGGATTGTTCGTAATATTTTTCACTTCCGATACAAAAGATTCTTTTTGTGGTAAATTTCTTTTTTATAGTGATCCCTTTTAGCTTGGCTATCACATTCGCATAGAAAACAAAAGTATTTTGTATACCCCAACTGCATGTCAAGCAAAAGAGCTACTACCTTCAAATCTGCACAAATTTGCCAACCAAACAAACCAAATATTTATTTAGGGCTCAATTAATGTTTGACTGACACTCGTTATTAGGTTCCAAATTTTTTCAAAATTTGTAAACAACGTTGAACACAATATTTACAAATGAGAAATATCACAGTCAAACATTAATTGAGCCCTTATGAAGGTAACAACCATATTACCGAAACGTTGGTAAAAATTAAAAATTAGCTGATAATAAAAAACTGTGTCCACAAAGCTTGATATACTGGACGTGAAACCCTATACAACAAATATTTGTTATCTTGCACAGTTTCCAAAAATAGCTAGTAACGTAATAAGTAATAACTAAACATAAAAAAACAATATATCTCATTACCTAAATTCAAATACACAACCAAAAACCACTCTATCAGTCTAATTCGTGACAATACATTAACAGCATGCGCCAGCATAAAAGATTTATGGTTTCTCCGTAGACAGGTATACTGCTCGTATAATGTAAACCAGACCTTGGAAAATATTTTATATATATAATAATAATACATAATAATAAAAGATATTTATTTACAATTACTACAAGTTAAGGACTTAATGTACAATACTTTTTTTTTTAAAGAAAATGTAAATAAATATGCACAAAAAAAATAAAAATCTTTGTTATTAACTTAAATTTTAAAAGAGAACAAGAAATTACCATCAGCTACAAAGTTAAAAAAAATATCTTGACTGTCGCTTTTGGCAGCTGTTTTTGTAAGGCATCCTGTTTTTTTTTTCTATATTTAAAGTACCGAAGATAGTCTCAAAGTTTTAAATTTTGACCGCTCCAACCAAAAATAAACATACCTACATATATATAGAAATTAAAAACTAAATATACGGGAAAAAGACAAAAACTATAAAAACTAAAAAAATAAAAAATAAACAGTGACAAAAGAAAATAAAGATACATTCTGATCCGTTTAGATCCTATAATAGTGTTGTTTCTAAGATAAGTTCAAGTTACTCTGAAGCAACCAAACATTAATTTTATTTTTAAAGCTTTTTTTGTGGATACATTTTTTAAAATCTATTGGCAATAAGTTGTATACTTCCGTTCCTATATAGAAATAAAAATGTTGTCCCTTTTTTTTTTTTTTGTTCGTGGCAAGATTGCCTTTTGACTTTGAAAAAAATCTTGTTGCGTAACTTACACATTATTTTCTAAATTCTTTTTTGTGCAACTTCCAGCGGCTTCATAAGGCTTTATTGTCGACCTTTTTTTGTGTTGACTAGTATTATTTGATCTTTAAAATTTTCTTAATTTTTAATTCCTTGCAAATAGAGGTTGGGACTACGTCAGGTGTTAGAAAATTTTATTAATTTTAATTAAAAGAGATCCTTTCCTTTAATTTTTTACAAACAACTAAGCATATTAATTTTAACGCCACCATTTTAAGTTTTTATTATTTGGGGAAAACGCAAAAAAGTTACTTTTGAGGCAAATTTCATCACTTTACAATTTTTTGTAAACACTTTTGAATCCAATAAAATTTACTTATAATAATTCGAAAAATGTAAATAAAGGCGTAATAAATTTAAAAAATGCTCGAAAAAATGCAGATACCTAACACTCAAGTTAGCATAGCAATCCAGTGTGGAAAAAGCACGTTACAGACGTGTTAGGTATAATATTTTTTTTGGATAACAAAAATTCGAATGCGGAAAGGTGAGTACTTGTTACACTGGAGTAAAAAAAATAAAACAAGTCGAAATAATGCAGCAGAAACAGTACAGCGGCGCATACAAAAGTAGGCTTTGTCCCCTCCAAAGCCGACGGTTTGGAAAAATAGTGATATGACCCCCCCCTGTGGGATTTTTGGTCACATTGTCACACTTGTCAAGACTACAGTTACAAAAATGTATTTTAAGATTTGAATATAAGTATGGTGGAGATATCTTATCAAATTGGCAGAATTGATTTAATGTACCTGGTAAAAACCAAAAAATATAAATTAAATGGACAACTAGTCAATTACTAATTTCTAACCTAAATAAAAACACAGTTGTCCCAATTTTAGACAGGTATAATATAAGCAAGGCACGCGCGTTTGCATGCAAAAAAAACAATTGTTAGAGACAATAGGACACCATTTCTTTAAACAATACCAACACCAAATTAAGAGTACCAATGATTCTTAATTGCATTATTACAGAGCTGAACCAAAAATAGGTCAAATATTGGTTAATTAGGCAACAAAATTTATATCGTCTTTTACTTAGATTCAGGGACTAATCTGAAGATTTAATGTAGCTCTTTTTTGCCAAGTAGTTTGTCTTTATAGTTAGACACTTAGTTAGTCACAAATTACCTACTTTTCACCTAAATTTTGGATGATCCAGTTAGTTAGCTTTTGATAAAAGAAATATGTGAAAATCCTTCTCAACAGGTCAAACATCGATCGGCCGTCAGATATTTTTATTACATCAATATTAAATGTTAATTTTTCACTGTTAGAAAGTGCCTTACAGTATTTTAAGCTCTAAGTGTTTGTGATTTTTTAATTATTATATTTTTTTCAAAAATGTTTAAAACCTACGTGTTTAAAGGGCGCCTGTGTTTTTAAAAGGGAATTATTGGGTTAGAAACATTTGTTTGCTTGGTGGATTTCGGCTGAATATTGTGAATAAATTCAATTTAAAACCATTTAATTATTATGACTTGTCAAATTATATTAGCTAACCATTATTTCTTACAAGATTACTTTATTATTACAGCGTTACCCTATTTTTTATTTTTATATTGACCTTTCTGAACAACTAACTACTGTGACCTATTTTGGAAAGAAAATTTACGTCAGTTCTGTCCCCACTTAGATAGAATAGTAGGATTTTGTACGTAATTTAGTACGTCTCTATTTAGCTTGTATAGGAAAAGAGTCTTATCCTATGTATGTATACCCAAGTTCTAATCAAAAATGCTACTTTGGTATCAAGAGAACATAAAATATAGCACAAAGGTCCCGAAATGTTTATTAAAAAAAATTACTTGAAAATGAAAATAAAGTTTATATATATATATATATATACTTTTTTGTTCGAAACTCCTTTATTAAGAAATTGGCGGAATAAAGTTTATTTATTTTGTTTTTCTTTGCCTTGCACTTTTTAAAGAGATTATGGGTTTTGCACAAAAGTTCTAAATATTGTTAAAAAAATTAAAACAAAAGAACAAAAAGAGGTAAAAACCTCCGAATCAGTTACTTCAGCCAAAAAAAATCTAAATAAAAAAGATCAAAAGTTCTTGGGTGGAAAAACGAAAATTCAAAATTCAACAGCAACACAAGGAACACTCAAAAGACCAAAGTGAAAAGAGAAATAATTAAACGACGTTTCGCACCGGGCAAGCAGCCAGGGCTCATCAGTGGTTGCACTGGTCACCCTCCTCAAACATCATTTAACACCATCATACACTTTTGACTTCCAATTTAGAGTGTTCCTTATGAATTTTCGTTTTTCTGCCCAGGATCTTTTGATCTTTTCTTTGAAAAAAATATTAAAATTTTATAAAAAACTAGCTGAAGACCCCGTAGCTTCGCCTGCGGTTTTACCAGTTTTTTTTTCGTTTTTCTTGCTTACATGATCAACTCTTCTGATTCCGTGAACCGATTTGGATGAAATAAAGCTTAGATATGTCCTGCCCAGGACTCCAAGGAATCCAGTAGTGAAACTTCCATCCAAATCCGTTTAATAGTTTTGCGTGATACTAGACAGACTAAAATTGAAAAAACTAGATTTTTGGTATCTCTATCGTTTAGTTAGAAGCCAACATCAAAAATTTTAAAAAAATATTTAATGTACTGGAATGGTTTTTCTAGTGATTTATTTATACAGGGTTGGCCATTTAAAAGGGTTCACCTGGATTTTTTCAAAAAATATACAGAATTAGAGAAAATGCTGAAACACGTCGATTTTGTTTGTGTGTTTATAGCGCGCATCCCCTTTGAGGGGTAAACTTTACCTCTATATTTTGAATAGAGAAAGTGGGTCGAGTGATAATTTGTTTTGAAGGTCTCCTGAATGTCTTGACAATCGTGTAAAAATTTCGAAAATCAATCAATTAGTTTTTGAGATATTCACTTTCATAGTTGCATGGACAAATGCAAAAATATTTTTTCTATGAAATCTTCTTTTTATTTTTTGAGAAATCCCGAGACACGTCGACTTTTCTTTTGTTAATAGTACATTTTATCATTGCATTTTTCCTTCTAGGATACGTTCCTACGAGAGGTGAAATTTACCTGTACAATTTGAGCTTACTTTAAAAGTAAGTATCTCAAAAACGAATCGATAGATTTTCGAAATTTTTACACGATTGTCAAGACATTCAGGCGACCTTCAAAACAAGGTATCACTCGATCCACTTTCCCTATTCAAAATATAGAGGTAAAGTTTACCCCTCAAAGGGGATGCGCGCTATAAAAATTTCAAGATAGCTAAAAAGTCTCCCCCTCACAAGCAAAATTGACGTGTTTCAGCATTTTTTTCAATTCTTTACAGTTTTTGAGAAAATCCAGGTGAACCCTTTTAAATGGTCAACCCCGTATGTATACAGGGTTTCTAAGCAAATCCTTAGGGGGACAAGCAGCCGTGTATAAGACGCAGACAAACGGAGAAGCACATTAGGCAGAAAAGGATGGGCATGGGGCGATGTTGTCACTACATCTTACACGTAGTAAATCCATTCCAGGTCGTTGTTTTCTAATGTTTTCCATTTTGATACCTTTAGGACTGGAATAAAAATTGTTTTTGCTCGACTTTAATACCAAACTGATGAAAGATATCGTAAAAAAAATATTTTTCGGCTTTTCATTTTGTAACCATTGTCCTTACGCACTGTTTACAGGCTGGGGACTGAGATACAATCAAATGTCTAACCTAAAGCGTTCATACACGGCCGGAGAAATCGACTGAGATATTTCCGTAGAAACTTTATCAAGCAAATAGGACGGGTTGACGCCTTCGAACGTCCAACCCGGGTTTTGCACTTTGATTCGAAATCAAAAAGGAGGAACAGTCAGATGTGGGGCCGTGCACAAATTACGTAACGGTGATTTTACCAATTTTTGACCCCCTCTCTATGTAATGTTTTGTAACGGTTTGGCACGCCACTCCCTTAATATTACATAACGATTTCAAGCCCACTACCCCCCCCCCAAAAAAAAAATTCACTTATTTTAATTCCAAATTTTCTTAGTTTCACACAAATGCAAACGCTGTCGAAAACCCTCTTCCCCCCTACGTAACGTTTTGTAACCCCCCTCCCCCCTATGACCATTACGTAATTTGTGCACGGCCCCTGTAGTCCCAGTGGAGAAGGGCGAGAAAATTGATATTTTTTTCTTAAAAATTATACTCTTTAGACCTATTTCTTTGCGTTCCCGAAATGACGTAATTTTTGAAAAAAAATTGTAAGCGGCACCATTTTTATTTCGTGCTTTGTTTTTCTAACATTTTTGTGTTCGGCTAATTTAATTGAAAAATTTTTGCCTGCGGCGCCCTTTATCTTCTCACTCGAAACCAAGATCCCCGGACTTAGGAAAACTAATCCCGTCTCTGTTTCTAAATTTTTTCGTATAACATTAGAGTATGACCATGAGGGAAATAATTTTTTTCTACGGTATGACGAAAATTTCGAGAAAGTTGAAGAAAAAATAAAACAAGAGGCAGAGCTCAAGTTTTTCGTAAAAAAAACGTTTTTTTGTAAAGAAACAGAGCAAAATAAATCTTTTCACCCCTTTTTGGGTGTTACAAATATTGGCAGCCCCTTATTTTCGCTTTTACCCTCCCGCTAGTTTTGAAGAATTGGTTCGCTACATGTTTCGAGATCATGTCATAAAACACCTCGAAAATATCAAATGTAGTGTAGGGCCAATCAATAATATCGCAAGCAAAGAGCTCTGCAGGAAAAACAGCGCCGTTTATTGATTTCTTTGGCTGCTAGTGCTAGCTGCATGTTTTGGCCGTTTCCGGATAGATGTCACTAGTAGAACAGAATGGAAAGAAATTTAATTGAAAGCGAAGATATTTCTTTCTAATGTTAACAACCTCACGAGTTTATCGCTCAGTATCGTAAATAATGGACCCTGCCGCCTTCTTTAAGCAAGAAAAAGCTGTGGTTTGGACCTGAAAACATATAATTTTTAATTAGATTAGATTAGGTGTGGCCGCCATCTAGCGGAATTTGCAGACATCTTGTCAACGGTTGTTATTGCAACTATGATTTATGCTCCCAATGAAAGAGTGGCGACAATTTTTTCTCATGAAAGCAGTCCGGAGATAATAACAAACTGGCACCATTGCTCAATATACCTGTTTCTTTTGTGCGCGCAGAACTTTCTATGGCATTTCTGTTTAATTTATTGAAATCCTATATCCCTAAGGAAAATCTTAGGAACCCTGTAGATAAACTGTTGTTTAGGGAAACTACGCAGGTACCACCAACTAGGCTATTTCGATATCCCGCAGGGCTAGTTCTGTTTTGTTTGTTTTGTTGGATGACACCAAAAATATAATCTTACATTAAAAATTATGTTTTATGGTATTTTTCTCACTCATTTAAATTCACAAAATTAGTAACATTTAAGCAAAGGAGTTTTAGACAAATAATTGTTGTATCAAAATCCAGCAAAAAAAAAGTGTTTTTTTACCGATTTACACAAATGGTTAAAACAGTATGGCAACAATAATCATTTCTTGATTTACTAAAAACCTAACCATTTTGTGACTAAGGAGGTGTCCTCTATAGTTGTCAGATACAGTTATATTTTGAGATTAGCCGCAACTGCATTGATTATTTGGACATAATTGTCTCGTATAGAGAAACGTTGAAAGAACGTAAATTAATTAACTCTAGTTAATTATCAACGTTTTCGGGTCGTTGATCCGTCGTTCGTTGCGGTCGTTGAAAACCTCATAATATTCCAGTAAAAATAAACGTTGTTAGAGGGTTGCCAAATTTACCCTAGTTAATAACAACGGTGTGGCGTCGATTTCTCGTCCATTATAGCAGTCGTTGCACAAATGACTAGTTTTTGTACTTTATGCAACGTTAATTTTAGTGTATTTCTTAGTTATGGCAACAAAGGCAACTAACCATTGTTACTTGGGCAATCATTTGGATTAGATAGGGATGTTAAAGTTTTATTCAGTATCAAAAGACGTGGGCTTGAATGTTTTGAAAAATAACAAAATTAAGGGAAAAGGGTCACATGACTTAAACTAACGACACGTTTCAGAAAAGCAGTAGATAGATGATGATAGCCAACGTACGAAGAGAGCGTGACGCTTAAAGAAAAAGAAGTTTTCCTAAAATAATATACGATACTTTATTCCAAATGATTTTGTATCGTTATTGTTTCTCTTACTATAGACATTGTTAAAACTGTAAAAAGTAACAAAGAAGGAAAAAAATCTAGGCAATTGTTGTTGGTATGTATACAAATTGCGTTAAATTTGTGTGTAATTACAATGTTATTTATTTACGTGTGCCTGCATGGAGTTTTTACCTATATAAATCTTTTTTTAACGTCTCGATTTTAATTTCAACAACTTTTTTTTGTAATTTTATCACTTTTAAGGCTCTATCCAGATATTCAAGAATAAAAACAACAACTGGCAACGTCTTTTTCCATAAATTTGCCAGGGTGCTTAAGGAAAATTAAACATCAGAATTAGCTGAAATTTTAAACGGTTGTTCCTTTTCAAATTATTTAAAAAAATATCTGGAGGGTTTTTCCACATTTTCAATATTTTTTCCTTTTGATAAACAAGCTCTTGCTATTTCATCTTTCTCGCATTGTCAAACCCGATTTTTAACAATATTGGAGAATTATACTTATTTCTCCGAGCGAAAAAAAATAGGCCAGTCAAGCCACACCCCCCCCCCCTTCCGAAAGATATTCGACTTTTGATATGCTTGTAATTTCTAACCAATTTCGAGCTAATTTTGAACCACTTTTAAAAATCTTGAACCACACACATTCCTGTTTTTTTTTATATTTGAAATGGGAGGTGCAGCCCTTCTCAGTTAAAGCGTAAAGAAAAATTAAAACTATGCTTATAATTTTGAACTAATTTCGAACTAATCTTGTACAACTTTGAAAAAATTTTAACCATCCTGATTGCTGTGATTTTTTTATATTTATTCAAAATTTTTGCTAAAAATTTACAGTGAGATTTACTAAAAAGGTTTAGTATATTTTAGAACGATCCTAAGTTTAAGTGAAATTTTTGGTTTTAAGCAATTTAAACCAACCCTCCTTGAATTTTGGACATAGTTTGATTTATAAGAAGAATTTTAATAAATTTGTGTATTGAATAATCATCTTAACACAATCTTTTGTTGGATTTAAGAGGAAATTTTTAATTTAGAAGAAAAGAAAATTAAAAAATTTAAACCCACGCGGGGTTTAAATAGTAAACACTCTATAGAATAAATTAACATTGTGGCTATATATGTCACTCTAATTAAAACTTGTTAATTAATTTTTCCAATTAATACTTGATGTCACACAACGATTTAGATGAGTAATAATAAAATAAGGAGTAGATTAATTTTGTATTTATTTAAAAGGTGTTTTTATTTATGAAATGTATTAAAAAACTTAAATTCAAGTTTTTTTTTACGTTTCTGTCACTGTCGAAATGTCAGTTTAAAAATATTAGCGCTGCGTTCAATCACCAACAGCGAGTTCGAATCTTTTACCTCTACTTTCACCTTGACTTTCACCAACCTCTACTGATGAAAGTTCCAGCTTTAACATTTGTGGTCTTTGAGTAAGGAAAGTTTTTTTGACTGAGCTTTTAGATAACCTCAATGTTTTACTTTCAGTTTGTAAATAAATTAATATAGTTGTTTTGGGTTTTTTTGTTTTGCCTCGTAGTGCCCTCCTAAATATATTTTTTTTGTGCTGAAAACGGGTTCAAAATATGGCGTTTTTCTGGACAAAATAGGAGGTGTTTTATTGGGTAATGAACAACTTGTGATATTAAATAAGGTAAATTAATCCTTGTAAAAACGGTTACTTAGGGAAATTATAAACGAACTTATTACCAAATGCCACAAAACAATCCTTTCTCGGGGCTATAAATTTAAACCACCCCCTCTAGGTGGTCTAAAAAATCACCAACTTTATAACCTCAAACACAAATAATGAAGCTATTATGTGCCAAATTTTTGGCGTATTCGCCATTTGCCATTTTGAAACCTGTCAAAAAAAATTAGTTTTAGGGCATTTTCTTCTAAAATATGGAATGACTAGTTCTTTGCCTTTCGTAAGTGCTCTGCGATAACATTTTTTATTATTAGCATCAGAGATTGGGGAATTTTGTCAATACCAACTGATTTAGGCTCACAATTGTCAGGTACCTATATGTAGCGATCATTTTCTTTATAGGCTATTATCATCCCATCTGATTCTGATTCTTCTGTTTACAATGGACTTCGGGCCATGAGCTCCAGCATCCAAGTATCATTC
This sequence comes from Oxystoma pomonae, assembly GCA_963921995.1. Classification (NCBI taxonomy): domain Eukaryota; kingdom Metazoa; phylum Arthropoda; class Insecta; order Coleoptera; family Brentidae; genus Oxystoma; species Oxystoma pomonae. The sequence continues at coordinate 50,907,492 of OY998171.1, read as the reverse complement.
CACCTATTTTTACTTCCGTGGATTTAATGCGGTTTTATTTCAATAATATTTAAACTAAATTTAAGAGCATAGACTCGTTGTTGCAAACCCTAAATATTCTATTTAATTGAAAGATAACTATTTGGTTATATTTATTTTAATAGTGCAAATATTCACACTACTAATTTAAAATGATTTATCCTTGAAATTTAAAAATAAGCTAATAGTTGATTGAAGTATACAGGGTGTAAACAATACCATAGTAATTCTTTTAACTGATGAAAGGGGGGGGGGGTCAAAACAAGTCAAAAAGTTCATATGACTGATGGGGCAAAACTAAACAGATTTTTGTCTAAATGAGTTTAAAGTTGAAAAATTTAAGTGCTTATATCTACCAGAATTTTACAAATATTGATGTCTAACTTTAACCATTTTAGAATAGGGCCATTTTCAAATAAACAAAAATAAATGTTTCCTCTAAATCTTCTAAATTTAAAAGAATAAATAAAAAAATATACAACACAATTCGCTGCATACACCTCTCTGACTTCCGACCCAGCACAGCTACTACAGTACAGTGCATAGTGCATCTTCGGCTGTTCGTTGTGAAGGTTGGCAGTCGCGCGAGTCTACCTGACGCCATTATTTTCGCGACTTTTTTGCAGTTTGATGTGAAATTAAACTGAATTAAAAATGTTCTCCAATCAGGAATACGCTGACATGCTATTAATATACGGTGAGGCTCGCAGAAACTCAAGTGCAAGTGTGTCTCCAAGTATAGAAACAAGTTCATAAAAGAAGTGCTTTTTTTAGTGTTTTCCACACAAAAAAATCTAATAAAAAAAGAGTATTTACAAATTAAAACAGTTTCGAAAACTGTGACAGGTGTTTTTCTTAAAAAAAGAAATTTATCTCCAAGTGTTCAAGCAAAGCTTAAAAAAAGTGTTTTTAAATGATTCTTCAACTACAAAAAAATCTAAAAAAAGTCTTCACCAATTAAAAACAGCTTTGAAAGTTTTGCGTCATTGTTATTAAAAAAAAGAAGTGTGCCCTACAAGGGTACAAAACAAGTGCTTAAAAGAAGTGTTTTTTTGAGTTTTTGCCAAAAAAACAATTAATAAAAAAAGAGTTTTTACAAATGAAAAAGAGCTTTTCCAAGCAAAGCTTTATTTCGATACCCAATAGGACTTTTAAATAAACTTTTACAAATTAATTTTCGGTAAGTACCCATTTATTTTTTTGCTACCACCCATTTAAATAATGACTATCATGTCATTTTTTTTCAGTGCACAATCTATTTAGATAAATCACCATATTTTTTTTTACCCAAAAGACGGACATTTTCTTGAAATGAACGTTTTGGTGGGGATTTGATTAATATTATATTTTTTTTTAGTATAATACATTTTACATCTTTTAGTGGCAAAAAATAAAGTATTATATCTTTATTTTGTACCTCGTTTGTAATGAATGGAGGTATTACTTTATTAATTATGGCCTCGCATTTTGTGCGAGGACAAGCAAATTTAGGTCCAACAAAATTTTGTATTAGCTTTAAAGTACAGTTCATTGATCTGAAGCTTTGGTTATGAAAAACAGTGTGGAAAGCAAAAACGGCGGAAAGCGCAAGTTCTTTTTCTTTCGTTCCAAATCCAGCAGATTTTAATCAGTAACTTGGGAAGAAGAAGCAGATGATAACAAAAATTGTTTATGCCTGTCCGTATTTAGGTGTCGAATTATGTTTCATGTCATTCATTCATTATGTCAATATGAATGCAACAGTCCTGAGCAACGATGGACCAGGAGAGTCATTCCAGATTACGACAGGCGTTAAACAAGGGTGTGTTATTGCGCCCACCCTATTCACCTTGTTGAGGAACATCTAACGCCGGGAGTGGAAATTCTATATAGATTCGACGGTGGCCTACTTAACCTAGCCAGACTGCAAGCATAAACTAAGGCCTCGATGACCTCGGTAATCGAACTGCAGTACGCCGATGACAACGTCGTTATGGCCGATACCGAGGAAGGTCTACAGCTGGTAATCAACGCATTTATCCAAGCCTACAAAAGCATTGGCCTAGAGGTCAATCTTGCCAAAACCCAAATTCTTCACCAACCAGAACCAGGTACGAATCCTCAAGCTCCAAACATTTCCATAAATGGCCATCCTCTGCAGAACGTGGAACATTACCCATACCTTGGGAGCCATTTATCATCAAATGCAACTATTGACGCAGAAATACAGCATCGCCTAAAATGTGCTAGCGCAGCGTTCAGACGGCTTTCGGAGAGAGTCTTCAATAATCACGACAACAATGCGGAGATCAAGCTTCGTGTCTACAACACAGTTATAATACCAACTCTAACATACGGATGCGAAACGGGGACCACCTACAGAAGGCATATCAAACGACTAGAAAAATATCACCAAAGTTGTTTGAGACGAATCCTGAGAATCAAATGGCAAGGCCGACGAACAAACATAAGTGTTTTAGAAGAAGCCAGAACAACTAGTATAGAAGCCCTTATCTTCAAGCACCAGCTTCGTTGGACTGGTCACGTTATCCGCATGCCCGACACACGTCTCCCAAAGCAGATATTTTATGAACAACTGAAGGAGGGAAAGATAAATCAAGGAGGTCAACAAAAAAGGTACAAGGACGTTCTCAAAGGCAATATGATGAAGGGTCACATCGATATAAACAACTTCGAGACCACGGCAAACGATAGGGCTACATGGCGCCGAACAGTCCATGAGGGTGCACAAACTTTTGAAGAGCAACGACGTAGACTATAAACGGAAAAGAGAGAACGTAGAAAGGAGCGACAAAATGGAAGAATGGATGACCAACAACACCCGGCTGCTGCCGGAGATTGGGTGCCAGGACTGTGGAAGGGTGTGCGGCTCGAGAATTGGCTTACACAGCTATCAAAAAACGCACAACAGATAGCGACGATACAGAATAGAGGAAAATCATACTCGGTATTGAGTGATTGCTTATGATGATAATATGATGATGTCTCTTTTACCGCCATATGCAATAGAAAACTGACTGCTGCATTTTTTGCACATCAGTATGGATTTTTGTTCTTTGTATAAATGGAAACTCTTTCTTTTTGGAGGTCCTCTGTAAATTTGCAAATTCGTTTTGGTCCCATACTATAATTTATATCCCTCTTAGTAATAATATTTATGCACGAACAGGCGTAAAAGTGCACTTTAACGCACGCACTTTCCAGAGTGAAGTCGTACTTTAACGCCCTAGGGCACCTTTTATGCCCTTGGGCCACAAGCTGTTTATAAATAAGAATAAGTAGGTATTTATTTGATTGATGTCATTAAAAATAATAAATAATTTTTTAAATATAGAAATGAAGACTTTTATAACGTTTAGTTGTAAAGATTTTTTGAAAGATTATTTTTTAGAAAATTGTAGTTTTATTATATAAGGTACATCTGGTTTACTTAGATGCTAGAAATCAAGTGTATTAAAAATTAAACTTAAAAAGAACAACTGCCTAAAAAAAATGCTTATTTAACATTATAAAATATTCACATGGGAAAACTTAAGAAATAAGAATCTTCTTGGGAGCTTCTTGTCTTGTTAGAATTATTCGGTGTTAAATAGCTGCCATGGAACATAACATATTTCCTCCCTGCTTTAGAATTAATCAATCAGTGGGATGGGATTGATTAATTTTGGAAATTAATTTTCTTGATTTTTTAAGTTTGATTGGTATGATTTATTTTGACTAATTGATTGATTTTGGAAACTATTATTATTTTGGGAGTTTGTTGGTTTATAGTATGCACTAGATTGAGTTTGATTTGTTCGTTAATTAGATTGATTTTGAGGTTGGTATTGGTTTTGATTAGGGTTAGCTTGGTGTTTTCTTTGATTATTAAAGTCTCGTTTTCTGTATTCGGAAATTAAATGTCCTTTGTGTAGTTACAAAATTTATTTTGAAAAGATGAATCGGGTGTTGGATTTGGTTTATATTGTTGGTTACTGGGATAATTTGAAGTTCAGGTAGAAGGACGACTTTGATTTTGATCGGTATTATAACGTGATTGATTGAAATTAATTGAGTTTTTATTTTTAGAGTAACAATCTTTAGTAAAATGTGAACTTTTCTTACAAAAACTACAAAATTTTTTAATTCTTTCATGCATATTATTATTTGATCTACTAGCTATCAAGTGTATTAAAAATTAAATTTAAAAAGAGCAACTACCTAAAAAAATGCCTATTTAACATTATAAAATATTCACATGACAAAACTTAAGAAATAAGAATCTTCTTGCGAGCTTCTTGTCTTCTTAAAATTATTCGGTGTTAAATAGCTGCCATGGAACATAACAGCTCATTGTGCATAAAATGCGTGTAACAACCCTTAGCTGACGCCTCAGGCGTTGTACTTTTTGACCTAGGCTCGGTGCATAAATCACTATTAAAAAGTGCCCGTGACGTGTAATTATGCAAACTACTCTTACTTGTATTTGGTTCTTTGCAAAAATTACACCTAAACCTCACGTAGTCAGGTACATTAAATCACAATAAACCGTACTTTTTGGGTGAATACCACAAAACTAAACAAAAACAAACCAGCACCACAGAAAACATTTTTAGAAAGGCAGAGTAGTTCAAACACCCAGCCAGCGGATTCCGATGTTGGTACTCGAAAAGTATATCGTGGCGGGTATGTTCATGAAAATTTTGAAAACAAGATAAATAATTTCAAAAGACGGACGTCTGGACGGATATTTTTCAGTGACCGACGCGTCGTCTAAAAGACGGACTGTTCGTCCAAATGACGGACGTATGGTAACTTTAATTTAGATATCTTTCGACGCTTTTTCCATTTTGTACTCTTGTTAGAAGAACATTACCATTTTTAGCGGTTATATAATCAAAGGATAATGACAAATTAAATTTCGAGTGTTGTCACGCCTATGGATTTATTAGAAAACTAAACTGCGTAACCATTATAAGAAAACGTAAAAAAAGAAGAGCACTATAATACCTATTAAGTACAAAAGATAAAAATCTGTTACTCGCATGAACTGCTAATGGTAATTGAAAAAAAAGCCACGAAAGTTTAAGTTCAATAACACTAAAACAGGAACTTATTTAATAAAATTATAGAGTAGGCGTGTCAATTTATTTGTCTTTTTTGGATATAGTGAAGGGGCATGTGTAAGTCCGTGGGATTTTTAATGAAAGAGTTTTGTGACTATGTGGAAATCATAGCTCTTTAGTCACACAATCAAGTGTTACCGTGTGTTTTGTTCGGATCCTTGTTGAAGGGGTTTATATGACGACATCTTTCAAGATGGAGGCCAAAAATCATAAAAAATACAACTTTCGCAACCAGGTCATGATTATACTCGATTCCTCGATATAATTTAAGGACGAGGATTCCAAAAAAATTACTTTTAAGGTCATCCGAAATTAAATGATCTTGAAAATTGCAAAAAAGAAGATTTTCACCAAAGACCAACTTCAAATGTACCTCAAACTATTAGGCATGTGTGCCAAATTCGATCCTTAGCGATAGATGCAGTTTGAAGCTTTATGATCTTGAAAAATGCCCCAGTAAAATTAACAAATTGCAAAAATAACATACTAAAGAGCGCTATTCATCAACTATTCAAGCGAACAGAACCAAATTTGGCAACAAAGATAAGAAGGTCAAGTCCAAAAATTTTGTAAAAAAAAATTTGTTCAGCTATAACGTGTTTCAATAAGGCGGCTGATATATCAAAATGGCGACCCATAACCACATTCTATTTTATCCAATTTCATTAAAATGTAAAAATGACAAGGTAGCCATCAATTCTTGTTGACATATCTCCGCTTACTATGAAAAAAAAGGTTAGTTGATGCATAACCCCGATTGACCTTGAAATTTTTTAGTGTTTTTTCCAATTTGCCACTACGCAAAAACTTTAAGTGCCGGAGATTAAATTAACATCTTAGCTATAAAAAAACACTTCGTTTTAAACTTCCCTACCATTTTTTTTGTTCTGGCGTTCTAGATGTTGGTGTAACCAAACGTTAAATTATGGAGATTTTTTTAAAGAGAAAATGGCAAAAATCATTTTTTTGCGATTTTCAAGGTCATTTGAGGTCGGATGACCTCGAAAGAGTTTTTTCTGGAATTCTCGTCCTCGAGTTATATAAAATGGAGTATAATCACGCACCGGTTGCAAAAATTGTATTTTTTATGATTTTTCGACCGCCTAGTCCAGAATATGGTAATGTATATCTAACTTCCGTTAACTCTTTTATAGGTAATTTAAATGACTTTGTTGGCTAGACAAGTGAGTAGAACATAAAATTCACAGTTCCGAAAGTAAAAACAACAGGCATATAGGTCATTTTTACCGGGGTATAGCATAAAAATTTGGGTCGACAGATCAAAAAAAATGGTAGAAGGGTTTAAAATTAAGTGTTTATTTATGGCTAAGATGTTAATTTCATCTTCGGCACTTAAAACTTTTGCGTAGTTGTTAATTGTAAAAAAACACTACAAAAAGCTGTTTTTTCAATTTTACATGGTATTTTCAAGGTCCATCAAGTTCATGCAGCAACTAATTTTTTTTTCATATTAAGCAGAGATAAATCAACAAGAATTGATGGCCACCTTGTTATTTTTACTTTTTTACTTAATTGGATAAAATAAAATGTGGTTATAGGTCTCCATTTTGAGATATCAACCGCCATATTGAAACGCGTCATAGCTGAACAATTTTTTTTTTTAAACAGAATTTTTGGACTTTACCTTCTTATCTTTGTTACCAAATTTGGTTCTCTTGGCTTTAATAATTGATGAATAGCGCCCTTTAGTATGTTATTTTTGCAATTTGTTAATTTTGCTGGATTTATTTTTCAAGGTTATGAAGCTTCAAACTGCATCAAACGCTAAAGACCCAATTTGGCATACATGCATAATAGTTTGGGCTAAATTTGAAGTTATGAAACGTCGAATTATCAACATTTTTTGAAGAGAAAATGGCAAAAATCTTGTTTTCTGCAATTTTCATGGTCATTTAAGTTCGGATGACCTTGAAAGTAAATTTTTTGGAATCCTGGGCCTCGAATTATATAGAATCGAGTATAATCATTCCCCGGTTGCGAAAGTTGTATTTTTTATAATTTTTGAAAGATCTCGTCATATCAACCCCTTGTACACGGATGCGATCAAAACACCCGGTAACACTTGATTGTGTGACTAAAGAGCTATCAATCCCACATAGTCACAATCGCAACAGATTGAGAAATTTTTTTTGAAGTGTTAGAGGATGAAAAACCACCCCTTATTAAAAACCGATTGTTTCACTTGTAGATGATTTTGTGCTGCTTTCGAACTATTTAGGCTGAAAAAATAGGTTATATAGATGCCTTTTCTAATAATCAATAGAAGTTTTAAGGTATGACAAACCACCCCTTATTTAAAAATAAATTGTTTTACCCTCTAGATGATTTTGTGCCGCTTTCGAACTAAAAAACAGATTGAGAAAAATTCAGAGTTTTAAGGTATGAAAAACCACCCTTTACTAAAAAGTCGATTGTTTCACCCTGTAGATGATTTTGTGCCGCTTTCAAATTAGTCTGAAAAAATAGGTTATGTAATGTAAAGACACGCGGGCCGCCGCCGTAGACTAGTAAACAGCATCTTAGCCTGCAGAACAGATGTCGCAGGATCGGATCTCGGCACGTACACTTGATTTCAAAAATAACTCATACATGCATTTTTTCCTCTGCAATTTATCGCGCATTGGATCAGCTCTCAGAGGACCATCAGTATTTTTAAAATTTAAACTTTTCAATGCCCAGACTTTTGCAGCTTGTAATAGAGAAAAATGGTGATCCTATTAAATACTAAATTATTTATTTTAGTTCTTTTTTAAGTTAAAATAATTAGTATTAAGTTTACCATCGTTTTTGTCCTAATCCAAGTTTCCTATTCGTCGAATTGTTTTCAATCCAGCGTTGTTTCCATCGTATTATTGTTATTTAACTCCAAAATGGGTTACCGCGCTCTTTATAGAACAGCCTTCGTCCGTTACTCGAGTGATAATTTGATATTGTTTAATAAAGACTTTACTATAACATTATTTTTGCTGATTTTTTAGTATTATGCAAAATTTAATATAAAAATAAGGTTGCCTTTAATTCAAGTTAAAAAATATTTTCAGTTTTAGAGACCTTTTTTAAACAATATGACAAATTGTCATACTTTTGAAGTTTTTAGGCAAGGTCAATTTTGTGACTGCAAGTATGCGTTTTTTTTTAAATTAAGTGTACACGACGGAACGTTGTGCATGGAATAACAACAAACGAGGTAGAAGTAGGCGGCACGGTTGACACTGCACCGAAAAACTTTGCGGGACGGCCGAGAACCCCACCAAAACTGGGTAGAGGTGACTAGCCGGTGACCTAAAAAAAAAGGAGACCTGAACTTCTCCGAGATCGGAACTCCATGGGACGCGGCTGGACTCCGACAGATTTGGTAGAGGGAGTCCACAGAGTTTTACTTGAAAGAGGCGGTAGGACCACTCCAAGGAATGCGTCTGAAGACTCCGACGGGGATCTCGACCAGCGAAACCGGGACCTCGATTTTCGGGTCAACATATATGACGGCGGGCTGCTGGGAAGAAAAGTCTACCGTCAACCAAGTTCTGTCTGGACGGTAGCGATGTTAGATAGATGCAATTCTAACATGTAGCAGGATCACCCTTCGGAGAGGGTGTAAAGTCGGCGGTCCTATGTGTATACTTGCTACGCAGTCTGAAGATCCCTGCCCTAGAGAAAGAGTTATCAGGCAAAAATTAAGTCCTCTTAGAAAAAAAAACTTGCATCCTAAGGGGCACGTGCATCAGTCGGGGGTGCACGGGGGGTATGGCAGAAAAGGTCCATTATGCGGCCTAATTCCCAGGCCTACGGCCGCCCATCTACTACTACTATGAAAAAAACGCACTATATAAAAAAATCGATTGTTTCACCCTGTAGATGATTTTGTGCCGCTTTCGAACTAGGCTGAAAAAATGGGTTATATAAGTGTCTTTTTTAATAATCAACAGATTGAGAAAAATTCAGAGTTTTAAGGTATGAAAAACCACCCTTTATTAAAAAGTCGATTGTTTCATCCTGTAGATGATTTTGTGCCTCTTTCAAACTAGGGCCACTTTCTGACTTTGGATTATCTTAAGTTTTAACTTAAGTAGTAACATCTCTTAAGTTCCAAAATCAGCTTGCTAAACTTTTACTTATCTTATATTTAACTTAAGTTCCAAACAAGCTGGCAACGCTTCAGACTGATGACAGATTGTTAGGGATTTTGGAATTTTACCAAACCAACATCAGTTTTTGTTGCTGAAGTGAACGAATTTGTTTATGTTGGGACTGGTGCCGCTGGGGGTCGGTGTGTTGTTTGCAGGGATAATTCCAACTAGGGGATCTAAATTTTCATCTGACTGGGACCGCAGTAGATGGAGAGAGTAGAATACCTGCTATTCTGGTATGTAGCTGGGGGTCTGTGTGTTGTCTGACAGAAATCTAGGTCTCTTTCTTTTCATGGAGGGTAAAGGCGGATTCAGAGTTCCATAATGTAAGCGGTATGAGGTAAGGCGCAAGGAAAATAAAATATAACAAATGCATGCTGCTCATAGTGTTCTGTAAGCGGTAAGACCAGCATGTGTTTGCTATATCTATATTTTCCTTGCATCTTACCACATACCTCATACCGCTCACCTTACGGAACTCTGAATCTGTCTTATAAATATTCAATTAAATTTATAAGTCATAAAAAAATATACATTTTTATTGACACGTCATTTTGATTAACATTACATCATAAATTATTTAAATTTGTCTATAGAAGTTAGGCTGACTAAATTTTCCTATAACAATACAACATCCTACAATAAATGGGCACAGCCATTTTTTCTTAGCTTAATAATGTTACAATTGTGGATAAAGTTTTTAATTAAAAAATCACCCATAAGCTGAAATTATACTTAAAAAATTATTAGAGATTTTTTACAGAAAAAAAAACAGTATCAAAGGACATAACAACAATAATAAACAAAAATAGTTAAATGCTACATAAACATTTTTTTTTATTTAGATTGCTAACAAACACTCACTCTTAAAATTTTCAATAAAATTCACAATTAATATAGGCTACTGAAAAACCAAAAAAAAAACAGACAAGCCTAAATTATTTACGTTTGATTAAAATGTTTTTCATCAAAATCTAAAATTTCCTTTACACTGTAGGGACAGGCATCTATTAAAATGATGATAAGATTTATGTTTGTGACTTCAATAGGTAAATAATTAAATAAACTTATTCCCAGCTAATTATTCTTTTCAATCGTAAATTTGGGTACGACAAGGTTTTCTTTATTTAGGGTGTTGTATTGATACTGATTAGACTACTGTATATGATTCTGAGTTTTAACCCTGCACAGTTTGTTAAGAATTATCTCCCCGAACAGAGTCAGGATTCTGCATTCTACAAACAAAGGTCTGCAAGTCTCCCCCCTCTGCTGCACCCTAGCGATTATTCTTATTGCTGATTTTTGTTTTAGGAATACCCCAAAATGCCATATGTCATTATTGAGTGGAAAATTGCAAAGTAGGCAGTTCTTGCAGCTCCCATGTTTATAATTGATACTACCTTTCGTAGGGCATACACTGATTTTGCCAACCTGTTACACATACTTATTATGTGAGGACACCGCAAGAAAGACTTGGAATCAACAGTACCCCTAAGAACTTTGCATTATTTTCTTGATTGACGAGTTGGCTTACCCTAATTTGAAAGTCGCCAATCACAGTCTTAGGTATATTCAATGCCAAGCAATTTGCCGAAAACCACTGGCCAGCTGCCGCAATACCTTATCGCTTGCTGTGACAATGTTTTGTCCTTTTCCCAATCTTGTTATGAAACCATTATTATCTGTATATTGTACTGCTATGCTGTTGTCGTTTTTAAGACTGTCAGGAAGGTCAAGCAAATATACTATCAAGAAAAATTGTCCTAATAAAGATACCTGCCCAACCCCTCGAGTGACTGTTTTTCGTACTCACTAGTCATTGAAGTGCTCAATTTGAGCCTCGATCAAGTGGAGCACAAATAACGTGCTTTCTTTTGTAAGACGAAATCTTGTCCCAAAATGATCATCGTCGAAAAAATAGTCATAGCGGACAAATCTATGTCTAGGTATCCCATTGATAATAAACAAAAGTTCGTCGTTCTCTTCGTCTTCCCGTACTAACTCCATTTTCTAAAAACTGCCTTCAGTAGCAATGCATAACAATTTTCTATAGCATAAACCCAGCCTAAAATTCAGATACAACATTTTCACTACACATGTAAACAAAAATCTTTATATAGGTTATGAGTCTATTTTCCAAATTTTCTTCCCGAATGATTTGGCATGAGTCTTCGAATCGCGAATACTTCTTTTATAGTAAAAAAGACGATTTTAGGCCGAATAAACTTTAAAAAACACCAAAAACGGAAAAAAATAGTTTAAGTAAAACTTAAGTAGTCCAATTTTACCACTTAAGCCAAGACTGAAAATTTGGTATTTAAGTGGAACTTTGACAGCACCTGCAACCGATTAAATTAAGATAAGTGTAACTTAGGACTTAAGTGAAAGGTGAGAAAGTGGCCCCTAGTCTAAAAAATAGGTTATGTAAATGCCTTTTCCAAAAATCAACAGATTGAGAAAAAAATCAGACTTTTAATTTATGAAAAAACACTCTATATAAAAAATTCGATTGTTTCACCCTGTAGGCTGAAAATGCCTTTTTTAATAATCAACAAAATGAGAAAGATGCAGAGTTTTAAGTTATAATGAAAAAGCACCCTATATAAAAAATTCTATTGTTTCACCCTGTAGATGATTTTGTGTCGCTTCCAAACCACCCTAAAAAAATAGATTATGTAAATTTCTTTTTTAGTAATTAACGGATTGAGAAAAATTCAGAGTTTTAATCTATGAAAAACCACCTTATCAAAAAATCGATTGTTTCACCCTGTAGATGATTTTCTAGGTTATGTAAATGGCTTTTTTAATAATTAACGGATTAAGAAAAATTCAGAGTTTTAAGTTATGAAAAAACTTTAAACGCTATATAATAAATGCGATTGTTTCACCCTGAAGATGATTTTGTGCCGCTTTCGAACTAGGCTGAACAAATAGGTTATACAAATACCTTTTTTAATAATCAACAGATTGAGAAAAATTCAAAGTTTTAATCTATGAAAAATAACCCCTTATCAAAAAATCGATTGTTTTACCCTGTAGATGATTTTGTAGGTTATGTAAATGACTTTTTTAATAATTAACGGATTAAGAAAAATTCAGAGTTTTAAGTTATGAAAAAACTTTAAACCCTATATAAAAAATGCGATTGTTTCACCCTGTAGATGATTTTGTGCCGCTTTCGAACTAGTCTAAAAAAATAGGTTATGTATATGACTTTTTTATAAATAAAAAAAAACAAAAAATTCTTTAAAAATTTTAATCTGTTAGGTTTTTTGTAAAATATACTAGGAATGCCATTTATTACACGTTTTGAATGCTGGTGATAAAAATTCTTTAGAATTAAACTAAAGTTGTAACAATTAATGACGTCATAGCACCGCAGACAATTGTTTTATAATTGACAACACACCAAACACACGTCACAAACCGGAGTAAAGAGTCGAAAAAATGGGGGAGCTATAGCTCTTCCTGGGGTCCTTAATCATGATTAATCTATTATAGATTGGATTGGACCTCCTGGGACAGGAAGTTTAACCTCCAACTCTCCTCCCTGGCTACGCCACTGTATAGTATCTCCTTATCTCTCAAAATGAAGGATGCCTGAAAACATTGGTAAAAAAAACGCATAAAATATTAAAAATATTAACAAATTTATTAAATTTTCTTGACAATTTAAACTCTGTCTCTAGAAGTACCGTCGTAAGTACGGACCTGGAGAGAAAAAGGCTTCGGGCAATAATAAAGAGAAACAAAAAGCTACGCTGTATCAAATTGCAAAGAAAAACAAAATATAAGGCAACCAACGGAACAGTAGCACTTGGTTTTGCGGTAAATTGTTATTTGTTACAAAATTGCGGCAATTTCGATTTTAATAGGGTTTAATATCTTATCTTGGTTGAAAAATGTCTATGCGTGGTTTTAGTCGATAAAGATGAAAGCTTAACGTCTAAAAAAAAATTGGAAAAGAGACCCGAAGATTTTTTAGCTCTTTAACCCCGAGACACCGGCCGCTCCGATACGGTCTTTGTCCTTCAGGCTCCAAGGTACTCTACCACAGATTAAGGGGATGATAATATGTGTACCCTACCGACTGGGGATTGTGTAACCTTATCCGCTTCCACGGGATAGCCATTCCCAGCCGGCCTGCTTACCGGAGGGGTAGGAAAATATTACATTTTGCACTTATTCTTTGGAATTTTATTGAGCTGGTCACGATACAGCTTGAAAAATAACTTTATTTCAATTTATTTTTGATTTAAGCCATTTTTTGTGTTTAAATCTGCAATAACATAATGTGTTGTAAAAAATAGTGAGTAGAAAGGTATAAGGAGGCCCAAAAAACGGGACTTTTTTGACTGTCCATTACTTAAAAAACATGATATCGTGATATAAACGCACTAAATATAGCTTCCCTGTCAAAACTGTTATTTTCTTGATTATCATGGTGCAAGTTTAATTTTTATGCAACTCTTAAATTGATCGCCTTAGGAAATTTATGCAAATTGAAATTTAGCTTTAAATATTTGAAAGAACCTGTTGCTATTAATCTAAAGTGGCTTGTGTTTTTGCATTTGTTTTTCTATGCGATCATAGTTATCTATCTTAGTTGATTCTACTTGCATGTTATACAGTTTAAGCATTAAAAAAACATACCGGGTGGCCCAAAAAAAACCGGAATGATTTTAAATGGCTATAGCTTGGTTAGTTCTTTACCGACTTTAACGAGTGATAGCTCTATTAAAAGCGCATGAAATTCCCCTTCGACAAATTTTAAAAAGTTATGTAATAAAGTATATATTTCAACTCGTTTCTTTTTAAGAAATCCACTGAAATGAAATTAAAAAATTTGATTCTCGAATAAATGAGATATCACTCATTAAAATCGGTTAAGAAGTACAAAAAATTGTAGTGATATGAACATATGCATGCAAACTTTTGGGTCTAAATCATAAATTACTTAACCGATTTGAATGAGCGATAAGTCGATCGCCTTGGTAGAGACTAGGCTTCTGAATAGTGTTATTCTCGATACTTTGCTTGAGTGGATTCCATAAAAATAAACGAGATTAATTATGATTACCTCATATAAGATCCGCCATCTTGAATTCAAAAATGATCGACTTCCAGAGATACCTACTCAAAATAAAACTTAATTCTCCTTTCCCTCTGCCTTACAGTTTTCCTCACTCATTTTTTAGATCTTAGAAGCTGCAGCTAACGATTTGTATGTTTAGTACTTACACAGTTTACTGTAACTGTAGTACCACATATATTGAAGCCAAGTTTATCTTTGGCATTGTTAACTGCTACAATAATAATGATGTATCATTAGAAAATGTTCATCTTTTATTTTTTCTTCTTTTCCGTTTTCATAACAGCGTACTTACAATGTCTACTTCTATTACATACTTATATTAATGATACACAGTTAGAAATATCATACATGGTGTTTTATAAAGAATGAAATATTGTTTAAATATTTTTTAATGTAGAGAAATGCCGCAACCAAGTAGAAATTTTATGCACTACTAGTCGTTGTGACTCAAAAATCTCAGTCTTCTTACCGACCTCGAAATATCGCCTCCTCGACCACGTGTGATTCGAATCCTGTGATCTGTAGTCGGTGATCGTGATGTTTTCCGGATGACTGTAACAACGTATTTGCGTGGCACGGTTTCTTGAATAGAACGGTCGACGCATTTTTACCGCGACTTTTTTTTGACGCCATTTGGCTTTTTAAATTTTCTTTTACACCTAATTATTATCAATTCAGAATACCGTTAAACACATTTGTACGCATTTTTTAGAAATTCAAAAAAATAATAAACATAATTTTTTTAGAAGTAAAAAAGAAGGCCACTTGTTATTTAGAGCTACAATACATGTATATAACAGTAAACTGGTATGCGTTTATAAATTTAGGCACTGGTTTGGTTAAAAACGTGCAACTAACATGATTAACATAGTGGCCGTTCGGAAATATTTATTTATGGAATAAAAAATACACATGATGACTAAAAAATAATTCAGCAAATTGGTGCAAATCAGGGTAAGCTCCTAGTCGACAAATTGTCGACAAATTGGTACTTGGGAAGGGAGTATCTTTCACTAGCTCACTCACTCTAATCGCAAAAAAGCAAAAAAAAATAAAAAGAAAATGCCATTTAAATAGAATTAAATATTTTCTGACAATATAATCCATATTAATTTGTAAATTTTAAATAAATTTCTTTTTTTTTTCAGAAGATGATGACTGGAATCAAGGCACCCCCGTTGACTCCACTTTATATCTGACAGGTTCTTATCCTGTATCTTTACCAAGACCCTTAAGAAATTCTTCATCAGACCATATTGAAAGAGATGAAAAATCACCAGAAAGGAGTCAACAACTACATAGGTTTTCTAGGTAAGTTAAATATTTTGCAAATTAGTTTCTTCAATAAAAATTACATCTAATTTTTAGATATGCTCACGATGATCTAAAGTTTACAAAATCATTGGACAATACCGAAAATTACCGAAAACTAACTCAAAATTCAAACAATATAACAAAGTATTTAGAAAAACCTATAGCCAAATTCTCTAGTAATAAATACCTGGAAAGAACGAAATCCATTGAGAAACAGAAAAAAGATGGCAGTGCATTTAAATTAAGATACCTTAGTAAATCTAGGGAAGTTTTAAGTGGTAATGATAAGGATTTTGAAAGTTACGATGAAAATAGAGAAAGAAAGAAACTGGGAATTCAAGAACGGGTTCCGGAAAAATCATTTAAAACAGACATTATTGAAGACAGAGAGTTTCTGAAACGAGAACTTAACCGAGAGTTAAATGAGAAATATTTTAGGGAAGGTAGAGACAGAGAAAGGAGATACAGTCAAGAAAGAAAAGATGAAAGAGAAAAACAATACTTTGAGGATGATGGTTTCATTGATGAAAATATCAGGTAAACATATTAAATATTTACATAAACAATGGAAGAAATAAATAAGCAGAAAATAAACAACGAAAAGGGTTAAAATGTGAAGTTTGTGTCAGTCTTTTTTTACAAAAGAAATGGGCAACCTTTTTAGTTTTACAAAGCAGCTTGTTTAACTTCTTGTTTAAATAACATATGAAAGATCTATAGTCGTTAAACTTCACACAGTTAATGTTTTTCTTTATATTGCAGATATAGAAACTCTTCGACCGACTTTGAACCAAAATCACTCTCAAAAAAATTCTACTATGAAGATGAAGACGTCTTTTTTGATGATACCAAGCAATTTAGAAACTATCCTGTTCCAAAAACTCGTCAAAAACTTGCTCAGCATGCTGAAATATTCAAAAAAGATCAAAAATATTATGACAGATCTTTAGAAAAAAAATCCTATAACAGACCCCGATCACCTAATCAAATAATAGAAAAGGACCGAAGATATTTTAATGGTAGTAATCATACTGGCAGAGAAAGGGATCCAATTGGTATTGCGGGTAGAGAAAAAAATAGAGAAACTATTAACAATAACGGAAGAGGAAAAGATAGAGACGCAACTGGTACTAATGAGAAAGAAACGGATAGAGATGGCATAAAGGAAAAATATGTAAAGTCCAAGATAAACCCCAACGATCCCAGATATTACGAATTTAGCGAGAAGAGTAGGAGTTCTTCAAAAAATGATTCTAGGTAACGTTAATTTTTTTGTAATAACTTCAGTTTTTAATTCAGATGTAGGAACTCCCTGTTTTTATACAGCACAAGTCTTGGGTATAGTTTTCAAAAATTTGCATTAAAACTTTTGGAAGATTGTTCAGAGGACTGGTGTTAGTTAGGTGGAAAAAAGTTTTATTCTACTGAGCCTTTCCAGAGAGTCCTTTGTTTTCCATCGTATCTAACGTATCTAATTTATCTAAAAAATCATATTGCTAAATTAAAATGGGAATATTGGTTATAGATGCAAGGACCCCAACCCGACATAAACCAGGTTAACGCCTATGTCAGCATGATTTAAAATGTTCAATTATTTGTTTTTTTTTAGAAATGAAAGGGACTTCGAGCGAGATTGCATTAGAACCCCCAGTAGAGAAGAACGATCACGTGATCGATATTTCGACGATTTTGACAACACCATTCATAGAAAGAATCCGTTGTTTAGGCAAAGAACCCCTTCGCCAGAAGAAATAAGGGTAAGGTCAAGTGGTATCAATGAAAAACCAACCAAGGTCAAAATTAGGCACGCAAAACTGCCTTAAAATTTACACTGGCCACCTCAATTTTAAAAAGGATTTACCATTTAGTGTTTTTTTCATAGGCTCCAGAAGATAGATTTAAAGATGCTAAAGAAAAATTCTTGTTAATGGAAAAAGAGCGATTAGAAAACGAAAGGGGCAGAGCCGAGTCCCCTATATCCCCTTCTATCCAACAGAATGAAAAGCCTTTGGCATTTTTGAAAAGGAATCAGAGTATGGTTGCATACGGATCAAAAGAGAATAATTTTAGGAAAGGTTACGATGAAAGGTATATGAATAAAAAGGATCCTGCACACCTCATATGGATCTTCAGACTGCAGTCGAATTTGATAAAATTTTAGTATTTTATAGACCGAACCTTTCTCATCAAAAGTTGTCATGGGCCCAACCTAATCTTATGACTTCTTTTTAACCGGGTGTTAAATGAGCGGTGTCCAGAAAGCGTAAATAATAAAAAAAATTATAATAATTCAATTACAAAAGGTATTTTGACTCACAATTCAAAATATAGGTTAATCTTTCACTTTGATAGTTTTTCAACCAACGCAAAATATGGTTACTAATTGGACTGTGGTGTGGTTATTAGTAGTTATTTAAAAGTGCCATTTTAGCTTTATTATTACATTATTTACATGTCAATCAAAAATATTAAGTGGCTTCATAATTTAAGGGACTGGGTGCCTATTTTCAGCATCCTAATGACATTTTCCTTTGAGGTAGCCTTATAATGCTTCGTGCCTTGCATACACCAAGAACCAAATGACTGCCGTTACACGTGCGCACATACCAATTGTTTGCGCCCCCGTCTTGCAGTGCCTTGTATAGGACGATCTTTTTCTTCTTCAGCATCATTGCCGTTATTTGCGTTATAGTAAGGATTATAACTAATCAGTAATTGGTATTTAATTAGATTTCGGTGTTTTGATCTGATTTTTAGGCGTACGAGATTTGCTTCGTTAAAGGTGGCATTGATTTCAAAGAAACTGTTACCAAATTGCTGATTGTTGTCTTGTCTGTCTTGAATGTATGACGGCGATAATTTGAGTTTGAAACTGCCATAGCTTAGATGTCTTAATTGACTGATATTTAAAACTGCAAAATTAGCTATTTGATTTTGTTTCAAATGCAATCCTTCATTTTCCGCTTGTGCTTGCATTCCATTAAGCTGATTCACCATTTAAAGCATCTGTTGAGCTAGTTCTTCGTTAGCTTCTTCCATGTGTAACGGTGGATAGTAGCAATTTATTTGAGCACAGGCAGTGCGAAAGAAATCATTCAAATTGGGTATTAGAGCGATGGGAAAGATGTTGCGAAACATTTTAAATATTGAATGGACATATCCGTTTCGGGCCTCTACTACCCACCTTTACTTGGTTATGATTCGGCTGGCGTTGGCTTTCGCAGTTGGCAACTGACGCCCTCCCCTATCGCTGCCGGCCTTTACGTCGATATGCCTATATTATTTAAAAACTCGCGAGCGTCACGGTAACCTCTATCTACTAGCTACATCATTGTTTCTTGAGTCTGCCAAAAATAAGCCGTGAACACTGTCAACTTTGCAAATAATAGCTTTTTGATTTTCGGGTTCAGCGTTAAAGAGCTGGGTTGCAAAGTCCGTAACGTGCTCAGCGATAAACTGTGATCACGGTTAATATGCCTAAGCCCTAAATGCTGGGACATAAAAGTATGACACAAAGATTCTCTTACTTTTTGAACAGCCAGAGAAATTTTTTGTCGCGTGCTGTAAGTGAATGTTGCTTCTAAATAAGTATCTGGAAGATCCTGCCGCATTTTAGTTAAAAAACAAAGTAAGTCCTTCTTTTGAATTTCCCTACTTCTTCCATAGATTACAATATTTGTGCAACCATTAAACAGATCTCGAAACTGTTCGCGATTAAAAGACGACAGCGCCTTTAGTTCTTCCTCAGTAAATTTTTTTTTATCCGAAAATATTGCATATCTGGAATTACCCTCTTGTATTGTGTTCAAAAATTGTGTCAGTTCTCCTTTCAAGTTATAAGGTCCTTTGATATATCTTATGCCATTTTTCAATGAAAACAGTAGAAACCCATTGGCATCTAAATGAACTTAACACACCTTACAAATACTAGGTATGTATATAAGTTTTCGCTTATATAATAAAAGTTGAATATAAACTGATTATTGCATAACAAGCACTGATGACCAGTATATTTTAAAGGAAGATTCATAACTGTTAGATTTGGATCATCTTCGTAAGCCCGAATTTCTTCTATAACACGTCTGTTACAGTTTACACAGAGTGGGTTATCCATCCATCCATCCAGTGGTGAAAGTGAAAATTCCTCTCTTCTGCCCGCGTGATGATTACTTTCTGAATATCAATAGGTCTAAGGCATCTGCCTGGGATTCCGTACTATTTCCCATATGGATCACTGAAATTGAACCCGAAAAGTCATTTTAAAACTGAATTCAATATTGATGTATTAACGCAACACGTACCATTCTCCACTAAAAGGATTTAGTGCCCTTAAGCTGAATTGCCCCCATTTTTGTAACCAAATTGACAGGTATAGCATGGATTTTCTGTGAGAATGATGTAAATATGGCCGCAATAAAAGACCAAATGATACTAAAACGATAATGAGTTAACAGGATTTTTAGTTGGAAAAGGTGTTGATTACGAACACTGAGAACCGACTTTGTGTAAAATAAGGTTTTTAATTCAACATTTGCTCTCTTCCAGCATCATTTATCTAATTTAAATACTTTTTTAAAAGTTTACATCACACTGCAGTGCAACTAGTAGCTATATTTTGTGCCTTTTGTAATTATAATTATTAAAAATTTTTCATTCATTTATTCAGAAAGGTTCGGTCTATAAAATACTAAAATTTTATCAAATTCGACTGCGGTCAGAAAACCCATATGAGGTGTGCAGGATCATTTCCTATTTGTTTTGTCCCTGATATTTTCGTGTTGGACGAACCCAGCAAAAGTAAAATATCAACACAACACATTTTTGTCATGTTCATGTATCACTTCTTTAAATCAGTCAAGAATTAAGGAAAGAGAATACTTCTGAAATCAAATTTAGATCACAGCTAAAGGATTACAAAAGTACCAGGTTTTAAACTCTAAGAAAAAAACACAAATTATTGGTTTGGTTTTCTTACAGATTTTTTGTTTTTGTTTGCTACCCAGATGTTATATTTCTTTTTAATTTTAGGTATATTAATCATAGAGACAAGGATGAATCTAGAGATTTTGAAGATGTAAAACCTAGACCAATACCAAGACAAGCCAACGAAGATATCATATATAGAGAAAGAGATGTTCCACTAGATAGGTAAGGAAAAGCAAATTTTGCAGACCTTTCGAAGTATTAGCTGAAAAAGCAGTTATTTAAGAGTCCTCTGTGTATATCTTTTCTAAGAGGTGATATAATGCTTCTCTACTAGATCATACTTTTGTGTCAAACTTTTTCAGTGAGAGTGTTACGCTTTTTACGGTAAATGATTTTTTGACTAATAGTGTAGGGGCATATGTCGATAATTTCTATCCCGTGGGATTTTTTATGAAGGAGTTATGTGACTATGTGGGATCGATAGCTCTTTAGTCACACAATCAAGTGTTACCGGGTGTTTAGTTGGCATCCATGTAGAAGGGGTTGATATGACGACATCTTTCTTTCAAAAATTATGAAAAAATACAACTTACGCAACCGGGAAATGATTATACTCGACTTATTCGATAATTCGACGTTTGTCAGACCAACTTCAAATATACCTCAAAGGATTAGGCATGTATGCCAAATTGGGTCCTTAGAGTTTATTGCAGTTTGAAGCTCCCACCCCAGCAAAATTAACAAATTGCAAAAATAACATACTAAAGGGCGCTATTGATTAATTATTAAACCCAAGAGAACCAAATTGGGTGATTTCATATAACTCGAGGACCAAAATTCCAAAAAAAATCACTTTTGAGGTCATCCGACCGCAAATGACCTTGAAAATCGCAAAAAAAACGATTTTTGCCATTTTTTCTTTAAAAAAATCTCCATAATTTATCGTTTTCTTACACCAACATCTGGAACGCCAGATAAAATAAAATTGTAGGGAGGTTTAAAATGAAGTATTTTTTTATAGCTACGATGTTAATTTCATCTCCGGCGTAGAGGTAAATTGGGAAAAAACTAAAAAAGCGGGTTTTTCAATTTTACCTGGAATTTTCAAGGTCAATCGGGGTTATGCATCAACTAAACTTTTTTTTCCATAGTAAGCGGAGATAAGTCAACAAGAATTGATGCCCACCTTGTCATTTTTAATTTTTTACGAAATTGGATAGAATGAAATGTGGTTATAAGTCGCCATTTTGATATATCCGCCGCCTTATTGAAACACGTCATAGCTGAACAAAATTCTTTCTAACAAAGTTGTTGCACTTGACTTTCTTATCTTTGTTACCAAATTTGGTTCTCTTCGCTTGAATAGTTGATGAATAGCGCCCTTAATTATTTTATTTTTGCAATTTGTTGATTTTACTGGGGTATTTTTCAAGGTCATGAAGCTTCAAACTGCATCAAACTCTAAGGATCGAATTAATTTGGGCATATATGCCTAATAGTTTTAGGTACATTTGAAGTTGGTCTGACAAAACGTGGAATTATTAAGATTTTTTGAAGAGAAAATGGCAAAAATCTTGTTTTTTGCGATTTTTAAGGTCATTTAGTGTCGGATGACCTTAAAGGTAAATTTTTTGAAATCCTCCTCCTCGATTTATATGGAATCGATTATAGTCATCGCTTGGCCGCCATCTTAAAAGATGACGTCATATCAACCCCTTCTACACGGATGCGAAGAAAACACCCGATAACACATGATTGTGTGACTAAAGAGCTATCATTCCCACATAGTCACAAAACTCCTTCATTAAAAATACCATGGATTTACATATGCCCCTTCATTATAAACCAGAAACCGTCATCTTCAAAAATAAATGACATTACCTTAAAATAACACCACATATCTGTCTTTTTCAGATACAGAAACACAGACCGTTTCGATCCGAAACGTAGATCGATGTTTTCTTTGATCGAAGAAGAACGCAAGAAGAATTCGAACGACATCGCGAAGGAACTGAAACGGAGATCGTATTTGGATGTAGGAAATCATTTTGACAATTTCGAAAGTGACAGCAGAGAATCGAGTAGGAGAGCGCAGGATTTTTCACCAGAATCTGAACGGTAATTAATATAGCGTATAAACCTGACTTTGACTTGAAATCACTTTTTTATACCTTTTATACCTTCATTAAAAACACGATTGATGTAGTCTTTTCTTTGATCAATTGGGTTTTAAATATAGTCAAGTAGTTTTTATAAAATCAGAGGCTTTTAAAATAGACGTCTTTTTGTTTGTCAAAGGGTTTTTAATCAAAATCAAACTTCTGTCAAAATGACAAAAATATCAAAACAATAAAAAACAAGTCAACAAAATATAATGTGAACATTTCTCCAGCCCAACGGTGAGATAAAAGTCTTCAATCACGGCTGAACATGGTAGTGGTCGTCTTCATTTGGTTTAGGACATTTTCGGGTTTTATCATTACGAAGTAGATTCAACATCTAGAAGACATAGTTTGACAACTGGTCGTCTATACTCTCCTGTCTTCGTCCTCACATCTGCTACTCGGACCTGGTTGTCTCGGCCTGGGTATACTTTGGTGATCAATCCTTTGGGCCACATATTTCGAGGTAAATTTTCGTCGATTATTATTACAATATCGCCTACTTTGACTTGTCGGTTAGAGAGATTCCATTTTGTTCTTCTGGTTAAGATTGGTAGGTATTCCTTGATCCTTTTTTTCCAAAATGGATCAGTCAAAAATTGTGCTTTCTTCCAGATATCATGTCGTGTTCGCTGAGTTAGCTTGGTGATGGTATGGCGCTTGAGGTTCCTAACAAAAAATGATTGGGTGTCAATGCTTCAGAGTCGTTGTTGTCTAATGAAATGTGAGTCAATGGTCTGCTATTTATTATGTTCTCAACTTCAAGTAATAAAGTGTGCAAAACTTCTTCTCTTGGTGACTTTTCTTTAAGAATGTTATACAATGCAATTTTGACAGATTTTATCAATCGTTCCCAGCATCCGCCCATATGGGGAGCTCCAGGGGGTATAGATTTCCATTCCACGTGATCTGAAGTCAAACTTATTATCACAATAGATTTTCTTGCAGTAACCACGTCGACGCATAAATCTTCTTATTGCCATTATAGTTGAATCAGTACTTAGATTTGAAGCAACTTCAATTATGTTTAAAAAAGTAAACAATACTCCATACCTTTTTTCTTGACATCTTCCAACTGTTACATACAAAGGTCCAAAATAGTCAATCCCTGTGATAGTAAACTGACGTATATGTGACAGTCGATCTTCTGGTAATGGTGCCATTTCTGGTTTGCTTGGACTAGCACGTTTGAACTTACAAATCAAACAATGATGCCAACAATTTCATACTGCCTGTCGTAGTCGTAGTACCCAATATTTTTGTCTAAGTTCATTGGCTACATATGCTTGCCCTGTATGTGCTGCTTTTTCATGATAGTGGTGTACTAAAAGTCTCGTGTAGTAATTTTTGGGATCGAATATAATTGGAAATTCTTCGTCGTCATTTAAATAATTTGAATTAATGGTTCTTGATTTTATCTCATCGTCAAGCATTGGTGACAGATTAAAAACTTTACTTGAACTTTCTACTGTTTTATTGTTTTTCAAATTAACCAAATACTCATAAAAATTTTCTTGTTGAACTAAGTTTATCCATAATTTTTCGGCTCTCTCTATTTCTTCAGGTTTCAATTCTTCTGAGTTATTTGCCAATTTTCTGGTTTTCTCTATAAATCTTATTATCCATCCTGTAGCTCGAATTAATCTCAACCATTTTGAAAATCTTTCTTTTTCGGAAAGACATTCTGCCAACTGAAGTTTAGCTTCTGTATTCACTACCACAAATTTTTTCTTTACTTCTAAAAGTTTTATTTCTGATTCTTTTTTCAATTCAAACTCAAATTTAGACCAACACTCTCCTGGAACTTGGGTCCATTAAACCATCTACTACTGCAATTGGATTTTCCTTCCTCTCTTGTTGCTTCGCCTGCAACATTCTGCTCTGTAGGTAGCCAATGCCAATTTGAAGCCATCGAATTTTCCGTAATTTCAGCTAATCTGTGAGCTACAAATGGTTTAAAAATAGAACAATTTTCTTCTCTTATCCAGCTTATCACCGCTTGTGAATCTGACCAAAAATGAAGTTGACTAATTTCAAGCGTATGATTTGCTTTTATAGTTTGGAATAGTCTACTAATGCTGCTTGTAGTTCTAATCTCGGAATTGAACATGTTTTTAATGGAGCAACTCTTGATTTTGCCTTTACAAATGATGTATGAATGGAATTTGCTTTTTTTATTCGAAAATATGACACTGCGGCATACGATTGAGAGCTAGCATCACAAAAAGTATGTAACTGGATTTCTGTTGCTTTAAAAATATCCTTGACGTAACATCTAGATATTTTTAGGGTCAATATGTCATAAATACCTTGAACTCAAACTTTCCATCTTTTTAGTTGTTCATCAGCAATTTTTACGTCCCAGTCAACTTTAGTTCTCCATATGTTTTGCAATAAAATTCTAACTTTTATAGTAAAACAACTTAAAAAGCCAATTGGGTCAAATATCGTCATAGCTGTTTTCAACACTTCCCTTTTTGTAACTTTTTTGTCCATTAAATTTTGTATGTCTTCTGTGGTCCATTTTATAGAAAACGAGAACGTATCTTTATTTGGGTTCCATAATAAGCCTAAAATACGCTCTGCTTTTTCAAAATGCATGTCTTTATTGGTTAAACTTCTATAATCATCCGGTAAATTTTTTATTAATTCCTTAGAATTACTTACCCAGTTTCTGATGATAAATCCACCTCTTTTTTGTACTTCAATGACACTTGTCGCCAGTTCTATGGCTTGATAGATTCGATCACAACTGTCTAAATAATCATCGACGTAGTGTTGTTCTAGTATAGCTTTTGTCGCTTTTGGGTATTCTTCCTCAAATTCTAAGGCATTTTTTCTCATTACATAGTTGGCTGTGGTGGGCGACGATACAGCACCAAAAATCATTACTTGCATTTGAAAAATGTCTGGTTCACCACTTCTTCTGTTGCCTCTCCATAAAAATCTTTGTGCATTTCTATCCTCTGGTCTAATTTGTACCTGATGAAACATTTCCTTAATGTCAGCTGTAAAAGCTATGTTTCTCTGTCTAAACTTGAAAATCACCCCTAAGAAAGAATTTAGTAGATCGGGGCCTTTTAATAAAACGTTGTTTAAACTTATACCTTCTATTTTTGCAGCTGCATCAAATACGAACCTTATTTTTTCCGGTTTATTTGGGTTAACTACTGCGAAGTGTGGAAGATACCAGGGATTTCTAATAGTACATTGATTTATTTCGTCTTCTGTCAATTTTTTGGCATATGCTTTTTCAATGTATTCTTCAATTTTCTTAGTGTGCTCAGTCTCAAAATTTTTATCAGAATCCATCTTTTTCTCAAAAAGTGACGTCTTGTTTCCAAAGCAATTCTGATTCTCATTGATTTCCCCAAACTCGTCTAGTAGTTTCTTCCAAAATTTGAATAGCTCGTGTATCTTCAGGGTTATGTAATTTTTTTCTAATTGTTACACCTAAACTGTCTAGCTCAAAGTAGTTTTTTACCATATCCGTCAAAATGTCATTTTCGTTGTGAACAAAACATGAAAATTCTTGATCAACTCTTCCACTGTAGCTCTTGTCCAGGTTCCCGTGCAATACCCAACCCAGTTTCGTTTTTGATAGTACTGGAGTATTCTTTCCACCCTCTATTACTTCTCTGGCTATAATCAAATCGATGTTATCTTGACCTATCAAAATTTTTGGCTGTGCATTTCATACGAATCGACAGAAATTGATTCTAAATACTTAAACTTATTTAACAATTTATTGACATTAACGCTCTGCTTAGGTAATACAAGTTTTTTAACTGTCCTTACATTAGTCATTGTGTAAATTTTCTCTTCAGCTTCACCTCTAATTTTGATTGAAATTCTCTGTGACGGTTCGTGGCAACTCATTTCATTGGTCCAGCTTAGGTTCATAATTTCTTCTGGACCAGAAGCTCTTAATGTTTCTGCGAGGAATAAATCTATCATGGTGATCGTTGATGCTTCATCAAATAGAGCAAAAGTGTTTATACTACCTTTGGGTAGTAACACAGGCGCCATCCTAAGTAGTACTTCTTTTCTAGGACTCCCTATATGTCCATTGGATTCTTCGACTGCTTGATTGGCAGTTCTTGGCTGTGGTGTGTCTTGATTTGCAGTTCTTGGCTGTTGTTGACCATTCTTATAATGCAAAAGAGCGTGATATTTGTAGGTGCAACCATCTACGCCACAAGTTTTCTTACTTTTGCATTTGAGGATCCTAAACAGCTGAAACAAGATTTATTTTCTCTAATATATTCCCATCTTTTATCTACATCAAGTTTTTGAAATGCAACGCATCTTTCTATTTTATGCATATCTTTGCTACAAAATTTGCACTTAAAGATAACTTTTTCATTACCTGGTGTCGAAGAAGAGGATGTCAGGACAATTTTTTTTTTGTCTTATGTCTCGAAAGGGACTGCATACATAACTGCTTGATTAATTTCTTGGAGCCAATCTGAAAATTCGGAAATCGTAAGTTGTCTTTTTTCTCTTTTTAAAATACAAACTGTCTGGCTCCATTCTAATTTTAATTTTATTGTCAACTTACTTACCATGTCTGTAAGAAGTTATGGATTCATTAAATATTCTTTGCACTCTAAACTTTCCACTGTCACGACCAAATTTTGTATTTTGTTCGAAAGATCTGTAACTGCACTCAAATTGTCTTCTTTCCAAATTGGTAATGTTTTTAACGATTCAATCAAACTTTGAATTATCAGTTCTTGTCTACCGAACGTATTTTCTAAATCTTCAATTATGCGATTAACTTCTTTCGTAAAGTTTAGAAAAGCGAGTACCGAGTCACGTGCTTTTCCTTGTAGCGCTTTTCTTAATCTTAAAATATTTTCCGACGCTGAAAATCCGCAAAGGTTGGTTGTTTCAACAAATTGAGATTTAAAAGATATCCATTCCCCGGGCTCCCCTGAAAATACGGGAAGATCTTTCGCATTTGTCTGTCTAGCCAAAAACTTGTTAACATTTTCCTCCGCCTTATTTTCAGAAGTTTCCCTTGAATGGAAATTGTCATTATTTGCTTCGTTTTTCACTGAAGCCAACCAATTTTTAACGTAATCACTTTTAAATAAAGACTCTCTATCTTCACAAAAAGTTTGGCTCAATCCACTTCTTGATTGAAGCACAGCTTTTTTCAATTCAGCTTCCTGCTCAATTAAACGTTTTTGATGCTCTAGCATTTTTCGTTCAATCTCAAAGAGTTGTTCTTCTTTTTCTATGTTTATTTTAATTTTTTGTAGCTTAACTGAGCTGGACGTTATGCGTTTAGAACAAAAAGAAGCAGAATCATTATTTGGAACGGACTCACCGGTCTTGTTTGACACACTTGCCACATCGACAGTGACAAAATCTTTCAAAAACTCTGCAGTTTTGGAACTCTTTTTCGTGGTATTTGTAGCCCCTCTAACCGACAAACTTCCTGTGGGTCTGAATCTGGGCATCTCTGTTTTTTCGAAACCATAAAATGGCTCACTTGTAGAGTTGAGTTTTCTGTCTCCTATCATGGTTCTTCTTTGCTCAAAGGACCACAAAAATGTAGTCTTTTCTTTGATCAATTGGGTTTTAAATATAGTCAAGTAGTTTTTATAAAATCAGAGGCTTTTAAAATAGACGTCTTTTTATTTGTCAAAGTGTTTTTAATCAAAATCAAACTTCTGTCAAAATGACAAAAATATCAAAACAATAAAAAACAATTCAAAAAAATATAACGTGAACAATTGATATATATAAAAAAGTTAAAACCGGAGTAGGCGGTAGCAAAGAAACTGCTTTTATGTAGCGACATTTATGTAGCCGTTCTTAATTTATATTATAAGAATGGTGCACCAATGGTTTTTGTATTTTATTCTAATTTTTTATGTATTTTTCCGTTTTTTATTTTTTTTTTGATAAAGGTGTTTACAACTCGCTGCTGATCTAGCTGTGCTTTTAAACTTGAGTTTCAGAACCACTTGCTATCGTTATTAAAAACCGTAATTTTAAAAAAGCACTATTTTAGTCACTAGTTGTAAGAACTCCTGTTTTGGGTTATATATATTATTCAAAAGCAACAAAAACCAGCTTTTATTTTAAAATAACTGATATTTAATGAAAATTACAAATGGTATAATAGTTAATCATTAAAAGTTTTATAACACTGTAATATCTATAATAAAATCCATAAATAAACTACGAAAAACAAAGACGTTAAAGTAAAAAGACCTGTTACTGTGCGATCTCATTTGAGCGACTTTTAAGACAGCGATTAGAGACAGCCAGCTCTTTTTCCGCTTAACAAACATGTCAGGTTCTTCTCGTAGAGTTTGTAAAAATTCACCGGACCGATTTTGTTACATTTGTGTGGTATTTGTGGTACAGTCACAGATTAGACCGATGAATGATGTTGTCAAGAAAGCATACTATTTTTATTTCAACTGCAAAATCGGTGATCAAGATAAAAGCTGTGCTCCTCATTTATGCTGCCTAATGTGTTATGCGACCCTTACGGCATTGGGAAAGGAAGTAAAAAAAGCATGCCCTCTGCAATTCCCATGAAATGGAGAGAGCCCCGGAGTCATCATGACGACTGTTATTTTTGTTCGACAAATACAATAGGAGCTAATAAGAAGAAACAACATGCCATTCAGTATCCAAACTTGCCATCCGCAATAAGACCAGTGCCGCATGGTGAATCTTTACCGATACCTACTCCGCCAAAAAACTGGGAAACAATAGATATTACAAAAAGATCTACTGATAAAAGATTCCCAACAGAAACTTATGAGGATACAACATCAACATCGTCGGATGAAAATACGAGAGACAGTACCTTCCTTTTAAAGGATGGACCTTACCTTATACTACAAAATGACTTAAATGATTTAGTTAGAGACTTGCAACTTTCAAAAGAGAAAGCTCAACTTTTAGGTGACAGACTGAAACATTCAATACAGAAAATGGAATGAACCTTTTTCAGAATATTACAAAATGGAAGGTTCACTTTGCGTATACACGGACATAAATGGACTGAAGACCGAGTTACAAATTCAACACAATCCATCCGAATGGCGTCTTTTCATAGATTCATCAAAGTACAGTATCAAAGCAGTTTAACTGCATAATGGGAACCTAAGGCCGTCTATTTCTGTGGCACACTCTATTTCGATGAAAGAAACGTATGAAGATCTCGCCCTAATTCTAAATCATATCAACTACAAAGAATATAGCTGGCAAATTTGTGAAGATCTGAAAGTTATTGCAATATTACTTGGTATGCAAGGTGGATTTACAAAATACTGTTTTTTTTTTGTGTGTGGCCCCCTAGAGAGTCATTTAGGCCCGGTACTAACAATGTCAAGTATGAGCCTCTGGTAGATCCAGCCAAGATCCTGCTGCCCCCTCTTCATATTAAGATGGGCCTCATGAAGAATTTTGTCAAAGTTATGAACAAAGAGGGCGCAGGATTTATTTACCTTAAACAGTTCTTTCCAAAATTAAGTGATGCTAAATTAAAGGAAGGAATTTTTATAGGACTTGATATTCGTAAATTAATGCGGAATGAATTGTTTGAACAGACTTTAAATGAGAAGGAGTTAGATGCATGGCGTGCCTTTGTCAATGTTACGAAAGGTTTTTTAGGCAAAAATAAAGACGAAAATTACAAAGGACTGGTCTCATATAAAGCTTTGGGATGTCGCATGTCCTTGAAAATCCACTTTCTTCACTCACATCTCGACTTCTTTCCGGAAAATCTTGTAGATGTTAGCGATGAAATGGGAGAGTGGTTTCATAAGGATATAAGAACGATGAAATCTCGATATCAAGGACGTTGGGACTCTGCAATGATGGGAGACTACCGCTGGTCAGTGAAAAGAGAAGATTTGCCATTTTATAAAAGAAAGAAGTAAAACTGATGGTCTTTTTTGCATTTTTATTGAAGTACATATTGCACACATTCTGTGTATGTAATACTATTTTACTGACCTAATAAATAGTTTTTAATTGATTTTATTTAACAAATAATAATCGTCAATAAATGTATAGTTCTACTGGTGTATTTATCAAATTAATTCCGTATTCATTCTCACTTACGTCATTTATTTGGCTGGTAAACATGATAATAGTTTATGCGCCCAGTAAATAATGGTAAAATTGGCAAATATGCGTTACATAAAAATACGAGCTAATGGAGGAAAACGGTTATCATATTCGCACCCTAAATTAGTTAGAAACAGTGGATTTTCTTTGTGTAACTTTTCAAAAGTTCAAAAACGTCGGCCTGTGTTGTTTGAAAAGGAACCAAATCTCTTTTATTAAATTGTCACCCGCCTAAAAATGTTATGTTTATGTTGGCCACCCAAGTTTTCTTTCTCGTGCAGCCATACTCCGGTTCCAAAAAGCGATTTTTGAAACAGCGGCATCAAAAAGCACGATGTATAAAAAGAGCGATGTATCAAATCGCCGACGTTCAAAATAGAGACACATGATGAAAATAGCGATATACAAAAAGAGATACTTAAAATAGCGATCCCATTTAAGCGACTTTTAAGATAGGGATTAGAGACAACAAACTCTTTTATGGCCGGTTAGTAAGGATTCGTTTAATTTTTGTGATGTAGTAGGTTGGGTTCAATAAACCAACATTTTTCGGCAAAATAAAAGTCAGGATTTAGGATTGCAAAATGTTATTTTATTAATCCTTGGCTATAAAAAGCATTGTTGAAAAGGGTTACTAAATCTCACTTATTAAATTGTCACCCGGCTTAAAATACAGTTAGGAACTGGATATAAGACTCGGTTAAACAAGAAAAATACGTACCTACTGAAAGAAAAACTAGTCGCAAAAATGTCGTTATTTTAGTTTATTTCATACTGTATTGTAAATGATTCATTACATTACTAGTCCTGTAAAGTAAATTTACCGGACTGAAACTGAAATCTCTATGCATATCCACCAATGTGAAAATTCTCCAATTAAGCTTTAATCATGAATAACACTAATCGGAGTTTGGAATGAGTTTTGACCAACAAAGTTTCAATGCAAAACACCACATTCTAAATACCGATTAATAACTATTAACGATTAAAGCCTAATCAGAGAATTTTCGCGTTGGTGGATAGGGTGTTTTAACTAACACAGGGTTATTTGTAAACAATTTTGATTAATGCAATTTACAATAAAGTTACTTATAAAGGTTAAAAGTAATACTGCAGTTCAAATTATTTGAAATATTTACAGGGACAGCATCAGGTACATCTTCAGGTTAATATTTGGTTACTAATATATTAAAGACCCACATTTTCAATATTCAGAGTAATTCCCGCAGTTATTTATCTTCCTGGAACTCAAAAGACCGCAATAAATTTAATATTTTTAATTGATCTTGCCCATTAAATCGCTTGGCCCCAATTTTCACGAAATAGTAGTTGAAACTGTTACAAAAGACATGCCTCTTTTTGGCATATTTATTGTCGCTCTCTTATCAAAAAAAGAGTATACTATATACATAGCAAGAGAAGAAAGTGACAAATTTCACACGAGCGTGAATGTTGTGAACGAAGCGCTAGCCGAGTGAAACAACACGCGTGTGAAATCCATGAATTTCGTATGTAGTTGTAGGAAAAATATATATTCTTTTAAAATTAAATAAAATATAAAACAGTATAAAATAAAACGTTGTACGATGCATCCGTGAAATGTCATTAAAGTATTCGTCTAGAAATTCCGGACTCGGCTCCTTCGTCGCCTTATCCGAAAACATCTAGACTTGTACTTTGTCAATTTTTTGATGTTTGTCGCTCTTTTGGTATGTCGCCGTTTTGTGTGACACTTTTTTGATATATTGTTATCACAGAAGTTGCCTAAAATATCGCTAATTTCAATATCGCTCTTTTAAACCCCAGCCAATTTACTCCACTACACTTCCAAATTTAATGGGACGAATTTATTGACGCCGACAAGTTTCTGTGTTTTAATATTAGATGTCATATTAAAATTGGTCCGGAGCGTTTGGAATGAACAGTAAAAAATATTTTAAATAGTTTTCTTATTACAAGAAAACAAATTCTTACCCTAAGAACATATTGTTTTCCAACAACAGTAATTTTAGCACTATGTAGGTACATTTTTTTTGTGTTGTTTTTTAGATACAACTCTCCTGATCATTCAAAATCGGCGTACAGTTTGGACAAAATGGCCGCTGAAATCCAAGACGTTCCAAAATATGTCCAAAATTCTCCAAAATTTATCAAAAACGCTCCGGCCGGATACAGACACAGCTTTGCCGAGCCGAAAATGCGAGAAAAAGATTTTGGAAACAAAAAGCAATTTCCTGACAATTTTCTGCACAGAGTTAACAGCTCCGTGTCAAATATGCATCCCAGGGTGGGAATAGCAAGTGTTCATCCTTATTAGGTTCTAACCATAAATTAATTAATTTTTGCCTTTCACCAATTAGTTTCCTTCCCAATAACTGCACAGACTGTACAAAATCAAACCCGGTAAATTAAAGAAAGTATGATAGAAACCCATATAACTATGAGATACTATAACCGCCCTACCTTTGAATTTTCCTAAAAAAAAGCCCTAAAGATAATCACTCTCTCAATCAAGTTAGCCTGGAAAAAATGCAGAGCCAAAAACTCTTTCGGGCCCGTATTCTTGACGGCCTGAGGTGAGTAGTCACTGGTGAGCATTGGCCTCTCTCACTTTTCACATGGTTCAAAGCTCGTGAGAAGTGAGAAATTGGTCCACACACACACGGCCACAGATTTTTCGTCTCTGGCCTTGCCCAGGGTCAAATCTGATTCTTGAATTATTTTCTTTGTTTTTCAAAGTTATTATTGTTACGAATTTTACGAAACTTGGGCATTGGGACATCTTATAGATGGCCAAACCGCTCTTTTTTATTCCAACCTTCATTTTCTAAACCTCTATCAACTGGTTTTTACTCAAACCATTAGAGTGAAATATATATTTTTTGTTAATATTGGTATCTAGTTACAGGTTTCACACAGGTTTTACTTGTTTGTCACTTGTCAACTAAAGCGTATACCCAAGGAGTAAGTAAAGTAAAAAGTTACTACGGAAACTTATAGAAGACAAGTTTTTGTTAAAAAAATGCCTTAAAAAATATCGGTTCAAAGTTCCCGAGACATTAGCGTTTCTTGTTTTATAGCAGACCTGGCCCGTTCAAGTTAAAAGAAAAATCTATATTTGCCATTTTAAACAAAAAAAATTGTCATATGCACTGCTTTTAAAAGTAACACAGAAGAGGTCGAACCTTTTTTTGAAGCGGTTTAGTAAATATTGGGTTGACTGATTGTGTTATGTGCAAAAAATATCTAAAATTGAGATCCTTAATTCTAGATTTCTTGTCAAAATCATTCCTTAAATGCACCGTAGGCCAAAATTTTGAGGATATTACACCAAAAACGCCATTTTTTACATATTTTGAAAGATGTTGACAAAAACTGCTTATAATTAAAATAAAATTGTAATAATATATAATGTTTTGTATTTTGCAAAGAAATATTTTAGTTGGGTTGGGGTGGAATACAATCAATAGCAACTGATGAGCACCAATTCGCCCGTCTTCTTAAAAGAGAAATGCAGATTATCCGCCCCTGTCTTCTTAAAAGAGAAACAAACAAAAAATGTAAAGTGTACTATTATGTAAGTAAATACAAAATATTTTTAACATTCAAAAAAGAATACTATTCAGTTATTCATTATACTTTAGGTATAGGGAGATTCATCATATCTTCTATCCCACCTTTTATTTCCCTTACACTTTGGTCCAGTGTGGTCCAACAAAATCGAAACAGAGGCTTTTCCATGTATTTAGAGTCTAACCTTTGGCACTTTCTGCATCTATGCAAATTTAAATCTTAAAAACTAATCGCCAAGAATAATAAAATTTTTACTTTTGTAAAGACATTTGAAACACCTTGAACACCAAATATGTGAAAACGCCTCTGTTTCATTTTCGTTGAAACGTAGTGTATATTTAAATTAATAGGAAGGTTAAGACAAAACAAAATATTTCTAAGTTAAATTAGTTTAGACACAACTACAAATGATAATAATATTGTTAATAAAATAGCATAATCGTTTGGGATACTACTCTTCTTAATCTTCTTAATTTTTTTTCTGACAAATTTGAGGATTTATTGGAGGTACCCATTTGGCCGCCCCCTAAAACGGCCGCCCGAGGCGGCTGCCTCGTTGCCTCACCCCTAGCGCCAAGCCTGCTTATAGTAACCGGACTACTTCGTGTCGCACCTTTGATTTTTTCCGTACAATTTTCCGAGTTATGGAGCTGAAAAGTTGACCATTTTGAAAAAAAAAACGATTACATCTCAGCAATTAATGAATCGATATTTTTATGAGTCTTTTTTTGAAAAAAGTAGTCTTTTATAAGTTTCCGTAGTGACTCTGTCACTCTGAAAACTTTTTATGGGAGGGGTCCTCCCGACCAACAAGTGGCAAATAAGTAAAACATGAAAAACAAAATTATGTGTTTCTATGTTAGAATATACAATTTAATCCAACGGGTTGTACAGATTCCGAATTTGATTTTGAACTTATAGTCTTAGAAAAGACCTGTTCTATAAATAAAAGTTATTTTAAATGAATTGGACGAACAACGGTTCGATTAAAAATGGGGGCTCGATTTTATGCACAATTGCTCGTGAACCAAAAATACGAGAATGTTTTTGTTTGGTTATAATACTTCCACATAAAATTAATTTTTATCAATGACCTCTAAACAAGGATAGAGGGCTTCAGCTTTTCGTAGGAAGTCAGGAAACTGGCTGTAATTTTAATACAGAGGTCCGCGCAGTTGCCATATATACTCATAAGTCTGAGAGTTATTATGGGTAAATGTGTTATTACCTATTCGTTGGCACAACTTGGTAATTGAATAATGTAAAAATAAAGTAATGCGAGTTTCAAAAAAGCCTGAAATCAGTTGGATTTTACAAAAATATAACCATTTTTTACCACAACATCCGATTATATTGTTAATTTATCATCGGTGCTTAAGAATATGTTTTTATATATTTTTTTTACAAAATTTTATTTTTATTTAGTTTAAGTATAATTATTAGTTGTTGCTCAAAATTTTATTAAACGCTGTTTTGTACATAAAAAATAATAACATAGTTTAATTTGAAAAACAATTTAATATCCAATACCTAAAAATATGTATTCAGTATAGGTATCTAAACTTACTGTATTTTTTAAGTTTTCCTTTTGTGTTTTTTATTCTGATTTTTTCCTATTGTAATTTTTAATAATCCTAGAAATGTTCAATAAAATATTAACTTTATAATAATCGTTTTTTATTGAGCAATCGCTTAAAGTTATTAACACGAGCTATTTTAATAATTTTAGGCGTGTTTTTAACACTGAGTACTAATGTTTTAGTTCTGTTTCCATAAATTTTTTAAACTTTTCTTTTCAGTTAAAATCAGAAATTATTTTTTCGGCTGCCCCACATATTGTATCGATTTTATATTTTGGTGCGATGCTGCACGATTAAGGTGGAAAAACTAAAATTAGTTAAAATGTTGGGTGAATATAGAATAAAACTCTTTATAGCAGTTCTTTTATTTACTTTATTTTGCAAGTTTACAGTAAGACTATTTTATCTCTGTGTGGCATTATTTTTCTGTGCTTAACTCTTTATTCTTCTTAGTCATATATGCCGGGATTCATAACTAAAAAAAATATTTTATTTCCATTAAAAGTCTATTTTTTACCTCCCCCCCTATAATAAAAGTGGCGCACTCAGGAATTCGTTGCCTGAGCATAATAGTTTAAAATCACAGGACGCATAAAGGACCCCGCACCCGGTTATGCAGGATTATATGTAAAGATTTTTTCGGTGCAATCGCTATAATTATGATATGTTGTGGATAGATTTGGGTATATTATAGATAACTAAAAAAATGCGAAATTATAAAAGTTTTTCTATGTCTAGTTGCTGAGATAGAAATGGTCAAAGTTGGAAAAAAAATGTTCATAAAGGGGCCGAGAATCGCACAGACCTGACAGAGATAGCCACCAATGCCTGCACTAGCGAACAAGAACAAAGCATTGGCTCGGGCCCTCGGGCTATCTTTGTCTTTGTACACGCTGTATATTAAAGGCGTAATGCGTTTGTGCCAAAGAATCGTCTTTCCTGTGTTGTAAAAACTACTTACATTCATTTGCTATTGCGGGACCATTGATTCTTGCTTGGCTGCTAGGAAAGTTGTTGCTACCTAGGGATTCAGAGCGTGCTATGTCCTTACCATAAAGTCTTTTGTACATTTGATACAGATTTAATTGTCGTAGTGCCACTTTTGGTAGACCCTCTAAAATAAGTGGTCTAATTAAAGATGTTAAAAAGCGTTTTATTTAGTTATTTATAAAGCGTGTCCAAAAGTTCGAGTCCCCTCTAATATCTCCAAAACCAAAAGAGTATCTTTTTGGATGCTGATCGGCCGCCAGTCATTAAGGAGGCGGAGTTTGGGCGGCGACTAGGTTTGCCAAGCCGTCCCGATTTGTCGGGACTGTCCCGATTTGGAGCAAAATGTCCTGCGTACTGACAAGACCCTTGTCAGTACGCCAAATGTCCAAAAAGTTTTCAGCGAAGTCGACACTAAGAGTTTCCAATTAAAATCCGAATCCCATATCTATTGGCCAGTGGTTAACTATAAATCCTTTTTTTTTATTATCCACGTTTGAAATATTTGGCTATTGGCAATGTTTGTGTTAAAAAAATCGAAATCAGTTTGTTCAATCAGTTCATTACCGAGCCTACTGAGTTTGCTGATCCGGAAGTTAAAACCATAGTTAGTGCGATGATGTTGAGTTGCAAATAATTTATGTTCCGTGATGGCACATGAAACTTGAATATTGATAGTAACTCTACAGAGTCAATTTCATTATTTAGTATTTTCAACAGGATGCCAAGATCATAGTACTTTCTACGATGGTCTAGATTTGTTAAGTTCAACAGACTCATTAGCTGGTCATAATCAGTTGACTCAATAGGTATGAGTAATTTATAGCATATAAAGTGCAAGAACTTTCTTTTTATTTTTTCCATACCATATTCTAGAATTGACCTTACAATTGCAATTTAAGCATTTCTCATCAAATGCCGAAACTTTGACTGGATTTTCCAGAGAGTCAGTTAGAAAGGTACTAAAGTTTTATAAATTTCACCCCTACAAATTACACATTGTCCAAGAGCTTGTAGATGACGATTCTGATAGACGGATAGAATTCTGCGAGAGTATGACCCAGAAAATAATAGATCAACCAAATTTAGTTACGAACATTTGCTTCAGCGATGAGAGCTCATTTTACCTAAACAGTAATGTTAACAAGCAAAACTGTCGTTATTGGAGCGATGAAAATCCTCATATCATAAGGGAAGATCATACTCAAACTCCTCCAAAGCTGAATGTTTGGGCAGGAATTCTTGGAAACAAAATAATAAGTAAATCTTTGAAAATAGAAGAAATAATACGTTCATATTTTATTCCATATTACAGCTATTTACACATTTTCAATTGTTAATGAGTACTTATTTGTTTTAGGCCCATTTTTTATTGATGGCAATTTGACGGGGAGAGATATTTGGATATGCTCCAAAACTCCATTGAACGATTGATTGTCCGACAATTAGAAGAACAGCGTAATGAAAATGGAGAATTAGCTTTGTAAGAAGACCTCTTGCATTTTCAGCAAGATGGTGCATCACCAAATTATTTTTTGACGGTCAGGCAATGGCTTGACCGGTTCTATCAAGACCGTTGGATTGGAAGACGCGGTTTTATTGAGTGGCCCCCAAGATCACCCGATCTAACGCCTTGCGATTTTTTCCTTTGGGGCTATTTGAAGTCAGTCGTTTTCAGGACACCTCCAGAAAATTTAGATGAATTGCGAAAGCGAATTATTGATGCCTGCAGAGAAATTCCTCCTGAAATGTTGGCAAGAGTTCGACAAGAATTCGAAAACCCATTGTATTTTTGTCTACAACATAATGGATGCCACTTGGAACAAAATTTGTAATTCTATTGTTTTTGCAATGAATTATTACATTACAATTGTTTTTACAATTTATTTTTTATTCTGTGTTTTAATTGGGAAATAAAACAAATACCTACGCCGTTGCAAAGCTGATGCAAAATCATTTCCAAAGAGGTATCACAAGGGGGGTCTTTTAATTTAGGAAAAACAGGTGGGCGTGGCCTGTATCGGGGTGATTGAGGTCCGGAAACAATTTGAATGCGTAATTCGTATTCTTGTATGCGGTTTTAAATTACTTTTTTGGTATTATGTGAACAAAATTCAAAAAAATGACGCAAAATCCCTTCCAAGGAGGTATCACAAGGGGAAGGTTTCAATTTAAGAAAAGTGGGTGGGCATGGTCTGTGCTAACATGGCAGGGGGGATCAAGTCATTGAATACATAAATAATGTTTCCCCTCGAAACCCTCGACCTGTTTTTGGAATTAGGTAAATATCTCTATTGGTTCTCCAGATATCTAGAGTGGACTGTTTTAAAATTGTCACCCTGTATAAGAAATCCACTCGTTGTTTGTCCAGTTAACTTTAATAAAGTTTTTTGTACGTTTTGCTGCAGTCCTGTTAATGTTATCTTTATTCTGCCATGCTGTTATCTTTAACAAAGTCAACTGCGACCCTAATTACACCGATAATAATTATTGTCATCTCAGTAGCAGCCGCCCCCTTAGCTATCAAAGTATAAAAAAATATCAACCAAAATATACTTTAAAAACACGAACTACCTATATTTTTAAAATTCGAAAATAGTAGTAACAATAATAAATTTATCTAAACAGAAAGAAAATAAAAATATAAACCGATTATCGTATTACTCTGTGGAATTACTTTTTGAGGTGCTTGTCTGACTGAAATCGCCCGTGTCGCAAGGAATGTTGGGTATTTTCCAGCCAGAGGAACAATCCTGCTTTGCCTTGATCCGGGGGAGCGTTGAAACATCCGGGGGCGTTTCTCCTATTATTTCTAGCTGTCTCTTTTCTCTT
The DNA here is from genome assembly GCA_963921995.1 of Oxystoma pomonae. Taxonomy (NCBI): domain Eukaryota; kingdom Metazoa; phylum Arthropoda; class Insecta; order Coleoptera; family Brentidae; genus Oxystoma; species Oxystoma pomonae. The sequence continues at coordinate 50,867,649 of OY998171.1, read as the reverse complement.
AGGCCTTGTTCTAAAATTATAAATGGAAAAAATATACATTCGATTGCAAACAAAGTGATCTCCAGTTTATTTAAGGAATTACTTCGGAAGATGTTAGAACTGCAAATCGATATGTCAAAAATAACTTAAATCACTGTGTGAAAAACTTTTGTACACAAATTTATAAAATAAAAGCTTACTTTGGAAGTTAAAAAAAAACATTTATAAAATAATTATTCAGAACTTTTGCCACCAGTGTTGTAATAGTTATTTACATATAACTAGTGCGGAAAGTAATACTTATATGCGGCGGGCGGAAAAGATATTTTCTGCAAGATTTAGATACCATTTTTTTTCCTTGGAGTGTTTTTGACGACCTTCTTTATTAGTTTTTAATAAACACACATTTTAAATTCAAGACCAAAAAAATACCATTTATGTAGAGAAATCGAATTGAGAAACGCAAAATTGCCAAACAAATCTTGCAGACTGATGGCGCGCCTGCAATTGAAAATCAACCGCAGTTGCAACAACAAGCTCATCAAGAACTGGAAGGATCAGTAATTCTAAGACAAGAATGTGCTTCGACATCAGGTTCCTAGGCAATGACAAAAACTATAGCAGCAACATCTGGTCCAGAAATCGAAAATGTCGAAAGAATAGTTGCGCCGACATTAGCTCTCCAGAATGCAACAAACTGCACTTTTAATTTCCCATTGTGTAAAAAAACCTAAAAATTTGGCATGACTTTATACCTGTCTTAAAAATTAAATTTTTCATAATTTACACTTAGTCCAAAAAGAACCATTTTTTACCAAAATATAGCGTGAGTAAATAGTTATTTTCCTAACAAGTGCGGAAAGTGATACGCGACTGCATTTGACCCGAACGACGCGGAGCGGAGTTCGGGCAAGCAACAAGGGCGGGAAAGACACTTTACGGACCAGTTAGGAACATTATTTTTTCTACGCCCGATACAAAAATAATACATCTCATTTTTTTTATATTTGACTTTTTCATACAAAATTTTAAATGAAAACTATTAATTAATTATTGGTAATACTTATATTAAAAACACAATTTGCTTTAGTTTGTAAATTATTTAAAATTGCCAGTCTAGTGGAGGTCGATGGTGTTATCTGGCTGTTAAAAGTAGTAATACTCTTAGATTGCAAAGTAGTGGTCAAGCCATGATGGTAATTTAAGGCTTAAAATATTTTAGCATCATTTAAGGGGTACCGTTTTTGATTAAGCAATTTTTACTATGTTTTTCACATTTGTATGCCATGATATTGCTCACATTTTAAAGCTTTCTTCCCAAAGTTTTCACTGTTTTTTTAGCGTTCATAAAAAGTACTGCCAAAAAACATTTTGTCTCCGTTAAAATGAAAAATATTTAGAGAGAGAGAGCAGAATTTTAGAGGTAGATAGAGAGATATTTTAGTGACGTGCAATAGTAGTTTTCACAACTAGTGGCTAAAATAGTGCTTATTTTTACAAGCGTTGGTTTAAATAACGAGCGCAGCGAGGTATTTAAAAACGCTAGTAAAAAAAGCACAGTTTAGCTGCGAGTTGTTAACACTATTTTTTTTAATACCTTCATCAAAAATCCAAGAAAAACAGGAATAGTACATGATATATCTAGGGACTAAAGTGGTACTTTTTATCCCGAGGCGAAATGTTTGTAGCCCTCCCTCCGGTCGGGCTAAAATTCGCTGAGGTATAAAAAAACACTTTAGTCACATGGTATATACAGGGTTCCTAAGATTTTCCTTAGGGATAGGATTTCAATAAATCAAACAGAAATGGCATAGAAAGTTCTGCGCGCACAAAAGAAACAGGTATATTGAGCAATGGTGCCAGTTTGTTATTATCTCCGGACTGCTTTCATGAGAAAAAATTGTCGCCACTCTTTCATTGTGAGCATAAATCATACTTGCAATAATAACCGTTGACAAGATGTCTGTAAATTCCGCTAGATGACGGCCACACCATGAGATGATCGAGGAAAAATTAGATGTTAGATGTTAGCAATATCAGGTCCAAACTACAGCTTTTTCTTGCTTAAAGGAGGCGGCAGGGTCCATTATTTACGATACTGAGCGATAAACTCGTGAGGTTGTTAACATTAGAAAGAAATATCTTCGCTTTTAATTAAATTTCTTTCCATTCTGTTCTACTAGTGACATCTATCCGGAAGCGACCAATCCATGCAGCTAGCACTAGCAACCAAAGAAATCAATAAACGGCGCTGTTTTTCCTGCAGAGCTTTTTGCTTGCGATATTATTGATTTTAAATAAAGCTGGCCCTACACTACATTTGATATTTTCGAGGTGTTTTATGACATGATCTCGAAACATATAGCGAACCAATTCTTCAAAACTAGCGGGAGGGTAAAAGCGAAAAATAAGGGGCTGCCAATATTTGTAACACCCAAAAAGGGTTGAAAAGATTTATTTTGCTCTGTTTCTTTACAAAAAACGTTTTTTTTTACGAAAAACTTGACCTCTGCCCCTTTTTTTATTTTTTTCTTCAACTTTCTCGAAATTTTCGTCATACCGTAGAAAAAAATTATTTCCCCCATGGTCATGCTCTACTTTTATTCAAAAAAATTTAGAAACAGAGACGTGATCAGTTGTCCTAAAACGGGGGATCTTGGTTTCGAGTGAGAAGATAAAGGGCGCCGCAGGAAAAAATTTTTAGAAAAACAAAGCACGAAATAAAAATGGCGACGCTTACAATTTTTTTTCAAAAATGACGTAATTTCTGGAACGCAAAGAAATAGGTCTAAAGAGTATAATTTAAAAAAAAAATATCAATTTTCTCGCCCTCCTTCACTGGGACTACAGGGGCCGTGCACAAATTACGTAATGGTCATAGGGGGGAGGGGGGTTACAAAACGTTACGTAGGGGGGGAGGAGGGTTTTCGACAGCGTTTGCATTTGTGTGAAACTAAGAAAATTTGGAATGAAAATAAGTGAAAAGTTTTTTTTTTGTAGGGGGGTAGGGTCTTGAAATCGTTACGTAGTATAAGGTTAAACGTCAGTATAAGGTTAAGTTTTAAGTTTTGAAAACGAACTCAATACCCATGAAAACATAGCAAGTATGCCCAAAAAAACAAAAAAAGTTTAAAAGATAAATCAAAAGTTGATGTTTTTGTGAATTTTTGAAACTTTTTTTGTCTTTGGGTGTACTGAACTTAAAAGACAAATGTGTACTTTTGACCCAAATGAAATGTTATGAAAAACATATTTTGCCTTTTAATTTCATAGGTGAGGTCCTTTTACAAAACCCTTTATTGTATAGTTTCATTGAGAATTTAACTTAGAAAAGGTTGGGTAAAAAGATAAAGACAGATGATAAATAAGTATGTGTAATTTAAAAAAAAATACAGGTTTAAAAACAAAACATTATATTTTTCACTGACTTAACTCATTATTGGAGTGTTGAATACAAGAATTCCTTTATTTTTTTTTTTACAAAGCTAAGGGAGTAAAAAGGAGGTGAAAAATATAATGAATCATCTGGTAAAATAAGTAAAAACATAAAATATTACCTTATAGTAAAAATTGAGGTAAAAATTATTTAAAAAGAAGATAAATGACCTAGAAATAGTTATTGTTAAAATTATTCCACAGATAATTGTGAGGATAGCCTTAAGTCATAATTTAGTACACAAAATTCAATATAAAGCCTCAAGAAAGAAAACATAATTTTTTCCAAATCATTTTTGTTTGGCTTCATGAAATGCTGATTTTTTTTTATTTATCGCAATAATCTCCTCTTTTTAGACTATTAGAAAATATTAAAAATCTTATTAACTTGCTTACACCACCAGAACAAACCCCTAATAATTAACTTTATTATTGTGGTTAGTTTAGGGATTAAGAAATATAATAAAGTTTGTGTCTTGCCAAATAAAAAATTAAAGTATGTTCCTGGTTTTGTCAACTTACTGTTTTTATACTGCAAGGCATCAATAAGTTCATTGACAACATCATTATCATGACTTATAATTAAGTTTACTCCTTCAAACTTCACAAACAGTTTTTTACTTTTCTACTTGGCAAAGCGAAAATCTTAGACAATAGCCTGTACGTCTTACCAATTGATTTAAAAATACTGAGGGAGAGAATATTTTCTTCTAAAGTAAGTCTTCTGGCTTTAGGTTTCTGCTGCTGTACTCTAATCTGGCATATAATAAGCATTTTCTGAGAGTGCTAATTTTCTCTAGAATAATTGCACATAACTGGTCATTTTATGCAATCGCTTACTACTATCAATAACTTTCCTATAGAAATGTCATGCTTGTGGTGTGAGATTAGCTTGTCTGGGCATATTGACTTCATTAGGAATTAAAGAGCGCCTTCTTTTAACTGTAAAAAGAAATAAAACAAACATTAGCTAATTAGTTAAAATTATAACATTTATAAATACATTAAATTTGTAAAAATGTTACTAAATCAAACAAATTAATCGTTCTCAGGGTAACCACCAGTTGGGGTGTAATTTTTTTTTATAAATTTGTGACCAAATTTTCAAAATTTTATGATTTTATGACTGATGGTCACCGTGCTTTCTCCACCGAATTTATTTTAAACCCGACATGTTTTGGAAGCTCAGGCTGCCATCATCAGGAGTCCCTACCAAAGTTTTATTAAGGGAGACTAGGCCAAATTAATGGACCAGTCTTCCATATTGGAAAAAGAAAGAGAGGCTAAAACCCATTGTGAGAAAAACTTTAAAATTTAAAAAACAAAATAAACATATAAATATGCAATACATTATAGTTATTTAATTATGCCATGGATAGACTTTGTGGGGTACTAAGAAAACTAAGTGTTTATTCCTAGTCCTTGTTTTTTGTTTTATAAATAGGTGGTTTTTCCGCAAAATTATAAGTTAAGAATTCGTAATTGGGAAGACTTACCGAGAGCTATTAGAGTCCAATTTTCTTGGTTTCTTCATGAGGATCCTCTGGCAACCATCACCAATTACAGCATCATTATATCCACTCAAAATGGCACTTAAAATTTTATAAAGTACTATAAATTTAGAGGTAAAAATAGCGATCACACACAGTGAATAATATCAACGATTTATACGGTGATTCTAACAGGAATGAATATTGTTCCGTGCATCTTTTTCTGACGACACATTATACCACAAAAAAAGTCTTCCCAATTTTATATCGCGATAAGAAAATAAATTTGAGATACAAAATAAAAAAATAAAATTCTCAATTTCTGCGCTTGCAACCAGCGCATTACCCAAAACTTAGAGAGTAGAAAAATAAAGCAAAATTAATTCTAAACAAATATAAATTAGTCAGCGGATACGCAACATCCTGCCCACCATTAAGAGTCCTGAGGGACCTTAATTAGTATTTTTAGAGTCCTTTTTAGGAAGTGGTAAAGGACAGAGCTTTACCATAGATCTCCTAAAATCTCCTTGATTAGTGTGGACTGTAGCAACGCGTGTTACACCATCTGAACCGGGGTGAAGAGCATTTATTCTGCCTAGGTGCCACTTGGAGGGTGGTTCATTATCTGTTTTTAACAATACAAGAGTACCAACTTTAACAGGTAGAGAAGTGGGTTCCAACCACTTCCCGCGCTGCTGAAGGGTATGGAGATACTCCTTGTGCCACCTAGACCAAAAGTCCTGGTGCAGCCTCTGTAACAATTGCCATCGACTTAACTGATTTAGGTTTAAGTGAGATAAGTCTCTATCTGGCAATATAGAAATAGGTTCTAGCGTTAGAAAATGACCTGGTGTTAAAACTGATAAAACATTTGGATCATTGGAAAGCGGACTCAATGGTCTTGAGTTTAGCAAAGCCTCGATCTGTACTAGAACAGTATAGAACTCTTCGTACTTTAGTACTTGTTCACGGTACAAATGAGTCTTAATGGATTTCACTCCAGCTTCTGCTAAAGCATTAAAATGTGGGGCGAAAGATGGACTAAATTTCCACTCGATTTTCTCAGAATCAGTAGCGTATTTAAACATTTCTTGAATTTGTTTATTACTCGCGGTAAAATTGGTTGCGTTATCTGACCAAATCATAGTAATTCGACGGCTTCGAGCGATAAAGCGGCGTAGAGCGCAAAGAAAAGCTTCGCAAGACAGATCTGACACCAACTCAATGTGACATGCTTTTGTAGCAAAACACACGAATATACAAACATAAGATTTTGTTGATTTTATACCGCGATGTTTACTAAGTGTAGTTAAAAATGGCCCAGCAAAATCTACAGCAACGCAACTGAAAGCTTTCATTTGAGAAATACGTTCCTTGGGCAAATTACCCATGGGAGGCACGTAAGGTTTTGGGTTCAACCGCCAACAGGCCTTGCAATTGGATATTACCGATCTAATAGTGCGTCTTGCAGATAAAATCCAAAATTGATGGTGTAATAAATACTGCAATGTTTGAGCACCTGGATGCAAATAAATTTTGTGATATTGTTCAATTATTAGAGACGTAAGACAATTTTTACGCGGTAATAATGCGGGGTGCTTTCCGTTAAAAGGCAATTTTGATTTATGAAGACGTCCTCCCACTCTTATTGGAACTCTTAATTCCTTGAGGATCAAGGAAAACATTTAATTTTCGTAGCGGCTTTGAAGGAAGACGATTTTTGGTTAAATCTGTTATGTCATCCGAGAATTCAAGTGCTTGAACATGTTTAATCAAAATTAGAAGAGCGGCATCTAACTCATATATCGTAAGAAAATTGTGGTTGGATTTTGCTTTTCTGGATTTGGAACAAAAGCGAAGGCTAAAAGCCAAAATCTTTTGTATTTTCAAAAGAGAAGAAAACGCATTTATTAAATAATCTAAGCGATTTTCATTTACAAAAACAGCAAGCGTAATTTTTCTTTCTTCGCAAGAAATTAGTTCTTCGACATGTTCAGGTTCAACGAATTTTGTTGTAGGCCACGCGTCTTCAGATTGAAGCAAAAATTCCGGTCCTGTCCACCATACCGGATTATAAGCTAACTCTTTGGGTAACAAACCGCGACTGGCAATATCTGCGGGGTCATTTTCTGTGCCAATATGCCTCCAAATTGACGGAGATAAATTTTCTTGAATGGCTGCCACGCGATTAGCAACGAATGTTTTCCAGCGATATGGCGGATTTTTTATCCAAGTAAGCGCGACTGTGGAATCACACCAAGCGAAAATTCTAGAAAATGCGACCTGATCAGAAAGTGTGTCCATGACAATATAAATTAAGTCTGCAAGCATTTTAGCGCTAATTAGTTCTAGAGGCAAGATTGAAACTCCAGAAAGCGGCGCGACTCTAGATTTTGCCGCAACTAAAAATATAAGTGTTTTCATAAGGAATACGAAAATATATAACACAAGCAGTCGCCTTTTGCGAAGCATCGCAGAACCCATGTAACTCACAGGTATAATTTTCGTCAAAATAAATTCGGCGGGGTAATGCAAAATTGGAAAGTGTAGGTAGTTAATTCTTATATTGAAACCAACGATCAACTATAAACTGTGGTGGGGTATCATCCCATCTAACTCCGAGCGAAAAAAGTAATTGAATTAAGTGTTTAGCAAAAAGAGTAAGCGGGGCTAAATAACCCATAGAATCGTAGCATCTTGCCACCTCCGATAAGATTACACGTTTGGAACAACCCTTATCTTGAGGTTGAATTCGATAGGCGAACACGTCAGTGCTAGGTACCCAATGCAGTCCTAATATTTTCACAGATTCTGACTCTGAATAGAAATTAAAGGATTTTGAAAGTAAGTGCGTTTCTGGTAAGCCTTGTAAAAATTCTAAACTGTTACTAGAAAACTTCTTGAGACGAAAACCTCCAAGTTTAAGAAGTTCGATTAGTTGTTTACGTAATGCTAATGCTGCTTCCAGCGTTTTGCATGACGTCACGCAATCATCAACAAAAATATCGCGCGTTAGGGTCGTAGAAGCGAGTGGGAAGCGAAAACCTTCATCCGAAACAAGCTGAGCTATAACGCGGTTGGCTAAGTAGGGTGAACTAGAGAGCCCGAAAGTTACTCGTTTTAGAAGATAATCTTGAACTTTTTCGTTTGGTAAAAATCTCCATACTATCCTCTGGTAATCGATGTGCTCAGGAACTATTTTTATTTGTGTAAACATACTAACAATATCGCATGTATATGCAATAACGTGAATTCGAAAGTTTAAAAGTATAGAAAAAATATCTTTTTGTAACTTAGGTCCTACCAAAAGTTTATCATTAAGTGAAAAGCCGTTAACTTTCGAGCTTCCATCGTAAACAATACGTATTTTATCTCCCTTAGGTACAGGGTGATGCGGTAAATAACTAGGAAACTAGTTCCAAATAATCATCGTTTAAGTAGCTTTGTATTATTTCACAATACTGAGCGTGCATTTTTGTATTAAAAGAAAAGCGTTTTTCCAAAGATATAAAGCGTTTTAATGCGCAAGCGCGTGAGTTTTGAGCATCAAATTTTGGCAAATTATCTTTAAAAGGCAACTCAACAATATATTTTTTTATCTCGGGTATGCGTTTTTAGAAAATGTTTTTCACATTTTTCCTCCTCGGGAGATAAAAACTTTTGTTTTGGAATATCTTCTATTTCCCAGAAGCGTTTGATGCATTTATCTAAAGCGAGCGTTTCCATTTCGGAAGTCTTACAAAATAGCGTAGTTGCAGAAATGGTCTTGCAATTATTCTCCAATTTTCCCATAACAATATATCCGAAACAAGTGTTAATCGCGACTGGCATATTAGGTTGGTTATAAATACAACCGTTTCATAAAATATATGGAAAAACTTCGCAGCCTAAAAGCATATCGATACCAGCTGGCTTACAAAATTCAGGATCTGATAGTTTGATATTGGAGAGATATGAGAAGTCAAATCCGCTAATTACACCGCTGGGCATATCTGAGCAAACTTGGTTTAAAATAATAGCGTTAACATTAAATTGAGGCTCTGCACTACCCACTGGTTTTATTAGGCAAGTGACAAGTGACAACTGATAAAGGATATCTGCGCAGGCCTAATTTTTTAAAGCATTTTTGAGAGATATAACTGCTCATACTTCCGCTGTCTAATAAAACGCGAATCTGTTGAAAGCTACCCTGGGAGTCCCGAATTTCAATTAAAGCAGTACTTAAAATAGCGTTTAAAGAATTCGAGATCATTCCACAGTGTGTAGTAGGAAACGAAGACTGCGTTTGGGAATTTTGCGAATACGGAGTTGTTTGTTGATTATTTTTAGCGTTTAGTTGGCGATTGTTGGTGGGCATTTGATTACCATTACCGTTTTGTGTGTTAGCGTTTATATTTTGTGAATTAGCGTTAGCGTATTGAGGATTTGGGTTAGCGTATTGAGGCTCAGAGGAGGGTGCCTGAGTAGGGTTACAAAAACTTTGATTAAAATTGGCGGGTACTGAAATAGCGTTAGCGTTGGAGGAGGGCTGACACCCCCGATTATTTTCCATATTTTGATTTGCGTTGCGTGGAATGTGTAAAAGTGAATGATGTTTAAAAGAACAAAAGCGACACACTGACTGTGATCTGCATTGCCTTAAACTATGAAAGCCTAGACAATTCATGCACCAATTTTTATTTTTAATAAAACTAAGGCGTTCTTGCGGCGTTTTTTGCATAAAATCAGGACACTGGTATATTAAGTGATTATCCATCTTACAAATATGACAAAAACTATTTGGTTTTGCCGTATTAGCAAAAAAGGTTTGAGTAGTTGGTTTTTTAAAAAGTGAAGAGTTTTGAGATTTATATTTAGAATTTTCATTTTTGGAAAAATTAGTGTTTTGCCTAAAACTTGAAGCACTAGAACGTTTAGTACTCATAGAAAATTCTATGGCTTCCAAAGCATTGCACTGTTTTAAGACAAAGTTTTTAATTGAGTCATTTTTGAGGGGTCAATGTGTTCCTCAAGTTCATAGCGAGTAATTGTTTCCTCGTCTAAGTGTTTCGAAAATAGGAAAAATAGCAGAAAATCCCAATTTTTTGTATTAAAATTCATATTGTCTAGCGCAGCAAGGTTTTCGGTAAAAGTATCAACAACTGTGCACAATATTTTGCCATTTTTTGAAGAAGTTACAACCGGTGCACTCTCAATTGCTTGTAAGTGATTAAATGCGATTAACCTTTTGTTATCGTATCGCTGCATAAGGTTATCGTAAGCGATTTGGTAGTTAGCGTCCGTTGGTTGTAAGTACTGAACCAATGCGAGTGGGGAACCTTCTAGGCACGAGCGTAAATGATTAAATTTTTCAACATTTGGTATGTTAGGTACGTTATGTACCATTGAGTTAAACATATCAATAAAAGGGCGAAATTCCCGTAAATTTCCGGAAAATTTAGGAAAATCTAATTTTGGTAAGTTTGACCTGAAATTTTATAAAGTTTGCGCCTGATTCTGCGTGTTAGCAGCAGCTGCGAGCATCGCTGGGGTTGGCTTATTGTCAAATAGCGTTGAATAAATAGCGTAAACATAAGCCAAATTAAATTCAAATTGTTTTCTGATGCCTTCTTCGGCATCCATGCTTTCTTCCTCCGACAATGCTACTAACGAGATAACATTCGCATGGTTTTTATTAAAATCCGCGGAAATTTGATCTTTATTTTTGTACAGGAGTTGAAATTGTAAACGGGAAACATCACTTTAATTTGCGTTATCAGAAAACGTTTTTAACTCCTGCATTTGGTTAAAGTTCATTTGCCGTAGAGCTCTATACTGTTTTAGTTTATTTGCGTTAGAAGCTATTTTTTTTCGTCTTTTAAAAATGCCAAATTATTTTTAAAATGTTAAGTCAACTGTAATTTCAGTTGCTACTGTCCACCCACTCAAGAAAACAGCAAAATATAATTTAAAAGTTTATTTTGTTTTGTTCTTATTATCGAAAAAATAATAATTTAAGAAAAGGAATAGCTATGTATTTTTAAATTTTATTGAATTCTTTAAAAATATAAAAACAAGAAAATCATTAGATTGATAAAAAACAATAAGTTATTTTTGGCGACCTTGACTATAGCCAGCCAGGTAAAAGGTAAAATGCGTTTAAGTTTTAAGCGTTGAATGGATAAAATAAAGCAAACTTTACAATTAACAATTTTATTTTTAGCGAATTTTGAAGAATAACCGGGTTCCAATTTTAATCCGGCTCGACTAGAATCAGATGTTTATTCCTAGTCCTCGTTTTTTGTTTTATAAATAGGTGGTTTTTCTGCAAAATTATAAGTTAAGAATTCGTAATTGGGAAGACTTACCGAGAGCTATTAGAGTCCAATTTTCTTGGTTTCTTCATGAGGATCCTCTGGCAACCATCACCAATTACAGCATCATTATATCCACTCAAAATGACACTTAAAATTTTATAAAGTACTATAAATTTAGAGGTAAAAATAGCGATCACACACAGTGAATAATATCAACGATTTATATGGCGATTCTAACAGGAATGAATATTGTTCCGTGCATCTTTTTCTGACGATACATTATACCACAAAAAAAGTCTTCCCAATTTTATATCGCGATAAGAAAATAAATTCGAGAGACAAAATAAAAAAATTAAATTCTCAATTTCTGCGCTTGTAACCAGCGCATTACCCAAAACTTAGAGAGTAGAAAAATAAAGCAAAATTAATTCTAAACAAATATAAATTACTGAGCGGATACGCAACACTAAGCCTGACTTCTGTTTAAGCCTCAGTTTAAGGTAGGTACTGTAAACACTTCTAAGTACTGGGATAGTCACTTTTTTTTAGGGAGTGTCTAAAGAGCCTGCAATTCAGCTGAATAGCCGTGAGGCTAAAGAGCCAGCAATAATTATTTATTATGTGTTTTTCATATTTTATTTTTTTTAATTTTTTTAAATTAAATTAACTCAACCTAACCTAAACAGACTCAAACCAACTTATTAAAAAACAAAACAACAGAAAAAAACAAACTTTAAACTAAATTAACCCAACCTTAACCTAATTAAACAAGCCAAAAAAAGATGTAGGGTTTGTAGTGTGTTTTTTTTTGGGTTGTTTTGGCTTTGAATAAGTTGGTTTGAGTCTGTTTAGGTTAGGTTGGGTTAATTTAGTTGGTTTGAGTCTGTTTAGGTTAGGTTGGGTTAATTTACTTTAGTATTTTTTTGGGTTGTTTTGGCTTTTAATAAGTTGGTTTGAGTCTGTTTAGGTTAGGTTGGGTTAATTTAAATAAAAAAATTAAAAAAAAACTAAAATATGAAAAACACATAGTAAATAATTATTGCCGGCTCTTTAGCCTCACGTCTATTCAGGCGAATTGCCGGCTCTTTAGACACTTCCTTTTTTTTAATTTTATAAGATAAAATATGCTCACTTTATGATCAGCTTGTCATACATGCAACGCTTTAATGTATAGGCAGGAGCACTAAAGACACAGAAGATTAGTCCCTCTTTACAGAGTAAAACAAAACGGTAATTATGCAGTATACGGTTTTCTGCCATTTTTGATTTTCTTTGAAAAATTCTTTATGGGAGCACCTTCTAGGGTCCCTAGGACCCAAAATCCGCTTGCGCCCGATTTTATTTTTTTATTTTTTTTTACGAGAAAAAAGGATGCCCAGGGGGGAGTTGTAATGTGTTGTTTTGATTGTTTTGGGTCGGTTTGGATTAGGTTGGGTTTAACTGTGTTGGTTTGGGTTGTTTTAGTGAAAATTTTTTTTAAAAAACCAAAAAAAAAAATAAAAAAAAACCAACCGGCGCAGACGGATTTGGGGTCCTAGGGACCCTAGAAGGTGCCCCCCATAAAGAATTTTTCAAAAAAATCAAAAACGGCAGAAAACCGTATACTGCATAATTACCAACAAAACTTCTCAATACTTTTTGACCAGGGCTATAATATTTTTGTGAACAGTTTTGGTATCTACTAAAATTAAAAAAAAACTTACCTGCCTTCCTTTCTGGGTTGCCCCATCATGGTGTCGTCTCTAATATTTTATAAAACATAGCTTAAATTTGATATACGATTGTACTACACCTCATACTACACTTTATTTTACTCATCGTACACTATAAAAGCCTGTAGCTTGTAATAATTCCTTTCTTTTCAAAAAACCAAAAATAACCTCAACAAACGCCATTGTCGTTGTTGGCTAAAAATCAATAAATCCGCCTCTACGCGCTGGCGTTTCAAAAACAGTTTAAAAAAAAAGTTGTTACAATATAAAGAGTCTTTAAGAATGATTCTTATGAAGGGTGTTATGAAATCAAGGATTAAGAGATATGTTTTCATAGCTTTTGGTTACACCTAAGAATGAATTTAGTAAAATACTGTTACGTACATAAATTTCATAACCGTGTTTATCTATTTTGAATGCCCGGTTCGTCATTTATTAAATTTATTAAATTTATTTAGGGCATTGATTAAAATCGTTAACATGTTTTATTTATTTCATATGCTCTTTTATTATTTCCATAACCTGTATATACTATTAATAACAACTCGCCATAAAATGTCAAGAAACATTTTTCATTGATTTCGTAACTTCCGTTTATTAATTTCATTACTGCATATGACAATTTTTATAACTTTTCTACGATTTTTGTAACAATTACGTTTTATTGATGTAAAAATATCTATTAAAAATTAATAAACGCCTGTTATTAATACTGTACGATATTTTTTTCAGTGCACCTACCTAAAATTTAAAAATTTGCCATAAGTAGGTAGTTGATTTTTATTAAATGATGAAGGTCCCCCAAGAGTCGATTTCTGGCTACGCCACTAGTTCAACAACTTTAACTTTCGAAGTTCTTAATTATAATCAATCATTATAAAAAAAAATGAGTTCTAATTCACCTACTTACCGGTTTAGGAAATGCAATGCAAACACAGATTATATTAAACAACCACGGTATGCAGAAGCATAAGCCGTTATATTTCAAAATGATAAAAAATTACGAATCGCTGTAAATCAAACCAGAGATAAACTCACACTAAAGTCATGAAAGGAAAACACTTACCTTATATAATTACCTTATACCTCTAATAAAACTAGCGGTATTTAACTGGAGGGTGAATTTTCCGATAATTAATCCCAAACCATAAAATTTCAGTAATTTTATGTCCTTTGAAATAAAGTACTTATAATAATCCTAATAACCGTCACACAAGGAACTCTGCCTTAAAATAAACATGTAAGAAACAAGTGAATAATAAGGCCTAATTTTATAAAATTACACATAAAATAAATCAATTAACAAAACCTAAATTTAAAACCTACCTAAAAATTAAAAATTTGACAGAAGTAGGTAGTTGATTTTTATTAAATGATGAAGGTCCCCCAAGAGTCGATTTCTGGCTACGCCACTAGTTCAACAACTTTAACTTTCGAAGTTCTTAATTATAATCAATAATTATAAAAAAAATGAGTTCTAATTCACCTACTTACCGGTTTAGGAAATGCAATGCAAACACAGATTATATTAAACAACCACGGTATGCACAAGCATAAGCCGTTATATTTCAAAATGATAAAAAATTACGAATCGATTTAAATCAAAGGAACTCTGCCTTAAAATAAACATGTAAGAAAGAAGTCAATAATAAGGCCTAATTTTATAAAATTACACATAAAATAAATCAATTAACAAAACCTAAATTTAAAACCTTTTAGTAAATTAACTCCTAACTCCCGGCCTACTACGCTAGTTTTCTATTCGACTGCTAGAAAATAAAAAAAGTCATCACTTCCCGGATCTTATTGAACTTTTGCTATGTTTTCATGGGTATTGAGTTCGTTTTCAAAACTCATTGTATCTTTTTCTTTTATATAGCGTGTTCTTTATCAAGACCAAGAACACGCTATATAAAAGAAAAAGATAGAATGAGTTTTGAAAACGAACTCAATACCCATGAAAACATAGCATTTATTTCGCACAAGGCCACCAGAAAGTGTACCCAAGCTCTCGCTACTCTGTGGTTTGTTATACTCGGCTTATATAACAAAAATAGTACGTATAGTAGTACCATACATCTAACAAAGTCTATAAAATATAATCTCGATAAGGCCCAGCGGGTGTCCGAATGAATGCAGGGACGGAATCGTGGCTAACAAAACATCATATTTCGCTGCTATAAGATAATTGCAAAAATCGGTGCAAAAAAAGTGTAGTGGTTTTTATCAAAACAAGCAGTAAAGTTAAAAATGTATAGAGTGTTAAAAATAGCATGTTTTCGTTCTTTTAAAACTATTTAATAATAATAATAAGTTAACATAATAATTATGAATATACACAAAATACAAAAAAAATAGGTTATCATAAAAATAATTGATTAATTCAAGTCAGTCTCGCTCCCACTGTCGTCGTCTAAATTTATAATAATTTTTTCTTTGGGAAATATATCCATGTTCGCAAGCGATTGTTCTACCTTTTCAACATGCGCTATACAATTTTCCCAGATTGTGTTTGAAATTTATTGCATCTCTGACTGTATTATAGATATCACAGAAGAACTCTAGGTTGGTGTAACATTATTCCTCCTTACTGCTGCTTTCAACACATGCCATATATGTTCAATAGGGTTGAACATGCAATAATATGGAGGAAGTCTCAACACGGTATGACCTATTTCCGCCGCCAGAGTATCACAATAATTTTTTTTTGAAAGTGTTGGTTTATGGGTTGAGGGATCTTATTAATGAAACGTCCTTTTTTGAAATGCCAACGTTTCGCAAAATGTATTTGATTCTTCAGGGCTCTAAAATTGAATGTACATTAAAAAATAGTGTTGATTTAGAAGAATTTTTGTTTATAAAAAAATGTTATTATGCAACCAGCAAAAGTTTAAAAAGTAAAACGTAATTTTTTTTATTTTTTAGTATAAGATTGAGGAGTTTTAAAATTGAATGTACAATAAAAATAGTGTGGATCTAAAAAAATTTTTGTTAAAAAAAATGGTCTTATATAACCAGCAAAAATTTAAAAAGTAAAACGTTAAATTTTTTATTTTTTAGTGTAAGTTTGAGAAGACACATAAAACAATAACAACAATCAAATATTTAACGTTTTACTTTTTAAACTTTTGCTGGTTGTATAATAACTTTTTTTTAACAAAAATTCTTTTATATCCACTATATTTTTATTGTAGATTCAATTTTAGAACCCTGAAGAAGCAAGTAAATTTTGCGAAACGTTGACATTTCAAAAAAAGGACATTTCATTAAAAAGATCCTTCAACCCATAAACCTACACCTTCAAAAAAAAAAAAATTAAAAATAGGATCGTTAAACCATTCTACAAGTATCACAATAATACTCTTTAGGGGTTAGAGTCTCACGACCACACTCTATTTCGGTTTCATCTTCTTTTAACCTTTGCAATAACGTTTTTATAGTGGGAATCATTTGTTCTCTGTACATACAATATATTTTTATACGAATAATGTCATCAATTGCGTCAATTGTTTTGAAAGTAAAGTAGTTGCTCCTTTTTATTTTTTTCACCATTGGTTTATTTAAAACAAACCGTACAGTACTTACTGGCCTGCGTGTCAAAGCTAATCCTTTTTTCACTGCACGATATATTGAAAATCCATGTTCTAGAAGAGTGGTGTAAACGTCAAAGATTACTTTTTTTGTATCTATTGATAAAAACTCACGTTTTAACTGTTTTTATCCCTTATTTCACTTCTTGTAGCATAATTATCACTTGACACATGGAGTTCTTCCTAAGGACGAACCATTTTTTTAAATAAATTATTACACGTTATTGGCGACAGCTCTAACGTCAAATCTATCCGAAAACAAGCATCTAATTGAACTATTGTAGAAATAAAAATCGGCGTATACAGATAAATAATTAAAATAAGCCTATTCTAATATAAATAACAAAATATTTAATTACTCCTCAACTTATCTTAATTCGGCACAGTCTATTTGTTAGATACACTGTGACTTCGGCATATAAAATAGATAACAGAATGAGAGAGTAGAGTTAAATATAAATAAAATAGAGAGTCTTACCAATGGAAAACTATTAAATTTCTGGCGTTCTTCACCAGTTCTACCACTGACTGTTTTCAGACAAAGTCCATCCATCAGTCAGGCGAACTTTGCAAAATAAGAATGAAGACTAGACGAATAAACGTGTTTCGCTCTTATTAGGGATCATCAGTTCGACATAAGTTCTTATAGTCGAATAATACGAACGATCAAATCAACAAGTCATGGACGAATGCTCGGCAAATGATGGACTGTGTCTGAAACCAGTCAGTGGTAGAACTGGTGGAGGAGGCTAAAAATCCAATAGGTTTCTGTTGGTAAGACTCTCTTTTTTATTTATATTTAACTATGGACATTGAGAATTTATTTCTCATTCTGTTATCTAATGTTTTGCCGAATATTTGTCCATGACTTGTTGATTTGATCCTTCGTGTTATTCGACTATAAAAACTTATTTCGCACTGATGATCCCTAAAAAGGCTGAAACACGTGTATGCGTCCAGTTTCCAAGTGGCACCCGGTAAAAAGTCCGACTGGTGAATGGACTGTATCTGAATCTAGTCAGTGGTAGAATTGGTGGAGGAGGCTAAAAATCCAATAGTTTTCTGTAGGTAAGATTCCCTTTTTTATTTATATTTAACTATGGGCATTGGGAATTTATTTCTCATTCTGTTATCTAATGTTTTGCCGAGCATTTGTCCATGACTTGTTGATTTGATCCTTCGTGTTATTCGACTATAAAAACTTATGTCGCAGTGATGATCCCTAACAAGGGTGAAACACGTGTATGCGTCCAGTTTCCAAGTTGCACCCGGTAAAAAGTCCGACTGGTGAATGGACTGTGTCTGAAACCAGTCAGTGTTAGAATTGGTGTAGAAGGCCAAAAATCCAGTAGTTTTCTGTTGGTAAGATTCCCTTTTTTATTTATATTTAACTATGTACATTGGGAATTTATTTCTCATTCTGTTATCTAATGTTTTGCCGAGCATTTGTATTATTCCACTATAAAAATTTATGTCGCACTGATGATCCCTAACAAGGGTGCAACACGTGTATGCGTATAGTCTCCAAGTCGCACCCGGTCTGTATTCTTGTGGTACTCCGGTGTATTTTGCAAAATTAGTTTTTTTGCTATCGATTCGTCATAGTAAAAAGCCCGACTGGTGAATGGACTGTGTCTGAAACCAGTCAGAGGTAGAACTGGTGGAGGAGGCTAAAACTCCAATAGTTTTCTGTTGGTAAGAGTCTCTTTTTTATTTATATATAAAATAGAGTTTGAGATAATTTACATTTGCGTTAATCCGTACCTTTAATCCCTGAAAGTGCTATTCGAATATCTCACCTCGAACAATAGGTCATTATTAGGGTAAGGGATTTGGATTTATAATGACTTTGTTAGATGTATGGTGCTACTATACACTACCATCATAATCATCGAGACCTGCACGTTTAACAAAATTATCTAAAAAGAACAAACAATAATCATTTAGCAGTCGTTTCACACGTTTTGTTTTACTTTTTAAAAAAACAAAAGTGTTTATTTATGGATTAAACCATAAAGGTATAACTTAAATAGAGGCATTATGTTTACCATAGTTGTGATCAGATATAAGGTAAACAATTTGGCGACAATGCCAGATTTCGCTGAAAGTTGTATCTCTACAAATATTGTTTTTACAAACATATTATTTTTATAACTCTTTTATCATTTACCTACAATTATGCAAATTCTCCGTTTTTTTTTAAACATTGAGAAACACCTTATTTTTATTAAAATATGTAAACTATGTTGGGAATTTGGAACCTTTGGTTGCACTAAAACAAAGTTATGATTGTTTTCCATCATTGTTTATCGTCTCCTGATGATGCTAACGTTGTTAGCGAAACGCGCGTCGAGTGCAAAAAAGTGTAGTTTTGGTTTGTGGAAAACAATCATAACTTTGTTTTAAAATATGTAAAGAAATTTAGGTATATTATTAAATTGCATTTAAATTTCCTTAAATCTCCACAAATTTAAATCAATAAACAATTTATAATGTGCAGGTACATGTTATGGTACTTGAAATATACCCATTTTCGATCGAAATATCAGATAAAATACCTGATATTTTGGCCGAAAGAATAATTTTTTTTATTTCCCAATATCGAGAACAAAACCTATTACAGTGTGACAACCTCGCATTTGTAGCGAGTCAGCCAAATAACCGTTTGTACGCTGCTCCATTCATAATTTTTCGATGGCGTTGTAGCTTTAGCACAATCGACGTTTTGGTATATTTTACAGATTACTGGACAGTTTGTAATATTTTTTTAATAGATTTTTGAGTGTTTGTGGCAAAACTGATATGACAAAGTTCGTAGTGTGACGAAAACTGGAGCTTGCATGTGAAAACCAAACATTTCACAGGTTAGTTATCATATGTTTTTCCGACGCCATCTTGTCATAGGCCGCCATAGGCGTGCAACTACTGTTGCAGTAAATACAAAATGTAATTAATAAATATAGGAAAGAAATAAGTTTTTTGGGATATTTTTGCGAATTTTTGATAAAAACAATGTGATAATTAATTACACTATATTCGCTATAATGAACCAACCCCAGTTGCGACATTTTTAAATGTCCTATATAAGTAGCAAAAAAATGTAAGAGGTACGTATGCCTGCGTATGATATTTATTTATAACTACATTCACAGTTTTAATACTATCTGTAGTCAGCTTATTTTTCTGCCGAGATTTGTTGTATTTTTTCTGTTTCTGTATTTTTTCTGCCGAGATTTGTTTATAAATACTGCAAGCGTTCCCGGTATAAGTATAAATTTTTAAAATATTATATCAGACACAGTATAAAGAATGTATGTTTGTTACTACTTTTTATTTATAATATTTACATAGGTAGATACTCCACATAAGGTTTTTTTGTATTTATTAAAAATATAAAAATAGTTATATATATATATATATATATATATATATATATAATACCTATAATATAGGTATCTTCCTTTTTCAAAATACCACTATTTTTAATCAAATTTGCTTATTCTTTCCACATTGGTTTTATGGTAATTTGCTTAATCAGTGCGGAAAGTGATACTTTTCTGCAAGCGATGACGGTTAAAAGCGAAAAAGGCACTTTTGACACGTTTTTAATACAATAATTTCCTACTTGCATAAAAAGCTTTTTGTTTCCATTTTTAATTTAATGTAGTTTTTAGACTTAAAATTCACGCCGTGTTAAAAAAATACTTATATCTATGCTAATTTTTTAATAAAGTTTTGCAAGTCAGTTGACATTAAATAGGTAAAAAAAGAACTTTGCAAATGCGTGTGAAAAAGTCTACTTTTACTTATCAATTTTAATGTGGAAAGGTTAACTTCCCACATGTCGTGCGTAAAAAAAATAAGCACGGCGTGCATAAAAAACTGTCTAGAGTGCGTGAAAAAACTTTTAACGCATGCATTTTTTTTAAATGGTACTGTATGGACCAAATTTTTAAATTTTGAGTTTGAAATGTGTGTTCTAAACACTATTTTTTGATCAAGAAAGTCATCATAAACATTCGTAGAAAAAAAATTGTACCTAACTCTTGCGGAAGTGCTTTTCCCGCTCGAACTCTTCGCGTGCGTAAAAGTGTCACTTTCCGCACTAGTTAGGCAACTAACTTTCTGGGAACATTTAAAAAATATAATACCTCTCGATACCTAGGTATCAATTATTAAGTATAAAAAAATTAAAGATTGTATTTCCAAAAATATTTGACAAGTCTGAAAATAAAGATCAAACCTTTTTATATTTATAAATAACGAGCCGCTTCTGGCCGCTGGTAAACGTGACGTGGTATTGCCTGGGCCAGCGTTGCCAGTGGAAGATAAAATGGTTTTCCCTAAGTCTAACGACTGATCGCGTTTCAAAGTGATTTATGAATGACTTGATGGGCCTATTTTAGTTGAATGTTTTTGGATTAAACAAATGTAAAATGTATGGGCAAATAATGTTACTAAACAATAAAAGCTGATCTAATACGGTGTGTGTTCACATGTAAAGATAGTAGCGTCGCGTCGTAGCAAAAAATTGCTTCTTCCTTTATGACCTTAATAATTTGCAATCGTCATCATGAATCAGTATTCACCTGATGACGATTGCAGATACATAAGCATTCGAAACGTCGTCAAAACAATAAAAAAATAAACACAATGGAAGTTCGAAGCTCTAACTTATTCTCAAGTTCAGCATTGTCTACTACCTTCAAATAACACTTTAATTAAAAAACGGGATCACTTACTTTTAGTAATGTTTTCTGTATCTGAAATAAAAGAAGAATAATTTTAAAGGCACGGGTAAGAAATAAAAAAATATCTTTTCTAATCTTTTTCAACAAATGAAAATAAATGTTCGTGTCGTACATTTTGCTCTACAATTCATTACGACCAGGCCTACAAGATTTAATGGATAGTCCAGAAACCTACAGGCATAGAGAAAAGAATAATAGAGAGATGTTTCAATTCAATGGTGGGAATCTGGCAACAAGTTTGGTTCGATGCCGGCGCCTCCATTGAGAGCGTAGAAAAACAAAAGTCATTTTTTATAGTGGGCTTTTTAAAATTTTGTTTTAGGGTCACTGCATCACGAAAACTGTAAAAGAATACGCAGTTTTTGTTTATTTTAAGAAAGAATGCCCTCCTTAAACCAAACTAAAACTATAAAAATAAAGATATACAATTTAGCCAATAAAATTGTTTTATTTTAAAAGCTGCTTTTGTGCTCGTTATTGGTTGTTGAATAACTAGTCATTTCACACAATAAATAAAAAAATAGGTTCACAGCGAAAAATTAGTAAAACATTGCTCAATTACGAGTTAATTTTCTTAGCAGATGTAATTAGTGCAAGAAGGAGTTTCTGTCTTGTTTCAAAGAAATAACATCTTTAAACCACCAGGGTACCGATTCTGGAAGTCATAGGAAGTGATCGTTCGCCTTAGAGAAGGGAAGCAGTGTCAACCAATAAATGCGCTTAAAAGCAGTGACGAGACGATCGAAGAATCACCAATCTACTATGGGTACGCGCAGAGCTGCCTCGAACAACAATTTTTGAGCGAAGGCGTTCTCTTGACTAGACCCAGTAGTATGGACTTGTAGGAAAGCTCGTCTGAAAAACGACACTCGTATGATTTTAGAGCACGCTACGGCCAACTTGACCGTCTCGTAAAGTACGACGTCGCACAGTGGTCGATTTTTGTAAAAACGCGGATATTAAAAAGAACTTCCACATTGTAATTTGATCGTGCAAAATATTTAGTTTTAATAAAAAAATAAATAGTTTACAATATTTACATAAGTAAGCATTTATTATTTTTTAGCTGATACACAGGATGATCGTGTGAATTTTCGCGTAAAAGATACATATTTATTAATTCGCTAAATTAAACTAAAAATGTTAGTTTAGAACAATCAAATTTACTTTAAAGTAATTGACACAATATATAAGAGTTACACTATATTAGTATATTTTTTATGTATATAGTGTTTCGAAATTCTAAGCATTTTTATATAACATATCCTATGTCGATTACAATATTTAAGTAAGTAAGCATTTATTCTTTTTTAGCTGATACACAGGATGATCGTGTGAATTTTCACATTTACTTTAAGACGTTTTTAAGAAGGTAAAAGATACGTATTTTTTAATTGGCTGAATTAAACTAAAAATGTTAGTTTAGAACAATCAAATTTACTTTAAAGTAATTGACACAATATAAAAGTTTTACAGTATACTAGTATATTTTTTATGTATATAGTGTTTTGAAATTCTAAGCATTTTTATACAACATACCCTATGTCGATCTTCACCCGTTTTCGAGATATCAACAGTTGAATACTATCATACTCTGGGTCTTCTATTTGAAATTTGATGTTGGATACTGATGCGTAATATCAAATTCGTAAAAAGCATAGTTTATTCTTTGGCCAACTATTCGCCCAGTATCTTGACAACCACATAAGGGCAATTTTAGACACATTTTTTAATTTTTTAATTTTTTAGGTTATGTCCGAGTTTTTCTGAAAATCGACCATCGTGCGTTGTTTGCATGACTTTTGTGCGATGGATCACTTCTCAGGGTATGATCGTTCTATTACGCCCAGAATCGAGCCCCTGGGAGGTTTCACCGGGCACTCTTTTGAAAAAAAATCCTTATTTTCAGTGTAATTTTCCTCCCCACTTCTCTTATGTTGTGTGAAAATCTATTACACAGTAATGCTGGGTTCAGACAGAAACAAACAAAACAAAGAGAAGATAAGGTAAAAATAAGATAAGATAACATAAAATAAAAAAAATTGGGCGTTTACACAGAAAAATAACATAAAATAAGAGATCAGTTCCTGCCAATCACAACGCGAATTTTTGCACAAGCGATTTTGAATTTTACTATCACTCATTGTCTCCTGTCATTCGTTCGTCGTGATGACGTCACGGTCATGCGTCGATCGTGTTTTCAGATAAAATAAAATAAAAAGATAAAAGTTTTTCATCTTTTTGTTATATTATGTTTTCTTATCTTATTTTTCTCTCTGTATGAACGCCATCATGCAGTCTCATAAGGTGAACTCTTATTTTTTATTTTATGTTTTATTTTCTCTTCTCTTATGTTATCTTATCTTATTTTTATTTCTGTATGAACCCAGCTTAAAAAATAAGTAAATTTTGCTCAATTACCGGTTTAACTCAATTTTAAGATTTCCAAATTCTATAAAACAAATTTAGCTTTTATTGACCTTTGATGGCAGTAGGCACTTCCATAATTTCTGCTTCCGTCTTATTTTATGACAAACTAAATAATAAAGAGTCAAAAATCTCTGACGTTTTGTTGATTTATAGAACTTTTTGAAAATTGTTGACATTGCGCCTTGTCAATATATTAAAAACACCAGCGCCTCTATGCGCTACATATCGACCCCGTAACACACTGGGCATGTTTCCCTATACTTTAAACTATCTCTTTATTTTTCTTTTATCTCTGCCTACAGGCCTGTTTCATCTTTGTTAGGAATCATCAGGGTAACATAGAACTGTACCTGGCGTATGAAGCATAACATAAGCAACCACACTCAACGAATTTAAACAACTTTCGTCGCCCAACAACGCGGGATGTTGGTCGGGCTATATGCAGCAAAGTGTCGGAACAAAGTGAAAAGCAAAATGTTAAAGGAAATAAATATCAATAAGAAGGAAATTTGCGAGCCGGACATAAAAAGCGGAACCTGCGAAAATGTACCGGTTAGTGAAAGAAGACCGTTCAAAACACAACGTCCTCAGCAACTCCACCTCCCAATTGGAGTTTATATTACGTCGGCTTATATTAAGACTCAGCAACAGTCACTCCGGAGGAGGCTTGTTGCGCAAAACAAAGTCACCCAGCAAACACGGTTCTCTCGGGCCTTCATCGACCCTACGCCGATTTACGACATCGGACCAGCAGTATTTTTTGTCCGCTTTGCGGTGTAGGCCCAATGTGTGTTTTAGAGTTGGAAGTCAGAGTGTGCGAGGGTGTTAAATGATGTCTGGATTGAGGATGACTGGTGAATCCACTGACGAGCCCACACTGGTCACCCCGGACGAAACATCATTTAATTGTTTCCCTTTTCGCTTTGGACTTTTGTGTGTTCCTTGTGGGACATGTAAAGGGGCTTTTTGGTGTATTAACGATACCCCTATAATTAAAATTAAAACACACACCGGCTTAACTTGATGCATATAATCAACAACAGTAAATAGTGAGCTTTAATAACAAAGTCTTTCATAACTTAATATTCTTAAGACTAAATCCAATTAACTAGCATGGACTATTTTGTATCACAGGTTGTTGCAGTTTGTTATTAATCGAAATTATGACTTAAATGACTGGGATTAAGGCTAGGTCACCTGGCTTATAAACTACATGTTTAAGTACATAGAATCACCGAGTTATACCTCTTTATACTGGGGTTTACTTGGCCAAGTAAAGTTTTTCCTTAATAAATAACAAAATTAGGGTTTATTTTACATATCTTTAGGTTTTGCTTTGGTTTAGGGAGGTTGATGGATACGTTAATTCATTACAGTTACTTATCTGTCTATCCTGATTCGTTGGCGCAAGTAAGCCACACTGCTCCTGGTGTCTGGTATAATGGGGCGCTGGCTGAACTAGGGGTTACTAGGATGGCGTTATTCTAGTGCCGGTAATGGCACACGAGGATGTGAAAGTATGTCACAACGGCTTTTGTGAAGTATGTCAAAGCATGATGAAGGAGGACGAAGTGCGATGAAGGAGGACGAAGTACGACGAAGAACGATGAAGAACGACGAAGAACGATAAAGAACGACGGAGAATGACGGAGAAGGCCTAGAAATAACCAAAAAGAAAAGAGGGAGTTAGAAAAACTACCATATACCATTTATGAGTTAACTCAGTACTGGCGTATTATAAGCTAAGACTCACCTAGCGTTGTTGAGTGGCCTTAGGCGAAACAGGGCACGGTCATGCGAGCTCCTCTAGCGGTCGGTTTTTTTATGGTCATCGGTGGTTGGACCATGGCTTAATGTGTTTTGAAATTGAGCCTGCATAAATCCAAAAGGCAGAGACTTAGTATCGCGGAAGACTATGAGATTTTGAATGATATACAAAAAAGAACAAAGGACGCTTACCTGATAAGACACTGATTCCTCAAAAATACGTGGTTCCTTCGCCGAAAATGGCACTAAAGACTGGCACAGCTGATACCCACACTAATGGGCTATCAGAGAGCGGAAGGCGCACGAGGAATGCCCTTAAATTGCTTTTAAAATATAATTTTAATTGCACGTTTCGCTAGAAACTTCTAGCCGAAACCGCGGGCTTGTGTGTCTGTCAAGAATATTCGCGGTTCTTCCTCAGCTGACGGATGACCTTGACCGTGATTTACAGCTGATTTACGCTGCTGTAAGCCGATACAAAGTCTCAGGTTTGGTTGAGCAAAGGCGAGCGGATTCGAAGACACCTTTCTGTAAACCGTCGCACTTGTCGCACTCGGGAGTGCCATGTTGTCACCTCATGACAACTTGATTGCCGAAAATCTATCCTATTATAAAAACCGGCTTTTCTTAAAGGGATTTTAACGGCCGTAGGGGCCTTAGGGTCATTTATACAGAACTACAACAACGGGAATGGGCTCTGGAAACTGAAAGTCAGATTTACAGGCAGAACTTGCCGAGAGAGAATCGCTGAAATCATTTCACTTTTATAGACAGTGCCTACAATCCGGCAACATAGGCAAATCGTTATACCGGGTTAAGCGGATTCCGAATACCATGACTCGAGTGATGGAATGTGGAAATTTGTTTGTTTACAAAATGTGACACACAGAAAAGCAGTGAAATTTCAGTAAACATGCTAGTTTTTCTGAAGAAAATTCAGTCAAGTGATTTCTTGGAATTATGTCAAACCGGTAGGTTAATGCTGGCTGTGAAAAGTGAGCCAAACTTAGGCTATGTTTACATTTCTTGCAGAAGCAGAATATTCCGATTTTCCACGTATTTTCCAACAAACAGAAACCAGATTGGGACCAAAACAAGGGTTGCTAGCCAGGGACAAAACATACTTATACTAAGAGGACTGCCTGATAGGTAAAAGCCAAAACAAGGACTTAAAACTACACAGCTAAATGTAAGGTTAGTTACCGAGTCTCAAACATCTACGACTGGCAAAAAAAAAGGCAGCACCCGGGGTGCAAGCTATATAACACCAGGTAATTGGGCTACATATATCAATCAATATCTTTTACGCGCACTTCTAAATTTGAAATGTAATTATTTATGACTTAAAACTAATTTTGCGAAACTTTATGTAGAATGTAGCATTCAACACCTCCCCTTCTTAACAAAAATTTTTCCATAGAAAAATTTTCATCAGTCAGGTAAAAGTTTAACCAGATGTTCCGTTCAATGAGAAAACAATATTTTGTAAACGGGGAAAAGATAAATGGCCTTACGAATCGGAAGTAGAGGTTGGCTCGTCAGGAGGGCGAGCTTTTAAGTCTTTGATGTTCCATACACCAAGTTTTCGACCACTGGCATCCACAAGCTCATATGACCAAGGACTCAGTAGCTTAGATATTGTGAAGGGACCAGAATAGTTGGGGTGAAGCTTTGCAGCAAAGTCTTTGGAAGCGTCAGATATTTTAAAGTTGCGTTTATATACTTGTTGACCAACTTGGAATCGTATGTCTCTTCGCCGAAGATTATATGTGGCACGAGAGGTCTTAAAGGCATTTACCAGCTTTTTCTGAACGTCCTTAAAGAGCTTCTTGAGAAGATTTGATCGCTCGTTCGGAGTCGGAGGCTCGTCTTGGGGTAACGCATCAGTAGGTTTATTAACGTCAAGTTCGCTCCGAAAACGAATCTCTCTACCAAAGTTTATAAAGTTGGGGGTATGTCCAGTGACATCATGAGTTGCAGAACGGATGGCGCAAGCAAGTTTTGGCATAATCTTATCCCAGGTTTTATGATTATCCTTGACATAACAGGCTAACATCGTTTTTAGAGTCCTATGTACTCGCTCTACAGGGTTCGCTTGAGGATGATAGTTTGCTGTATGATGCAGCTTAATGCCATACTCACTCATAAGACTTTGAAAAGCGCCACTTTTGAACTGCGTTCCATTGTCCGCGATGACTTTCTCAGGAGTACCATTGACGAGAATGACATAGTCTTCCCACCATCTAACAATGCTACTAGCAGTGGAATTTCTTAACGGAAAGAAATAGACATACTTTGAAAATGCATCACAAACGGAGAGAATATATTTGTACCCTGAAGTTGACCGGGGTAATGGTCCGACTAAATCTGTACTGACTACTTGCCAGAGACGGCTAGCGGTGGGCTGCTGACTAAGCATCTGTCCAGCCGGAGTTTGATTAGAAGATTTAACCTGTAGACAAATATGACAACGTCGAATATCTCTGGCAATGTCCTGACGTAGACTGGGCCAAAAATACTTCTTCCCAATACACGAAAAGGTTTTTGCGACACCCAGGTGTCCACTGATCTTCAGGAAACGTAAGACCGGGGTATGAAAGTTTGGCTCTTTTAAATAATTTGTTATCTTCTATCCACCACAGAGGGTATTTTGACGGAAACTTCGCCACTCTGACACGCATCGACTTATACCACTTGTCGGTAGTGTTTTTCAATGAGTCGTCGAAAGAAGGATTTTCGGAAGCAGAAACAGTTTTGACAGAGTCGACAAGAGGGACACATCTCGACAATGCGTCCGGGACAATATTTTCGTTGCCCTTCCGGTGAACAATATTGAAGTCATATTGTTGCAGTCTTAGGGACCATCTGGCGAGACGCCCAATGGGGTCCTTGATTGAGTTTAGCCATTTGAGGCTCCAGTGATCCGTTATGATTGTAAATTTGGTTCCTTCGATATAGGGTCTAAGTTTTTCGATGGCAAATAATACCGCTAAAGCTTCCTTTTCGGTGGTAGTAAATTTTCTTTCATTGTTGGTTAAAGACCGGCTTAGATAACATACAACGTGTTCAACTCCATCTTGAACCTGGGTTAAGACTGCGCCGAGCCCATAATCGGACGCGTCACACTGAATTGTAAACGGAAGCTCAAAATTTGGGCATGATAAAACAGGTGCTTTAATTAAATGTTCTTTGACTGCACGGAAAGCAGAATCACATTCTCCAGACCATTCGAATTTAACATTCTTACGAGTAAGAGCAGTAAGAGGAGCTAAAAGGGTAGAAAAGTTTGGAACAAATCGACGGTACCAAGAGGCGAGACCTACAATCCGTCGAACTTCAGACACATTACGGGGAGGAGGAATTTGAACAATAGCCTCCACCTTTTCGGGATTAACCATTAAGCCTGAAGAATTCACCACATAACCTAGGTATTTTAATTCCGGTTTACAAAAATTACACTTATTTTTATTTAAAGTTAGACCCGCCTGGAAAATTCGACTAATAACCTCTTTGAGAACTCGTACGTGAATTTCAAACGTAGGTGTCGATATAATGACATCATCCAAGTAAATAAAGACATAGTTACTCAAGTCACCAAAATTTCCAACAACACGATCGATGAGTCGCTGCCAAACTGCAGGGGCATTCATTAGGCCGAAAGGCATACGAGTGAATTGAAATAGTCCTCTGGAAGGAACTGTGAAGGCTGTGAGAGGCTTGCTCTTGTCAGATATTGGGATTTGCCAATAGGCAGATTTAATGTCGAGCGTACTTAGGTACCGAGCATCTCGCAACTTATCCAACGTTGCGCTAACGTAGGGGATTGGGTACGCGTCTGGCGTAGAAACCTTGTTTAATGCCCTAAAATCTACACAAAAGCGCCAATCTCCGCTTTTCTTTTTGACCATCACAATGGGCGATGACCAGGGAGAATTTGACGGTTCCACAATACCATCGGCCAGCATCTGGTCTAATTCTTTATGTACTTGTTTAAGTAAAGCAGGGGAAATCGGATAATATCTTTGCTTCAAAGGTGGCGACTCTGTTTTTATGTCAAGTTCGACCAAGTTCGTACATCCCAATTGGTCTCTCATTAAAGAAAATGACTCTCCGACAATCTGGTCTAATGTCTGTCGTTGATCCGGTGCAAGGTTATCAAGAGATTGTATTGCCGAAACCTCCACCACATCAGAATTGGATCTGAAAGACCACTCGTTGGCGAATACGTCGGGAATAAGTCCAATGCGATATACAGTGTTGTCATGGCCACACTTAAAACAAAACTTTCGGCGGGGTTTGTCGCACTGGCGAAACCCATGTCCCATCTCTTTACAGTTGAAACAGCCACGTGCAGACACTGCATTAACTTCAGGAGGTTGTTCTATTATTGGTGACGGTACAGAAGAAGTTAGTTCGGAAGATGTTGCTGACTGTAAAGCCCTAGCAGTAGGTTGTGATTGTGTAACTGGTAAAGAAAATGGTCCTATTGCCGAAACTGAATGATGAGCGGGACGGCGATATGCAAAATCGGGTTCCAAAAGTGTTCTATAGTTAGTGGGGGGTGGGACGAATTTCTGAATTCTCACTTCCGACTCCTCTATTGAACGAGCATAATGCAACAGTTCTCTGACCGTTTGAAATTCTGTTAAAGGTAATCTACTTTGGAGGTATGGTAGGAAATTTCCTTTAATGATATGGATTCTATCTTTTTCCGGTGGGAGTTCTGGTAGCATTCGAAATAAGTTTTCAATCGCAACTACAAAAGTGATAACTCGCTCTTGAGCACCTTGAGTACGTCGGTAAATTTCTGCCCAAATCTCAGTTTTATAATTATGAGATTGGAAATGTTCTCTAATTTGGATAACAAAGTCATCCCACGATTCGTAATAGCCGAGATAATACCAATCTAGGGCTTCTCCTTCAAGAAATTCAGGTGCTGAACGTAATATTTGTGTTTTTGAAATTCCTCTTGCTATTCTTAAGTCTTCCAAACGTTGTAGAAAACGATTTACGCTTGAATAGCCATTGTACTTAAGTGTCCATCGACTCATATCAAAATGTCTGGGAGGGGGTGATTCATAATCATGATCATACTGTCTATTCGAACGGCATGAAATAACCATGCGATCCTCTGGTCTGACACGAATTGTTGAGCGGAACAGTTCGTTGGGACGTCCCGAAGAAGGATCGAAACGAGGGTGTTCTATATCATCAGGTTGGGCATGTCTAGCTGAAGGTCTTCGTTCATCGAAATTTTCTCTGACAATGTAAGTTTCATTCAGACGACGTTGATTTCCATAATCACATCGAGTAAAATTACCCTGAGCGTTTTGTTCAGTTGACCGTTGGTCTTCTCTTAAAACGTGCCTACGAGCTCTACGAGAATGATCCTCGTAATCAGATTGAGTAGCTCTGACTT
Source organism: Oxystoma pomonae (assembly GCA_963921995.1). Taxonomy (NCBI): domain Eukaryota; kingdom Metazoa; phylum Arthropoda; class Insecta; order Coleoptera; family Brentidae; genus Oxystoma; species Oxystoma pomonae. The sequence goes on along the minus strand of OY998171.1, from coordinate 50,836,780 downwards.
GGGGTCTCTGTTCGGTTGGCCTCTGATCACCTCCGTAAAGGGGAACGTGATGGTCCTCAAAATCAGTTTGATAAAATCTAACTTGGGGTCTTTGTTCAGACCTTTCATAATAAGAATGAGCAAACCTAACATCTGACCGCTGTTCAGCTAACCTTGGATTTTCTCTGCTAACATCCGTTCCGCTTGGACGTGGTCGTGTATCTCTGTTTACGCTTTGAACCGAGCGCAATGATGAACGTCGAGGAGGGTCAAATAACGTTTCATTTGGCTGTCGAGGTTCTAACAAATACGGGTCATCGATCCTATGTCGGCCTTCTCCAACTGGATTGTAAGAGGGGTGTTGGGAAAGTAGACTGGAATTATGGTCGACTTGCGAAGGTCGATCGTATCGACGCTGTTCCGGAAAATGAGGTGGTCTAACTCCATGAGCAAACTCTACATTAGGAATTCGATCGTGTGTTCGCGAGGAATGTTCAGAACCATTAGGGTTAACTGTATGAGCTGTAGCTGAAGGATTGGGGACAACTACTGGTCGAGGGGGAAGTCCAACTTCTTCGTTAATTGGCCTCAACGATTGATGATCTCTAAAATTTGGTGGGGGGTCTCTGATCTCACCGTTTGGTGCAAGAATCTCTTCCACTCTGTGTACTGCTTCACTGAGGTTTCGACGCAATGATGCTGTTGTATGTGCTGGGGGATCTTCATTGGCTGGTGTTTGATTCTGACCATTAGCAACTGATAAGCTTTGAGACACCAAATTAATTATTAGATTTTCATCGTCACGATTCTTTGAAATGTCTGGATTTATTTCTACTGGTTCTTGTTGGGGGTTTGGTTGTTCAATATTTATCCCTGTTGAATGGTGTGGGCTTCTTTGGTTAGCAAGTTTCGCAAATGGGTTCAAGACGATCTCCGAATCAGAGTAGTAAAACCGTTTCCTAGCCGTACCGGCGGATCTTGAAAGATTCAAAGGTTGGTTACTTCTTTTCTCAGTTTTTGGTTGCCTTTGATCTTCATGATTAGATGACTCATCACTTGATTCACTGTGTGAGTTTCTATTATTCCAAGGGTTTTCTGCCATTCTGAATTTGTTTGTTCCGTAGGGTTAGGAAGAAGGAAAATTAAACACTAGTTCCACACAAAAAGAACGCGCTTTGTTTTGGTAGTTTGCTCTTGTGTATTAACACAACCCGCCACTAAATACACAAAAAAACGAGAAAAAAAAATTCTTCTTGAGGGCGCCCTGTATATTTTGTGCCAACAAACACAAAAAAGAAACCGCCAAATTGCTCAAGAAATAAACTGGGATTTTTGGGACACCCTGTATAGGACAGGAATATGAGGGCGCAAAAAAACAAAGAAAATTTATAAATAATGGATATTTTGCAAAAAGAAATACGCGGGCACCCTATGAAACACGTTAAAACGCTAAAGAAGCAAGCTGAGAAAGATAATTCTAAAAGAATTAAAACCAAAAAAAAAAAATCGTTCTGGGCAAATTCACGTTAATTTGGTTTCTCAATTTATTTTTGGGGCACCCTGTATAATAATCATGGATTAGGGTCATCAAAGGTTGCAATAACAAACCACGTTTTGTGGAAGTTTCACGCTTCACTTGCTATTTTTTTTATTTTTTTTTTGTTTTTTGTTTTTGGGATACCCTGTATAGTAGAAACAGGACTTTGCGGACGCAAAAAAACAAAGAAATTTATCTTTACCAAATAATGGGTATTTAAAAAATATATGCAGGCACTCTACCACGGTACAATGCCAAAGTAGCAAGGGACGACTCAAACTGAGAAAGGGAATTTCACAAAAATTTCCACAACAAAACAAAATTTTCCTGCAAATTTACATTAATTTGGTCCCTTATTTTATTTTTGGGGCACCCTGTAGAATAAACGTGGATTAGGGTTATCAAAAGTTGCAAGAACAATCGACGTTTTGTGGAAGTTTCGCACTTAACTTGCTATTTATTTTGTTTTGTTTTTGGGATACCCTGTATATACAACAAATCAAGACAACGTTTTGTGTAAGTTTTAATGAAGCTGGTTTCCTAGATCGTTGACCGTAAGTATTTCAGGTATCCAGTAAAGTTTGGTTTTTGGAACATTCTGTATATTTAGGTGATAGGGTTAACAAAAATCAGAAAAGAAAACCTGGTCCAATTCTCATTTCAATCTTTTTTTCTTTCCTTCCTTTTTTTGATTTAATTTTGAGACACCCTGTATACCTAAGGTCTGAGATTCAACAATAATCAACAATTCGAATTTTTCTGTTGGTGGGACACCCTTTATACTGCAAGTGTTAATGTATAAACAAGGAGGTCACCAAAAAAAAATTTACTTATACAACTGTGGGCTCCAAGCAATTCAAAGTGCTAGAATAGCAACCAATACTTTAAAAAAAACATCCACTCAATTAACAGTCAGTTAATAACCAAAAAAAAATTTTAACATCAATAATCAACACTCTCTTGTTTGTATTACTTCACCAGCTTATCACAGGTTTCGATAACCAAAAGTCTGTTCATTATGTTTTTTTTTTCAGTAAAACAAACCGCAAACCCAAAGGGGTAGAAAAATTGTGGAGGGGGGCTACACCAAAAAATGACTGCACTTTTGAAAATTATATAAGTTACCCAAAGTGATTCTATCTATTTATTCAAACAAAGTGTCAAACTGCAACATCCCAAATGACCAAGAACCTACTAACTAGCTAGAGAAATCCAGGGGTGGTTCAATAAGAAGGGCGCCAATTTGTAAAGGGGGCTTTTTGGTGTATTAACGATACCCCTATAATTAAAATTAAAACACACACCGGCTTAACTTGATGCATATAATCAACAACAGTAAATAGTGAGCTTTAATAACAAAGTCTTTCATAACTTAATATTCTTAAGACTAAATCCAATTAACTAGCATGGACTATTTTGTATCACAGGTTGTTGCAGTTTGTTATTAATCGAAATTATGACTTAAATGACTGGGATTAAGGCTAGGTCACCTGGCTTATAAACTACATGTTTAAGTACATAGAATCACCGAGTTATACCTCTTTATACTGGGGTTTACTTGGCCAAGTAAAGTTTTTCCTTAATAAATAACAAAATTAGGGTTTATTTTACATATCTTTAGGTTTTGCTTTGGTTTAGGGAGGTTGATGGATACGTTAATTCATTACAGTTACTTATCTGTCTATCCTGATTCGTTGGCGCAAGTAAGCCACACTGCTCCTGGTGTCTGGTATAATGGGGCGCTGGCTGAACTAGGGGTTACTAGGATGGCATTATTCTAGTGCCGGTAATGGCACACGAGGATGTGAAAGTATGTCACAACGGCTTTTGTGAAGTATGTCAAAGCATGATGAAGGAGGACGAAGTGCGATGAAGGAGGACGAAGTACGACGAAGAATGAAGAACGACGAAGAACGATAAAGAACGACGGAGAATGACGGAGAAGGCCTAGAAATAACCAAAAAGAAAAGAGGGAGTTAGAAAAACTACCATATACCATTTATGAGTTAACTCAGTACTGGCGTATTATAAGCTAAGACTCACCTAGCGTTGTTGAGTGGCCTTAGGCGAAACAGGGCACGGTCATGCGAGCTCCTGTAGCGGTCGGTTTTTTTATGATCATCGGTGGTTGGACCATGGCTTAATGTGTTTTGAAATTGAGCCTGCATAAATCCAAAAGGCAGAGACTTAGTATCGCGGAAGACTATGAGATTTTGAATGATATACAAAAAAGAACAAAGGACGCTTACCTGATAAGACACTGATTCCTCAAAAATACGTGGTTCCTTCGCCGAAAATGGCACTAAAGACTGGCACAGCTGATACCCACACTAATGGGCTATCAGAGAGCGGAAGGCGCACGAGGAATGCCCTTAAATTGCTTTTAAAATATAATTTTAATTGCACGTTTCGCTAGAAACTTCTAGCCGAAACCGCGGGCTTGTGTGTCTGTCAAGAATATTCGCGGTTCTTCCTCAGCTGACGGATGACCTTGACCGTGATTTAGAGCTGATTTACGCTGCTGTAAGCCGATACAAAGTCTCAGGTTTGGTTGAGCAAAGGCGAGCGGATTCGAAGACACCTTTCTGTAAACCGTTGCACTTGTCGCACTCGGGAGTGCCATGTTGTCACCTCATGACAACTTGATTGCCGAAAATCTATCCTATTATAAAAACCGGCTTTTCTTAAAGGGATTTTAACGGCCGTAGGGGCCTTAGGGTCATTTATACAGAACTACAACAACGGGAATGGGCTCTGGAAACTGAAAGTCAGATTTACAGGCAGAACTTACCGAGAGAGAATCGCTGAAATCATTTCACTTTTATAGACAGTGCCTACAATCCGGCAACATAGGCAAATCGTTATACCGGGTTAAGCGGATTCCGAATACCATGACTCGAGTGATGGAATGTGGAAATTTGTTTGTTTACAAAATGTGACACACAGAAAAGCAGTGAAATTTCAGTAAACATGCTAGTTTTTCTGGAGAAAATTCAGTCAAGTGATTTCTTGGAATTATGTCAAACCGGTAGGTTAATGCTGGCTGTGAAAAGTGAGCCAAACTTAGGCTATGTTTACATTTCTTGCAGAAGCAGAATATTCCGATTTTCCACGTATTTTCCAACAAACAGAAACCAGATTGGGACCAAAACAAGGGTTGCTAGCCAGGGACAAAACATACTTATACTAAGAGGACTGCCTGATAGGTAAAAGCCAAAACAAGGACTTAAAACTACACAGCTAAATGTAAGGTTAGTTACCGAGTCTCAAACATCTACGACTGGCAAAAAAAAGGCAGCACCCGGGGTGCAAGCTATATAACACCAGGTAATTGGGCTACATATATCAATCAATATCTTTTACGCGCACTTCTAAATTTGAAATGTAATTATTTATGACTTAAAACTAATTTTGCGAAACTTTATGTAGAATGTAGCATTTTATCAGGGGAAATAGGAAAATAGAGGTTTGGGAATTTTTGACCCGTTACAGACACTCATTCCAATTTTGAAATTTCGTTCTTTCCTCCCAAGATCTTTTGATCTTTTCTTTTTTTCCAATGTATGTTTGCGGACGTAGCGTTAGACTGTAGCCCGCCGTCAGACCAATGGTAAATTTTACTTTTTGCTGACATCGGCATACCGTCGCTGTACGATTAAGGTCCAATATGGTTTAACCACATGATACCGACCATCCGCCCATAACTGATTAATTTGGTCGGTCTAACGTAGGCAAGCTGGTCTCGGCCCTACATCGGTAAACTAGTCAAGTTCGATATTGGTTTCCTAAAGCGGTCCAACGTTGGCGATTGACGAAGGTCCGTCGGCGGTAGCTTAAAGCGGCCCGATAAGGGCAAACCACAAAGGTCTGATAATGGGTGGATAACAAGGCCCCACATCAGCCTCTCAAAGCGGCCCGACGTCGGTGATTGACGAATCTCCGTTGGTTGTTGCTTGACACGATCCGACATTAACAAACTACAAAGTTTCGATAATGCGGGTGCTTAACCAGTCGGGCTGGTTTAAGTGGCAGAAGAGGTAATTCTTGTAGAGAAGTAATACCATCTTGTCAAGTCCGCATTCTAGTTTTGAAATATCTTTGCTCATTATGTATATAATATTATCTTCCACTGTACAGGGAACATAGTAACATTAGCGCCACCTCTATGTACTAAGAAGAAACTAACAAAGTTCCAATCGGACCGTCGTCGGCCCTAAAGCAGATAAAGTGGAGTTCGGCATAAAGTCGACTATAGTAAATCGGGCCATTGTCAGTTGACTATTCTCGACCGATTTAACAACGTTCCAATCGGACCATCATCAGCCCTAAAGCAGATAAGGTTTGCGTTAGCATAATGTCTACTATAGTAAATTGGGCCATCGTCAGTTGTCGATTCTCGTCTGATTAAACAAAGTTCCAATCGGACCGTCGTCGGCCCTAAAGCAGATAAAGTGGGCGTCGTCATAAAGTCGCCTATAGTAACGTCAGTTGCCGATTTTCGACCGATAAAACAAAGTTGCAATCGGACCATTGTCGGTCCTAAAGTGGTGTCGGGATAAAGTCGACTGTAGTTATGTGGACCTCCGTCAGTTGCCGATTATTGACCGAAAACTGAAAATCGCAATCTGTCCAACATCGGGCCAGAGTGTAGTCGCCGATGACGAGACACTGCCGACGTTGTCGACACATTGGCCCGATTGAATGCCGACGATTTGTGTTTGCTGAGCAAGTAAAACTTAAGAAAAGTAGACTTCTTGTCCGTGAAAAATAAATAAGAAGAAAGGATCGTGGCATCGGACGCATACTTTGCTTTTCAATTCATTACCACCAAGACGCTTATTCTTGACGGCTCGTGGGGTGAGGTGAGTTCATTTCCCCCTGGAAATAGGTGGTGAAAGTAAGCTCAGCTCACGGTCCGTCAAGAATAAGCGTCTAGGCCTCCAATATCTAATGGATAGTCCAGAAACCTACAGGCCTGTTTCATCATTGTTAGGAATCATTAGGGTAGCATGGGACTGTACCTGGCAAGTGAAGCATAACATAAGCAGCCACATCCAGTCTTCGTCGTCAAACAACGCGGGATGATGGTCGGGCTATATGCAGCGCGCCGCCTGTCAGAAAAAAGTGAAAACCAAAATGTTAAAGGATGCAGATTTCATTCGTATTGATATTTGCGTCCTTTAACATTTTGCTTTTTACTTTGTTCCGACAGGCGGTGCGCTGCATATAGCCCGACCAACATACCGCGTTGTTTGATGACGAAAGTTGTTTAAATTCGCTGGGTATGGTTGCTTATGTTATGCTTCATACGCCAGGTACCGTCCTATGTTACCCTGATGATTCCTAACAAGTATGAATCAGACCTGTAGGTTTCTGAACTATTCATTAGATCTTAAAGGTCTGGTCATAATTAATTGAAAAGCTAAATGTGAGTCCAATGCCACGAACCTTTCTTTTTATTTATTTTTCACGGACTAGAAATCTACAAATTTTTAAACTCCATCCTTTTTAAAACTGCCTGCTCTATTTACTCTTTTAGTAAATATTATTTACAAAACTGGAAGGTTCACTGATCTCTTAGAAAAAAGCTAACGCCAAAAAATTCTGCGACTACAGAACATTAAGCTTCATGAACCATCCCCTAAAGGTCCTTCTTTGTACAATTCCGAGTAGAAAAAAAACAATTGTGCTTAAATGTTAGATGGCTCTCAGCAAACTACCAATCTCAAAATCTACACACACACTAAGAAGTAGAACCTTTATGTTTATTTTTGCACTGATAACTTCTCCCCTTTAGCATGAAATTGCGATAGTTCTAAGTACATAAGAGAACACTTACTATTAAATGCACTATCATCATATTCGTCAGGTGCCCTTTTAGCAAGATTCCCTAAAAGAAACACAAAAAAATCGATTACTAATGGATCCAACAACACTGCCTAACCTGTTATCAGCCCCAAAAATGCTGCAGTGAAAAAGTAGGGTTAGGGTGTCAATTTTTTTCCTTAAATTCAGACGGTTTGAGCTACAGTATTTTCCACCCGAAATTTATCCACATTGATTGACGTCAACTGTCAACGAGAATTCTCCCTAGATTTTTGGCCACACTGATCACAGTATGAACAGGGCCTCATTCAGAAAATTTCCAATTTCGTTTAGTTTAAATTTTATCATGAGTTAATTGTAATAAAAAGTTTTTGAAACATTTTTTTCCATTTTTTTATTGTTATCGTAAGTCAATTGATCTCAGATAGCAAGATCGATAGAAATCTGTTTCGTCACAATTCCCTCTAATATCAGGAAGTAATTTATTTTGGATCAAAACTTAAAAACCCTCTCAAGCACCCCCGAAATTATTTTTTTCTGAAAATTAGAAAACCTTAAGTTTATTATTACAACCTTTTATTTAACTTCACCTCTATTATGTATATATGTTTCCATGTTCGGATAAAAATCTTGCAACTCAATTTTGACTAACTTGTAATCCAAGTGAATTCAAACTTGGTACGCGATTATAGTTCCGGTGACAATACAATAATATGGTAATGGAGAGAAGAAAATGCCTAAGTTTTTCCGATTTCACCCAAAATTGGTATACGTGAGTTTTTGGGGATAAGGAATACGAATTTTTGATCAGATTTTAAAAAATCAATATGGCGCATTTTTTAACCAATTTTAACTGACCTATACCCATCCGATTGTCTTCAAATTTGGTATGCGTTTATAGTTCCAGAGACAATACAATAATATGGTATTATCAGGTAGCCACCTCCCCCTAACGAGGAAAGTGGTGGGAAAATATTTAGCTTGTCCGATTTCAACCAAAATTGGTATACGGGGGTTTTTGGGGATAAGGAATACGAAACCAACGCAGCGCTAATATTTTTAAACTGACATTTCGACAGTGATGGAAATGTGAACAAAATTTGCATTTAAGATTTTTAGTACATTTCATAAATAAAAACACCTTTTAAATAAATACAAAATTAATCTACTCCTTATTTTATTATTTAAATCTTTGTGTGACATCAGGTATTAATTGGAAAAATTAATTAACAATTAAGTTTTAATTAGAGTGACATATAACCCCAATTTTAATTTGTTCTACAGAGTGTTTACTATTTAAACCCCGCGTGGGTTTAAATAAACTAAAACTAAATAAAAGCTTTTAATAAAAAATAAGCAAAATTTAAAGCCGTTCCAGTATTTTTAAACGTCTAAATTGAATTTGAATTTATTAATGTTTGGGTGACTTCGCTCACCAGTCTGTGTCTCTCTCAGGCATATAGGGTCTGCATCGCGTTTTCTTTGTTATGTTCGGTGTACGAATAAAAACGAATATCATGGCCGCCTTAACAGGCACATTACATATGAATATATTTTTCATCCACAAAGTATCACTGGTATCTTGCTGTTTCACTCTGGTGCATTTGATTGATATGAAAGTGTAATATAAGGGGTTATTCGGAGTGATTTAAAGTTAGCAGTGTAGTTATAATGCCGATTACCAAAACCTAGGGCGTTTGATTTAGCCAACTTAAAAATCTGGTTTTTGTTCTATGGAAAGTGAGGTTATATTTTGTCTAAATAAAAATGGAATGGACTGTAGACTAATGAAATTTGGCTCATATGTTGGCCATCTATCATCAAATTTTCGTATGTCATAAAAAATTACATATGTGACCTCTAGGGGGTAACAGTGGTCAAAATGTGTTTCTAAACTATCCCTCATACCTTCTATACTAATGCACCTGCACATCTGACTCTCAGTCAATTGATAGTTCACTCTATTACTTACAAAACCGACAAAATTTTCATAGCTGTTAACAAGGCCCCTAGTTTAGGGGCTTAAAATTTTGTCTATTTCAATTAAAAAATTATATTTTAATTATCTTTCACCCTATGTCAACAAAAATGCACCACTAGGGGTGCAGTAGACCATTTTTTAATTTTGAATAATCCCAACTTTGTCCCAGTCCTTAGGGGCTGTGGGGCGGGACCTAATTTTCACCATTTTGATATTTCAGAAAATACTCTATATGTACAGGGTGTCTCAAATTGGGTACTTTTGGGAGGTTTAAAGTACTTCCAGGCGAGATAGAAAAAATCTGACCCCCACTTGCGAAGCTCGATTTCCAAGAGAAGTTGGAGAGTGAAAATCGCATTTTGATATGTCAAACCGTTTACAAGCTACAGGGGGTTTTTGTAAAGTTTGCATTTTGGGAGGGAGTCTCCCAAGCAACATTTCTGGCCACATAAACCATCCATTTAGTAAAACTGCCCTTGTCTGGTCAATTCCTGTTCTTTTAAATCTACCAAATGTCATTAAATATCAAAATGACAATAAAGACACATATTTGTGTCATAAAACAGAAATACTGGCCTAGGAAGTTTATCTGTTGGGAAAAATTTCTCAAAAGTTAAAGAGCAGGTCAAAAACTAGAGAATTAGTTCATTTCGTAGAACTTCTAAGTTGAAGAGACATTATGTAGGAAAAATCACAGGACATATATTGCACTATACTAATTTAATTATGCCTTTGGTGACAAACACAATTTTTGATGCTCAATTGTAGTTAAAATTTCGAAATTTTAACCTTAAATTTGTCATTCATGGTTTAGAAAAATTTTTGGTGAATACAAGGCCAATTTTTTTAATATTTAACGTCTTTACTGCCCTTAAAGTTATGGAATGGTTTTAGGCAACAAGTAATCCCAACTAACGACCTAAGACAGACCATCGAAGTCAAAAATCCTTTTTAAACCTGGAAAAAAGTTAACTTAAATTGTTGGTTAAACTGTCAAGTGCCTTTGCCCTCCAAGTATAAAAATCCTTTGAGAACTTTTTGTAGGACTTGTATTCATGGGACGTTTAGAAATGGTCTAGTTACATAACCTAAAATTTATTTGTCTAGTTTTGTGTCATCGTGCTATTAGAAGGAAATGGCAAAAATGCCTAAAAGCAAAAGTATAACCAAATTCGGCAGTCAACGGAAAATGAAAATCAGGGTTGCTCACTATGGTCATAGAATCTATTGTATGGTGGCCCCGCCAGCGCAGTAAGCGCAGTTCTCACTTCCCATTTCTGACCAATACCGTTCTTTCTGACGTCTATGGGCAAATTGCCTATTTTTGCAGTTAGCCACATTTTCTACGGTTGACGCGGGGGAGTATAGCAAACCAATTATTATACTCTAGTTGAAGTTTATTTTTGAAAAACAATCAAATGCCAAAAAAAAATCCATCATTTTCGCCAAGAAAAGGGCACCTTCCGGCCCTAAAAGCCTTCAAAAATCGTAGTAAGTCGTAGTACACTAGTGTAGCTAAGCTTATGCAGTATACGGTTTTCTGCCATTTTTAATTTTTTTATGAAAAATTCTTTATGGGAGCACCTACTAGCGTCCCTAGGACCCCAAATCCGCCTGCGCCGGTTGTTTTTTATTTTTTTTTTGTTTTTTTTATTTTCTTTTACTAAAACAACCCAGTCCAACACAGTCCAATCCAACCTAATCCAACCCAACCCAAAACAATTAAAAAACACATTACAACCCCCCCCCCCCCGGGCACCCTTTTTTCTCTTAAAAAAAAATCGGACGCAGACGGATTTGGGGTCCTAGGGACCCTAGTAGGTGCCCCCATAAAGAATTTTTCATAAAAAATCAAAAATGGCAGAAAACCGTATACTTGTTTACCTTTTTGAAATGAATTTAAACCTCCTTCTTTTCATATTTCTTGTGCTTTTAGGTCAGTTCCGAGTGGAAAGAAGGCAGATGGTTGCCTCACCCAGATAAACAAAGTAAAGGAGAATCAAAATGTTACCCAATGACTTGGGCACAATCCGTGTAAAAAGCACAGGAAATGTCAAACTTAAAGTGAAAACAAGCATATAAAGACAGGCGAGACGCTGCAAACTTGATCTGGCCCAGCTCTAAGTGAGTGGACAAGGCTTCTTGAGGAAGTCGAGGACTGTTGACCTCCAAACCAAACTAACAGGTGGGTAATTGTCAACTGACGACAGAGGTAGAGGCATTTTCTATAATCAATATCATATTATTTGTGATTAACGTGCTTCTGTTATTTTTAGGAAATATAAGGAGCCCTTACACAGCACAACTACTACACAACTTCAAGAATTAACGATGACTAACAACCTCTTCTATTTCTATGACAATGAGAGGAACTTAAAAATTTTAACAACTGGACCGAGTAGTTCTTTCATATATCACACTTTTTGTCAGAACAGAGAACATACTCTATGAAAGAAAAAGAAGGCAATATTTTGTGAAAACATAGGTACTAAGTCAAAAAAGAAGTTAAAAAACCTCCAAATCAGTTACTTCAACCGAAAAGAAACTAAAAAAACAAAAGATTAATCATTTCTCTTTTCGCTTTGATCTTTTGTGTTTTCCTTGTGGGATGCTCATCCAAGTTTGAATTTTCGTTATTTCCACCCAAGATTTTTTGATAGGTACTAAGTATTTAACGACCACTACCATACATCGATTTTACTAGAGTTTCTGGAACAGCTTAAAAACTGTCACTTGTAAAAAATTTAGAGATGAGGAAAAATACAAAATATGTGTTTTATATGTTCAAACCTGATAATATTTTATTATTTCGAAAATTAAATGTGCGAAAGTTGTCTAAAATTAACCAAAAAAATAACCACAATGAAATGGATTTGTAGCTTACAGCAGTAGTAGTAGTTAATTACCGTAACCACTACAAAGTGTCATAAAAGCGTTTCAAAATTTCCCTGTTATGTACTTTATTTTTGTGCTTTAAGTAGTTGACGGGATTAGAATTTGATATAATAAATGTAAACAAAAAAGAGTGAACTTTGAGCTAGTTTGCCCGATTGGGTCTTAAGTTTATGGTTTTTCTTTGTTTCAGGCTACTGCGGAGGCCAGACCAACCTTTTTGAGCTGCGACTGAGTGGACTATTGGATGAATAATTATAATTAGTTATTAAGTACAAGAAAAAGTATGACTGTATAGTTATTTTTTAATAGACTTGGTTTGATATACTAAATATTTAATTGTATTTTAAAAGTCGACTGTAATAAAATGCATCCATTTAAAATAATCATAATATTATATAATTCAACCTAAATAAAGCGCATTGACTATAATATGTAGGGGGTGAACACAAAATGAACAACATATTTTAGTCAAATGTACTTTAAAATGGCAATGGCTTTTAAAGACTTAATTATTTTCAAATTAAAAGTTATATTTTTAGGAAAATTTGTTTTATTCAGTGTATTTAAACCTCCACAAACTTCTTTCCGTTAATGAACTCCAAAATATTAACTTTTTGTTTAGTTTGGAAAAGAAAATAGAAATATAATTTGGTGTTTTACAGGGTGTTTCAATATAACTAGCCCCCCCCCCCCTATTATATCTGTTAATCTGTGAGCTAATTAAAAATTTTAAATACAAAAGTTATTTGATAAAGATCTTCAAAAATAGTAAAGTCAAATCAGATATTATTCACAGATTTCAAGTTATGGTGAAGGTGCCTATCGTTCTGTCAGTTCTGTCACTGTTTTACCCAAACAGTCAAGCCATAACCACGGCTTTTTGGCCAATTGACCTAAACCACGGCTGAGTGTCAGAATTTCAGAAGAAGAGCTGTTATAATTTTTGTAACCAAAGTTTTGTTTTTACGTTTGAGATAATAGTGAAATTTTCGTAAAAATTTGAAAAATGTGTGAAATGGAGGTCTGTATTAAAAGACATTTTTTGGAAATATTTCCTTGGAGTTCCAAATAGGATAGAAACTTTGACCTGGCCCCTAGTTGTCAAATCCTTCGAGGTTCATTATGGAAGAAATTTGTAACTTTGAGGGCCACAGGGCTCCATCTCTATTGTTGCAGCCATTTTATTTTTGGCTTTATGAACAGGATTGTAAATAATAGTATTTAATCTTCAATTTAAGTGGTTTGAAGAGTTTTAAAATGCATAACGAAGCCTTTTTAAACCTTTATAAATGTTATTTGATTTTTTTTAAATAAGAAGTTACATAAGAGGCCTCTTCAATTTATGAGAGCGTAATGAGATTTTGCTGGAAAAAACTTCCATGGCAAGTGATTTTTGTTTCAAATATGGTCTTAATCATTAATTTTGTTTGCTTTATATTTCTTAAGGGGACATGTAACTTTTAGAAATTTAATGACTATGTTTCTCAGTATAATAAAATTTCCCATATTTTTTCTTCATTTTTCCTTCCTCAAATCAATTAGTTGATATGAAGACATTTTAAAGATAATCTGTGGGAAAATTGCCTCCTTTAAAACCACAATATGACCAATACAGGCGAAACTGGCCCTCAACCTCCAAGGAATAAAAACCTTCAGACAAATTTTTTACTTTCAAATGTCCTTCATTTTATTCTCCAATATGGGAAAATGACAGGAAATTTCCCAACAATTTGCCCTTCTCAAAGGAGGTCATGGTCAGCTGTGATGGTCAAAATGTACACAATTTAACCAAAATTGTTGCTTGGGGTATAACTGCGTTATTACTGAAAATTTCATTTTGATGTAAAGAGCTTTTTTGTAGACTTTTTGCCAAAGAATTTAGTTTCCAAGATATAAGCCAAAGTTAGTATTTTTCTTATGAAACACACCATATTTTATTTAATTTTTGAATTTGTGATAAAATTTCCTTTTAATCAATGCATATGTGATAGTTTGGTAGAGCCGTTTTTGAGATTTAATATTTTGCATTTTGGTCTAGTATGCCATGGCTTAGTCAAACCATTCTGACAATGAATTGCTGCCATGGCCTACTGTAATAATTAGTATGTTTTCATATTGTACTCAAGAGGTATCGAAAATCCAGCATCATGTTCTTTCATATTCATATCACGCTCTTTGTCAGAACAGAGAACATACTAACTACCAGAAATGGTTCAATGATTTATTTCTTATAAAGGGGATAAACTAAATATCTACTTTTTTTAAAAGTTATTACATATCACTTGAAACGTGCTTCTATAATAATAACGTTACATTCAAATAAAAGCTATGTAGTTTTAGAAAGCAGGCCATGACAGGAAGCAATTTTTACTTTTCTCATATTATGGCCTATTTGCAGAAATTTCATGATATAAATGACTAAAATACTGTGAAGTTATCAAAATAAAGTCGCAGCACACTAGAATGAAATGGAAAGTATTAAATATATCTAAACCGGCCCGACGAAACTCACATATGCTATACTGTTTAAAAGGAAATTTTATCACAAATTCAAAAATTAAATAAAATATGGTTTGTTCTATAAGAAAAATACTAACTTTCACTTATATCATTTAAACTAAAGACTATGGAAAAATTCTTACCGTTACCGTAAGCGTTTACTTTTTACGTTCTTTTTAAAACGAGCTTAAACTGGGCCCCATAACCTGTTTAAATATTGGGGTTTATTGTAATGAAACGCACAGGTGTCCTATTATAACTAAGTGATTGTTTTTATTTTGTTATTCAGACAAAGGAAAAGTTTTTATCTTCAATGTATTATTGTTCTCGTTCTTAAACAAAAGAAAACTGATTTATCACTCGATATATATATTCAATCGATACTGTATATAGTACCGCATGTTTTATTTACATGCTGTGATTATTATAAGGTCGTAAGTATATATTTATTGTTGTTACTTTTTGCTATGTATATGAATATAAATTAAATTAATATTCCAACAAGAATTTCACATTAAATTTCAGGAAGTGACTAGATATGATCTCCAAGTTAAAGTATATTTGTTATTTAGATATTAAAAAAAAAATGAACCGCCCAGAGGGAGGGTCATGACCCCCATAACAGCCCCTTGGATTTGCTGGATCCGCCCTTGTTAAGACATTTACTTCATTTAAGAATAATGATATTCTTAAATATTTAAGAAAATATATACATTAATTAGAAACAAAGGGAAGATGGCTGTGTGCACTGTAAATCTAACGAGTTTTTTTGGCTCAATCAAGCTACATGCCCCCTCAACGAAGCTCAATTTGAATATTGTAAAAATTATGTACTAATTATGTACTAATTTAGTTTCGTTTTAGAACATTTTGTACTTAATGAATAACGGAGTTATTCCCACTTAAAAGTGGGGGGTGTGGCTTGGCGCTAAGCTGCACCCCCCATGCTTAAGAGACAGATTTAATGAAAGTTATCATGTCATAATTACGTACTCTTAAAGAAGGGTACTTTTAGTTTACAAGAACCATCGGTTCCTAAGATTTTTGTCTGTTTGTTATGGAGTGTGTAGTTTGATATCAAGGTACACTCCCCTCTGCTTAGAAAAGAGATTCGACCAATGCCATGCCAGAATTTGGTACTAATTATGTACTAATTTCGTCCCCTTCTAGAAAATTGTACTATCAAGATAACTTAATTTTTTTTTGTTTTGATGGGGGTTTTAGATTGATATCAAGGCACACCCCCCCCTGCTTAAGCAATAGATTTAAAAAAACAGTTATGCCAGAATTTGGTACTAATTACGTACTAATTTCATCCCTTTCTAGAAAATTGCCTACTGTGAAGATAACTTAACTTTTTTTTTTGTTTTTATGGAGCATGTAGCTTGATATGTCTGCCTAGGAAAGAGATTCGAAAAAAAATAATTACGCCATAACTTGCTACTAATTATGTACTAATTTCGTCGCCAACACAAGGCACACTCCCCTGCTTAGGAACTACATTTGAAAAATTTCGTCCTCTTTTAAAAAGTTTCCTGCTCCCAAGATATCTGTCTTAATAGGGTATTGTCACGTGGAGTTAACGTACACTCCCCTCTGCTGCTAGGAAAGTAATTCGACAAACAATATAGACTGGTGGCCCAGAGTCGAACTGCCCGCTATATCGGATAAAAAATGTTAAATTAGTCATAATTTTTTAAACAGAGCTAAAAGGTTTGGAATATATTCCCGGCTCAATGATATTTTAACAAGTGTAAATAAATCTATAGCTACTAACAATTCTATAACTATATTTTGTTCGGTATTTACCAAACCGACAAGTATACAAGGAACCAAGCTTCCAATAAAAAGGTGATAATAATAAAAAAAGGACTTTTTGCTTTTTTTATTTGATAAATAACCGAAGAATAATATGTTAAATTTAGAAAGGTAAGTATACGTTTGCATATAAACAAAAAAAAAGAAGTTATCTTGAGAGTAGGCAATTTTTTAGAAAAGGATGAAATTAGTACATAATTAGTAGCAAATTATGGAATAATTACTTTTTTTGAAATCTCTTTCCTAGGCAGAGGGGGGGGGGCGTGCCTTGATATCAAGCTACACACCCCATAAAAACAAAAAAAAAGAAGATATCTTAAGAGTAGGCAATTTTCTAGAAGAAGACGAAATTAGTACATAATTAGTACCAAATTCTAGCATAGTCACTTTTGGTCGAATCCCTTTTCCAAGCAGAGAACCAAACAAAAATCTTAGAAACCAATGGTTTTTGTAAACCAAAAGTACCTTTTTTTAAGAGTACATAATTAGTATAAAATGATGACATATCAACCTTCATTAAATCTGTCTCCTAAGCATGGGAGGGGGTGCAGCTTAGCGCCAAGCCACACCCCCCACTTTTAAGTGCATATAACTCCGTTATTCATTAAGAACAAAATTTTTTAAAAGGGGACTAAATTAGTACATAATTGACACATAATAAAAGCCAAAAAATACGGATAAAGCAGAAGAGATCATCCCTCTCTGTGAATGACTAATGAAACAATTTATCTAGTTTAACTTGAAAGTAAATTATAGAAAATTATTCTTCATAAAAGCATACAGCATGTGCTTAAAAAACAAGAATATTTATATTTTTAAATCAAGTATTTTTGATTCGAAACTAAACTTACAGTTAAATACACTATCATTATAATAAGCTTCCTAAAAGTTACTGAAAAAAAAACCCAAAACAAAATACAGACACCAAAAGTAAATTATATTGCAACGCATGCATCGTTATAATACCTAAAGCGTTCAAATCAAAGCCAAAATATACCACGTTTTTGACTTTATGCCATGTTTTGAACGAGGCACGATTTTATGGCGGATGCGATGACAAAACAGCTGAATGCACCCGTTTCGTTCGTTTCTGCGATTAGGGTTACTACTGCAATCAGCTGTTGTGTCATCGCATCCTTATAACTAAAGCGGGTCTCGTTCAAAACATGACATAAACAAAAAGTCAAAAATAGTGTTAATAACCTTATTTAACACCTTCAGAGCTAGAGTACAGCGTTATGTAGGTACATTGATTTTAAAAATTAGTAAAAAAAAGATCCAATGTTCATCAACGACGTTGCATGGTACCGAAACAATTGTAAAAAAAGAATTAAAACATAGTTAATTTGACAGCAGTGCGTTCCGATATTTTTAAACCTCTCCCACCATCCAAGGTTTAAAAAAAAATACTCTCCAAAACGGTCCCCTAAAAATATCCACCTGCATTTTAAAAAGTAATTACTTCGAAGAATTTTTCCGTTTTTCTTTTTTAAGGAAACAAAACCAAAGAAGTGAGAGAAAGGAATAATATTTTGTTACCTTTAAACTATTAATATTGTATGTGACAAAAGTTACAAACTTATTTAGTATCTCCGACAGCCAATAATAATATCTCGTTTGTTTTTTTGATAAAAATTTAAAAAAACTCTTTTTTTAAAAATATGTTTTTCAAAAAAGATTTAAAAATTTGCCCGATCATTTGCTTCAACATTTACCCAAACAAAATCTCAGCCAACACCGTTACGTAATTATTACGTACAAAGTTACAACACATGATTACTTTGTTACATAAATTCTAGATAAACTAGAAGGCATAACAATATAAAAAGTAACTTCCATTCTGCATAATCCCGTGCACAAAGTTCCATTCCATATAATGTAATAAAAGAAAAATAAGATATGTTATGTAAATATTACGTAAATCGTATGTACTTTTTTTATGTAAATTTTTTGACTTCAGATTACATAAATATACTATGTTAATGTAACAGATGTGTTTGCTGGGATGTTTAAAAAATGTTCGCAAAAATGATCGCGCAAAAAATTTCAGATTTTCTGTCCAAGCTTTTGTATGAGCCTGTTCGTTCATTGTGGATTAAACCCTCGGAGAAAGCGATTTTATTTAAAACTGTCCTTATATAAAACCGGTTTTAGGCGCGTATAAACGTAGTAACGGATACACAATTTTTTTTTGTCACAGTAAACAAATTAATGTTTTTTGCTCTGAATTGTACATCAATTTAGCACAAAAGTTTTCAATACAATTTAGGAAAATTATGTAATTGTAAATAAAAGAAAGCTTCTCAAATACAAGCTTTCATAAAATATAAAGTGCACCAAAAAGTACAATATAATTTTTAGCATTTTGATATCATAATACTAAAAGAGATGGGCGCATTATAGGAAGATTGGTCATGTTGACTCGATAAATTTATGTTATTGATCATATAGGGCGGGCCAAAACATCTTTCACACTTTTAAATTTGCTATAACTCTTGATCGAATAGCTCGATTTGAAATTTTTGTAACTTTTTTGAAAGATAAGGCATGAGATTTTTCCGATTCGGTTCAAAATTTGACATTTCGCAAAAATCCAAGATGGCGGACCGTTTTAAATTTTGGGTAATTTTCACCCCCACTGCAAAAAAAATACGTGTGGCACTGGAGAAAAGCCATTACGACAGAAGCTTTATGTATGCTTTATATACCAAGGCATTACTTAATTAAATCGGTTGAGAGATAAGAAAACTATAAACCTCTGAAGTAAGTGGTTTTGAACTTTTGATGATGAAAAAAAATCGCAGTTTTTGCATTTGCATTAACTTTTGATCGGATTACTTGATTTTAAACATTTTTACATTTTTGGGTGAACAAAGCTTGCGGCTTTGACATTTTTCAAACATCCAAGACGGCGGACAGCTTTAATACGCTTTAACCATTGGGTAATTTCACTCCCCTAAAAGTAACAAAACAAAATCAAGGCCATTCTACCTCCCATTTTTGCTAGCTAGGTATATGGAGGTATCACTTGCTTAAATCAGTTAAGAAGTAAACAAGTTAGTGTCACCATTTCCAGTGTTTTCAATAAAAATTCTGACTTGTAATAAGATTTAAAAAATTGCTGTGGTTTTAAACTACTGATTGTTTAGCTAGAGTGGCATGTATTGGTTATTTGGCCGAGCCTAAGCTGAGTTTACTTTGTATAAATTTTTTTACACACTTATACTTTTAAATAAAAATAACCATTAGTTAACGTATAATAATCTAGATCGGGCTACTCAGATTTTCTAAGCTGATCCCCATGTGATCTTAAGACAGTACGCAAATCGTTACGCCATTTATTAAAAGCCTAATAAAATCTGCGACATTTTCCTATATGTAGAAACAGGCAAATTTAAGGCAAAGGGGCATTTAGTTTATGTCACCATACTTGATGATCAATTTTTTATTTCCTAACCGATTTAATTTAGCCTTTTTTTTGCGGGGTAGAGGAGGGTCAAAACCACCATTATTTAAAAATGTCTGCCACCATGGATTTTTGAGAACTGTTAAATTTTGAACCACAACTTAAAAGCCTTAAGTCTTGTACTTCTATCTAAAGTTACAGCAAACAACTCCACTCAATATAAAAGCCCGTATTTTTTTTTTATTTCTTAACCGATTTAATTAGATAATGCCTTGGTATAGAGAGAATACATAAGGCTTTTGTCGCAATGACTTATATTTTCTCCCGTGCCGCACATATTTTTTTTGCAGGGGGGGGGTGAAAATTTCTCGTTATTTAAAACGGTCCACCATCTTGCATTTTTAGGAAATGTCAAATTTTGGACCGGATCGGAAAAGTCTCATGTCTTGTCTTTCCAAAAAGTCAAAATATTTTAAAATTGACCTATTCGATCAAAAGTTATAGGAAATTCAAAAGTGTGCAAGATATTTTGTCTGATTTATAGGGCCTTTTTGAAAAAAAACCGGACTTTTTGGATTGCCTACAACTTCCACAATAATTTTTATAATTTTAAAATTTAAAGTTTATTTGAAAAAGGAAACTTAAAAATTTATGCGCCCAATGTCAAAAATGACATTTCTTTAAAATTCAAGATGGCGGACAGATTTAAAAAATGCGTATTTTTGACCCCCCTGCAAAAAAATTGTATGCGCCACTGTAATAAATTTAATATACGGTGTAAATAGCCTTATCATTTAAAGGTGTATAACCGTTTTGTTTTTTTTTAAATCGGTTAAGAAATAAGAAATTTCTGCAATGTTAAATTTAATGGTGTTTGTGTGGTAGAAAACTTTCTTAATATAAGTCATCTTTTTATTCGACGTTATACAATTTGATTAAAATTTATCAGAATTTAAGGATTTTAAGGTTTATTAAAAGCTAAAAGTCTAAGTTTTACACGCCCAGCATAAAAACTGACATTTCTTTAAAATTCAAGATGGCCGACAGATTAAAAAAAAAATCCTTCCTGAAAAACAAGTGTGCGCCTATGTAACAAAATTGAGTTATGTGCTGAATATCCCTATTCTTTTAACGTCAACACACATTATGTTTATTTAAATCGGCTAAGAAATAAGAAAGTTATGTAGTTTTCTTACTGTAAGTCATCTTTTTATTCGACGGTGAACAGTTTGGTTAAAAATTATCAGAATCTAAACATTTTAAGCTTTGTAAATAGCTAAACGTACGAACTTTATGCGACTAATGTCAAGATTGACATTTCTCCAAAATTCAAGGCGGACAGATTTGAAAAATGGGTATTTTTTATCCCCTCTAGAAAAAGAATATCTGCGTCAGTGTAATAAAATGAAAATGTTCATTTAATAACCCTATTTTTTTAACGTATATTCACGTAACGTCTAGCTTTTAAATCTAGTAATACAATTCGAAGCCTTCTTAGTAAAACAAAACCGGAGAACAAACAAAATAAGGAATGCATTTACCAAGTTCCTTGTGAGTGTGGTGAATCATACATAGGCGAAACTAAAAGACCACTACCCGTTAGGCTTAAGGAACATCAGACGAATACCCAAAAAAGTGAAACCACGAAATCAGGAATCGCCGAACATGCATGGTCAAAACAACACCGAATGAAGTGGGCAGAAGCAAAGGTTTTGCACAAGGAGTGACACTGGAGGAAGCGAAAATTCCTTGAAGCTGCCTTTATTAGGCAGAATCAGGGTATTTTCAGTAAACCAAGTGTTGAAATCCCAAATATTTGGAAGCCCCTCCTTGGGCGGAGCCAACTTCTTAAACTTCAAGGTTGAGTGATTTCTCACAGTATATAAGTACGTAGCCTTAGGAATTGATTGTAGTTTGCACCTGAAGACGATCAGAGATTGTACTGATCGAAACGTCGTGTATAAATAAAATATAGACAATGGAAGTCCGAAACACAGAGTTAATTTCAAACAAATCATTGTCTCAAACTTTCAAACAAGTGCCTAATAATATTGTATTGTCATCGGAACTTTAATCGCATACCAAATGTGAATTTAATCGGACATCTAGAAGTTAGTTAAAATTGAGTTGTAAGATTTGACCCGAACATACAAATATACATACACATAGAGGTGAATTAAAGTTAAATAAAAGCTTGTAAAAAATAATCTTATGTGACAGAGAAATACTTGTTCAACCATATTCAAAAATTCCGGTGTTTGTGACCAAAAAGATTTCTATCAGTGTATGTAGTGTGTGACATTGTTAAACGCTAAAACTTTAATTACATGAATTTAATTTAAGAACAAGGTGCAATTTTACAATTTTAGACTTGTATTTTTGATGAACATTTGACATTTGCAATGACATGTATGGATTTTGACATACGAAAAATTATGTTACTCTTACTCTTTTTATCTAGTCTTAAAATAATAATAATCAAGTAAAGGGGTGAGGGTTGTGTTGGCAAAAATATAATAATTAGCTCTGTAGCTTGTATGATGGGGACACTTACTATTAAGCTCAGGATAATCATACACATCGAGTAAGATCCGACCATCAATATTCTCTGGAAGAAAAATTAAAATATTAGTTGCCTACTTCTTAATTCCTAAAATAGCAGAAGGGTTGTGTGAAAAGAAGAAATGCTTATTTGGACATGGCGTTCCTTTGGATATACCAGTAAAGTATAGACTTCTTCAATTTGCCTAAACCCTATCACTCATGAAAATATTTGCGCTCACACCTTTTATACCCTGTATTTGTATTTAAACATATTTGGTGTAGATTTAATAGTTATTTACCTATTCGCGTGCGGTAAAGTGCATTTTACCGCACTCAATTGCATGCGGAGAGTAGTACTTTACCGCACTCAGTGCGGTAAAGTTAACGTTATGGCACTTTACCGCACTCCGTACGGTAAAGTGACCATGTTTATTTCAGAATATTAAAATACAGATATTTATATTTATTTTTTGGGTATTTTTGAGGCTTTTAGGTAAAATCGTGTACCCAAATGTAAAGTATCTTTACCGTCCTTACGGGATTGACCGAACTCACTTCGCTTCGTTCAGTCAACTGCCGTCGCGTGCGGTAAAGTATCAATTTCCTTACTTGTTAGGAAAATAACTATTATCTAACAAGTGCGGAAAGTGATACTTTAACGCACGCGATGGCAGTTGCACAAACGACGCGAACAGAGTTAGGGCAAGCCGTCAGGGGCGGTAAAGGCACTTTACGCATGTGTTAGCTATAAAATTTTACCTACTAGCGTCTTATACCCTTTAAAAAAACAATAATTTGATTATTAATAGTAAAAGTGTGAAACCTAAAGTTTATTCTTTTTGAGATTTTTTTTTGAGTGCGGTAAAGTAAATTTACCGCACGCGATTAAGTAAAGAAATTTCTTTAAAATCTATTGTACACTTTTCTGTAAAAATAAAAAATAAATAAACCTAGCCTTACCATTGTGCAGCAAAATCTTCTGAACAAAATATTTAAAATACATTTTTATTAAAAACAACTTTTAAAGAACAAACTTTTGTTAAATGTACTCAGAAATAGAAAATAATTTTTTATCTTTCTTACACCATAATAAAAACGATGAGCGTAAACTAAAAATTTTAAAATGAAGGGAAAATTTAGCGCCCTAATAAATTTACAGAAAAGATTCGTGGCGTAGAGGGCAAAGGGTGAGGGAATAAATCGGAAAGAATAATAAATAATAAAACTCTATATGTCGTGTATCGTTGGTTGATAGATAAATAGAAATTTCGTACAACTAATAATCGTGAATGTGTACCTCCTTGTCTTTATAACATGTCTACGTTTTTAAAGCCGCAGTAGGCTTCAAAGATCTCCCCACTACTAACAAATGAATCGGACGAAAGAATTTCCGAATAGCCAGTTAAAACCCCAGTTCCTCGGTAGCTCAGTTGGTAGAGCATTAGACTGGTATTCTAGAGGTCCCGGGTTCAAATCCTGGTCGAGGAAAAACTTTTTCCCGATTTATTCCCTCACCCTTTGCCCTCTACGCAACGAATATTTTTTGTAAAAATTTTAACTTTAGATATCGGTCATATCGACGATTCACCTAAGAAACACTTGTATTAATCGATAACCTAAGGACATTTTCATAGGCTTGGCAAGCACGGCAATCTCACCCGTTCTCAGTTTTTTTAGATGAAAGTATTATGTTTATCATTCGAATGGAAGAATAATTTAATTTTTCTTTTGTAGTTCTCTCTTTGTCACCGTAAAGTTAAAATTTTTAATTTGCGCCCATCGCTTTTATTTTGGTATAAGAGATATAAAAGATTAATTTTCACCTTTGAGCGCATTTAACAAAAGCTTGTTCTTTAAAAGTTTTTTTATTAAAAATTTATTTTTTAATTTTTAGATTTGTACCCTTAATCGTCCATTTTGAATCCGCCATATTGAAATTTTGCATACCAAATTTGAACACATAACCTTAATTTTTAAATTTGTACCCTTAATCGTCCATTTTGAAATTTTCACATCTGATAAAAATTCATAATTTCCCTCCTTAAATACCCCTGTATGCCAATTTTGATTGAAATCGAACAAACTAAATCTTTTTCCCCTTCCACTTCCCTCGTTATTGTATTTTCAACAATAAACGCATACCAAATTTGAACTCAATCGGATGTGGATAACTCAGTTTAAATTGGTTAGCAAAACATGATCGAAAATCATCCATCTTGAATCCGCCATATTGAATTTTCAAAATCTGATTAAAAATTCGTTATCTCTATCCCCAGGTGCCTCATTTTCGTTTTAGTATCGTTTGGCCTATGATCGGTGCCATATTGACACCAAACTGACAGAAAATCCATGTTTTACTTGTCAACTTGGTTATAAAAATGGCAGCCACAGTGTGCTAAAGGGCACTGAGGGGGTATGAGTTAACTGGCTTTTTAGTTAAGAACGGTGTTGCCCCAACACACCAAATACTTCAACTGTACACCCTCTCTCTTCGAGTAGGGGAATTTCATCACACTATATTCTTGTGTTGTCACAGCAACTATATAAGCATGCCAAGTTGGTCAAAATTAAGTTGCAAGATTCCACCCGAACAAACATATCTAGTTCGTTAAATATATAGATAGATACGTTGCAAGTTAAATAAAAGCTTGTAAAAAACCTACTGCTACAAAGTACATTTTGCAGCCTTGCCCTTTGCATAACGGGTCCCTATAAAAAAAACCGAAACCAAATTTGGTAGAAACATAATTTGTCAGAATTTAAAAGAAAAGAAAATAATTTGTCCGAAAAAAATTATCTCGAAAATAAAATGACGGGAAAATCAAACCGCTACAAAATATATGCATAGAATTAAATTAAAACGAAACATATTTTTATAGAAACACAAAATGTCAGAAAATATTTTTAACGAAAATAATTTAACAGAAACGTATTATTGCCAAAATTCAAGAACCCCAGTCTGTCCGAAAATGATTTGAGCCGATAGCCATGAATTAAATTGCTACGTTGCCAGGCTTACGGCGGGGAAGAATCGAAGTAAGTTGTGATATTGTATTACTTTACCCCCGTTGCATCCCTCAACCACCCCCTACCACCAAATTTTTTCATAATATTAAAATCGGATCACGGGAGTGTGTCAAAAATGAATCGCAAGATTTGATAGACAGACGGCCAGAAACTGTAAAGGTAAATAAAATGGTTTAATAAAAAAAATCCCCGTGTAATCTGCCAAATAGAGAAACTTGCCAACGCCGCAATCCAGGTCCTACGGCACTCTATTCGGATGGATTGTGATTCTGCTCATTTAAGGATCGAGAATATTATTTTCTATCAATTTGTGGTTCGGGTGTTTTTCGTTTCTAGAAAATTATTTTCGATACTTTTGTAAAAAAGAGAAGATCAAAAGATCTTGGGAGGAAAGAATGAAGATTCAAAATTGGATGAGTATCCCACAAGGAACACATAAACGACCAAAGCGAAAAGAGAAACAATTAAACGATGTTTCGCCCGGGGTGACCAGCGTGGGCTCGTCAGTGGATTCACTAGTCACTCTCAATCCAGACATCATTTAACACCATCCCACACTCTGACCTCCAACTCTGAAACACTTACAAATAGGCATCGTTTCGCATGGTACTTATTATAAGTCACCTGATACGGGTTCGTCCTGGCGTGTTTATCTTTCCAATAGGAATATGCTCCTAAGACAATTAAAACAAGAAGTTAAGAACTTCCAAATCAGTTACATCAACCGAAAATAATCTAAAAAAGAGAAGATCAAAAGATTTTGGGAGGCTTCTCTTTTTTAGATTCTTTTTGGTTGATGTAACTGATTTGGAAGTTTTTAACTTCTTGTTTTAATTGTCTTAGGAGCATATTCCTATTGGAAAGATAAACACGCCAGGACGAACCCGTATCAGGTGACTTATAATA
Source organism: Oxystoma pomonae (assembly GCA_963921995.1). NCBI lineage: Eukaryota > Metazoa > Arthropoda > Insecta > Coleoptera > Brentidae > Oxystoma > Oxystoma pomonae. The sequence continues at coordinate 50,810,362 of OY998171.1, read as the reverse complement.
AGTACCACACGGAACGATGCCTATTTGTGAGTGATTCAGAATTGGAAGTCAGAGTGTGCGATGGTGTTAAATGATGTCTGGATTGAGGGTGACTAGCGAATCCACTGACGAGCCCACGCTGGTCACCCCGGGCGAAACATCGTTTAATTGTTTCTCCTTTCGCGTTGGTCTTTTGTCTGTTTCTTGTGGGACACTCATCCAATTTTGAATTTTCGGTCTTTCCTCCCAAGATCTTTTGATCTTCTCTTTTTTAGATTCTTTTCGGTTGATGTAACTGATTTGGAAGTTTTTAACTTCTTGTGATACTTTTGTAATTCTGATATTTTAAGAATCGGGAAAATTATAATCGGTTAAATTATATTCGTGTCTTTTAAGGATCGAGTAAATTAAAATTCTGTAAAATTATATTCGTATCCATTATTTTCTAGGTACTTTCGTTTATATTTCGTTTCAGACGTTTTATTTTCTGTTCAACTGGGTTTCGGTTTTTGTAAATTCGGCTTTTTTGGAGGTTCCCTGCATAACACTTGATAATAATTTTTTGTTTTATTTTTTTTATCAGGGGTTTTATTAGACTAATTGAGAACATTTTAGATAAATCCAGTTCTTTGCTTGTTTGTACTCAGATCAGTTTAAGATATATCTGGGCCAGAGCTCCTCTTTAGCTTAAGTCCGAAATAGCAATCAATTGTTCATTTTGTGCAGAAAGCATGAAATTTGGCTCACTTATTGTTTAAAATTTTGGTCGAGGAAATCGATGATCGTATGTATAGGAGCCAAGATGGCGGCGATTTTTTCAAAATGGACGTCTATTTCTTAAAAAAATTGTAGGTTTGCTATCAAAACAAGATTATACTCGAATCCATATAATTCGATAGAGAGTAATTTAAAAAAATGGTTAGATTGACGTATGACCTTTATCGTCCTTGAAAAGTGACATTTTATTAAAAAAAAGTGCATCTTGACAAATTTTTTTTCGATAATTTGTCATAATTTAGTAAGCCGCGACCAGTCTTTTATTGTAATTTTATAATTTAGAAAGAAAATCAAAATACCTTTTCTAATTGACTGTTTGCTTACAAGGTGAATGGTTTAGTTTACCAGGCCAGTCAAAGTAAGATTTTTAAAAAAAAATACATTATCATCCGTATCTTTTTTAGTTTTTGAGGAAAATATGTCAAATTTAGTAAGATTAATAAAATTGTCAAGATCACTGATATTCTAAAAAATTTTTGGATAGGTGGCGCTGCGGACGACGTGTAACCCAAATTTCCGATTTTAAATTTGATAAAAGTTCATATTTTTTTAGCAGCTTAGATAAGACATGCATATTTATTAAAATAATCGATTATGTATAGCTGAAGTATATAGATTTTTATAAAAATAATTTTAGTTTTATATGGTCATTGGTCGCCTAATTTTTTTTTGAGTATGTAAAAAGCGGGTTTTTCAACGTTTTCTTCAATCCTTCCTAGCGACCAAAAATTTGGCTGGATATACACATTGATGACTTCTGATGAATTAGAAGGCCCCAAAAAATCGATTCAGATATGAAATTCCAAATTCTATCAAGCCGTTTTTACGCTATAGGCCAGTAAAGTTGACTTAACATGTGTTTAGTCGCCCCGAATAGTACTCTAATGTACCCTATTGTTCATTTATTTTTTGTGAAAAGCACCAAATTTGGTGCGCTTACATTTTTACAATTTTTTAGGATCGAGATCAAGAAAATTTATGATCGGATGTGCAGAAACCAAGTTGGCGGCGAATTCTTCAAAATGACGTTCTTAAATAGAAAGTAACTCATAAAAAAAATATACTTGAATCTATAAAACTTAATGAAGAGAAATTTGACAATACTAGTTAAATTGACGTGCAACCTTCGATGACCTTAAAAAATGTCATTTTACCTAAAAAAAATACTTTTCCAGTTTTTTTTTTAGGTAAAATGACATTTTTTAAGGTCATCGAAGGTTGCACGTCAATTTAACTAGTATTGTCAAATTTCTCTTCATATAAAACTAAAATTATTTTTATAAAAATCTATATACTTCAGCTATACATAATCGATTATTTTAATAAATATGCATGTCTTATCTAAGCTGCTAAAAAAATATGAACTTTTATCAAATTTAAAATCGAAAATTTGGGTTACACGTCGTCCGCAGCGCCACCTATCCAAAAATTTTTTAGAATATCAGTGATCTTGACAATTTTATTAATCTTACCAAATTTGACATATTTTCCTCAAAAACTAAAAAAGATACGGATGATAATGTAATTTTTTTTAAAAATCTTATTTTGACTGGCCTGGTAAACTAAACCATTCACCTTGTAAGCAAACAGTCAATTAGAAAAGGTATTTTGATGTTCTTTCTAAATTATAAAATTACAATAAAAGACTGGTCGCGTCTTACTAAATTATGACAAATTATCGAAAAAAATTTTGTCAAGATGCCCTTTTTTTTAATAAAATGTCACTTTTCAAGGACGATAAAGGTCATACGTCAATCTAACCATTTTTTTAAATTATTCTCTATCGAATTATATGGATTCGAGTATAATCTTGTTTTGATAGCAAACCTACAATTTTTTTAAAAAATAGACGTCCATTTTGAAAAAATCGCCGCCATCTTGGCTCCTATACATACGATCATCGATTTCCTCGACCAAAATTTTAAAAAATTGTCTAAAGAATAAGTGTGCCAAATTTCATGCTTTCTGCACAAAATGAACAATTGATTGCTATTTCGGACTTAAGCTAAAGAGGAGCTCTGGCCCAGATATATCTTAAACTGATCTGAGTACAAACAAGCAAAGAACTGGATTTATCTGAAATGTTCTCAATTAGTCTAATAAAACCCCTGATAAAAAAAATAAAACAAAAAATTATTATCAAGTGTTATGCAGGGAACCTCCAAAAAAGCCGAATTTACAAAAACCGAAACCCAGTTGAACAGAAAATAAAACGTCTGAAACGAAATATAAACGAAAGTACCTAGAAAATAATGGATACGAATATAATTTTACAGAATTTTAATTTACTCGATCCTTAAAAGACACGAATATAATTTAACCGATTATAATTTTCCCGATTCTTAAAATATCAGAATTACAAAAGTATCACAAGAAGTTAAAAACTTCCAAATCAGTTACATCAACCAAAAAGAATCTAAAAAAGAGAAGATCAAAAGATCTTGGGAGGAAAGACCGAAAATTCAAAATTGGATGAGTGCCCCACAAGAAACAGACAAAAGACCAACGCGAAAGGAGAAACAATTAAACGATGTTTCGCCCGGGGTGACCAGCGTGGGCTCGTCAGTGGATTCGCTAGTCACCCTCAATCCAGACATCATTTAACACCATCGCACACAAATTCTATCAAGCCGTTTTTACGCTATAGGCCAGTAAAGTTGACTTAACATGTGTTTAGTCGCCCCGAATAGTACTCTAATGTACCCTATTGTTCATTTATTTTTTGTGAAAAGCACCAAATTTGGTACGCTTACATTTTTACAATTTTTTAGGATCGAGCTCAAGAAAATTTATGATCGGATGTGCAGAAACCAAGTTGGCGGCGAATTCTTCAAAATGACGTTCTTAAATAGAAAGTAAGTCATAAAAAAAATACTTGAATCTATAAAACTTAATGAAGAGAAATTTGACAATACTAGTTAAATTGACGTGCAACCTTCGATGACCTTGAAAAATATCATTTTACCTAAAAAAATACTTTTCCAGATTTTTTTTAAATGTTCGGAAATTCTGAAAACGGCGACAGGTCTTGTTTTATAATCTCTCCTAAGTGACTTTTTGCTTACAATGTGATTGGTTTAGTAAGATTTTTAAAAAAAAGCCGCATTATCATCTGTTTTTTTTTTACTTTCTAAAGTAGAATTTTCAAATTTGGTAGGAATTGTTAATGCTACCTCATTAACTAAAATTTTTTTGGATAGGTGGCGCTGCGGACGATGTGCCATAGAAACATCCGATATTAAATCTGATAAAATATTTTTTAATTAAATTTAATTATAGATTTTGTTAGGCACCCAGTGGATGTATTGCTAACAACTACTTTAAAAACTAAAAAAAACAGATGATAACGTGGCTTTCTTAAAAATTTGACTAAACCAATCACCCTGTAAGCAAAAAGTCACTTAGGACAGATGTGTTGATGTCATGTTAAAATTATAAAACAACACCTGTCGCGGTTTTCAGAATTATAAATCATTAAAAAAAAGGCCCTGGAAAAGTAGTTTTTTAAAGTAAAATGACATTTTTCAAGGTCATCGAAGGTTGCACGTTAATTTAACTAGTATTGTTAAATTTCTCTTCATTAAGTTCTATAGATTCAAATATAAATTTTTTTTTATAAGTAACTTTCGATTTAAGACCGCGATTTTGAAGAATTCGCCCCAACTTGGTTTCTGCACATCCGATCATAAATTTTCTTGACCACGATCCTAAAAAATTGTTAAAAAAGTAAGCTTACCAAATGTGGTGCTTTACGCAAAAAATGAACAATAGGGTACATTAGAGTACTATTCGGGGCGACTAACCACATGTTAGATCCGCAGCGCCACTATCCAAATTTTTTTTAGAGAATCAGTTGACCTTCACAATTGTATTAGTCCTACTAAATTTGACATTTTTTCCTCAAAAACTAAAAAAGATACGAATGATAATGTACTTTTTTTAAATGTTACTTTGACTGTCCTGGTAAACTAAACCATTCACCCTGTAAGCAAAAAATCAATTAGAAAAGGTATTTTGAAGTTCTTTCTAAATTATAAAATTAAAATAAAAGACCGGTCGCGGCTTACTAAATTATGACCAATTATCAAAAAAAAAATTCAAGATGCATTTTTTTTAAATAAAACGTCACTTTTCAAGGACGATAAAGGTCATATGTCAATGTAACCATTTTTTTTCAATTCCTCTCTATCAAATTATATGGATTCGAGTATAATCTTGTTTTGATGGTAAACCTACAATTTTTTAAAAAAATAGACGTCTATTTTGAAAAAATCGCCGCCATCTTGGCTCCTATACATACGATCATCGATTTCCTCGACCAAAATTTTAAAGATTGTCTAAAGAGTAAGTGTGCCAAATTTCATGCTTTATGCACAAAATGAACAATTGGGGAACTAAGCCGGACGACTATTAAGCCTGTTTTCATAGAAAATAGAGATAGTGTAGTTCGAATAAAGTCAACATTAATTTTTATGCGTATGGGACGTCCATTAATTTGGAGGGACCATAATAAAGAGTCACAAAAATACCAATGCCATAATTTATAGCTAATTTGTTGCTAATTTTTTACCAAAGAATAAAATTTGTAGCTGCAGCCGTTACCAAGAAAATGGGACCCCTCTAAGTTAACTATTAAACTAGGGGGACCACCCCATAGTTGCCGTTTGGGTAATACTAGGACAATAAGTCATACATATAATTTTGTTTTATATTTCCAAAAGAGTTATTTGCGAAACTAATTCTTATTTAATGGGTGACCAAAATAAAGGGCCACAGAAATAGCTATGCCATAGTTTGTGGCTAAGTTGTTGCTAATTTGTTACCGAAGAATAACATTTGTAGCGGCAGCCGTTACCGAGAAACCTGAGACCCCTCAAACTTAACCCTTAAGCTAGCAGGACCACCCCATAACTGCCGTTTGAGTAACCGAAGAACAATAAGTTATACACCATAATTTGTAGCTCGAATCGTATATCTGCACTAAAAAATAAAAATTGCAAAACATAACATAGAGTGTTTGAAAGTTTGAAACAATCATGTATTTGAAATGAACTCTGTGTTTCGGATTTCCATTGTCTATATTTTATTTATACACGACGTTTCGATCAGTACAATCTCTGATCGTCTTCAGGTGCAAACTACAATCTATTCCTAAGGCTACGTACTTATATACTATGGGAACTCACTCAACCGTGAAATGACGATAGATTTGTTAGTTTTGATGTCGAAAGTCTATACACCAATATCCCGATAAAGGAATCGCTAGATATTATTAGACAGAGACTGGTTGATGACGAATTCCTTCGTGAACGTACAAGCTTGCCGCTGGAAAGAGCGATGGAGTTGTTGGAGTGTTGTCTACATAACTCTAATTTTCAGGTGAAAGATATGTTTTATGCGTAGAATGATGGTCTTTCAATGGGTTCATCGCTTTCGCCAGTGGTGGCCAATATTTACATGGAGTGGATCGAATTACACGCGGTTGACATCGCAACATATAAACCTAAGCTCTGGCTAAGATATGTTGATGATACTTTTATAGTCTGGACCGGGGATGACCAACAACTTTCAGAATTTCAAAATTCCATACATTAAAGGAGTATCAGAGAAAATTCGAAGACTAGCGATCAACTTTAGTATTAAAACAGCTTTTAAATCTAATAATACAATTCAAAGCCTCCTTTGTAAAACAAAACCGGAGAACAAACAAAATAAGGAATGCATTTACCAAGTTCCTTGTGAGTGTGGTGAATCATACATAGGTGAAACAAAAAGACCACTATCTGTTAGGCTTAAAGAACATCAGACGAATACCCAAAGAGGTGAAATAACGAAATCAGGAATCGCCGGACACGCATGGTCAAAACAACACTGAATGAAGTGGACAGAAGCAAAGGTTTTTCACAAGGAGTCACACTGGACGAAACGAAAATTCCTTGAAGCTGCCTTTTTTGGGCAGAATCAGGGTGTTTTCAGTAAACCAAGTGTTGTTGTTGTTCCAAATATTTGGCAGCCCCTCCTTGGGCGGAGCCAACGTCTTAAACTTCACGGTTGAGTGAGTTCCCATAGTATATAAGTACGTAACCTTAGGAATAGATTGTAGTTTGGCCCTTGAAGACGATCAGAGATTGTACTGACCGATAAGTCGTGTATAAACAAAATATAGATAATGGAAGTCCGAAACACAGAGTTCATTTCATAACATAGATTCTTTTTTATTTTAGAAAAAACTAATTTACGTATCTTAATCCCGTTTATACGCTTTAATTATATGTAACATTAAAAGCATCAGGACGTTGCAAATACTTTACTTGAATTTGTGACCGCCCATTTAAAAGTATACAATTCATTATTTTCATAAGAAGGAAAAATATATTTTTTTACAGAAAATTAAATTGAGGAGACCACCCTATAAATCAAGTCTGTTCAACAGAGATGGATAAATGAAACTTTATAATTTATGGGTAAGCACTAATCTGCCAAAAAAAAAGAAATATTATGAAAAAAAATGTATATTGCTAACCTTTTCGAAATAAGCTTTGTTAGTGTTTACTTGTTGGGCAAGAAAATAATTTCTAGCAGCTGTCGTTATCAGGATATGGCTGTTTAATAAATTCACGTGACCTCAGAATCAAAATAGCTCATGAACTAACTGGAAAGTCACAACACTTTATGCCCCTTTAAAAGAAGCTAATTTGTTGCGTAAGCAAATAATTTGTAGCTGATGCCATTACTGATATATGTCTCTTTAAGTAACGTGACCTGAAAATTGAAATATTTCATAAACTAACTAGAGGGTTACAACCTTTTATACTTCATCGGAATAAGCGTGGTTGGTAGTTGTAGCTGCTGCCGTTACCGAGATATGGCTGGGCATTCCACACAAAAAGTAACATATCTTAGAAACTAACTAGAGGGTAACAACTTTTTATACCTCATTAGAATAAGCTCGGTTGGTGCTAATTTGCTACATAAGAAAATGGTTTGTAGTTAGTCACGTGACTTTATTAAACAACCATATCCTGTTACCCAAACGGCAGCTATGGGCTGGTTCCCCTAGCTTCATGGTTAAGTTAGAGGGGCCTCAGTTTTCTCGGTAACGGTTGCCGCTACAAATATTTTTCTTCGGTAAAAAATTAGCTAAAAATTATGGAATAACTATTTTTGTGGCCCTTTGTTTTGGTTGCCCATAAAACAGGAATTAGTCTTTACAAATTATGGTGTATGACATATTGTCCTACTGTTACCCTAACGGCAGCTATGGAGTGGTCCCCCTATATTAAAAGAAGTTATTATTTAGTTTATTGTTAACTTGTTAGTTTGTTTTAAAAAAAAATCCTAAAATTCAAAATATTTTAGTGTAAAAGGGCCACAAAAATAGCTATTCCATAATTTTTAGCTAATTTTTTACCGAAGAAAAATATTTGTAGCGGCAACCGTTACCGAGAAAACTGAGGCCCCTCTAACTTAACCATGAAGCTAGGGGGACCAGCCCATAACTGCCGTTTGGGTAACAGGATATGGTTGTTTAATAAAGTCACGTGACTAGCTACAAACCATTTTCTTATGTAGCAAATTAGCACCAACCGAGCTTATTCTAATGAGGTATAAAAAGTTGTTACCCTCAGCAGCTACAACTACCAACCACGCTTATTCCGATGAGGTATATAAGGTTGTAACCCTCTAGTTAGTTTATTAAATATTTCAATTTTCATGTCACGTTACTTACTTAAAGAGACATATATCAGTAATGGCATCAGCTACAAATTATTTGCTTACGCAACAAATTAGCTTCTTTTAAAGGGGCATAAAGTGTTGTGACTTTCCAGTTAGTTCATAAGCTATTTTGATTCTGAGATCACGTGACTTTATTAAACAACCATATCCTGGTAACGACAGCTGCTAGAAATTATTTTCTTGCCCAACAAGTAAACACTAACAAAGCTTATTTCGAAAAGGTTAGCAATATACATTTTTTTTCATAATATTTCTTTTGTTTTGGCAGATTAGTGTTTACCCATAAATTATAAAGTTTCATTTCTTTAATAATTCAATAATTTGAGAAGAATTGACAGAATTTTAATTTTAACTTTTAACATCAAAATTAAATCATTGTGAAAAACTATTAAAACTGAAGAAAAGCAAACTCATAAGTACAAATAGGAAAGTATATTTTATACGTAGTAATATACAAAGGTCAAAAGAATTTTAACAATTTTTTGGATTTTAGGAATTTGAGCAATAAACAAGAAATAAAATAAAGAACGTTGCTGCTACAAATGGTTTGTTATTATTATTCATAGTTTTTCACAATACCCTAGCTTAATGCTTAAGTTAGAGGGGTTCCATTTTCTTGGTATTTTTGTGACACTCTCTGATGGTCCCCGAACTTAATGGACGGGCTAATGGGAAAAAAAAGAGTAAAGACGTACTCTCGAAATAAATGGCACTTCGCGCAGTATTCATTTTACAACTTCCCGCTAAAAATTCATATATTTAGGGAGACACATTTTGGTACACACACGAGGGGTAAACTTTACCCCTATATTTTGAATAGGGAAAGTGATAACTTTGAAGGTTTCTTAAATGTATTTACAACCGTGTAAAAAATAATTTTACAGGAAAATTGCACCCCTCGTAGGAGTGTACACTGAAAGAAAGAATAGGGGAAAAAAAGTCGATGTGTCCCGGAATTTCCAAAAAAATAAAAACATTGTTTTGTAAAAAAAGCGCATTTTCCATTGGTCGATGCACCTGTGAAAGTGAATAACTCAAAAATAAATGGAAAAAATTTTGAAATGTTTACGCGATTGTAAAAAGTACCTTCGAAACAAGGAATCACTCAACCCACTCTCTCTATTCAAAATATAGGGATAAAGTTTACCCCTTAAAGATGGTGCGTGTTACAAAAATTTTCAGATTTAATTTTGGCTTATAGTCTGGAGGAAATCAAAAAAGGTGGAAATGAATGGTACAAGAAATTTTTTCACTGATTTGGTTAGCCCAGATGCTCTATTTTAAGAATCCGATTGATGCCACTCTGGCACCCTTAAGCATTTTGAAAAATTCGAGATGGCGGCCATTTTTAAGTGAAAAAAACAGAGATTTGGATTAGGGACTCAAATGATATGCCACTTACCTATATTATGTTCAGACATTTTGAACATAATATAGGTAAGTGGCACATCATTTGAGTCGCCTAAATCCAAATCCGGTATTATTTTTGTTCTGGGGGGCACCCTAACGGAGGGGGGGGTTGATTTTATGAAAAAAATTGACCTACTAACATAGACATGTAATACATGAATTTTAGGGTTTTTGAGTTCGCTAAATTCAAATATGTGGTTAAAAATTTTTTTTGGGGTAATCTGGAGTGGTGGGGGCATATTTGTTTAAGTTTTTTGCAGATTTCGACAGCTCTGCTCAACCCCATTATAAAAATAATTAATGATATTTGGGCAGCATCCACCATTTTGAAATATTCAAGATATATAAGTATTTTCGCCAAGTCTCCATTTCGTGTTTACCCCATAAATTACCCCCCTCTTCTCCAAGTTACAGCCAAATATTTTTTTAACAACAGATTTGGATTCAGCCGACTCAAGAACTCCATAATTAATGTATCTCATGCATATATGCTTCCCTTTTGATTGATGATTGAATATTTCAAAATGGGGGATGATGCCCAAAAATAATTAATTAGTTTTAAAACAGGGTTGAGCGAAGCTGCCGAAATCTGCAACAAAACTTGAATAAAGTAAGTTCGTTAAGTCTCTACATAATCAGTTTTACTGCTTACCGCATAAATACCCCCCACTCCTTCAAATTACCACCAATGTTTTTTTAACTACAGATTTGTATTCAGCGGACCGAAAAACCCTAGAAATGATGTATTACATGCCTATGTTAGCAGGTCGATTTTTTTCAAAAAATCAACCCCCCCCTCCGATGAGGTACCCTGCAGAATAAAAATAATACTGGATTTGGATTTAGACGACTCAAATCCAACTGAGATGATATTCCACATACCAATATCTTGTTCAGATATATTTTTCTGTAGTTTTTTCACTTGAAAATGGCCGCAATCTTGGATTTTTCAAAATACCTAAGGTTGCCAGAGTGGCATCAATCAAATTCTTAAAGTAGAGCATCTTGGCTAACAAAATCAGCAAAAAAATATCTTGTACCATTCATTTCCCACTTGAGGCAAAAATCGTGATTTGGAAACAATACTATTAATGTTGTCTTCAATTTGAGTGTTTCTTAAAGGAAAATATTTTTAATACGTACTTGTTTTGTCCGTTTTGTTCCCTAAAAGGAAAAACATAATATTAAAGTAGTGTCAAAATGTAAAAAAATAATCTTATGCACTACTCATCTTCTTTAAAATAAAAACAAAATATATGCAAAATATCTTTTGACAACAAACACATATTTTCAAATAAATTTAGAAACAATAAATTATTAAAAAGCATAATACTTACCTCGAAACAATGAATCCTCATAGTAATCATCAAACCTTTTGACAAGTCGTCTACCATTGTCTAAAAAATAAAGCCGTCCATGTAGAAAAGATCCAATTTGGATAATTAACAATTAAGTGTATATTATAATTTGTCTATTAATGCAACTACTCTATCGAAAAAAGGCGGTATGATTTACGAGGAAAACAATCCACCTCGTAGAATCTTTTAAAGGTCGTGATACTTTATGACAACTCATAAACTTCCATAAAAATAGGGTAAATAGGTCAAATACGCCTCATATTTTGCAAAGTTATAACCATTTTAAAATCAAGTATACACTTTATTATTTCCTTGTACAAAAAAGAAAACATAAAATTTTATAATCAGTACTTATTCTTTGTAGAACAAAATAAGTAAAAGAAATAAAAAAAAATATAAAGTAGTAGTAGAAGTAGTAGATGGGCGGCCGTAGGCCTGGCAATTAGGCCTCATACACTGAACCAAAAAAGGCACCGTTTTCTAAAAAAAAATACGTTGAGCCAATGTATTTTGTATATGATTTTTGCTCCGATGTAAAGTTTTATTAATATCATAATCAAGTTTACATAAATTTTATAGCCAAAATGAGTTATGATTTTACTGCTGCAAGTTTAGTAAGAGATTGTTACGTACATAAATTTCATAACCATGTTTATGTATTTTGTATGCTCGGTTCATAATTTTCATAAACTTGTACATACATTCCATAACAACTTTTAAACGACAGTCAATGATCGCCATTTATTAAATTTATTTAAGGCATTGATTAAAATCGTTAACATGTTTTATTTATTTCATATGCTCTTTTATTATCTTCATAACCTGTACATACTATTGTCTAACTAAGTATCAGGCCGGACAGATCAGGCCACTGTGGCATGAATCTGTCCGCTATGGGAATTTGGGCGAACCATACTGCCTGTAGCCTGTAGGCGGGGGTATCTAGCGACCCCCCGTCCACGATTCGAGTCTAGTGCTCAATCGTGCAATCAGCTGGCCTAATCTCGATGGATCCAATCGTCAGTCGTTATTAGGGACCGTGGGATTGCTGACTGTGCATCAGCATGTCCACGTTAATAAAAGTCTCGCACAGGCATTCTCTACTCTGAGATCCTATATTTTCTAGGACACATAAGACCATGAAGTCCATGCACACCAAAGTCTTTCGGCGATCGGCAAGTTGCGACGGGAGCAGGACAGTGTAGTCTGGAAGCTCTTAGTGACAAACCGGCACAAAAGCGGCGGAAGTGTGATCGCCGTTTTGCTCAAGGATTGGCTGTAGAGCAACTCGTGTGCTGCATCCGTAACTGAGCAGCCCTATTTAGGACCCACTCTGCTCACCCTGAAAGAGAAGGGGTTATAAAAGGCGCCCTAAACATAGCCAGCCAACAACTGCCCGACTGGACAACCGCATGCAGAGGGTACACCACTTGCGGACAAAACAAAAGAAAAATAAATCCAATGAACTTTGCCACATGGAATATCCGTACACTTATGGATACAGACACAACCACAAGACCACAAAGAAGAACGGCAATAGTGGCACGTGAACTAAGGAAATATAACATCGATATCGCTGCTCACAGTGAAACTAGAAGAGCAGGCGAAAGCCAACTTAAAGAACACGGAGGAGGCTACACATTTTTCTGGAAAGGAAAAGAAGAAGATGTATCACGTATTCACGGAGTGGGTTTGGCTATACAAAATGAGATTGTGGACCACCTAACCGAATTTTGATCCGGAATAAGTGAAATATTGATGACATTGAGCCTAAACCTTAGCAACCACCAACACGCTACTATAATCAGCGCCTACGCTCGAAATTTTGCAGCTGATGAAAACCAAAAAGATGAATTTTATTCTCAACTTAGTGAAGCCGTAACATATGTACTTAAATCTGATAAACTTATCATCCTAGGTGATTTCAATGCTCGAGTTGGTACGAATTCAAACCTATGGAAGGGCGTCATTGGCAAGGAAGGTATTGGAAACATGAACTCAAACGGACTGCGCCTATTAACATTATGTTCGGAATATGACCTCACAATCTCAAATACAATTTTCCGACAAAAAGACAAATTCAAGACCTCCTGGCAACCTTCTTTCAAGCTGCTAAGATGATATATGGTCCCACTACACAAGGTATCAATCCCCTACGATCCAAAGATGGAACAAGGCTGCTTAAAGACAGATCCTATCAATTCACGATGGAAAGAACACTTCCAAGAACTACTCAACAGAGAGTCTCAGGTCGATAATGACATCTTCGACAAAATTTCGCAGAAAAGTACACAACAACACCTAAGTGAGATTCCGAGACTAGAGGAGGTCGAAAAGTCAATCACACAGCTAAAGAATAATAAGTCAGCAGGCACTGATGGTATCGCTGCTGAAGTCTACAAACAAAGGGGTCCCGCACTTAATTCCCAAATGCACATTCTAATAAGTAAAATATGGACCACTGAGGCCATTCCTGCCGAACTCAGAGACGCCTCTATAGTTACCATTTTCAAAAAAGGGGATAAGGCCCAATGTGGAAACTACAGAGGTATATCTTTGCTTTCTGTTGCTGGAAAGATACTTGCACGGATACTATCAAACCGATTAATTCCGATTGCTTAACAAAATCTGCCAGAGACACAGTGTGGATTTAGACCCAATCGAGGCACAGCTGACGTGATCTTCAGTGCCAGACAAATGCAAGAGAAATCTAGGGAACAAAATCGCCCTCTCTTCATGGCCTTCATAGATCTAGTCAAAGCATTTGATTCGGTCAACAGAGAAGCTCTTTGGAAAATACTGGCAAAAGCTGGATGCCCTCAAAAATATATTCAAATTCTTAGACTACTACACGACAATATGAATGTAAAAGTCCTGAGGAGGAGAGTCATTCCAGATTACGACAGGCGTTAAACAAGGGTGTGTTATTGCGCCCACACTATTCTCTATATTTTTAGGTGCCATGCTTTACCTTGTTGAGGAACATCTACCGCCAAGAGTGGAAATTCTATATAGATTCGACGGTGGCCTACTTAACCTAGACAGACTGCGAGCAAAAGCTAAGGTCTCGACAACCTCGGTAATCGAACTGCAGTACGCCGATGACAACGTCGTGATGGCCGATACAGAGGAAGGTCTACAACTGGTAATCAACGCATTTAACCAAGCCTACAAAAGCATTGGCTTAGAGGTCAATCTTGCCAAAACGCAAATTCTTCACCAACCAGAACCAGGTACGAATCCCCAAGCTCCAAACATTTCCATAAATGGCCATCCTCTGCAGAACGTGGAACATTACCCATACCTTGGGAGCCTATCACCTATCATCAAACGCAACTATTGACGCAGAAACAAACATTTCCATAAATGGCCATCCTCTGCAGAACGTGGAACATTACCCATACCTTGGGACCTTGGACGCAGAAAAACAGCATCGCCTAAATTGTGGTAGCGCAGCGTTCGGACGGCTTTCGCAGAGACTCTTCAACAATCACGACATCAATGCGGAGACCAAGCTTCGTGTCTACAACACGGTTATAATACCAACTCTAACATACGGATGCGAAACGTGGACCACCTACAGAAGGCATATCAAACGACTAAAAAAATATCAGCAAAGTTGTTTAAGATGAATACTGAGAATCAAATGGCAAGACCGACGAACAAACATAAGTGTTTTAGAAGAAGCCAGAACAACTAGTATAGAAGCCCTTATCTTCAAGCACCAGCTTCGTTGGACTGGTCACATTATCCGCATGCCTGAAACACGTCTCCCAAAGCAGATATTTTATGGACAACTGAAGGAGGGAAAGAGAAATCAAGGTGGTCAACAAAAAAGGTACAAGGACGTTCTCAAAGGCAATATGATGAAGGGTCACATCGATATAAAAAACTTCGAGACCACGGCAAACGATAGGACTACATGGCGCCGAACAGTCCATGAGGGTGCACAAACTTTTGAAGAGCAACGACGTAGACTATAAACGGAAAAGAGAAAACGTAGAAAGGAGCGACAAAATGGAAGAATGGATGACCAACAATACCCGGCTGCTGCCGGAGACTGGGTGTGCCAGGACTGTGGAAGGGTGTGCGGCTTGAGAATTGGCTTACATAGCCATCAAAAAACGCACAACAGATAACGACGATACAGAATAGAGGAATGATGATGATGACATACTATTAATAACAACTCTCTACAAAATGTCAAGAAAAATTTTTCATTGATTTCGTAACTTCCGTTTATTAATTTCATTACTGAAAATGACAATTTTTATAACTTTCCTCCGATTTTTGTAACAGTTACGTCTTATTGATGGACAAATATCTATAAAAAATTAATAAACGCTTGTTATTACTATGTGCGATAGATGGACCCTTTCTGCCATACCCCCCGTGCTCTAAGAGGACTTACTTTTTACCTGACACCTCTTTGTCGAGGGCAGAGATCTTTAGACTGCGTAGCAAGGATACACAGTGCACCACCGGCTTTACTCCCTCCAAATGGTGGTCCTGCTACATGTTAGACTTGCATCTATCTTAAGGTGCAGTTAGAATGTGGTAGTGTAGTCGTCGTTGCATTGCAGCTGTAGTGAATTTTTTTCCATAGATAATGCAGAACAGGATATTTTACAGATAAATAGTTAACAATATTTTTTGGTACAATCTTTTTAATATAATTTGCCTTGTTTAATATTTTAAACAAATATGGGTGATAATAGACCCTCTTGCAAAATTTTTGAACATGTTAAAAGATTTACCTTACATATTTCTTTTGTATTAACCGAGAAAGTTCCGTTTTTTCTTAAAATAAGTTCAAAAATACTTTAGTTTTAAAATTAGGGTTCTTTGGGTACCCAAGATGGACAAAATAATACTTGGGGAAGAAAAAAATGTGGTAATTTTGTATTTACATACAGTCAATAGTATGTTCAGTGATATTAGCGATAAATTAACAAGGTACTATATTAGTTATATCTGATCCGCTGACTAAGCATTCTGGTTTATTATAATTGCGAAGAAATTAGAGCCTTTTTTCTAATTGACAAAAAGCGCTTACTTTTAGCATTACTTCGATTGCATGGACGAATTATATCAAATAATTTACCTTCTTAATCTTATATATTGCTGTAGTAATAACCTTTAGAAAAGTTATGGTACCGTATTATCAGCGGTGCACGGTGGTTGTAAAGAAAGGAACTCACACAGAGATAGGTAGATATTTTCGGGCGCACATGAAAGAGATGGCATGAACACACCAACTTTAAGCATGGGAGTTATTTCGTGGAAATGCAGATAGTCGATATTTTCAATAAATGAACAAAGTATTATATTTACTTATGTACCTATCCCCTGACCAGCCAAAGTTAATAATTAATAATGGTACCTACCTACAATAAATAGCGGTATTATATTACCCCTCTCCCCTTTTCTACGTCAAACTACTAATTTTCTAAAATTGTTTGTAAAACTGTTTAAAAGTAACTTTTTTAAAGAACATTTTACCTCTCAAATATTACTTATATTACCCACTAGACATATTACTTAATAAATGTCTGTGTGTTGCCTAGGAACACAAGGAATGCAATAGTGAAAGTCCCATGAAAATCGGCTGGGCGGTCTATGCGTGATGCTGGAACAAACAGACATACATACAGACAAAAATTGTAAAAATTGTATTTTTAGTATCTCGTTTGCTCAAAATATTCAGTGTACAATTCAATGTACAGAAATTGTCCTTTAATAGATTTATGATATGTATAGATAAACAACTAATTATAGTCAGGGGGATAAGTGGCGATTTTTCCAAATTTCATAAAATTTCGGTTCAGTGGTTTTTGCCTAATTGTCTCCCAAACAGACAGACAGACACCATCAAAAAATTTTATATTTAGGTCTTTTTTTTTGCTGATCCCATTAGCCTTTACTATAGTGTGGATGGCTAAAAATAGAATTCCAGATTACTACATAGCCGGTACCTACTAAGTTTGTGTTTATGGGTAATAAAAATAACACGACCGCCTTATTTATAATATTGCTATTGCTATTTTGATAGAGTGATGAAAGAGAAAAATTTAGAGATAAAAAGTTTGGTCACCTCTACTTGATAGCTGTAGGTATTGCAGTATGTATATTCACTATATAAGGCTTTATATAGTGAATATACATATAGGTGAATATAGTTATTTATATTCTTTGGTTTAAAAAATATTCAACGTACAGAAATAGTAATTTTAGAGATTTACCAATAAATGTACCAATAAATTTTAGAAAATTAATAATGTAATGTAATGTAATGTTTAATGTAAAAAACTGGGGGGGGGGATTCTGTATCACCACTGCGTATTGTAGGTAGGTAACATTAATATTATTAACATCGGTTGGTCAGGGGATGGGGACATAGGTAAATATAATACCTTCTTCATTTTATTTTATTGCAAAGATCGACTGTATGCTTTTCCACGAAATCACTCCCATCTCTTTTATACGCGCCCGAAAATATCTACCTATCTCTGTGTGAGTTTTTTTCACTACAACCACCGTACACCGCTGATAATGCGGTACTATAACTTTTCTAAAGGTTATTACTAAAGCAATATATAAGATTAAGAAGGTAAATTATTTGATATTTGTCCATGCAAGCGAAGTAATGCTAAAAGTAAGCGCTTTTTGTCACTTAGAAAAAAGGCTCTAATTTCTTCGCAATTATAATAAACCAGAATGATTAATCAGCGGATCAGAAATAACTACTATAGTACGTTGTTAATTTATCGCTAATACCACTGAGCACACTATTGACTGTATGTATGTATGCAAATACAAAATTACCACATTTTTTTCTTCCCTAAGTTTTATTTTGTCCATCTTTGGTACCAAATCAACCCTAATTTTAAAACTAAAGAATTTTTTTTTGTCTGTACGTATGTCTGTTTGTTCCAGCATCACGCGTAGACCGCCCACCCGATTTTGATGGGACTTTCACTATTGCATTTCTTGTGTTCCTAGGCAACACATAGATATTTATTTCATTAAAGTCGGTTTACGGAAACAAAAGTTATGGCATTTAAAGGAATAAAAGCGGGAAAAATGGGTAAAACCACAGGCAAAGCAGCGCGGCGGTGTCTAGTGTTTAAAAAAAGTAATATGTCTAGTGGGTAATATAAGTAATATTTGAGAGGGCAAATGTTCTTCAAAAAAGTTACTTTTAAGCAGTTTTACAAACAATTTTAGAAAATTAGTAGTTTGACGTAGAAAAGGGGAGAGGGGTAATATAGTACCGCTGTTTATTGTAGGTAGGTACCATTATTAATTATTAACTTCGGCTGGTCAAGGGATAGGGACATAAGTTAATATAATACTTTGTTCATTTATTAAAAATATCGACTGTCTGCATTTCCACGAAACAACCAACATGTTTAAAGTTGGTTTGTTCATGCCATCTCTTTCATGTTCGCCCGAAAATATCTACCTACCTCTGTGTGAGTTTTTCTCTCTACAACTACCGTGCACCGCTGATAATACGGTACTATAACTTTTGTAAAGGATATTACTAGAGCAATATACAGGGTTCCTAAGTAAATCCTTAGGGGGCCAAGCAGCCGTGTATAAGACGCAGACAAATTAGGCAGAAAAGGATGGGCATGGGGCGATGTTGTCACTACATCTTACACGTAGTAAATCCATTCCAGGTTGTTGTTTTCTAATATTTTCCATTTTCATACCTTTAGGACTGAAATAAAAATTGTTTTTGCTCGACTTTAATACCAAACTGATGAAAGATATCGTAAAAAAAATATTTTTTGGCTTTTCATTTTGTAACCATTATCCTTACGCACTGTTTACAGGCTGGGGACTGAGATATATGCTAATGCCTAACCTAAAGCGTTCATACACGGCCGGAGAAATCGACTGAGATATTTCCGTAGAAACTTTATCAAGCAAATAGGACGGGTTGACGCCTTCGAACGTCCAACCCGGGTTTTGCACTTTGATTCGAAATCAAAAAGGAGGAACAGTCACATGTGGGGCCGTGCACAAATTACGTAACGGTGATTTTACCAATTTTTGACCCCCTCCCTATGTAATGTTTTGTAACGGTTTGGCATGCCTCTCCCCTAATATTATGTAACGATTTCAAGACCACTACCCCCCCCCCAAAAAAAAAAACTTTTAACTTATTTTCATTCCAAATTTTCTTAGTTTCACACAAATGCAAACGCTGTCGAAAACCCCCCTCCCCCTTACGTAACGTTTTGTAACCCCCCTCCCCCCTATGACCATTACGTAATTTGTGCACGGCCCCTGTAGTCCCAGTGGAGGAGGGCGAGAAAATTGATATTTTTTTTGTTAAAAATTATACTCTTTAGACCTATTTCGTTGCGAAATTACGTAATTTTTGAAAAAAAAATTGTAAGAGGCGCAATTTTTATTTCGTGCTTTGTTTTTCTAACATTTTTGCGTTCGGCTACTTTAATTGAAAAAATTTGGGGGAAATAATTTTTTTCTACGGTATGACGAAAATTTCGAGAAAGTTGAAGAAAAAAATAAAAAAAGTGGCAGAGCTCAAGTTTTTCGTAAAAAAAACGTTTTTTGTAAAGAAACAGAGCAAAATAAATCTTTTCACCCCTTTTTGGGTGTTAAAAATATTGGCAGCCCCTTATTTTTCGCTTTTACCCTCCCGCTAAAACACCTCGAAAATATCAAATGTAGTGTAGGGCCAGCTTTATTTAAAATCAATAATATCGCAAGCAAAACGCTCTGCAGGAAAAACAGCGCCGTTTATTGATTTCTTTGGCTGCTAGTGCTAGCTGCATGGTTTGGCCGTTTCCGGATAGATGTCACTAGTAGAAAAGAATGGAAAGAAATTTAATTAAAAGCGAAGATATTTCTTTCTAATGTTAACAACCTCACGAGTTTATCGCTCAGTATTGTAAATAATGGACCCTGCCGCCTCCTTTAAGCAAGAGAAAGCTGTGGTTTGGACCTGAAAACATCTAATTTTTAATTTCCTCGATCATCTCATGGTGTGGCCGCCATCTAGCGGAATTTGCAGACATCTTGTCAACGGTTATTATTGCAACTATGATTTATGCTCACAATGAAAGAGTGGCGACAATTTTTTCTCATGAAAGCAGTCCGGAGATAATAACAAACTGGCACCATTGCTCCATATACCTGTTTCTTTTGTGCGCGCAGAACTTTCTATGCCATTATGTGTATAGATTAAACAATAAAAAAGTCGAAGCGAAAATAAAAAAAATTCTATATAATTTGCTTAAATCGCAAATCGGTCGCATCATACGTTGAAATTGCGACTTTGTAGAGCACACTTTTGCAAGGGTACAGCAGGTATTCGTGTTTCAGGGTAGGGTCATAGGGTACAAATGCGAGCTCAACTAAGTATTTGTTTTACAGTTTGGCAATTCTGCAATGTCGTTTTCTTGTGCCCCTGCTTATGCGACCTTTCTGCGTTCCTATCAAATAACAGTTCATTCAAATTATTTTAGATTTCTTTCCTGACGACGTTATTTTTTACGGTTCCTGAAAATTATTTTCATTCTTATATTTTTAATTTCTTTACGGTTCGATCAAAATATATTAGTCTTTTTATTTTCGCTTATTTTACATTCGAAAAAAATTACGATTCGATTACATTAGGGTTTGACTTTTGGATAGAGTCCTATGTTTAAATATTTACTTACTTAGTATTATACTAATTTGTTTTAAGGTGTGACAAAATTATTTTTGAGCTTGGTATTTTCGATCATTTTACGATTCGATTAATATCCTTTTGGCTAAATGACCACATAATATGCGACTGACTATTTTTGTACAAAACCGCTATTAGTAGATTTGGTAATCGTGTAATTTTTTATTAATTTTTTCGGTTACTAAACACTCAAATAGTAGCAACGAAAAGAAAATAGCCGAATTTTGTTTATGTCTAAGCTAACGTAGGTGGTCACTTGTCATTTTGAGTATAAAATCATTGGTGCCGGGCACTTCCGGCCAGATTTGGAGTGGCACCATTTGATATTCGTATCGAATAATTTAACACCTCAATCAAATAAATCCCATAATTCAGCCCTTTGGGGGAAGGGCTAATTTTTTTATTTTATATTTTCGGTTATTTCATATTGTCACAATAAAATAGGGCTAAGGGGTACTTCCCACTCTTAACTCTATCCTGTTTATTTCGTTATAAGTTTTCACTTTTAACTGCCGGGTTGGGTCAACAGAGTTGGCTCAAACCGAACGATTGCCTAGGGGGTTGAGATACGGGATCTCCCCTAAGGTTGCAAATTGCACAAGGGTGGGCCTTTTGACTAGATAATTTGTTTTAAGGTGTGACAAAATTATTTTTGAGCTTGGTATTTTCGATCATTTTACGATTCGATTAATATCCTTTTGGCTAAATGACCACATAATATGCGACTGTGAAGATATACGTTTTCTATTTTTGTACAAAACTGCGATTAGTAGATTTGGTAATCGTGTAATTTTTTATTAATTTTTTCGGTTACTAAACACTCAAATAGTAGCAACGAAAAGAAAATAGCCGAAGTTTGTTTATGTCTAAGCTATCGTAGGTGGTCACTTGTCATTTTGAGTATAAAATCATTGGTGCCGGGCACTTCCGGCCAGATTTGGAGTGGCACCATTTGATATTCGTATCGAATAATTTAACACCTCAATCAAGTGATTACGTTATGGGTCGATTTTGCTTAAAAAAAGCACCCGGGCGATGGTGCCGCGGCAACGCGGCCGAATGCGGGATGGCCCCATCGCATTTTTTGCATCGCCTAAGTCTAATCCAAGTCCCAATACAAGTATTTTTTGGTTACGCCCAAAAAGAAAAAATGTCAAAAAAATGGGTCAAAAACATTTTTTTTACATTTCCGGCCAAATGCCGACTGGCACCATAAGCTTTCTGGGAATAGTGAGTACTAATCTTCAACTTTTTTAATATTTTGAGTGGTTACGCGATCGGTCAAAAAATTTGCAGCCGGATATCGTACTAGATCCACACCGTTCTTAACTAAAAAGCCTGTGAACTCCTACCGCCTCAGTGCCCTTTAGCCTAATGTGGCTGCCATTTTTATAACCAAATTGACAAGTAAAACATGGATTTTCTGTCAGTTTGGTGTCAATATGGCACCGATCATAGGCCAAAGGATACTAAGACGAAAATGAGTTAACTGGCTTTTTAGTTGAGAACGGTGTTGACTAGATGCACATCACTTTTCGATGTCAACAACAATATGATAACCACCCATTAGTCAGCAGAGTTGACATGTTGAAACTAGAGTAACGCTACGATACAGTCATTTCATTATTTAGTTCATTAATAGTATATAAACCTAAAGTTATACTTATTCCCTCTTCGAATTGTAGCCATCATCCCTCCTAAAATTACTTACTTACTAAATAAAACTCATTTTGTCTATTTTTAGCAATATTTAAAAAAAAAAAATTGAGATAAAAAAAACGCCCCACCTGCTTTTTCAAATTATCAAAACCAAACCAATATTCAACTATTTCCGGTTATTGTTGTGTTTAAAAAAAAATAGACACATACCTTACAAATCTACCGACTACTTTTCCCCAGACAACTGCCGAACAGGTTTTTATCATTGCATGACTGGGGCGTATTCTTCGCCGACGCGTATTGATTCGATTTATCCTATATGCGGGATTTTTTGTAGAGATACAAATACAAAAAAAATTGTATATTGTGCTACATTAAAAAATAGACACATACCTTACAAACTTACAGACAATTTTTCCCCTAACGACTGCCGAACAGATTTTGAGTTATTCCTCCATACGCGGGATTTTTTTTAGCGATACAAATACAAAAAAAAATTATCTGTTTTGCTACAAAAATACAAATTACAGAGCATTTTTCCGTCAAAAACTGTCGAACGGATTTTGAGGTATTGTGATTGTAGCGTATTTGGCACCGAAGCGTATTTGCCCAATTTACCCTATATGCGGGATTTTTTGTACAGGTACTATTTTTTCCTAGACAACTCCCGAACGGATTTTTAGTCATTGTGACTGAGGAGTATTCCTCTCCGAGGCCTATTTGCCAATTTCCCATTTACGCGGGATTTTTTTGTAGAGATACAAGAACAAAAAATTTGTATTTTTTCCTATATTAAATAATAGCCATGTTCTTCGAATTGAGGTATTATGACGGTAGCGTATTTGACGCAGAGGCGTATTTTTCCAATTTACCCTACTGCTGCGCTAAAAAATAGACACATACCCTACAAATCTACCGACTATTTTTCCCTAGACAACTGCGGAACGGATTTTGAGGTGATTGGAGCGTATTCGCCGCCGAGGCGCATTTGCCCAATATACCTTATATAAAGGATTTTTTGTAGAGATACAAATACAACGAAAATTGCATGTTTTGCTACATTAAAAAAATAGGCATATACCTAACAAATTTACAGACCATTTTCCCCCAACAACTGCCGGCATATTCCTCCATATGCGGGATTTTTTGTAGCGATACAATTACAAAAAAAAATTATGTTTTTCTACATCAAAAAATAGCCATATACCTGTGATATATTTGCTACCTTATCATTTATGTTGTCAGTTATCAGTCAAGCTGACTTTAGCTGTCATGCATGTACGTAATGTTTTTGCTGATTAAAGCCTATTTATCTAAACGTTTATCTATTACAATTTCACTTCAAACTTGTGACAGATCAACAGGCAGTTTCATTTATGTTTATTACTAGACATTCTGTAACTTGCCACCAGGCAGGTTGAAGTCACAATCGAGGGGATTTAGTCGGTAGGAATCCGACACTACACGGGCTCTCCTGGCAAAGGAGAAATGACTCTGGCAGGAAAGTAGTTCGGGCGTCTTATGCAAGATTTCCCCTTAAGACCCTTGAAAAAAAAAATAAAAATGAAAAAATCATGAGATGGAAACTTGAACTAGGCTTCTATAACTACGATATTATTTAGCAGAACACAGTGACTGATGCATTCTCAAAAGTTTCAGCAACTTATTCTACAGACAAGATATTCCATCTACATCAAGATTTTTGTCATCCGGGTGTCACCAGAATGTATATTCTTTGGAAGACATTATGAAAATGACAACAGGTTGCCCAGTGTGCAATAAAATTAAACCAAAATTTCATAAAGATTGAAATAGTCACCTGATTAAAGCAACAAAATCTTTAGAGCGTCTGAATATTGATTTTAAAGGACCATTACCTTAAAATAGTAAATATAAGTACATACTCACTATTACAGACGAATATAGCAGATTCTCTTTTGCTTTTCCCTGTGCAGACGTAACGAGTTCAACTGTTATGGCATGCCTTAACCAACTTTTTGCCATTTTTGGTTTTTCTGCTTACATATATTCTGATAATGGATCATCTCTAGTATCTAAAAAGCTCAGTGAATATCTGCAATCTCAAGGAATAGCTCATGGTCACACCACACCATATAATCCACAAGGAAATGGGTAAGTGAAAAGATACAATGGTATAATCTGGAATGCAGTTTCATTAGCTCTTGAAACAAGAAATTTAACTATCGAACAATGGGATAATGTGCTTCCAGATGCATTACATTCGATTCGGTCTTTGCTGTGTACAGCAACCAAGTGCACGAAATAGCTTTTGTCTACCAGAGAAGATCTATGTGGTCTAGTGGCACTTCTATACCATCTTGGCCGTCCAGATCACAGAAAGTATTCGTTAGAAAACAAAACAGAAAAAGCAAATCTTTTAGTGGAAGAAGCAGATCTTATAGACGCTAATCCTATAAGGCTATAACGATGGGAAAGAAGCTACCGTTTCAGTGAATCACTTAGAACCCAGGGGAGATGCGACGACTTACCTTCATCGGAAAATAATTAAGATTTTGAAATAGATAGATGCAATTTCCGATTCTAATACTGATGCTAGAACAGACATTGATGATAGAATAGAACAACTGGAAAAGCACAAAAGAACTCGGAAATTGCCAAAGTACTTTGAAGATTGTTAGTAAAATTAAATCCGGGCGAATGTGATATATTTGCTACCTATTATTTATATTGTCAGTTATCAGTCTAGCTGACTTTAGTTGTCATTCATTGTCAGGTACGTAACGTTTTTGCTGATCAAAGCCTATTTATCTAAAGGTTTATCTATTACAATACCTTACAAATGGACAGACAATTTTTCTCCCACCAACTGCCAAACGGATTTTGAGTTATTGTGACTGGAGCGTATTCCCCACCAAGGCGTATTTGCCCAATTTACCCGATATGCGGGATTTTTTGCAAAAAAAAATATTTTCTGGTACATTATTCGGGCGCTTTACCTAATTATTTTGTATTATATCTACAATAAATTAATGGAACCTTAAAGTTTTTGACGATTTTGATATGGTATTTACTAACAAATAAAAACAAGGAAATATCACGTACAAAACAAAATATTTTTTATTTTATACAAAATCTAACCATTTACCATCTGCGTCACACGGAAAAAAATTGTATAACAAAATTACGTTTTATTGTATATTTTACACACAGTGGTGTATATTTTTTACACAATTGTGGAATAAGTCTACACAAGTTTTATTTACATAACTGAATTAAAAAAATAATAATGGTATATTTTTCCGTGCAGTATTATATTACTTTTTTTTTAAAATTGTTAGTTACTTAATACGTAGAAAAATTGGCTTCCGTTTACAAAACTTATTTTAATCGATTACTAATGGACCAACCAATACTGCTTAACCTGTTAACAGCCCCAAAAATGCTGCAGTCAAAAATTAGGGTTAGGGTCAATTTTTTTTCTTAAATTCAAACTGTTTAACCTAGGGCAACGAAATTTGGCACATAACCTTCCAGCAGCGTACCATCGTGTGTCATAAAAAATTACATGTGTGGCCCCTAGGGGCAAGCGCGGATCTGGCCTTAAACCCAGGGGGGGGGGGGGTAATCAGATTTCGAGATATCAGTTTATTTTAAATATGTAAATAAGAATACTCGTTAAATGCGCAGCAGGCAAAAATTTTGATTAAATTACACTAAAAATTGTATTTTTTATCCCTTTCAATTAAAATTATGGACATTAATAGTTTGATCTAGCGCCGCGTGCGAAAAATTTTGCGATTTGTGTTGGCGATTTTTTGCAATTTTCGATTTTCGTTATGTTATCTGCTAAATTTTTTGAGTCTTGGGGGGAGGTAATTACCCCCCCCCCCCCCCCCCCGAACTCCGCGCTTGCCTAGGGGGCAACAGGGGCCAAAATGGATTTTTAAACTATCCCTTGTACCTTCTATACTAATGCACCTACACATCTGAATCCTAGTCAGTTGGTAGATCATACTATTACCTACAAATCTACTGTAACGAAAAAAATATCGTAGCTGTTCACAAAGTCCCTAGGTTAGGGGCTAAAAATTTTGTCGATTTCAATTGAAAAAATATATTCCACTTATCTTTCACCTTATGTCAGCAAAAGTTTACCATTAGGGATTCAGTGGACCATTTCCTAATTTTGAATACCCCCAACTTTGTCCCAGCCCCTTTGCACTTTTTGGAACATGTTAAACAAGTTGTTCGAGATTTCAAATTTTTAGCCCCTATTTAGGGGTCGCCCCTGGCGTTTGAGATTTTTATATTTCATAATATTTGTTACACCAAATTCATGAGTTTTAAATGTATATGGAGTGTTTTATGGAATATGAAAATGGTGAAAATTGGATTTCGTCCCCTTACAGTTCCTAGGGACTGGAGCAAAGTTGGGGGTATTTAAAATTTTTGTTGATTTAGCTGAAAGATAAGTGAAACACGAGGTGAAACATATTTTTTTTTAATTGAAATCGAAAAAATTTGTAGCATAAAACCTAAGGACCTTCTTAACAGTCACAACATTTTTTTTGGGTATCGTAGACTTGTATGTAATAGTATGAACTACCTGACTGAGATTCAGATGTGCAGGTGCATTAGTATGGAAGGTATGAGGGATAGTTTAAAAACACATTTTAGCCTCTGTTGCCTCCTAGGGGCCACAAATGTAATTTTTTATGACACACTGTAGTAAGTTGAAAGAAGTCCAACATATGTGCCAAATTTCGTTGCTCTAGCTGTTCGTCTGAATTAAAGAAAAAAAATTGACACCTTAACCCTACTTTTATTTATAGGGTAGGCCAAAAAACATCCTACATTTTTTTCGACTGTGGTTTTGTTATCGGAAGTTCGATTTCAAGAAAAAAGTACATCCCAGGAAAAAATAACTTCATGAAATTAGTTTTCAAATTTTTTTTTTCTTTTACAAATTTTATGTTTGCAGCTGTCTAAAATCGTGTGTATGCAAGTCTCACATTTGACATATACCTTGTTATAATCGAACGTTTATTTCCTTTAAGGCGTGTATAAATTATCAATGACCACTTTCTGGCCCTAAATGCCTTCAAGAGTAATCACAGATATTTATATAAGGTACAGATTACTCCCATGTAACTAACGCGTGTGGGTCCATGAAAAATATCTCCCTTAAGATTGATGTTTGTTTACTTCTTATAAATCTCCTTTATTTAATATTTCTTATACTTTCTCTCATCTCTCATTTAGATAAATAAAACAAAGAACATTCAAAATGTATCTCGATGACGTGGGCACAACCCCTGTATAAATCGCAGGAAATATCAAACTTAAAATCAACAAGATTTCACCCGAACAAACATATTTACATAGATACATTGCAAGTTGTAAAAACAAGCACACAAAGACAGGCGAGACTCTCAAACTAAACTAACAGGTGAGTATTTGTCAAGTGCGGACCTGGCTCCAAATTTAGGGGGGTAATCAAATTTTTGGCGAAGTCAAAAATTTTTGAGAACAACACACTAAGAATGGCATTTTTGACACAAAGACGTAAAAATTCATGGTGTTATAGCGTCATAGAGGAAAATTTTTGCAATTTTGGCAGAAAAGTCTTGATTTTTAAATGTTTTTGTGAAAAATGTAAGTCCAGGGGGGGAAATTACCTTCACTCCGCAACCTGTGCTTGTGTTTGTCAACTGACGACAAATGTAGAGCAATTAATATTATTTAGTTTGTGATAACATGCTTTTGCTATTTTTAGGAAATAAAAGGAGTCTTCAAGCTCTAAATGTGTAGATTTGAGACCAATCATTCACAAAGACCATACAACTTCAAGGATTAACGGTGACAGAAACTTAAAAACTCCAACAACTTACAACTAGTTTCTTGTAGGTAGACAAGAAAGTCAACCCAGTCCTTTTTTAATACATATTTTATAAGGCACTATGTATCATTATTATTATCATAGATAATATCCCGAGTGCATAGCAAGTTGATGATAAACGAGTGCTGAGGTAAAAATTATAATAATTTGCTGCACAAGGCATATTCTGCAGACTATTTCCTGAAATTCCTAATCTTTATAACTTGCGTTTCACTGAGCTGTTTTGTTCAGTCTTCATAAACAATACAGTAATAGGCAAAATATGTGTTAAAATGGGCTGTTTATTGAAAATTATCGCTCTAATTCGTTTGCTATTGGTCCAAATCTGCCAGGCCCATCGAGTTTATTGGTAAATATTTTCCGAGATATTTTCTGAGAGAAATAGTATACTTTATTTTTCTGTTTTAAGTAGTTGACAGGAAGAAGTCTAAATAACAAATACTTTAATGTTTTAACCTAATAAATGTTACACATTTGAAATTTGTGCTATAAGAGGATGACCGACTGGGTCCTGGTTAAGCTGTTTTTATTTGTTTCAGGTTACTGCAAAGAACAGAGCAACCTTTTTGTGGACTGTGAACAAGGTTACAATTGGATAAATTTTCACACGACGTAGACAGGATATAATAAGTTAATAAATATAAGAAAAATATATTTGTAATAAGAACATGTAATTTAATATAGTAATGAAATTTAGTTGAAATATTTAACTTTATTTAAAAACCCACCAGAACAAAATGCATCCATTTAAAATTATGATAATTTTATTATAGTTCAACCTAAATAAAAATAAGATATTTTAACCAGCACATTCACCATGATCCATAGAAAAGAAGTACAGAGTGAACAAGAGGCTCTTGGTAACTGCAATTAAAATATAATAAAAAACGCATCTTTTAAGAATGCCTTTTAAAGTCTAATTATTTTCAAATTCTAAGGTATATTTTTGGGAAAATATTGTTTTATTAAATTTTTTAAACCTTCACAAGCTCGTTTTTTTTAAATGGGATTCAAAAATAATACACTTTGTTTGGTTTGGAAAAGAAAATAGAAATATAATATGCTATTGTACCAGTCAAAAACACCATTTATGTTTGAATTAAATAAGTAAATAAGCAGGCAGACCCTTGTTCACAAACGATATTCAAATAGAATTCACCTTTTAAATTATTCTTAATTTTCTTTTCGTTCCAATGTATTTAGTGTAATTTGGAAATAAGCCAACCAACTGTTTTTTTCCGGTGTAGTTGTAAATAGCTTGTTGTTCGTCCTGTTGCGCAGGCTTAACCTTTTTTTTTAAATCCTTCTATTTCTTCGGGAAATACAGACATCATCAAAAATGTTTACATCCATAAGTATCCTTAACTACCTAGAAACATCACAATGTCATCCTAAATAGAAAAAAAAACTAAAAATTTTAAGATCTGGTTCTGCTTTTTTGATTACCAACAACGTTTAGTAAGTAAATAAAAGTTTCTAGATTTTGACATTTCGAATGTCAGAAAATGTCAGTGTCGACGACGAGAAATACGGTGACCGGACTATATCAAAGAGTAGATGTTATACTAATTGAATCTTTGTCAATCTAACGTTTATTGAGTAAAAGTCAAAGTCATTTCATGTGCAAGTTAGTGTATATGGGTACATAAGATTTTGCATTCGTCATTTATCTTTCAATTTGAGTTAAAAAGTTCTTTTTAGAAAATTAAATTCCCTGACTTTTCCAGATTTTCCAGACTAATTTTGAACTTTTCCATTAGCTACCATTTTATGCGGCGAATTCTAAAAAAAATAGTTTTCTCAAGCACACTGGGCAGGAGGAAGGTTTCCGCTCCCGCTGGTGGTCGTAGAATTTATTGAAGGGAGGGAGGTCAGTAGGCAAGGTCTATATCTATAAAAACCCAGTAATATAGGCATAAAAAAATTGACTTTACCATGACTTTTTAGTGACCAATGAAATTCCCTGACTTTTCCAGATTTTCCAGAAATGGCCATCCTGAAAAAATAATTAAGTAGAGGTACCTTCTGGACTTTTTTTTTAAATTTAGGTATGATTTTTTTTTCCCAACCTAACGTAACCTAACCTATATATTTACCTATTAATGATTAACTCATGACACCGCAACATATCTTGCAAGCTTAACAACTACAAAAATTGTCTACCTTAAAATTGAATACAATACAAATACAAAATCAAAAGAAAAATAATACGGATTGAGAAACTCAATGGCACTGTTACTGTATCCTCTTCTCATTCTTCTTATTCTCACTAATGAAAAAATAAGAAACAATTAAAGATATGCCATCACCGAACAGTACCAGTACCGTCGAGTTTATAATTGGGGGGAGGGGTTAATCAATGGGCGTTTTCCAAAAACTTTGACAATGTTTTGTGTAAATTAGATAATACTCTGGTCGACAAGATTTTTCTAACACAGGTCATTTCATTATTTTTAAAAAGTAAATACCACTCTAATATTAGAAAAAATATTCGGACAGTCCTAACACGTACTGTTTTTTAATAGCTTAATTAGATAATTGGACCAATAATTGTGTGCGTGTACTGATATTGATGGTTTAATGCAGGAACTTGACATTGAGGATTCTCCCGGTGAGTGGCGCTTATTTATATTTTTGTGATTTGATTTGAGTGTTCCTTAAAGAAAAACATTTTTAATACGTACTTGTTTTTTCCGTTTTGTTTCCTAAAAGGAAAAACATTATATTAAAGTAGTGTCAAAATGGTAAAAAAATAATCTTATGCATTACTCATGTTCTTTAAAATAAAAATAAAATATATGCAAAATATCTTTGGACCACAATATATATATATATATATATATATATTTATATATTTATGGTTTTTAATAACTTATTGTCTCTAAATTGCGATTTTGGATTTTTTTTTGATATGTTGTAGATCTGGACAAGGGCTTTAAAAAATGCGACTTAAAAGTTGGTGAAGACATTTGGTTTGGCTGCAGAGGCATATCAAATGAGGGATAAAATATCATTGTAAAGTTATATTTTTCGAAAAAAACATGCAAGTATTTATTTTTTTTTGAAGGATAGTGTAAATGTACATTTGAAGATTTGGTCAGGTTGGGTCAGTGGCGCAACGTAAAACTATTCAAATAATGTTAATTTTTTCATTAAGAGCACCAATTCAATTGTTTTTTATTTATTTTATAAAATGATAAATCAGTGGTGTTACATCCAAATACTATACTCGTTGCTATAATACTACCTATACTTACTAATATTTTATTTTATAACTGAACTTATTAATTAAATCTATTTGCTTTAATAATAGAATCTTACGTATCTGCTATTTTAATTCAATATAAATATTCCAGCACAGTGGCGTAGGGTGACCCATAAATTATTAATTAATTAAGGCGACTAAGTAATTGTTATTATACTAACTAGTGCGGAAAATTGTATTTTATTCCCACGCGACTGCCAATGACCCTAACATTCTGTTCCCACCTACGATTTTCTCGTGAGTGCTCACTCACGTGTCACATGGTAGCGGATTTCATGTACAATTGGCTTGCTGCATTCTCAGAGAATTCCTAAGTGCAGTCTAGAAGGTCATGTTGGTCTGTACCAAAATGATGACTTTTTTACTACTTTCATTATATTTCCACCCATTTTCCACCTACCTTTATCGCTTAGGTATCCAAATTTGTCCTTAACAGCTCTTTTTCCACTTATTTTTTATTATTTTTACTTTTTTTTTAACTATTGAAAACATTCGTGAAAGAACGCGGTCAATCCCTGCTGGCAGTGCCGGTTTCATATTTTTTAATTTTTTTTTACTTACACTACGTATATTTGGACATTGTCTCTATTTTTTGAATCTTTTTATATAAAACTAGCTTATGTTACGAGTCTTTTATTTATTAAAAAATTTGCACTGAAATACAAAAAACTCTTGTTTTTTTCCTTTCTTATTTATTTATTCCTAATTTTCAACAATAATATAAAAAGACTACTGGTTGAATCAACACGAATGCATTGCATGGTTTATTACCAATCACATTTCACCTCTCTTATCGGCATCAAAAAAACAAACAGTAGGTAAACAATAAAGATACGTGAATATATTTTAATTAACGATTGGTTCTGAGCCAGGTAAAATAAAGTAAGGGGGCCAGTCAGAAATTAAGTCACATCATTGTGGACAAATTTTGACCACCTTAAAATTAAGTTACAGAAAACATATCTTCCCCTTGAATTCTAAAAAAAGAGCGGCTAAAATATTGACACATTTTTCTTTGCCGCAAGAAATAAAAAACCTAAAAAGAATTATGATGACACCGACCCCCACTCTAATAATAAAATAGACACCATTATTTAACATTACCAAAATTTGAATCAAAATAAGGAGGTGTAGATTCTATTTTGGGACGTCACTTTTGTGAAGACAGTCATCAGAAACGTAATGATTTATGACAAGGTCGAGGGCGAGGGGCCAAATTTGGCAAAAATTGTGTTTCTAATTTATGGAGTGCACTCAGAGCCATAAATTATTTCACACCATATTTGCCAACTCTTGACTCCCCTCCCCCTGTCACAAATAAAATTGTTCCTAAATATACCAAACTTAAGATATCCAATTTTGGTATTGGGAAATTCCATGATAATAATTATATAATAAATTTTTTTAGCTAATTTTTCTCTCTCTTAAAATATACCAGAATGACAATTGCTATGTTTTCATGAGTATTGAGTTCGTTTTCAAAACTCATTGTATCCTTTTCTTTTATATAGCGTGTTCTTGCTCTGGATAAAGAACATGCTATATAAAAGAAAAAGATACAATGAGTTTTGAAAACGAACTCAATACCCATGAAAACATAGCAAATATTTCAATGCATTATGTAGAGGGTTTAACTGAACAATAACTGGTAACTCATGGGACATCAAAAACGGGCAGAGAAAAGTCAAGGATTTAGAAAGTGCTTTTTCTCTTTAACTAAAAGTAGTTTAAAATTAAGAGTGGCAAAATATGTTTCTTTTCGCTAGATGTAATAAAATGGTATGATAATGCTTTTCTTTATGTGCTTTGATTTTAAGTTAAAAATAATTTTTTTATTTTATTTCTTATGAAACGTTAATATTTTGTTTGCCTATATTTTAGTTATTGGCTATTATTTTATTATTTGAAAAAAAGTTCTTGCGTTCGTGTACACGTTTAAAGATACCCCACAGAATACTTTGATTGTGTTAGTTATTTAGATACCTAAATTTAAAAAAATACCTAATTTTGAGCGGATCACCTGAAACGTGACGATTTGTGGAAAGAGGAGGGTGGGGAAAATATGGCCAAAAGAGTCCGTGTAATATAATTTATGGATGGCTCCTTTTAGTTCATTACACCTCTAAATGCCTCATGCAGTATCCAATGTTTATGCTGTTTGTTTGTTTTTTTTTGTCGCAATAAGAGAATTGTGAAATGCGATTACTAAAACCAACGCTGTCGGGTTGATTCATGCAGTCTACTGCCAATATTACCTATTATTGAAAAGTAGAAATTAAAAAAGGATAAAATATTCAGTTAAAAAACTCAGCTGAAATAAAAAGCTAAAAAAATTATAAAGTGTTAAAATACAAAAGTGACAAAATAGGTACTAAAAATAAAACTGACACCGGCTCTGCCGCCGAGATTGATCGTGTTCTTTCAACTAATAACTATACTGGCGCGTAACGTTGGAAAATGGTGAAAATCTTTAAAAATAGTTGCAAAAAGAGACTGTTAAGGACAAATTGGCAATAAAGCAATAAAGGTAGGTGTAAATACTTTCAAAAGTAGTAAAAAGCCATTATTTTGGCTACAGGCCAACTTAACCTGGTAGATTGCACAGCATTCTCTGATGAGATTGCCAAAAGCAATTGTGCATGAATGTTATGACAGTCATGTGACACGAGAGCGGGCACGCACGAAAAAGTCTTAGGTGGGAACCGGGTGTAAAGCTGCGGAGCGGAGTTCGAGCAAGCAATCCAGGTGGGGAAAGATACTTTCGCGTGAAGATATGAGAGAAGATGGTCATAACATAAAAGGAAATATTTTCTTAACAGCCAATATCACTTTTTTGGTCGAATTTATTTAAAAAAAAAACAGAACAAAATAAAAATGTCAATATATTTTACATTACGCTACTACGCTACAATGACAACTATGACGTATAACATCTAGCAAATATCAAAATTATAAAACGGCTTCAAGATGATTTATTTATTTATTTGGATGCTACTGCTGATTTAATTTTTTATAAAATATACTAAAAAAAAACTATCAAATAGCATAAAATACCTAATATCGTTGAATTGGTCCTTTTAATGAAAAAATAAAGAGTATTTTAATAATTTTACGGTGCACCAATGACCTATCCTTCAAAAAATAAATAAATACCTGCATGTTTTCTTCGGAAAATATCATTTCTAAATGTTATTTTATCCCACCTTTGATACGCCGCTGTATCCAAACTAAATGACTCCCCAGCTTTTAAGGCGCATTTTTTTAAAGCCCTTGTTAAACCCTACAACATATCAAAAAGATTTAAAAATCGCCCGATGTCTGGGTTACATGGGCCACTGTGCGGGGTTCAATTTAGAGACAATAAATTATTAAAAACCATAATACTTACCTTGAAAGATTAAATCCTCATAGTCACCATCATCATACCTTTTGACAAGTCGTCTGCCATTGTCTAAAAAATAAAGACATCCATGTAGAAAAGATCCAATTTGGTTAATTAACAATTAAGTGTATATTATAATTTGTCTATAAATGCAACTACTCTATCGAAAAAAGTCAGTATGATTGTGAAACAAATTTATTAAAACCACGACAAATCTCATAAAATAATAATTTCTTCCAGTTTTACGAGAATCTTTTAAAGGTCGTGAAACTTTATGAGAACTCACAAACTTCCATAAAAATAGGGTAAATAGGTCAAATACGCATCACACAAAAAAATCTTAATTAAACATAAAATAACTACAAAATAACTAAAAGAAATTTAAAAAACATATAAGGTAATAGTAGATGTAGTAGATGGGCGGCCTCAAAATGGACCCTTTCTGCCATACCGCCCGTGCATCCCCGACTGATACATGCCCCTTAGGATGCAAGTTTTCTTTCTCTAAGAGGACTTAGTTTTTGCCTGACCCTCTTTGTCGAGGGCAGGTATCTTTAGACTGCGTAGCAAGTATACACAGTGAACCGCCGGCTTTACCCAGGGTGAACCTGCTACATGTTAGACTCACATCTATCTAACATCGCTACCGTCCAAGCAGAACTTGGTTGACGGTAGACTTTTCTCCCCAGCAGCCCGCCGCCATATAGGTTAAAATCGAGGTCGCCGTCGGAGTCTTCAGACTCATTCCTGGAGTGAACCTGCTACCCGAAAGTGCTACCGCCTCTTTCACCGCTACCAAATCTGTCGAAGTCCACCCACGTCCCAAGAAGTCCCGATCTCGGAGAAGTCGCGGCTAGTCTCCTCTACCCAGTTTGGTGGGGTCCTCGGCCGTCCACCTTTGAGTACCGCAAAGTCTTCGATGAAGTGTCAACCGTGCCGCCTGATTCTACCTCGTTTTTTTTGTTATTATATGCACAGCGTCGACTGCAGAGCTGCTAAGAAGTGGGGACGCTCGAGTAGGTAATAGTTTTCTTTGTGTTTATAATCATCATCATGATCATATTACCCGTTGATCATGCTGTAATCTGATTTTATTTATGTTTCCATTCTTTAAAAAATATTTTGTTAAAATAAAGTCGTAGTCAACAAAGGATAGGCAGAAGGCTGAAAACTAGAAACATCTTGGAGAAAAAATGAAACATTTTTTCAAAAAATGTTTCGAGTATAATACCTTTTAAATTCATTAAAACTAATTGGAAAGTCCCTGATTTTTACAAAAAATGTGAAATAGCGAAATTTTTTCTTAAAATTTGAAATGTCAAAAATTAATGATTCTCCAATACATGTTAAGTATTTTTTCCACAAAATTTATTTAAAGAATTTTTTAATTAGGCTGATAGGAACGGCTCAGTTTTGTTCCGCGTTCTACACCTGTACGGTACCCTCTTAAATAAGTACAAACATTTTTCTGCAAAAAGGAGGAAAGGTCAAAAATTAAACAAGTTATTATTCATTATATTATCATTTTATTTGAGAGCTCAATAAAACATGAACTAACCCAATTCAGTATTGAAATATATAGCAAGTAAATAAATTAGTTGAGAACTCAACAACACATCAACTCACCAAATTGAAAATAACGGCTTGCAAATAATATTTTTTTATCATTTTTTAATCTTCAACTTATTTATTTATTTTAAATGACAGTGATGATACGTACGCCCCTGCCACAGTGTTCGGCCCTGCCTCAAAGAGAGACAACAAGCAAACTCCGCGCATCGTCCGTGCTTGTCGTGACCCATTTACTTAATAATCGGACTCTATTTGCCGAGATCCGATCCTACGATATCTATTCTGCAGGCTAAGATGCTGTTCACTACTTTACGGCGGGCGGCATCTTCAAATACGTACACGTCCTAGTTTTTCGAGTAGTTTTGTATTTGAAGAACTAAAGTGACACTTTTAATTCCTCAGACATTTAAAGTAAATTTAATCTCTGAAGGATTAGAAGAACAAAAGTACTTTTTTCCAAGATTTTTGAGGCAGGAGCTGATCTATAGCCTCGACTAAATAGATATGATGGGTTTATACAGAAAAATAAGATAAGATAAGACATAAAATAAGACATAACATAAAATGAAATAAGAGTTGAGCTTATGACAAACCCTGTTGGTGTTTATACAGAAAAATAACAAAACATAACATAGAAGAAGTTAAAAAACCTCCAAATCAGTTACTTCAACCGAAAAGAAACTAAAAAACAAAAGATCAAAAGATCTTGGGTGGAAATAACGAAAATTCAAACTTGGATGAGCATCCCACAAGGAACACACAAAAGATCAAAGCAAAAAGAGAAATGGTTAAACGATGTTTCGCCCTGGGTAACCAGCGTGGGCTCATCAGTAGTTTCACTGGTCACCCTCCACTATACATCATTAAACACCATCATACACTTTGATTTCCAACCTTGAACCACTCACAAATAGGCATCGTTCCGCACTGGTACTTACTTATCCAAGTTACCTGATACGAATTCGTACTGGCGTATTAATATTTCCATTAGGATTATGCTCCTAAGGCAATTAAAACAATTAATGCTGATCCAAGTTTGAATTTTCGTTATTTCCACCCAAGATCTTTTGATCTTTTGTTTTTTAGTTTCTTTTCGGTTGAAGTAACTGATTTGGAGGTTTTTTAACTTCTTCTTTGTTTTAATTGCCTTAAAAGCATAATCCTACTGGAAATATTAACACGCCAGGACGAATTCGTATCAGGTAACTTGGATAAGTAAGTACCAGTGCGGAACGATGCCTATTTGTGAGTGGTTCAAGGTTGGAAATCAAAGTGTATGATGGTGTTTGATGATGTATAGTGGAGGGTGACCAGTGAAACTACTGATGAGCCCACGCTGGTTACCCAGGGCGAAACATCGTTTAACCATTTCTCTTTTCGCTTTGATCTTTTGTGTGTTTCTTGTGGGATGCTCATCAAAGTTTGAATTTTCAACACTACAACCCCTACATCTTTTTTTGACTTGTTTAGGTTAAGGTTGGGTTAATTTAGTTTAAAGTGTGTTTTTTGGGTTGCTTTGGCTTTTAATAAGTTGGTTTGAGTCTGTTTAGGTTAGGTTGGGTTAATATAGTTTTAAAAAATTTAAAAAAAAACGAAAATATGAAAAACACGTAATAAATAATTGTTGCCGGCTCGTTCGCCTCACGGCTATTCAGCGGAATTGCCGGCTCTTTAGACACTCCCTTTTTTAATAGTGTGGATGTTATTTTGTTAAAAAAACGAGTTTTACGCAAAAAAGTTAAGCAGAACGCCGGATATTGATATTTACATAGGTAGGGTAGGCTGTTCATTAACTTTGAAGTAAATTGGGGCTCACCTATCTTATGTCATGTTATTTCCTGTGTTCCTTATGTTATGTCATGCTATGTCTTATCTTATCTTACTTTTCTGTATAAACCCAGCCACGATACACGTAACACGGTATGCTACTATTTATCCCAAATTCCGTCGCCTTCCGCGCACTCATAAACTGACGTCAACATTCGAAGTTTTATTAACGTGCCCGATTGAGAGAATGAGTCTACTGAGTTGATATATTTGTCTCATGTTTTAATTGAAACCGTAAAGAACAGAAATATTCTCGATGCGCTTGCCCTCCCAAATATACGACTGCCTTCTACGATAACAACACACAACTTGTGCAAGTATCACTTTGTTGTTTGATAATGAGTGTGTCAAAACTGCGCTGTTTCTGGATGTAAAAATTATTACACAATTTAAAAAGAAAACATTAAATACTTCATCTTTCCATGTAGAAATGAAATGGATAAAGGCCTGCCAAATAAACGAAAAAATACAGTCAAACAATTGTAAGTTTTTATTATTTATTTTAACCCTTCTGTTTTAGCATAGCCCTATATTTAGGCCATGATTTTAGGAAGCGCCATACGTATATTTTGAGTTATGATTTATTTTAGTTCAACCTGTCTATTTTTCTTTTAAATCTATTTAATCTAGTTTTGTTTTGTATAAAGTAGGTACATTTTCACTACGTTACAATTATTAGAAGATAGTTGTTTCGAAATACCTCTACAACAAAGACTTATGAACTACACTCCAAAGAATGCTTGTAATTTAATGGTTGATGCAGTACCTACTTTAAATTTACCTAGAAGTTTAACATATTCTGTACGCAAGCAAAAATATGAAGAAA
Source organism: Oxystoma pomonae (assembly GCA_963921995.1). NCBI lineage: Eukaryota > Metazoa > Arthropoda > Insecta > Coleoptera > Brentidae > Oxystoma > Oxystoma pomonae. Next base: position 50,770,983 of record OY998171.1, on the reverse strand, counting down.
AATCGCCGGTGGTTGCCAGCGAAGACGGAAATCAGAGCACAAATTAGAGGAACAAAGCTTATGGTTGTTCGTTAACTTAAACCATTTTTTTTAGTTTATTTTTACTGCAATAAAATGTTTTGAGAAAGCTTATGGTTTTTATTTATTTAAATATAATCTTAGTTGCCTGTTATTTTGATTGGGATTGGGGCGAGTAAGGAGTTGAAGTTAGAAAATATCTTTTGAAACCGAAAATAATGAAAGGAAATTTATTTAAATGTTGTGAGGAAGGCACATTTTGTAAAAACTACACGACACGGCTAAGAGCTCTTGCGCTAATTTTTGTTACTTTTTAAGCTAAATGATCAAAACCTAACTTAAACAAACGCTAGTAAATCCATTCTAACCAAAAAACAATTAAACGCGCGGCGGTCCAAAATTATATTAAGGAAAATTAATACCTTTTCCTTGCACATGTGGTGAACCCAGCTATATAAAACTATGACAACTTAGTTTGTTACCGTCATATTTGCAATTTTTTTTCAAATGGCCGCCGTCAAGGCACACCATCGACGTATTAATATCGATTAGTACGAGAGCCAGCTGCAAGTTTTTTGACCGATTGCGTATCCACTCAAAATATTTAAAAAGTTGAAGATTAGTACTCACCATTCCCAGAAAGCTTATGGTGCCAGTCGGCATTTTGCCGGAAATGTAAAAAAAAAATTGTTTTTGTCCCATCCCATCCCAAAACTGTTCGGTCCACGACAAAACTTATGCTACCAAACTAAAAGCGTATAAAATTATCTCTCAAGCAGTGTAACAACCACCAGTAGTGGAGATACAATATTTTTTCTTTAAATATGTGTGGTCTCCTTCAAGCCAAAATATCTCCTAGTACAATAAAAAACATAACATGTTAATATATAAAAAAAAACAGTGGGCGCGCTTGTAGTTTCTTAAAATAATGAGTTTTTTAATTTTATATTTTATGATTAGTGGTTAACATGTTGTCTCTGATAACTCTGATTGCCCTTAGTTATCCATAATTACCTTTAAAATTTAATAATTAGCTTATCTCCCTTTCTCAGCTTGTAGGAGGAGGAGATGGATACTAATAATTATAATTTATAAATGACAAATGACCACCAACGACAGCTTAAACTTAAACAACGTCCTTACCAAATTTAGAAATAGATACATAAATAGATAGATAGATAACGTGTTTTATTGTTAAAAAAAACATTTCTGTTTTGTGTACAAAACGTTACTACAATTGCCAAAAATACAATAACGTACATACAAGTGATTTAAGTAATAATTGAGTATTTTTTTTTAAATATAAATTTAAGTAAACAGTATTTTCTATTGACTAGATAAATAAATAACGAAAAAAACAATTCAAACAATTTCTTTCCTAAATCCTGCCTTAAATAAGCTTATGCTTCAAATTAGTCCATACACAAAGAGTTACAATAAACAATAAAATATCAAAAATAAGTGTTATGAAATATAATAAAATGAAAATTTCTAAAAGAACAAGTACATATTTTAAAAATTGTGAAAATCTTGTTTTAAACAGGTTAATAAATATTTACTTCACATAAGGAATTATTTAAAATTTGTCCTGGTAGTACTTTTGCAAAGTATAATAGACTTTATCCAGTAAAAGGTTATTAACATATTTTTTAAAGATCTTAATATTTGACGAAGTTTTTATTGGTTCAGGGAGGTGATAAAACATTTTAATTCTATTGTAATAAATTGATTTATGGACCAAACTTGATTTAGGAATCGGAAGATATAAGTTCATATGTTGGCAAGATCTTGTACCATAATGAACTTGAGGGCGTTGAAAATCATTTCGATAAATATAAATAAGTAAAACAGTTTCCAATATATACAAACAAATAACGGGAAAGATCTTCTTTGAAATAAATAAATACAATTTTCTCTAAAACTGACATTACAAAGATAGCGCATCGCTCTTTTTTGTAAAACAAAGATCATGTTAAACAATTCATTGTTTATTGAACCCCAAAAAGCAATAGCATAACAGAGATGAGATTCAACAAGCGCATAATACACGGATCTGCCAAAGTTATACCATGAGCCTGTGTGGCTCTTCTCTTTTCGTTGCACCTATTTTAGTGTTTAGTACAAAACTACTAGTTTTGTACAAAAATAGACAACGTACCGACACAGTCGCAAGTTATATTTTGAAAGTCCCGGATTGCTTTTTTAAAAAGTTTTATTTTCGAAAAGCTGAGCTGCTGCTCGTACAAGATCAAAAATGGGAATGAATTTTAGATACAAACAAAACAAATAAAAATAATGCCTTAAAATTAAGATCCCTGGGAAACTGCTGTTTCTGCATCTTCTTGGAACCGCACCTGCTTACATGGTCTTCTTCGTGAGATTTTTGCTTATATAACTCCTCCCTCCTAAAGTTCGAAAATGACGGAGTTATTTTGAAAAAATTATGGAGTTATTTTCGACGGAGTGTCCTACTCCTATTTCTTCTGTGGAGCTTCTATTCAAAACCTCATTTTGACTTTCTGAAGTTTTGGAGTTGCTTGAAGTTGTATTTTTAATGAACTTCAAGACTTCTTTTCTTTTCCAATAAGCGATCAATATAACGATCATGATCATTATTATAAACGAGATAATGTATGTCGTTAATTTTGAAGGCATCGATAAGCCATCAACAGTGATTATTGGCTTTAATTGCCTGGCCATATCACTTAATTTATAGATATTGTTAATATCTATTTTTGACAAGTTTAGAGTTGGCAACATCTGCTCCTCTGGATTGTGGTAGCTTTCAAATTTAATTTCTGGTAGGATAAGTGGCCGTCCTTTGACTAGGTGGTTTTCGTTTTTGAATTTTTGATCGTTGATTTGGACTTGGCATTTTTCGGGTATCTGGACCAGTACGGGTTGATTGATCTGGAGGTATTGATTGGTTCTGCATTGCGTGTACATCATCAGTGTTTTAGCGGGCATAATAAGCAAAACTTCTTGACTGATTTGCTCTAATACGGATTCTTTCATATTCACTTTTATGGAAGGGCAGTTTTGTGGTTGGAAACCCTCGGTGAGTCTTAACGTGCAATTGTCTTCTGCGGTGAATCTCTCTTGACAGTAGTAGGTTTCTTCTAAGGATGGACATTCTTCTTCTTGGAAGTAGCTCTTTTTATGGTTGCGTGCCAAATAGGGGTAGCGAGGGATAAATATTTGGTTATTTTGGATAGTAGGAATAAGATGATAAAAGGTAAAGATTTCTGGTTCGATAATAGGGACATGTATAGCAAAAATTAATTTTGAATTCAAAAATTTGACTTGCGTTCCCAAAAATTGATAATAGGTTAAGATATCGTTAAAATTTGGTATCTGTTCTTCTTTATAGATAGTCTTTAAATAATCGATCATTTGTATGAGATCATTACTTGAAATAATAGAGTTATGCAAAGCATTTAATTTTGCAAACATTATCGCGTCTTCCAAATTATCGAGAAATGTTATCAAATTTTGACAGTCTAAATTTATTTGTGACAATATGCTTTGAAAGGTTAAGTAATGGCTCACATCTTGTATCTCTTTGCCTATATTAAGCTGAAGTAATTGTAAGCCCTTTTCTAACTTATTTTGATTATTTCCTAAAGTTATTATCGTATTATTATAATTTTTAATTAAAGATTTCGAAAGAGATATTTGCAGATTCGCCTCTTTGACAATACTTTTTTGATTTTGTTGTAATTCAAAAATCGCGTTATCGTATCGATCTCCGTCTTCGGAATCAAGGGTGCCGAATAGCCATTTGTTGATTTTACCGATAGCGTTGATTAGGCCTCTTTTTTTTCTTATTATAGGGTGAAGATTTAAAATTTTGTTTTGTGTGGTTTTTAATAGGTATTCGGTTCTTGTAAGCAAGTTCTCAAAAAGTCCGTGGAAAGATATGGGATTTGTCGCGTTTCGCATAAAGTTATTTTTTATTCTTAAGACATAATTTTCAATTTTTATAAATTGATTGATTATTGGTTTTAAATCGATATAATGCAAAAATGTGTGTTTGGTATATGTCAACTTCGAGTTGCCTAGTTGAACGGGGAGAATAGGATTTTTGAGGGTAGTTATCTGTATATCATTGTTACTTGTCGTTGTCCCGAACGGGAGTACGAGTGCTAGTAGAAGGCTGCTCGCCAGGAGGTTCGTTGCCCTCATTGGGAACCTGTAAAATAGATTTCTTTTTATTTTTATGCTTTGCCTTTGGTTTGCGTAAACTGGCTTTATGATATGCGCCTTTGTTTGTTGATATTTTTATGCCGTGTTGGCTTTTTACTTTAACTTTGGTAAATTTGGGAGTATCCTTGGGCCTAGATTTTGTCTGGACGTAGGCGTCGGAGGTGTTTGAAAAATCAGGTGGATCTTGCCGATTTTTGTTAGTTTTTCTGATTTGTTTTTCTTTGGTTGTTTGATTTTTGTCTTTTATTTGTTCATATAGTTTTTGTGTCGTTTCTTTGTGCTTTTGTACGTAGTCGGATACTATGGCGGCGTCGGTTAAATTAAAAGGGTTCGTGCTGTTCACGTGGCCTCTTACCACTTCAAAGGGTGTAAATTTATGAACGCAATGGATTGAGTTATTATACCCTAAGCATGAGCGTTGCATAAGTTGTTCAGGAGAGAGATTTTTATTTTCCTCTCTTAAGCATCGATAAGATTCGATAATCGATGAATGGAAACGTTCGACAGGTGAATTTGAGTTTGAGTTTTTCGCCGTGGTGATGTGTAATTCTATTTTATATAATTTACAAAAATCTTGCACGTCTTTATTTTTAAATTCCGTACCAGAGTCAGCTGTTATTTTCAGCGGCAAGCCGTGATGACTAGTAAAGGTTAGCAAACTATCCATTACCGCGGTGCCAGTTAATGTTTTTAATAGATAAGCTTGGCCGTATCGTGAGAAGGAGTCGCAAATAGTGAGAAATATGTCATTCGATATTTTAAATGAGTCGATATGAATGTGGTCAAAAGGTTTTGAACTGGTGGGTGTAAGATTGAATTTTATTACAGGGGGATCCCTATTGTATTTATTCCTTTGACACGTTTCGCAATTATTTATAAATTCGGTTATGTCCTCTTGCATTTTAGGCCAGTAAAATTTTGAGGAAAGTGCGTTTTTCATTTCGTTAATGCCTCGATGACATGTTTTGGTGGTATGGTAGAGAGCGAGCTTTTCTTTTTGATTTTCGCGGTTTTCGATATCTTCTAACAAAATAGGACAATGAATAAGATTATAGGAGCCATTTTTAAAGATATTCTGTACTATGGTCGTAAACGTGGGCGCTAAAATAGGGGTTCTAAAGAATATCGCGTAACGTTGTTTTGGTTCTATGAATTCTTTTAATAGTTTTATTATGTGTTCTTGTATATGTTTAGATGACAGAGTGACGTAGTACCTTGTGCTATTAAATATTTTATCAAATCGATATTGTAATCGGTCGATATCGCCAATAGTCATTATTATTTGATTTTTATATTGATTAAGTGGTTTTTCTGATATCGGGATTGATAAAATAGGATCTTCCGCGGAAGTGTGTACCGTTTCGTTGTCCGAATTGTCATTATCACGTTCGTTTTCTGGTGATTGACTTTGTGATTGATTTTGTGATTGATTTTGTAATTGACTTTGTGATTGACTTTGTTTTTCAAGAGGGTCAATAAAATTTTCTGGACGCGCTAAGAATTCTTGAATGACGTCACTAGTGTCGCCCGGGTTGTTTTGTACCGATTCCGTTTCGAGTGCGTTTATATCGATTGGATTTCGGGAAAGCGCGTCGGCTACAACATTCGATTTTCCTTTTATGTATTTTATAGTATAGGAGTACTCATCAAGTTTTAACTTCCATCGTATAAGGCGTGAATTAGGTTCTTTAAGGTTCATTAACCAGGTTAAAGGCTGGTGGTCGGTGTTAATAACAAAATGTTGACCAAATAGATATGGGCGAAAGTATTTACATCCCCAAACTATTGCCAATAACTCTTTCTCAATCGTGGAATAATTGATTTCCGCAGGATTGAGAGTGCGTGACGCGTAACATATAGGGTGATCGTTTTGACTAAGGACTGCTCCTATCGCAAATTTGGAAGCGTCGGTTGTTAAAAGGAATGGCTTCGAAAAATCGGGGTAGGCTAAAACGGGTTCGCTAGTAAGAATGGTTCTACAGGTGTTAAAAGCGTCTAGGAATTCTCGCGTATGTTCAATTTTAGCGTTCTTTTTAAGGCACGAGGTCAAAGGTTTAGTTATTTTCGCGAAGTTTTTTATAAATTTTCTATAATAGCCTAAAAGCCCTAAAAATTGCTTAATTTGCGTTTGCGTTTTTGGTATGTTAAATTTTGATATGCTTTCGATTTTTCGGGGATTTGGTTTTATACAGCCACGCGTTACGACGTGTCCTAGAAACTCAACTTCCTTACGGAGGAACTCGCATTTATCTAACTGAATTTTTAATCGTGCTTCACGTAATTTTGAAAATACCAATTTTAAATTTTGAATATGTTCTTGGAGCCCTGTACTGAATATAATGATGTCATCCATATACACCATACATATTTTGTTTTGTACTTCCTTAAGGACTTCGTCCATAGCACGTTGAAAAGTCGCGGGGGCGTTTTTGAGGCCGAAGGGCATGCGCAGATACTCATAATGACCGTTGTCCACGGAGAATGCTGTTTTTTCTATAGAATTTTGCTCCATTTCGATCTGGTGAAAGCCAGAGGCTAAATCGAGAGTCGAAAAATATTGCGACGACCTAACTTATCGAGAATATTGGTAATATTTGGAATTGGATATCTATCGTCAATTGCCCGTTCATTGACCTTACGATAATCGACGACTAGGCGCCATTTTTGCTTGCCTGAGGCGTCAAGTTTTTTGGGGACTATCCAAATTGGTGATGACCACGGACTACAAGAGGGTCTAATTATTTCTTTGTCCAACATTTCATCAATTTGGCGTTTTACCTCATCTCTGTGGATGTAGGGATACCTATAAGATTTAGCGTGAATAGGAGTTTGGTCTGTCATTTTAATTTCGTGTTTGATTTTTGAAGTAAAAGTGAGAGGGTCTCCGGGTTTTAAGAAAATGTCGAAATATTCTTGACACACGTTTAAAATAGCTTTCCTCTCTTCACTGTTCATGTGTCCACTTCTTATAAGTTTAGATATATCGGATTTTTGATTGTAAAAATTTTCGTTTTTAAATTTTGGATAAAAATTTTCGAAACTGTGTATCTCGTAAATATTATTTTGGAATGATTCGACGGGAAGCGGCTGTGAAAGATTTACGTCTACTGTACTATCAGTGTGATTTTGCACCTCTACTAAAGCGTACCCATTTTTCGCTGTAGTCAAAATTTGGGGTATGGAAAGATCATTTATCGTCCCAGATATTGTCAAAATGTCTCCCTCATAAACGCTAACAGGAATATTTTTTAAAATTTTTTCTTTAGGGCTCACAGAAAAATTAAAACATACGTCTCTTGGTGACCTATACTTAAAAGGAATTTCGATGTAAGGACCTACCAATTTTTTATTTATCAGGTCAATATTTAAGTTCATATTGATAAGGTCAGAAAGTCCTATTACGCCGTCAAAGTAATCGTGGAAATTAAATAAGATAAAGTTAATCTTGTATTCTGTGAAAAATTCTGTAAATGCCGGTAACAACGCTTGGTATCGGGTTACTTGGCTACCAACTGCGGTTTTAATTACGTTCTGTGACTGATATATACAATCGGGATAATATTTTTCGATAATCGATGGTTTAATTATGGATCTTGAACTACCTGTATCAATTAATAGTTTTAGTGGGGGTTCTTCGATTTCGATATATGGGAGAGCGTTATTTGAAGAAATATTTATTTCTATTAAGGTTGTTGGTTTGTTGGCGAAATTTCCTGAAAATTTGGATTTTGGTCAGAGTTTTCAGTTTTCGAGATATTTTCATTTTGAGAATTTTCTTGTGTGTACTCGAGCGTTTGTTCATAAGACTCGGTTGTCTCGTTTTGCGTGTTATATGGGTAATAATAATTTTGGGAGTCGTATTGACTAAAATAATATTCGTCTTTGCCATATTGATCGGGATTATCGATCGATTGATCATCGCAATATTCGTTGTTAAATAATTCTTCGAAATGATATTGGGGTTTAGGATATCCTTGCCAATTCTGAGGTGGGCGATTTTGGTTATTTTGATTAAAATTTTGTGATCTTTGATTGTTAGTATTAAAGGTATTTCTCGACGTGGTTGACATTGGGATTGGTTTCGGCAGATTTTCGGGTGGTATTTGATTTGGTCTGAAGACGTTTTGTTTAGGTCCAAAGACTTGCTGGTTTGTAAAGAATCTTTTCGGTTGCATTTGACGAGTTTGGATGTTAATGGGTCCGGTAGGGAAATTTTGTTTTGGTGCCGTGTTAAAATTTTGATTATTAAAATTTGGGTTTAGTGGTTGTTGTTGGTTAAAATTCGGCATGAAAAATCGCTGTGAATTATTCTGGGGATAGTTTTGGTAATTTTGTACAAAGTTTGGATTTTGGTGGGAACTAAAAGATGTGTTTTGGTAGCTAAAATTTCGATTACTTTGATTGTGATTTTTATTGCTGGATTTTGCAAAATCATTATTTTGAATACCGTAAAGTTTTTCGAAATTCTCGTAGTCATTGACATGCGCAATAGCTTCTTCTAAAGAAGCCGGTCGTTTTAAATACATATTATTCCTAACAATGCCAGGGCATCCTGCAATAAATGTGTTTAATGCTGTTTTGTCATAGTGAGATCGCATAAGGGCAATACTTTCAGGGGTCAAATTTGGTTGACTGACTCTCTGATTGATTGTATTTACAAGATATTGTACTCTAGTTCCAAAATTAATTAAATTTTCGTTTTTAAATGGTCTTGTTCTTGTTAACTCTTGCACCAAGCAATCTAGTTCTCTGCGATCTGAAAAACATTGTACTAGGGCAGCCCTTAAAGAAACCCAGTTGGTTAAATCCACCCTGTTTCCTACTAAAAATTCAGCTCTGCCTATTAATTTACCGTGTATGCTATCAAAAATTAGACGATTAAGACTAACGTCTTGAGCTATAGCATAGTCAGCTACTATGCTATCACATTTACTTAAAAATCTGTTAAGGGTTGAGAAATCGCCATCGTATGCTTTGATCGTATTAAGGCGAGATTTAAAAAGATCCCAATTTATTTGTTGTGGCACTGGTGCTGCTGGTGCCGCATTATTATTAGGCATATTGATAAATTTAGATTATTTTTATTTCTTAAACTAAATAATCTAATTATATTTTATTTTAGATTTGAATCTTAAAATCGCTTCAAATGATATATTACTTAAAGATTTTTAAATCCGTTTCTGCTTCGTCGTGTTAAATTATACCATTTTCTCTTAACCTATTTTCTTAATTAATATGTCCGCAATTAGACTTGCTTAAAACTAGCTTTTGTTCGCGATGAACCTGCCCTACTTATCTCTCCAGAAACCTTATTCAGAGGGTTCGGGAAGAGGCAAAAAGGAAAGTAGCACTTACAGATTTTTCTGCGACGCTGGTATCCTTTTTCTGATTCACCAAATTTGTCTTCTCCAGGTCTTCGGGGTTGTTAGATCCTTGTGCACTCAAGAGTTAAGACTCACACCACGAAAGTTCGGTTTTTCAGCGAAAGTTTGTTAGCCCGTTTAGTACTCGCAAAAGCCTATTTACGTAGTGGTGTACATCCGAACGACTGCGCCAGTTATATTTTGAAAGTCCCGGATTGCTTTTTTAAAAAGTTTTATTTTCGAAAAGCTGAGCTGCTGCTCGTACAAGATCAAAAATGGGAATGAATTTTAGATACAAACAAAACAAATAAAAATAATGCCTTAAAATTAAGATCCCTGGGAAACTGCTGTTTCTGCATCTTCTTGGAACCGCACCTGCTTACATGGTCTTCTTCGTGAGATTTTTGCTTATATAACTCGCATATTATATGGTCGCGTCGTATTTACGAATAGGAGATCCATAAAATGAGGAAAAATATAATAAACATAATCGTTGAAATTTAATTTTGCCGAAAAGAAACTAATCGTACAAAAATTTAATCGAATAGTAAAATGATCCAAAACACCAAGCTCAAAAATAATTTCGTCAAACCCTAAAAAAAACTTTTAATGTGAAATAACCGAAAATATAAAATAAAAAGAATAAATTAAACCATAAAAAAGTTGAAACGAAAATAAAAAAAATCTATATAATTTGTTTAAATCGCAAATCGGTCGCATCATACGTTGGAATCGCGACTTTGTAGAGCACACTTTTGCAAGGGTACAGCAGGTATGTTTCAGGGTAGGGTCACAGGGTACAAATCCGAGCTCAACTAAGTATTTGTTACTGCAACGTCGTTTTCTTGTGCCCCGCCTTATGCAACCCTTCTGCGTTCCGATCAAATAACAGTTCATTCAAATTATTTTAGATTTCTTTCCTGACGACGTCATTTTTTACGGTTCCAGAAAATTATTTTCATTCTTATATTTTTAATATTTTTACGGTTTGATCAAAATATTTCGCTAATTTTACATTCGAAAAAAATTACGATTCGATTACATTAGGGTTTGACTTTGTGATAGAGTCCTATGTTTAAATATTTACTTACTTAGTATTATACTAGTTTGGTCAAAAATCAAATAAATCCCATAATTTAGCCTTTTGGGGGAAGTGTTTAATCTAATTTTTTTTTATATTATATTTTCGGTTATTTCACATTGTCACAGTAAAATAGGGCTAAGGGGTGGCTACTTCCCACCCTGAACTCTATCTTGTTTATTTCGTTATAAGTTTTCACTTTTAACGGCCGGGTTGGGTCAAAAGAGTTGGCTCAAACCGAACGATTGCCTAGGGGGTCGAGATACGGGATCCCCTAAGGTTGTAAATTGCACAAGGGTGAGCCTTTTGACTAGATAATTTGTTTTAAAGTTTGACAAAATTATTTTTGAGCTTGGTATTTTCGATCATTTTACGATTCGATTAAATTTTTGTTCGATCAATATCCTTTCGGCTAAATGACCATATAATATGCGACTGTGTAGGTACGTTTTCTATTTTTGTACAAAACCGTAAAAATTAGTAGATTTGGTAACCGGGTAATTTTTTATTAATTTTTTCGGTTACTAAATACTAAATTAGTAGCAACGAAAAGAAAATAGCCGAATTCACAGGCCTATCGAGAACTACTCGTTCGATAAAATTTGGTAAGTAGTTTGTTTATGTCTAAGCTGTTGTAGGTGGTCATTTGTCATTTATAAATTATTATAATCCACCTACACCTCCTAGAAGCCGAGAAAGGGATATGGATAACTTAGGGCAATCAAAGACAACATTTAAAAATGAAAATTGTTTTTTAGAAAATTATATTAAGAAACTTCAAGTGCGCCTCTGTTTTTTATATATTAACATGTAATATGTCATATTTTGGAGATGGCAAAAACTAGTTATTTTTTTACATCCCTTAGGTTTTATATTACTAGGCGATATTTTGGAAAGAAGGAGAAACACATACTTAAAGAGAAAATATTCTATCTCCGCCACTGGTGGTCTAAGCCTAACAGTTATTACACCATATTAGAGATAATTTTATACGATTTTAGTTTGGCACCATAAGTTTTTTCGTGAAACAAACAGTTTTCTAGATAATTAGTAAAAATCTCGAGACAAACCCAAAATATTCGGATTTTTGAGGACTTATTAGGGAATATAAAGGTTGGTATTTCTAAAATCTTTATAAAAAATTTGTGGCTACTAATGTTTTTCTCGAAGATATATAGCAATAACTAACTCGCCTCTATAGTAAACGGCCCGCGAGTGTTGAGTATAAACTGCGGCAACGCATCCGGATGCGGGATGGCCCCATCGCATTTCTGGCATCGCCTAAGTCTAATCCAAGTCCAAGAAAAAATGTCAAAAAAAAATGGGTCAAAAACAATTTTTTTTACATTTCCGGCCAAATGCCGACTGGCACTATAAGCTTTCTGAGAATGGTGAGCACTAGTCTTCAACTTTTTAAATATTTTGAGTGGTTACGCGATCGGTCAAAAAATTTTCAGCCGGATTTCGTACTAGATGCACAACATTTTTCGATGTCAATAACGATAAGATAACCACCCATCAGTCAGCAGAGTTGACATATTAAAACTAGAGTAACGCTACGATACTGTCATTTTCATTATTTTCATAATTATTTTATTTTTAGTTCTTCCATCATCCCTCCTAAAATTACCTACTGCATAGCATCAGCTAACATCTAGGCGTCTCCACTAAATAAAGCTCATTTTATCTATTTTAAAAAAATTAATAAAAAACGCCCCACCTGCTTTTTCAAATTATCAAAACCAAACCAATATGCAAACATTTCCGGATATTGTTGTGTTTAAAAAAAAATAGACACATACCTTACAAATCTACCGACTATTTTTCTCCAGACAACTGCCGAACAAGTTTTTATCATTACATGACTGGGGCGTATTCTTCGCCGACGCGTATTGGCCCAATTTATCCTATATGTGGGATGTTTTGTAGAGATACAAAAGTATATTGTGCTACATTAAAAATTAGACGTATACCTTACAAACTTACATACAATTTTTCCCCTAACGACTGCCGAACAGATTTTAAGTTATTATGACTGGCGAAAATTCTCCCATACGCGTTTTTTGTAGCGATAAAAATACAAAAAAAATTGTCGCCAACAACTGTCGAACGGATTTTGAGGTATTGTGCCTGTAGCGTATTCGGTACCGAAGCGTATTTGCCCAATTTACCCTATATGCGGGATTTTTTGTAAAGGTATAAATACAAAAAATTGTATGTGTTGCTACATTAAGAAATACCTTACAAATCTACCGACTATTTTTCCCTAGACAACTGCCGAACGGATTTTTAGTCATTGTGACTGAGGGGTATTCCTCTCCGAGGCGTGTTTGCCGAATTTAACATATAAGCGGGATTTTTTGTAGAGATACAAAAACAAAAAAATTGTATGTTTTCCTATATTCAAAAATAGCCGTGTACCTTAAAAATTTACAGACTATTTTTCCCCCTACAGCTGCCGAACGAATTTTGAGGTATTATGACGTGTTCGCCGCCGAGGCGTATTTGCCCAATTTACCCACATGCGGGATTTTTTTTAGAGCTACAAATACAAAGAAAATTGCATGTTTTGCTGAACTAAAAAATAGACAGATACCTTACAAATCTACCGACTATTTTTCCCTAGACAACTGCAGAACGGATTTTGAGGTATTGTGACTTGAGCGTATTCGCCGCCGAGGCGCATTTGCCCAATTACGTTATATGAAGGATTTTTTGTAGAGATACAAACACAACAAAAATTGCATGTTTTGCTACATTAAAAAAATAGGCATATACCTAACAAATTTACAGACCATTTTCCCACAACAACTGCCGGCGTATGCCCCCATATACCTGATTTTTGGTAGCGATACAATTGCAAAAAAAATTGTATGTTTTGCTACATTCAAAAATAGCCATATACCTGTGATATATTTACTACCTTATTATTTATGTTGTTAGTTATAAGTCTAGCTGACTTTTGTTGTCATTCATTGTCATTCATGTACGTAATGTTTTTGCTGATTAAAGCCTATTTATCTAAAGGTTTATCTACTACAATACCTTACAAATTTACAGACAATTTTTCTCCCACCAACTGCCAAACGCATTTTGAGTTATTGCTTGTTATGCCTACTTCAAATATTTTGGTGTTTTATTTGGAGATCAAGATAAGCAGCGGGCTCCCTATGTGTGCTGTGTTAGTTGTAGCGTGTCATTGGTGGAGTGGATGAAGGGGAAGAGGGAAAGCATACCTTTGGCAGTTCCAATGGTATGGCGAGAACCCACTAATCATTTTGACGATTGTTATTTTTGCCTGACAAAGACTGAAGGTTATTCCAAAAAGGGAAAGCAAAATATTGACTATCCAAACTTGCAGTCTGCCATACGACCTGTTCCTCATAATGCAGATTTATCAGTGCCCATTGCGCCTTTAGATTTTCAAAATATTATTTTGGAAGATATTGGAGACAACGCATCATCAGGTAGCTCCGAAGAACAGTGTACTGACCCTATTTTTACTCCAGGTCCCAGTTCTGGTGAGCCACATTTGATTGTTCGAAGTGAGTTAAATGATTTAGCGCGTGATTTGAGGTTATCAAAGTAACAGTCAGAACTTCTTGGTTCCCGTCTTAAAGAATGAAAGTTATTAGCCAAAGAAACCAAAATTACAACTTTTAGAAAAGAAATGCTACGTTTTCTGCATTCTAGAGTATGGAAAATTCGTTGTGTGCGTGTACTTGACATTGAGGATTCTCCTGGTGAGTGGCGCTTATTTATATTTTTGTGATTTGATTTGAGTGTTCCTTAAAGAAAAACATTTTTAATACGTACTTGTTTTTTCCGTTTTGTTTCCTAAAAGGAAAAACATTATATTAAAGTAGTGTCAAAATGGTAAAAAAATAATCTTATGCATTACTCATGTTCTTTAAAATAAAAATAAAATATATGCAAAATATCTTTGAACCACAAACACAGTAATTTATGTTTATAGTAAATTTATATATATATATATATTTATATATTTATGGTTTTTAATAATTTATTGTCTCTAAATTGCGATTTTGGATTTTTTTTGATATGTTGTAGATCTGGACAAAAGCTTTAAAAAATGCGACTTAAAAGTTGGTGAAGACATTTGGTTTGGCTGCAGAGGCATATCAAATGAGGCATAAAATATCATTGTAAAGTTATATTTTTCGAAAACAACATATTTTTTTTTGAAGGATAGTGTAAATGTACATTTGAAGATTTGGTCAGGTTGGGTCAGTGGCGCAACGTAAAACTATTCAAATAATGTTAATTTTTTCATTAAGAGCACCAATTCAATTGTTTTTTATTTATTTTATAAAATGATAAATCAGTGGTGTTACATCCAAATACTATCCTCGTTGCTATAATACTACCTATACTTACTAATATTTTATTTTATAACTGAACTTATTAATTAAATCTATGTGCTTTAATAATAGAATCTTACGTATCTGCTATTTTACTTCAATATAAATATTCCAACACAGTGGCGTAGGGTGACCCATAAATTATTAATTAATTAAGGCGACTAAGTAATTGTAATATTTTATTCCCACGCGACTGCCAATGACCCTGACATCCTGTTTCCACCTACGATTTTCTCGTGAGTACTCTCTCACGTGTCACATGCACATGCACAATTGGCTTGCTGCAGTCTCAGAGAATTCCTGCAGTCTAGAAGGTCATGTTGGTCTGTACCAAAATGATGACTTTTTTACTACTTTCATTATATTTCCACCCATTTTCCACCTACCTTTATCGCTTAGGTATCCAAATTTGTCCTTAACAGCTCTTTTTCCACTTATTTTTTATTATTTTTACTTTTTTTTTAACTATTAAAAACATTCGTGAAAGAACGCGGTCAATCCCTGCTGGCAGTGCCGGTTTCATATTTTTTTATTTTTTTTTACACTACGTATATTTGGACATTGTCTCTATTTTTTGAATCTTTTTATATAAAACTAGCTTATGTTACGAGTCTTTTATTTATTAAAAAATTTGCACTGAAATACAAAAAACTCTTGTTTTTTTCCTTTCTTATTTATTCATTCCTTTTCTTTTCTTTTCAACAATAATATAAAAATACTACTGGTTGAATCAACACGAATGCATTGCATGGTTTATTACCAATCACATTTCACATGCACCTCTCTTATCGGTATCAGAAAAACAAACAGTAGGTAAACAATAAAGATATGTGAACTAACGATTGGTTCTGAGCCAGGTAAAATAAAGTAAGGGGGCCAGTCATAAATTAAGTCACATCATTGTGAACAAATTTTGACCACCTTAAAATTACGTTACAGAAAACATATCTTCCCCTTGAATTCTAAAAAAAGAGCGGCTAAAATATTGACACATTTTTCTTTGCCGCAAGAAATAAAAAACCTAAAAAGAATTATGATGACACCGACCCCCACTCTAATAATAAAATAGACACCATTATTTAATATTACAAAAATTTGAATCAAAATAAGGAGGTGTAGATTCTATTTTGGGACATCACTTTAGTGAAGACAGTCATCAGAAACGTAATGATTTATGACAAGGTCGAGGGCGAGGGGCCAAATTTGGCAAAAATTGTGTTTCTAATATATGGAGTGCACTCAGAGCCATAAATTATTTCACACCATATTTGCCAATTCTTGACTCCCCTCCCCCCTGTCACAAATAAAATTGTTCCTAAATATACCAAACTTAAGATATCCAATTTTGGTATTGGGAAATTCCATGATAACTCATGGGACAAATCTTATATAATAAATTTTTTTAGCTAATTTTTCTCTCTCTTAAAATATACCAGAATGACAATTGCTATGTTTTCATGAGTATTGAGTTCGTTTTCAAAACTCATTGTATCCTTTTCTTTTATATAGCGTGTTCTTGCTCTGGATAAAGAACATGCTATATAAAAGAAAAAGATACAATGAGTTTTGAAAACGAACTCAATACCCATGAAAACATCACAAAAATATTTCAATGCATTATGTAGAGGGTTTAACTGAACAATAACTGGTAACTCATGGGACATCAAAAACGGGCAGAGAAAAGTCAAGGATTTAGAAAGTGCTTTTTCTCTTTAACTAAAAGTAGTTTAAAATTAAGAGTGGCAAAATATGTTTCTTTTCGCTAGATGTAATAAAATGGTATGATAATGCTTTTCTTTATGTGCTTTGATTTTAAGTTAAATATAATTTTTTGATTTTATTTCTTATGAAACGTTAATATTTTGTTTGCCTATATTGTTTATTGGCTATTATTCTATTATTTGGAAAAAAGTTCTTGCGTTCGTGTACACGTTTAAAGATACTTCACAGAATACTTTGATTGTGTTAGTTATTTAGAAACCTAAATTAAAAAAAATGCGAAAAACGTTCATCACATCAACTAATGTTAGTAGGTAGGTACCTATCGGTGGTAGCGCATTTTTTTGGACATTTATTTCTCACTCTAGAAAAAATGGTTTAAACTTTTTTAGCTCCTTTTTAATAAAGGGGGGGGGTGTTTTAATTTTGTGACCTAATTTTGAGCGGATCACCTGAAACGTGACGATTTGTGGAAAGAGGAGGGTGGGGAAAATATGGCCAAAAGAGTCCGTGTAATAATATTTATGGATGGTTCCTTTCAGTTCATTACACCTCTAAATGCCTCATGCAGTATCCAATGCTTATGCTGTTTGTTTGTTTTTTTTGTCGCAATAAGAGAATTGAACGCTGTCGGGTTGATTCGTGCAGTCTACTTCCAATATTACCTATTATTGAAAGGTAGAAATTAAAAAAGGATAAAATATTCAGTTAAAAAACTCAGCTGAAATAAAAAGCTTAAAAAATTATAAAGTGTTAAAATACAAAGTGACAAAATAGGTACTAAAAATAAAACTGACACCGGCCCTGCCGCCGATATTGATCGTGTTCCTTCAACTAATAACTATACTGGCGCGTAACGTTGGAAAATGGTTAAAATCTTTAAAAATAGTTGCAAAAAGAGACTGTTAAGGACAAATTTGGATACCTAAAGCAATAAAGGTAGGTGTAAATACTTTCAAAAGTAGTAAAAAGCCATTATTTTGGCTACAGGCCAACTTAACCTGGTAGATTGCACAGCATTCTCTGATGAGATTGCCATAAGCAATTGTGCATGAATGTTATAACAGTCATGTGACACGAGAGCGGGCACGCACGAAAAAGTCGTAGGTGGGAACCGGGTGTAAAGCTGCGGAGCGGAGTTCGAGCAAGCAATCAAGGTGGGGAAAGATACTTTCGCGTGAAGATATGAGAGAAGATGGTCATAGCATAAAAGGAAATATTTTCTTAACAGCCAATATCACTTTTTTGGTCGAATTTATTTTAAAAAAAAACAGAACAAAATAAAAATGTCAATATATTTTACATTACGCTACTACGCCACAATGACAAGTATGACGTATAACATCTAGCAAATATCAAAATTATAAAACGGCTTTAAGATGATTTCCAATCAAATTGAAAACCTGTGTGGTAATTTAATTTAATAATTTATAATTATTATTTGGATGTTACACTGCTGATTTACTTTTTTATAAAATATACTAAAAAAAAAACTATCAAATAGCACAAAATACATACACACCTAATATCGTTAAATTGGTCCTTTTAATGAAAAAATAAAGAGTATTTTAATAATTTTACGGTGCGCCAATGACCTATCCTTCAAAAAATAAATAAATACCTGCATGTTTTCTTCAAAAAATATCATTTCTAAATGATATTTTATCCCACCTTTGATACGCCGCTGTAGCCAAACTAAATGACTCCCCAGCTTTTGAGGCGCAAAAAGATTTAAAAATCGCCCGATGTCTGGGTTACATGGGCCACTGTGTGGAGTTGAATTTAGAGACAATAAATTATTAAAAACCATAATACTTACCTTGAAAGATTAAATCCTCATAGTCATCATCATCATACCTTTTGACAAGTCGTCTGCCATTCTCTAAAAAATAAAGACATCCATGTAGAAAAGATCCAATTTGATTAATTAACAATTAAGTGTATATTATAATTTGTCTATAAATGCAACTACTCTATCGAAAAAAGTCAGTATGATTATGAAACAAATTTATTAAAACCACGACAAAACTCATAAATTAATAATTTCTTCCAGTTTTACGAGAATCTTTTAAAGGTCGTGAAACTTTATGAGAACTCACAAACTTCCATAAAAATAGGGTAAACAGGTCAAATACGCCGCACACAAAAAAATCTTAATTAAACATAAAATAACTACAAAATAACTAAAAGAAATTTAAAAAACATATAAGGTAATAGTAGAAGTAGTAGATGGGCGGCCTCAAAATGGACCCTTTCTGCTATACCGCCCGTGCATCCCCGATTAATTCGTGCCCCTTAGGATGCAAGTTTTCTTTCTCTAAGAGGACTTAATTTTTACCTGACCCTCTTTGTCGAGGGCAGGTATCTTTAGACTGCGTAGCAAGTATACACAGTGCACCGCCGTCCAAGCAGAACTTGGTTGACGGTAGACTTTTCTCCCCAGCAGCCCGCCGCCATATAGGTTGAAATCGAGGTCGCCGTCGGAGTCTTCAGACTCATTCCTGGAGTGGTCCTGCTACCCGAAAGTGCTACCGCCTCTTTCACCACTACCAAATCTGTCGACGTCCACCCGCGTCCCATGAAGTCCAGATCTCCTTTTTTTTTAGGTCACCGGCTAGTCTCCTCTACCCAGTTTGGTGGGGTCCTCGGCCGTCCACCTTTGAGTACCGCAAAGTTCTCGATGCAGTGTCAACCGTGCCACCTGATTCTACGTCGTTTTTGTTGTTATTCTATGCACAACGTCGACTGCAGAGCTGCTAAGAAGTGGGGACGCTCGTCATCTCGAGTCGCATTCGGTGTTGTGTGAAGCAATGTGTAAAGTCCGGTTAAGAAGTAAATTGGACAGCTAAGGAATGTGCGTAGAAACCCATTTTTGTATGAAGCCCGCCCACTTAGCTTGCGATTGGTTATTGCATTTAATTTTTCAAAGCATTTTATTGACTTACTATTTTATAAATAAATATCTCTTTTACATAAAGCACCCCTTTTCAAATTATTATTATTTTTAACAGTAACATTGTACATAAATTATGCGCATGCGCATATAGTTAGTCTATCATCTATTAAAGAAAAAAGTATATTGAAATATTAATACATGATGGGTATGTCTATTTTCAACTTATTTGTGAAAAGGCGTTTTTTATCTTTTAATCCATTGCTACTCAAAAAATATTTATATTACAGTAGGTAATAGTTTTTTTTGCGTTTAGAATCATCATCATGATCATATTACCCGTTGATCATGCTGTAATCTGATTTTATTTATGTTTCCATTGTTTAAAAAATATTTTGTTAAAATAAAGTCGTAGTCAACAAAGGATAGGCAGAAGGCTGAAAACTAGAAACATCTTGGAGAAAAAATGAGACATTTTTTCAAAAAATGTTTCGAGTAGAATACCATTCAAATTCATTAAAACTAATTGGAAAGTCCCTGATTTTTACAAAAAATGTGAAATAGCGAAATTTTTTCTTAAAATTTGAAATGTCAAAAATTAATGATTCTCCAATAAATGTTAAGTATTTTTTCCACAAAATTTATTTAAAGAATTTTTTAATTAGGCTGATAGGAACGGCTAAGTTTTGTTCCGCGTTTTACACCTGTAGGGTACCCTCTTAAATAAGTACAAACATTTTTCTGCAAAAAGGAGGAAAGGTCAAAAATTAAACAAGTTATTATTCATTATATTATCATTTTATTTGAGAGCTTAATAAAACATGAACTAACCCAATTCAGTATTGAAATATATAGCAAGTAAATAAATTAGTTGAGAACTCAACAACGCATCAACTCACCAAATTGAAAATAACGGCTTGCAAATAATATTTTTTTATCATTTTTTAATCTTCAACTTATTCATTTATTTTAAATGACAGTGATGATACGTTTGCCGCTGCCACAGTGTTCGGCCCTGCCTCAAAGAGAGACAACAAGCAAACCCGGTGCATCGTCCGTGCTTGTCGTGACCCATTTACTTAATAATCGGACTCTATTTGCCGAGATCCGATCCTACGATATCTGTTCTGCAGGCTAAGACGCTGTTCACTACTCTACGGCGGGCGGCATCTTCAAATACGTACACGTCCTAGTTTTTCGAGTAGTTTTATATTTGAAGAACTAAAGTGGCACTTTTAATTCCTCAGGCATTAAAAGTAAATTTAATCTCTGAAGGATTAGAAGTACAAAAGTACTTTTTTCCAAGATTTTTGAGGCAGGAGCTGATCTATAGCCTCGACTGAATAGATATGATGAGTTTATACAGAAAAATAAGATAAGATAAGACATAAAATAAGACATAACATAAAATGAAATAAGAGTTGAGCTTATGACAAACCCTGTTGGTGTTTATACAAAAAAATAACATAACATGAAACATAAAAAGATGCCCAACTTTTATCTTTTTATGTTATGTTATGTTATGTCATGTGAAATCACATTTCGCGCATGATCACGACGCCATTTTTTACGACTTTCAACCATAACCCTACTTTTTTTTAATGGGAGTGTCCAAAGAGCCGGCAATTCGGCTGAATGGCCGAGAGGCGATAGAGCCGGCAATAATTATTTATTACGTGTTTTTCATATTTTCGTTTTTTTTTTTAATTTTTTTAAACTAAATTAACCCAACCTGACCTAAGCAGACTCAAACCAACTTGTTAAAAGCCAAAACAATCCAAAAAAACACACTTTAAACTAAATTAACCTAACCTAATCTAAACAGACTCAACCAACTAAACTTACCCATATAATCGGTAATCGTAATTTTTTTCCGGATAGAATTTGTTCAGAACATTTCGAAGATAGTTATTTCGAAATACCTCTACAACAAAGACTTACCTACTTTACCTGGAAGTTTAAAATATTCTGTACGCAAGCAATAATATGAAGAAAAATCGCCGGTGGTTGCCAAAAGAAGACGTGAATCAGAGCACAAATGAGAGGAACAAAGCTTGTGGTTGTTTGTTAACTTAAACCATTTTTTTTAGTTTATTTTTACTGCAATAAAATGTTTTGAGGAACCTTATTGCTCTTATTTATTTAAATATAATCTTAATTGTCTGTTATTTTGATTGGGATTGGGGCGAGTAAGGAGTTGAAGTTAGAAAATATCTTTTGGAACCCGAAAGTAATGAAAGGAAATTTATTTAAATGTTGTGAGAAAGGCACATTTTGTAAAAACTAAGACATGGCTTAGAGCTCTTCCGCTAATTTTTTTTACTTTTTAAGCTAAATGAACAAAACTTAACTTAATAAACGCTAGTAAATCCATTCTAACCAAAACACAATTAAACGCGCGGTGGCCCAAAATTACATTAAGGAAAATTAATACCTTTTCATTGTACATGTGGTGAACCCAGCTATATAAAACTAAAAAATGAGCGTTTTTGACAACTTAGTTTATTTGTTGTGTTTAGAGAGTCATATTTGCATTTTTTTTCAAACGGCTGCCGTCAAGGCACTCCATTGACGTACTAATATCGATTAGTACGAGAGCCAGCTGCAAGTTTTTTGACCGATTGCGTATCCACTCAAAATATTTAAAAAGTTGAAGATTAGTACTAACCATTCCCAGCAATCTTATGGTGCCAGTCGGCATTTTGCCGGAAATGTAAAAAAAAATTGTTTTTGGCCCATTTTTTTGACATTTTTTCTTTTTGGGTGTAACCAAAAAAAACTTGTATTGGGACTTGGATTAGAATTAGGCGATGCCAAAAATGCAATGGTTCCATCCCGCATCCGGCCGCGTTGCCGCGGCACCATCGTCCGAAGGGGTGCTTTTTTAAGAAAAATCGATCCATAACGTAACCACTTGATTAAGGTGTCAAATTAAAGGTATTGATTACTTCGATACGAATATCAAATGGCGCCACTCCAAATCTGGCCGGAAATCCCGGCACCAATGATTTTATAATGAAAACTTGCGGGCCGTTTACTATAGAGGCGAGTTAGTTACGGCTATATATCTTCGAGAAAAACATTAGTAGCCACAATTTTTTTTAAGGATGTTAGGAATACCAACCTTAATATTCCCTATTAAACCTTCGAAAATCCGACGGATACCAACACCACCATATTGAAAAGATGGTGGAAATAGGTAATTTTTTGGGTTTTTCTCGAGCTTTTTACTAATTATCTCAAAAACTGTTCGGTTCACGACAAAACTTATGCTAAAAAACAAAAGATCAAAAGATCTTGGGTGGAAATAACGAAAATTCAAACTTGGATGAGTATCCCACAAGGAACACACAAAAGATCAAAGCGAAGAGAAATGATTAAACGATATTTCGCCCTGGGTAACCAGCGTGGGCTCATCAGTAGTTTTACTGGTCACCTTCCACTATACATCATTAAACACCATCATACACTTAAATTTCCAACCTTGAACCACTCACAAATAGGCATCGTTCCGCACTGGTACTTACTTATCCAAGTTACCTGATACGAATTCGTCCTGGCGTGTTAATATTTCCAGCAGGATTATGCTCCCAAGACAATTAAAACAAAGAAGAAGTTAAAAAACCTCCAAATCAGTCACTTCAACCGAAAAGAAACTAAAAAACAAAAGATCAAAAGATCTTGGGTGGAAATAACGAAAATTCAAACTTGGATGAGTATCCCACAAGGAACACGCAAAAGATCAAAGCGAAGAGAAATGATTAAACGATGTTTCGCCCTGGGTAACCAGCGTGGGCTCATCAGTAGTTTTACTGGTCACCTTCCACTATACATCATTAAACACCATCATACACTTAAATTTCCAACCTTGAACCACTCACAAATAGGCATCGTTCCGCACTGGTACTTACTTATCCAAGTTACCTGATACGAATTCGTCCTGGCGTGTTAATATTTCCAGCAGGATTATGCTCCCAAGACAATTAAAACAAAGAAGAAGTTAAAAAACCTCCAAATCAGTCACTTCAACCGAAAAGAAACTAAAAAACAAAAGATCAAAAGATCTTGGGTGGAAATAACGAAAATTCAAACTTGGATGAGTATCCCATAAGGAACACACAAAAGATCAAAACGAAGAGAAATGATTAAACGATGTTTCGCCCTGGGTAACCAGCGTGGGCTCATCAGTAGTTTTACTGGTCACCCTCCACTATACATCATTAAACACCATCATACACTTAAATTTCCAACCTTGAACCACTCACAAATAGGCATCGTTCCGCACTGGTACTTACTTATCCAAGTTACCTGATACGAATTCGTCCTGGCGTGTTAATATTTCCAGCAGGATTATGCTCCCAAGACAATTAAAACAAAGAAGAAGTTAAAAAACCTCCAAATCAGTCACTTCAACCGAAAAGAAACTAAAAAACAAAAGATCAAAAGATCTTGGGTGGAAATAACGAAAATTCAAACTTGGATGAGTATCCCTCAAGGAACACACAAAAGATCAAAGCGAAGAGAAATGATTAAACGATGTTAACACGTTGTCTCTGATAACTCTGATTGCCCTTAGTTATCCACAATTACCTTTAAAATTTAATAATTAGCTTATCTACCTTTCTCAGCTTGTGGGAGGAAAGAGATGGATACTAATACCACGACAGCTTAATCTTAAACAACCTCCTTACCAAATTTTATCGAACGAGTAGTTCTCGATAGACAGATAAATAGATAGATAGATAACGTGCTTTATTGTCAAAAAAAACATTTCTGTTTCGTGGACAAAATGTTACTACAATTGCAAAAAATACAATAACGTACATACAAGTGATTTAAGTAATAATTTAGTATTTTTTTTTAAATATAAATTTAAGTAAACAGTATTGTCTATTGACTAAGTAAATAAATAACGAAAAAACAATTTAAACAATTTCTTTTCTAAATCCTGTCTTAAATAAGCTTATGCTTAAAATTAGTCCATATACAAAGAGTTACAATAAACAATAAAATATCAAAAATAAGTGTTATGAAATATAATAAAATGAAAATCTCTAAAAGAACAAGTACATATTTTAGAAACTGTGAAAATCTTGTTTTAAACATGTTAACAAAAATTTGCTCCACATAAGGATTTATTTAAAATTTGTCCTGGTAGTACTCTTGCAAAATATAATAGGCTTTATCCAGTAAAAGGTTATTAACATATTTTTTAAAGATCTTAATATTTGACGAGGTTTTTATTGGCTCAGGGAGGTGATTAAACATTTTAATTCCGTTGTAATAAATTGATTTATGAACCAAAGTTGATTTAGGAATCGGAAGATATAAGTTCATACGTTGGCAAGATCTTGTACCATAATGAACTTGAGGGCGTTGAAAATCATTTCGATAAATATAAATAAGTAAAACAGTTTCCAATATATACAAACAAATAACGGGAAAGATCTTCTTTGAAATAAATAAATACAATTTTCTCTAAAACTGACATTACAAAGATAGCGCATCGCTCTTTTTTGTAAAACAAAGATCATGTTAAACAATTCATTGTTTATTGAACCCCAAAAAGCAATAGCATAACAGAGATGAGATTCAACAAGCGCATAATACACGGATCTGCCAAAGTTATACCATGAGCCTGTGTGGCTCTTCTCTTTTCGTAACTATTCTATTTTAGTGTTTAGTAATCGAAAAAATCAATAAAAAAATTATCGGATTACCAAAACTACTAGTTTTGTACAAAAATAGACAACGTACCGACACAGTCGCATATTATATGGTCGCGTCGTATTTACGAATAGGAGATCCATAAAATGAGGAAAAATGTAATAAACATAATCGTTGAAATTTAATTTTGCCGAAAAGAAACTAATCGTACAAAAATTTAATCGAATAGTAAAATGATCCAAAACACCAAGCTCAAAAATAATTTCGTCAAACCCTAAAAAAAACTTTTAATAGGAAATAACCGAAAATATAAAATAAAAAGAACAGACTAAACCGTAAAAAAGTCGAGACGAAAATAAAAAAATTCTATATAATTTGTTTAAATCGCAAATCGGTCGCATCATACGTTGGAATTGCGACTTTGTAGAGCACACTTTTGCAAGGGTACAGCAGGTATGTTTCAGGGTAGGGTAACAGGGTACAAATCCGAGCTCAACTAAGTATTTGTTACTGCAACATCGTTTTCTTGTGCCCCGTCTATGCAACCCTTCTGCGTTCCGATCAAATAACAGTTCATTCAAATTATTTTAGATTTCTTTCCTGACGACGTCATTTTTTACGGTTCCAGAAAATTATTTTCATTCTTATATTTTTAATTTTTTTACGGTTTGATCAAAATATTCCGCTTATTTTACATTCGAAAAAAATTACGATTCGATTACATTAGGGTTTTACTTTGTGATAGAGTCCTATGTTTAAATATTTACTTACTTAGTATTATACTAGTTTGGTCAAAAATCAAATAAATCCCATAATTTAGCCTTTTGGGGGAAGTGTTCAATCTAATTTGTTTTTATATTATATTTTCGGTTATTTCACATTGTCACAGTAAAATGGGGCTAAGGGGTGGCTACTTCCCACCCTGAACTCTATCTTGTTTATTTCCTTATAAGTTTTCACTTTTAACGGCCGGGTTGGGTCAAAAGAGTTGGCTCAAACCGAACGATTGCCTAGGGGGTCGAGATACGGGATCCCCTAAGGTTGTAAATTGCACAAGGGTGAGCCTTTTGAGTAGATAATTTGTTTTAAAGTTTGACAAAATTATTTTTGAGTTTGGTATTTTCGATCATTTTACGATTCGATTAAATTTTTGTTCGATCAATATCCTTTCAGCTAAATGACCATATAATATGCGACTGTGTAGGTACGTTTTCTATTTTTGTACAAAACCGTAAAAATTAGTAGATTTGGTAACCGGGTAATTTTTTATTAATTTTTTCGGTTACTAAACACTAAATTAGTAGCAACGAAAAGAAAATAGCCGAATTCATAGGCCTATCGAGAACTACTCGTTCGATAAAATTTGGTAAGTAGTTTGTTTATGTCTAAGCTGTTGTAGGTGGTCATTTGTCATTTATAAATTATTATAATCCACCTACACCTCCTAGAAGCCGAGAAAGGGAGAGTTTTTTAGAAAATTATATTAAGAAACTTCAAGTGCGCCTCTGTTTTTTATATATTAACATGTAATATGTCATATTTTGAAGATGGCAAAAACTAGTTATTTTTTTACATCCCTTAGGTTTTATATTACTAGGCGATATTTTGGAAAGAAGGAGAAACACATACTTAAAGAGAAAATATTCTATCTCCGCCACTGGTGGTTTAAGCCTAACAGTTATTACACCATTTTGGAGATAATTTTATACGCTTTTAGTTTGGCACCATAAGTTTTTTCGTGGAACAAACAGTTTTCGAGATAATTAGTAAAAAGCTCGAGACAAACCCAAAATATTACCTATTTCCAGTATTTTTCCAATATGGCGATGTTGGTACCAGTCGGATTTTTGAGGACTAAATTGTGGCTACTAATGTTTTTCTCGAAGATATATAGCAATAACTAACTCGCCTCTATAGTAAACGGCCCGCGAGTTTTGAGTATAAACTGCGGCAACGCATCCGGATGCGGGATGGCCCTATCGCATTTCTGGCATCGCCTAAGTCTAATCCAAGTCCCAGTACAAGTATTTTTCGGTTACGCCCAAAAAAAAAAAAATGGGTCAAAAACAATTTTTTTTTACATTTCCGGCCAAATGCCGACTGGCACTATAAGCTTTCTGAGAATGGTGAGCACTAGTCTTCAACTTTTTAAATATTTTGAGTGGTTACGCGATCGGTCAAAAAATTTTCAGCGCGATTTCGTACTAGATGCACATCATTTTTCGATGTCAACAACAATAAGATAACCACCCATCAGTCAGCAGAGTTGACATATTAAAACTAGAGTAACGCTACGATACTGTCATTTTCATTATTTTCATAATTATTTTATTTTTAGTTCTTCCATCATCCCTCCTAAAATTATTTACTGCATAGCATTAGCTAACGTCTAGGCGTCTCCACTAAATAAAGCTCATTTTGTCTATTTTAAAAAAATAAATAAAAAACGCCCCACCTGCTTTTTAAAATTATCAAAACCAAACCAATATGCAAACATTTCCGGATATTGTTGTGTTTAACAAATCTACCGACTATTTTTCCCCAGACAACTGCCAAACAGGTTTTTATCATTACATGACTGGGGCGTATTCTTCGCCGACGCGTATTGGCCCAATTTATCCTATATGCGGGATTTTTTGTAGAGATACAAAAGTATATTGTGCTACATTAAAAATTAGACGTTAGACCTTACAAACTTACATAAAATTTTTCCTCTAACGACTGCCGAACAGATTTTGAGTTATTATGACTGGCGAAAATTCTCCCATACGCGTTTTTTGTAGCGATACAAATACAAAAAAAATTGTCGCCAACAACTGTCGAACGGATTTTGAGGTATTGTGCCTGTAGCGTATTCGGTACCGAAGCGTATTTGCCCAATTTACCCTATATGCGGGATTTTTTGTAAAGTTACAAATACAAAAAATTGTATATGTTGCTACATTAAGAAATACCTTACAAATCTACCGACTATTTTTCCCTAGACAACTGCCGAACGGATTTTTAGTCATTGTGACTGAGGAGTATTCCTCTCCGAGGCGTATTTGCCGAATTTACCATATAAGCGGGATTTTTTGTAGAGATACAAAAACAAAAAAATTGTATGTTTTCTTATATTCAAAAATAGCCGTGTACCTTAAAAATTTACAGAGGATTATTCCCTGTACAACTGCCGAACGAATTTTGAGGTATTATGACTGTAGCGTATTCGCCGCCGAGGCGTATTTGCCCAATTTACCAACATGCGGGATTTTTTGTAGAGATACAAATACAAAGAAAATTGCATGTTTTGCTGCACTAAAAAATAGACAGATACCTTACAAATCTACCGACTATTTTTCCCTAGACAATGCGGAACGAATTTTGAGTTATTGTAACTAGAGCGTATTCCCCGCCGAGGCGTATTTGCCCAATTTACCCGATATGCGGGATTTTCGGCAAAAAAATGTATTTTCTGCTACATTATTCGGGCGCTTTACCTAATTATTTTTTATTATATCTACAAGAAATTAATGAAAACTTAAAGTTTTTGACCATTTAGATATGGGATTTACTAACAAATAAAAAAAATATCACGTACAATACAAAATATTTTTTATTTCATACAAAATCTAACTCCTTACCATCTGCGTCACACGGAAAAAAATTGTGTAACAAAACTACGTTTTATTGTATATTTTACACACAGTTGTGTATAGTTTTTACACAATTGTAGAATAAGTCCACACAATTTTTATTGACACAACTGGATTAAAAAAATAAAAATGGTATTTTTTTTCGTGCAGTATTGTATGCACTGACTTTAAAAAGTTGAGTTTAATATAAAAATCTTTTCATTATATTACTTTTTTTTTTAAATTGTTAGTTACTTAATACGTAGAAAAATTGGCTTCCGTGGGCCTTTTGATAAAGATTTTACAAAACTTATTTTAATCGATTACTAATGGACCCACCAACACTGCCTAACCTGTTAACAGCCCCAAAAATGCTGCAGTCAAAAAGTAGGGTTAGGGTGTCAATTTTTTTTCTTAAATTCAAACTGTTTAACCTAGAGCAACGAAATTTGGAACATAACCTTCCAGCAGCGTACCATCGTGTGTCATAAAAAATTAAATATGTGGCCCCTAGGGGCAAGCGCAGATCTGTCCTTAAACCCAGGGGGGGGGGGTAATCAGATTTCGAGATATCAGTTTATCTTAAATATGTGAATAAGAATACTCGTAAAATTTTGATAAAATTACACTAAAACTTGTATTTTTGAACCCTTTCAATTAAAATTGTGGACATTAATAGTTTTATCTAGCGCCGCAGGCAAAAATTTTGCGATTTGTGTTGGCGATTCTTTAAAATTTTTGATTTTCGTTATGTTATCTGCTAAAATTTTGAGTCCACCCCCCCGAAATCCGCGCTTGCCTAGGGGGCAACAGGGGCCAAAATGGATTTTTAAACTATCCCTTGTACCTTCTGTACTAAGGCACCTACACATCTGAATTCTAGTCAGTTGGTAGTTCATACTATTACCTACAGGTCTACTGTACCGAAAAAAATATCGTAGCTGTTCACAAGGCCCCTAGGTTAGGGGCTAAAAATTTTGTCGATTTCAATTGAAAAAATATATTTCACTTATCTTGCACCCTATGTTAGCAAAAGTTTACCGCTAAAGATTCAGTGGACCATTTCTCAGTTTTGAATACCCCCAACTTTGTCCCAGCCCCTAGGGGCTGTAAGGGAGCGGGATCTAATTTTCACCATTTTCATATTCCAAAAACACTCCATATGCACCTATGCACACGTTTTCTGGAATATATAAATAATAAAATTCTTGCCTCCGTGCAGCCCCTAGGAGCTGGGGCAAAAAATTTTGCACTTTTTGGAACAAGTTAAACAAGTGGTTCGAGATTTCAAATTTTTAGCCTCTATTTAGGGGTCGCCTCTGGGGTTTGAGAGTTTTATGTTTCATAATATTTGTTACTCCAAATTCATGAGTTTTAAATATATATGGAGTGTTCTATGGAATATGAAAATGATGAAAATTGGATCTCGTTCCCTTACAGTTCCTAGGGACTGGAGCAAAGTTGAGGGTATTTAAAATTGAGAAATGGTGGTGCATTTTTGTTAACTTGGCTGAAAGATAAGTGAAACACGAGGTGAAACATATTCTTTTATTGAAATCGAAAAAATTTTTAGCCTATAACCTAGGGGCCTTCTTAACAGCCACAAAATTTTTTTTGGGTATAGTAGACTTGTAGATAATAGTACGAACTACCAACTGACTGAGATTCAGTTGTGCATTAGTATGGAAGGTATGAGGGATAGTTTAAAAACACATTTTAGCCCCTGTTGCCTCCTAGGGGCCACAAAAGTAATTTTTTATGACACACTGTAGTAAGTTGAGGGAAGTCCAACATATGTGCCAAATTTCGTTGCTCAAGTTGGGCTGCGTTCAGAAAGCCCACACCATGGTGTTGGTGCGCACACTTGGTAGGTCCGCAAGTGTGCCCACCACCTATAATCTGTCATTCTTGTCTAATGTCAGCTACTAATGTCAAAAACAAAACAAAGGGATGTTGGAATAAATGATAAAATAGGCTGTTTGTTTCCGCTTATTTTCGAAAGTTGGGTTGGTTTTTGGAGTTGCTTTTCTTGTGTCACATTATCTAATAAAACATGACCCAAAAACATATTTTTTTTTGGGCTGCAAGTGGGTAGAAAAATGTATAAATATAGGCTTTTTTTCCTCTCCAATTTTCGAATGCTGGGTTTTCCGTTGGTTTATTGGGTTGTTTTTTTTTGTGAAATTATCCAATATGAAATGACCAAAAAAAAGCATGTTTCAGGCTACAAGTGAGAAGAAACCGTCCCCACCACTTTTTTATTTCTTAACGGATTATTTAAATATCAGGTCATTGAAAAGCTACATGAACATCCCAAAATTTTGGAAATGATCAAGTATCAGCTAGAACTTTTTGAGACCTGCTATAAAAAGTATATATACTAGACTAATAAGACAGAAAGAGTAATAAAAAAGTCACGTTTTTTTAGTTCCTATAATTATTATGCAAACGACTCCTTAAAAACCATATATTTTACAGAGTTAGTTAAAAAAATTGATTAAAAATGTCATTAAAAATTATCAAAATTTCACCTTATCATAACCTCACTCAAGCACACCAACCATCGCCCAAGTCGAGACTGGGGTGACGGTGTGATTTGAAAAGCTCACTAAAATAGACATAAATATGTGCAATTTTGACCTTTATTGCCGCATGTTAGTGCCCTTGCTAATGACGCTATCAACGCACCAGTAGACACCACCACCTTTCCTAAACGACGAAAATGAGAGGCACCGGTCATTTTCATAATCCTGAACGGAGACGCACCATGCACCGCTGCGTTTTTTACACTGGGTGTGGGCATTCTGAATGCAGCTTTGTTCGTCTGAATTTAAGAAAAAAAATTGACACCTTAACCCTACTTTTTGACTGCAACATTTTTGGGGCTGGTAACAGATTATACAGTGTTGGTAGATTCATTAGTAATCGATTAAAACATTTTTCGTAAAATCTTCAAAAGTCCCGCAGAATACGCTATGCCCCTTAAGTAAAAGGTAAAAGGCTCTCCTAATACCCCTTTTCGGTTTTTTTTCTGGTACACTCTTTATTTATAAGGTAGGCCAAAAAACAACGTACATTTTTTTCAACTGTGGTTTTGTTATCGGAAGTTCGATTGTTGTAATTTTGGGTTTTACGGAAAGCTAACCCAACTTGGCGCATGATTTTGATATTTTACTCGTCAAAGTTTTAAGTGCGCCACTGTACTCGACAATAAAAATTTGCCAGAAAGTTGCGCTGCACTCCCGCTACCTTTTTATTTTCTGTGTTAAATTATTGTTAAAAAAAAGTAAATAGATAGTTTTTTACAGCCCGATATTACTATATGATAGCTCAAAATAGCCTTTTTCGTAAAGGTTTAACGTTGAGGGTCCGGTTATTTGACGTTTGGGATATTTGATTAGTTTTTGTTTTTAATTTTCAAAATAACTGTGGTTTTCCATTTCAAGCCCAAATTTATAACTCAGGTATACTGAGCACAACGCCACCCTGTCGAAAATGGGCGCGGAATTTCATGGAAGCTCTAGAATAATACAAATCTGCATATCCTACGTACTTCAAAATTCTTATGTTAACCGTTAACATTCAAATGTCAACAGTGTCAAATAGCGTTAGTCGTCAGGGGTTTTTAGCAGTTTTTAGTCAGAAATTGATGTAGGCTTAAGTTACAATTCTTGTCCAATTTTAACATCTCTGTGCTCGCTAAAAACGTGACTTTCTGGCAAATAATTAATATCGTGTGGAGGATGACCATTTATGAAGTTCCACTTGGGTGACTTGGAAAAACTTTTTTTTATACCTTCATCAAAAACATGATTTTAGTAACTTTCTGCAGATAACTAAAGTATGCCTTTTTTGGTTACTGATGCAAAAAAACTTTTTTTTTTGATCACGGGTGCAAAAAAAGATTTTTTCACCGAAAATTAAAGAGAAATATTGGAAAATAGTAATATTGAAAAAATCTAATTATTCTTGCCTAACATTAAGCCATTTCCGCCAGTTTTCACCAAGTATTTACGAAAAAATCATTTAAAAACATCCTCAAAATATTAAACTGTCAAATATTAAAATGTCGCAACAATAAACGTCAGCGAGTAAAAAAGGTAAAGATGTTGTGTTGCGAGAAGTGCTCTTCGTTCGAGATTTTTAATAGTAGTTTTCACAACTGGTGGCTAAAATAGTGCTTTTTTTACAAGCGTTGTTTTAAATAACGAGCGCAGTGAGGTATTTAAAAACGCGAATAAAAAAAACACAGTTTAGCCGCGAGTTGCGAACACAATTTTTTTAAATACCTTAAAATTAAAATTAAAAAAGAAAAACATGTACCTGCTTCACTTTTTAAAATACTTGCTTCGGTTATATCAAAAACCACACAGGAAAAACTGATTAAAATCAGGATTAAACCAGCAATTTTTTTAAATTTCATATTTATTGGAAGGAAGGAGTTTCTTTATATAGACGGAAGATGTTTTTCGTTGGCTTGCAGCAATGGACTAATTTATTATTTTTATTTTTCCATAAATTTTAATAGAAATAAAGAAATATAGAAGATGTTTTTCGTTGACTCGCAACATTAAACTATTTTTTTTTATTTTGCCATATATTTTAATAGAAATAAAATTCATCTTTTATAATGCAATATTAAAAAAAAAATACATTCCGAACTTCTAACCACGTCTTTTTGGAAGTCGGTTAATAAACAAAAAGCGGTAAGAAAAATAAAAATGGGATCCAAAAAAAGAAAAACACTTATATGTTCACTTTTTAAAACACTTGCTTCGGTTATATCAAAAACCACACAAAAAAAACTGATTAAAATCAGGCCTAAAACAGCAATTTTTTTAAATTTCATATTTATTGCAAGCAAAGAGTTGGTTTATATAGACGGAAGATGTTTTTCGTTGAATTTTAATTGAAATAGTGTTCATCTTAATTCATTATTTTAATATTTCTAACAAATTAATTTTTAAATACATAAATTGTTAACTATAGAAATTTAGAAGAGGTTTTTCGTTAACTTGCAATATTAAACTAATTATTTTTTTTTATTTTGCCATATATTTTAATGCAATGTATAATGCAATATTTAAAAAAAATACATTCTGAACTTATAACCACGTCTTTTTTAGAAGTCGGTTAAGAAAAATAAAAATTGGATTCAAAAAAAGAAAAACATTAACCTGCTTCACTTTCTGAAATACTACATGATTAAACCAGCAATTTTTTTAAATTTCATATTTATTGCAAGCAAGGAGTTTCTTTATATAGACGGAAGATGTTTTTCGTTGACTTGCAACAATAAACTAATTTATTATTTTTATTTTTCCATAAATTTTAATAGAAATAAAGTTCATCTTAATTCATTATTTTAATATTTTTTAAATAAATGAATTGATATCTATAGAAATGTGAAGAGGTTTTTCGTTGACTTGCAACATTAAACTAATATTTTTTTTTTATTTTGCTATATATTTTAATAGAAATAAAATTCATCTTGTATAATGCAATATTTAAAAAAAATACATTCGGAACTTATAATTTCGTCTTTTTTAGAAGTCGGCTAACAAATAAAAAGCGGCAAGAAAATTGGATCCAAAAAAAGAAAAACACTTGCCTGCTTCACTTTCTAAAATACTTGCTTCAGTTATATTAAAAACCACACAGGAAAAACTGATTAAAAGCAGGATTAAACCAGCATTTTTTTTAAATTTCATATTTATGGCAAGCAAGGAGTTTCTTTATATATACGGAAGTTTAATGCAATGTATAATGCAATATTAAAAAAATATATATTCCGAATTTATAACCACGTCTTTTTTAGAACTCGGTTAAGAAAAATAAGAATTGGATCAAAAAAAAAAAGAAAAACACTTACCTGCTTTACTTTTTAAACTACTTGCTTCGGTTATATCAAAACCCATACAGGAAAAACATCAGGATTAAACCAGCAATTTTTTTAAATTTCATATTAATTCAAGCAATAGACGGAAGATATTTTTCGTTGACTTGCAACAATGGACTAATTTATTATTTTTATTTTTCCATAAATTTTACTAAAAATAAAGTTCATTTTAATTCATTATCTTAATATTTATTAAATAAATAAATTGTTATCTATAGAAATGTAGAAGAGGTTCTTCGTTGACTTGCAATATTAAACTAATTATTTTTTTTATTTTGCCATATATTTTCATAGAAATAAAATTCATCATGTATAATGCAATATTAAAAAAAAAATACGTCTCGAACTTATAACCACATCCTTTTTAGAAGCCGGTTAACAAATAAAAGGCACTAAGAAAAATAAAAATTGCATTCAAAAAAAGAAAAACACTTACCTGCTTTACTTTTTAAAATATTTGCTTCGGTTATATCATAAACCACATAGGATAAACTGGTGAAAAGCAGAAGTAAACCACAATTTTTTTTAAATTTCATATTTCTTGCAAGCAAAAAGTGTCTTTATATAGACGGAAGATGTTTTTCGTTGACTTGCACCATTGAACTAGTAATAAAATACATCTCTAACTTAAACCCTCGTTTTTTTTAAAAATCTGTTAACAAATTAAAAGCGGTAAGAAAAATTAAAGCTGGATTCAAAAAAGAAAAACACTTACCTGCTTCACTTTTTAAAACATTTGCTTCAGTTTTGTCAAAAACCACACAGAAAAAAATGGTCAAAGGCAGAAGTAAACCACTAATTTTTTTAAATTGCATGTTTATTTCAAGCAAAAGTTTCTTTATATATACCAAAGATGTTTTTCATTCACTTGCAACAATGAACTAATTTATTATTTTAATTTTCTGTATAAATTTTAATAGAAATAAAATTCATCTAAATTTTTTATTTCAATATTTGAAACAAATTACTTTTTTAATAAATAAATTCTCAACTATAAAAATAAATATTTTATCGACTTTAATCAAGTTTTAGAAATAATATTTTTTTCTATACAGTAAATATTCAAAAATAATTAAAAATTGATTAAAATATTGTAATAAAAAAAGCCAGTTGCAAAACACTACTTTATCTTAGAGCTTGAACTCGCTTGAAAAAATGTGTAATAATGGTATAATTTTATTTGTCACTTTGGGGACTAATAACACATTTTAGTGCCTTGGGACCATAATCAAATTTGAGGAGTCAAACAAAAATTTAGGCACGTGTTTTATCTTTTTTGGTAAAAAAAATTCATACAAGCAGAAATCTATAACGTGCAAAAAATAGTTTATATACCACGTGACTTGTATCTTGTGTGTTTATATCTTTCAGCAAAATTGTAAATCCTTGATTAGGCTACTCGATTTTTGCCTCGGAACAAAAAGTGCTACTTTAGTTCCTATATAGGTAAAATATACGGTAGCCCATAAAAAAACCGCAAAAAAATACAAGAAACAGAACCAGCCAATTTTAAAGGACGCCATGTTGACAGAAACTTTTGCTGTCAGTTTGGTTATTAGATGAAAAAAAAGCTTCTCTCTAAAAGTCAAAAGTTTTTGATCAAAAGTTTGCTTCAAAACACAAAGCATATACCTACGGACTTAGAGAAAACTCTTACTAAGGGCATCGCAAAAAATAATTTACAGCGCCTCTGGGGACTCGGTATCGAACCTCACGAGACAAATTGCGTCGATGACATCTATCTTAATCAATGTCCATCAATGTCATCGTCTTTTCGTTCTTTTCACGAGGTCTTTTTATTGACGTTTTTTAGTTTTGTGTGTTTTTGGCCTTTTTTGAACTGTACAATTGAAAAACTATGCCCAAGTGTTGTGTCCCAGTGATCTTTTGCATCATCGCTTTCCACACCCTAGATATCAAGTGCGCCAAAGACAATGGTTTGCCATCTGAAACGCTTTACAGGTTTATACAAATACACCACGTGGCTTAAGTGTCTTTATATCTTCTAGCTTCAAAATTGTAGTTGTTTAACTAAGAAGAATAAACTGATGAAAACCAGTTTTAAAACACTACTTTAGCTTAGAGCTTAAACTTACTTGAAAAAATTGTGTAATAATGTTATAATTTTGTTTGTCACTTTGGGGACTAATAACACATTTTAGTGCCTTGGCACATAATCAAATTTGAGGTGTCAAACAAAAATTTAGGCACGTGTTTCATCTTTTTTGGTAGAAAAATTTCATACAAGCAGAAATCTATAACGTGCAAAAAATAGTTTATATACCACGTGACTTAAGTGTCTTTATATCTTTCAGCAAAATTGTAAATCCTTGATTAGGCTACTCGATTTTTGCCTCGGAACAAAAAGTGCTACTTTAGTTCCTATATAGGTAAAATATACGGTAGCCCATAAAAAAACCGCAAAAAAATACAAGAAACAGAACCAGCCAATTTTAAAGGACGCCATGTTGACAGAAACTATTGCTGTCAGTTTGGTTATTAGATGAAAAAAAAGCTTCTCTCTAAAAGTCAAAAGTTTTTGATCAAAAGTTTGCTTCAAAACACAAAGCATATACCTACGGACTTAGAGAAAACTCTTACTAAGGGCATCGCAAAAAATAATTTACAGCGCCTCTGGGGACTCGGTATCGAACCTCACGAGACAAATTGCGTCGATGACATCTATCTTAATCAATGTCCATCAATGTCATCGTCTTTTCGTTCTTTTCACGAGGTCTTTTTATTGACGTTTTTTAGTTTTGTGTGTTTTTGGCCTTTTTTGAACTGTACAATTGAAAAACTATGCCCAAGTGTTGTGTCCCAGTGATCTTTTGCATCATCGCTTTCCACACCCTAGATATCAAGTGCGCCAAAGACAATGGTTTGCCATCTGAAACGCTTTACAGGTTTATACAAATACACCACGTGGCTTAAGTGTCTTTATATCTTCTAGCTTCAAAATTGTAGTTGTTTAACTAAGAAGAATAAACTGATGAAAACCAGTTTTAAAAGACTACTTTAGCTTAGAGCTTAAACTTACTTGAAAAAATTGTGTAATAATGTTATAATTTTGTTTGTCACTTTGGGGACTAATAACACATTTTAGTGCCTTGGCACATAATCAAATTTGAGGTGTCAAACAAAAATTTAGGCACGTGTTTCATCTTTTTTGGTAGAAAAATTTCATACAAGCAGAAATCTATAACGTGCAAAAAATAGTTTATATACCACGTGACTTAAGTGTCTTTATATCTTTCAGCAAAATTGTAAATCCTTGATTAGGCTACTCGATTTTTGCCTCGGAACAAAAAGTGCTACTTTAGTTCCTATGTAGGTAAAATATACGGTAGCTCATAAAAAAACCGCAAAAAATACAAGAAACAGAACCAGCCAATTTTAAAGGACGCCATGTTGACAGAAACTATTGCTGTCAGTTTGGTTATTAGGTGAAAAAAAAGGTTCTCTCTAAAAGTCAAAAGTTTTTGATCAAAAGTTTGCTTCAAAACACAAAGCATATACCTACTGACTTAGATAAAACTCTTACTAAGGTCATCGCAAAACATAATTTACAGCGCCTCTGGGGACTCGGTATCGAACCTCACGAGACAAATTGCGTCGATGACATCTATCTTAATCAATGTCCATCAATGTCATCGTCTTTTCGTTCTTTTCACGAGGTCTTTTTATTGACGTTTTTTAGTTTTGTGTATTTTTGGCCTTTTTTGAACTGTACAATTGAAAAACTATGCCCAAATGTTGTGTCCCAGTGATCTTCTGCATCATCGCTTTCCACACCCTAGATATCAAGTGCGCCAAAGACAATAGTTTGCCATCTAAAACGCTTTACAGGTTTTAGAGTATGCACCCGACATTTTAATCCCGAAAACTATTCAAAAAACTGTGGACGAAGCCTTCTAATGCGGCATGTAATTCCATCCTTGCATTTACCGCTAGAGTCTCAAACAGACTTTAATGGTAAGTACTGGACAAGGTTTCTACATACTAGAGTAAAAACAGCCTATTTAATAGAGAGTTAATAGACCACTAATTTATCGTCACCTTATTTGCTTACCGTCAGTGGCTTACCGTATTATCGTAATTGAGATGCTAAAAAGAGTTTTTAATGTAATTAGAATATAAAAGAAATCAACAATTCCTGTATATGCAAATTCACTTTCACAAAAAAATTAAAAACCTAACTAAACAAAAAAACGAATTATCACCTACCAGCTGCAGCTTTTGCTCAGAAAAAAATCTGGTTCGTTGCAAAAAGTAACCAAGCGGGTCCCGTTAAGCCTCCTCAAGTAACGTATTTCGGTTCGGTTATTTCTGGATACGAGAGAAAAATAACCGATTTTGCCTACGGTTTCACCAATTTTGATAGTCTATTAACGCTCTAATAGGGCATTTATTTAGCTTATTTGTTAATTACATTTTTTTTAGCTCATTCCGTTCTAAAATGCTGATGGGTAACCAGTTACACCGAATTTTTTGAAAATAAAAAAAACTCGCAAGTCTGAAAAGAAACTCCTGCTATTGAGGGCAACATGGGAAGCATATTAAATAGTTTCGATATATATATATATATATATATATATATATCTTAAATAATAATATATTATATTAAATACGACGCATTTGGTTTATTTCTTAAATTTATAGTCAACAATATTTTGGAAAATTAACTGAAATACTTTAATTCTAATGAACTGAAATACTTTAAAAAATACCCGAATTAAAATTTCCTGGCGCCGGTGACGCTACTCTAATTCAAGCTTCGAGACTGAGTCACTAGAGGCGTAACGGTAGCACAAAACTTATAACAGGGCCCTAAGTCGTCAGATCGCCTTCTATACCCGTAGGTACATATTTTGTGCTTCAAAATGGCTACAGCGTAGACAGAATTGTGCATCAATTTCCACAAGAAAATTTTAAAAGAAGAACAGTCTACGACTTAAAGCAAAAAATGGAAGAGAATGGGAGTACTGACAAAAGGATTGGTAGTGGTCGGTCAAGAAGTGTTCGCACAGAGGTAAGAAATTTAAAATTATTTAGATACATCCTACTAATTATTATTGGCCTTAAAGCATTGGCCTATAGGTCAATCTTGCCAAAACGCAAATTCTTCACCAACCAGAACTAGGTACGAATCCCCAAGCTCCAGACATTTCCATAAATGGCCAGCCTCTGCAGAACGTGGAACATTACCCATACCTTGGGAGCCACCTATCATCAAATGCAGCTATTGATGCAGAAATACAGCATCGCCTAAAATGTGCTAGCGCAGCGTTCGGACGGCTTTCGGAGAGTCTTCAATAATCACGACGTCAATGCGGAGACCAAGCTTCGTGTCTACAACACAGTTATAATACCAACTCTAACATACGGATGCGAAACGTGGACCACCTACAGAAGGCATATCAAACGACTAGAAAAATATTACCAAAGTTGTTTAAGACGAATCCTGAGAATCAAATGGCAAGACCGACGAACAAACATAAGTGTTTTAGAAGAAGCCAGAGCAACTAGTATAGAAGCCCTTATCAAGTACCAGGTTTGTTGGACTGGTCTGGAAAGCAGATATTTTATGGACAACTGAAGGACGGAAAGAGAAATCAAGGAGGTCAACAAAAAAGGTACAAGGACGTTCTCAAAGGCAATATGATGAAGGGTCACATCGATATAAACAACTTTCAACAGTTCATGAGGGAGCACAAACTTTTGAAGAGCAACGACGTAGACTAGAGACGGAAAAGAAAGAACGTAGAAAGTAGCGACAAAATGGAAGAATGGATGACCAACAACACCCGGCTGCTGCCGGAGACTGGGTGTGCCAGGACTGTGGAAGGGTGTGTGGCTTGAGAATTGGCTTACATAGCCATCAAAAAACGCACAACAGATAGCGACGATACAGAATAGAGGAAAATCATACTCGGCATCGAGTGATTGCCTATGATTGATAATGACTAGTTACTATAAATGCGGAAGTTTGTGTGTATGTGTGTGTGTTTGTTCCTCAATCACGCCAAAACGGACGAACTGATTTAAATGAAATTTGGTAAGAATATAGATGGTGGCCTGGATTGAAACATGCTGCTTTTTATTTGACATTTTATTCAATAATAATAGATGGATTTCCTTTCTTCATGGGCAATGCTGCGGCTCGACGGCTAATAAATTCGAGAGAATATGTTAATTTCTTTTTAGGAAAATGTTCAAATGATAAGAAGATTATCCGAGGGTCCGGAAACAGCGCCTGGACTAGTTTAAGCCTCAGCCAATTACAGAGAAAATTGGTTTTATCCAGATCGACCATACAAAGGGCTATTAAAAAAGACTTGAATTTGAAGACAGTGCAGCTACAGTATACTTTTAGGCTAACTCCTGCAGGAAAAGACGTAGGGTTTTATGCTGCCGATGGTTTCTAAGGCGTTTTAAAAACCAAGAAGATATAAGCAAAATTTGGTTTAGTGGTGAAAAAAAATTTCCTCCTAAAAACAGTAATAATATTAGGCTGAAACTAATTAGTGATCAGTTTTAAAAAAATATTCCATTAAATAGTGCAGCTAAGGAAAAAGGAAAATTTAGTCCTTAATTAATGGTTTGGGTGGCTATTTCACGTAATTTTAAAAGCAGATTGATTTTTTTCGATCAAAGGGAAAGACTTAATGCCAGGAGGTACATTGAGTCAGTACTCCTGCCTATATTACCGGAACTGCATGATATGAATCCTGACTATACTTTTATGCAGGTAAGCTTATAAATTTATAAAACTTGTTTATTTTGTATTGCCTTGTCTCTTTAGTTAAATACGCTTAGCACTGCGCTAACGGAGTTCGACAATAGACATTAGACACTT
Organism: Oxystoma pomonae; assembly: GCA_963921995.1. NCBI lineage: Eukaryota > Metazoa > Arthropoda > Insecta > Coleoptera > Brentidae > Oxystoma > Oxystoma pomonae. Next base: position 50,729,282 of record OY998171.1, on the reverse strand, counting down.
AAAGTAAATATTTCAACGCATCCGTATCGGTAAACGTAACGCGTTTGAAACAAATTCAAAATACGCTACATTTTTGACTTGTTTAGGCGATGTTTGAAGGGTGCGATGACAGAACTGCTGATTGAAATCGTTGCGTACATTTGTGGGTCCCTCACAATACGTAAAACCTTCCGTACGCATCGTTCGAAACATGGCATGAGCAAGTCAAAAATGTAGCGTATTTTGACTTTGTTTCGAACGCGTTACGTATACCGATTCCGAAGCGTTGAAATATTTACTTTAAGTAAGTACGGAAGGATGTATGTATCGTTACGGACCCACGAACACACGCAACGATTTCAATCAGCAGTTCTGTCATCGCAACCTTCAAGAAAGCGCGCATCGTTCGAAACATCGCATAAAAAAGTCAAAAATGTAGTGTATTTTGACTTTGTTTCGAACGCGTTACGTATACCGATTCCGATGCGTTGAAATATTTACTTTAAGTAAGTACGGAAGGATGTATGTATCGTTACGGACCCACGAACACACGCAACGATTTCAATCAGCAGTTCTGTCTTCGCAACCTTCAAGAAAGCGCGCATCGTTCGAAACATCGCATAAAAAAGTCAAAAATGTAGTGTATTTTGACTTTGTTTCGAACGCGTTACGTATGCCGATACCGATGCGTTGAAATATTTACTTTAAGTCTCTACTTAAATATTTCAACGCATCGGTATCGGTATACGTAACGCGTTCGAAATAAAGCCATACCATACCATCGATACTGATGCGTTGAAATATTTACTTTAAGTGTCTAATATTCTTTCACGATTGTTTTAGGATGGAGCACGCTGTCACACTGCCGCAGAAACAGTGAGATTTTTGGAAGAAAATACACCAGACTTCATTCGACCAAATGAATGGCCACCAAACAGTCCAGACATTAATATAGTGGACAGTTACTATTGGGATCACCTAAAGTATGAGATGTATCGCTTTTTAACTGACGGTCGTCAGGAAAGGCAGTGGCGCACATAAAAAATTGGCAGGGGGTCGAAAAATTGGCATTTTTCAAAAGTGGGTGCCATCTTGAATTGTAGCGAAATGTCAATCCTGGTGACAGGATCCTATAGTCTGAAGGTTTAGCTTTCCAGTAAAAAATTTTTGAAATCGGACAAATGGTAACGAATTTGTACCCTAAGAAAAAATGTGCGGTTTTTTATGGGTCACCCTATATAATTAATTATTTTGTATTACTTCGTTGAAATAAATTAATCTTATTTATAATATAGATTTTCTTCTAGTTTAATTTCTAAAAAGTCTATATGTTTCGATGTTTGAAAAATTTTTATAAAATTTTTGAATTCAGAACTTTAATTCGTAGTGTATAACCACAATTTTAGTGTTAATACATAATTTAACAGCACCTGTTTATCCAAGAGTTTATAAGCAAAGTGCATTAGGATAAATTTTGAAAATTAACATACCAAATTGACAAAAAGAAGAACAAAAAAAATGTTTTTCTTTACCTAACCTCAACAGGTTAGGTATTCTTTCTTCTTGCTAAATTTCTGTTTTCTAATATCAACTAAAATCAATCACTCCCATTTTGAAACCAACCAAAATGTTTTCTTTGCTTTTTTCATATTGATAGTGCATAAAGTTAAAATTAACCAACTTTTAAATTATGCACTGTGCTTATGAATTGTGAATTATAACTATGAAAACTTGGCTAAACACTTCTATTAAGAATAATGTATTTAACATTATGACTATGAATTAAATTGTGCTTAGGTTATAAATTCTCAATATGAAAAGTTGGGTAAACCCGCCTTAAATTGGAAAAAACTAACTTACGAAAAAGTTCTTTAATTTAAAATAAATTTCATTTTACATTTAGCATTTTTATTTTACACTATACACTTTTGTTAGTATAATGTGTCCTATTTTCAAACCTGTATCACGTGAGACTCAATTGGTCCTAAAACAAAAGAACACAGGTATTAAACTTTTTTGTTAATATCCTAAAAACAGTTCGTTTAGTTAAACGGATCAACGGCACATTAAGAATTAACAAAATTTTGCACAGCAAAGACTTCTGGTAACCCCCACAGACCATTCGCGTGTTTTTTTTTTAAATATATATATCTTGTTTTTATTTAGTTTTTACCGTAAATTAAACATATTTAGGGTACGTAAAATTATGTAAAAAACTTAAAATTATGCAAAATCACGTGAATGATTCAAGAGTAATGTCTTAAACTTTTACCGTAAAATATGTTAATCAGTTTTTTAGATTAACTAATTGGAAGTACCGCATTTTTTATTCAAATTTTTATAACACTATGTTACAAAAATTAAGAAGGACTTTTAAAAACATTTAAATCAGTCAAACAAACAAACCTTACACTAAAATCGTGAAAAGCAAATATTTTTAAACTTTAGATACAAGAACTAAAAAATATGCAAAAAACAACTTTTTCTGTAAGTGCAGAAATAGAACGCACGAGAACGCGGATAAATTCGAGTGCTGAGGTAAAAATTATCAAAATTTGCTCATGTACAGGGTGGTCCAAATTCGAGGGGCCTCTATAACTTTGGGCTTTTGCAGCATAGTTAGCCCAAAACTAATATACATGTTACGGGGTCGATTTTCAAGAGAAGTCGAAAACTAAAAACCGCATTGCGATATACCAAAGCGTTTCTGAGCTACAGAGTGATTCTCAAAAATGTGCGTTTCTAAAAACCTTCTACAACTTTTTTATTTGTAAAGATAGAGATTTTCATTAAAAACAATTTTTGAACATTTTTTAAGGACAAATCTACCTGTTTCACCGATTTTGTCTTAAAGCCTTAGTTCACGAGATATAACACAAAGTTACATTTTTTTAAATGGAACACCTCAATTTCTTTTTAAAAATTAGTTTTGTAATAAAATTTCCTGTTAAACGATGTGTCAAACACCTATTTTTATTAAGTAGTTAAACAGATATCTGCAATTTTTAATAATTACCATGGTAGGCTGTGTTTAACTCTTACCTATGCAGTTTTAGGGTATCTATCTAGATAGCTATATAGCTAAACAATTGCCATGATAAACGAGCCCAAGTGTCAAAAGTGGCGTCTTCGTCAAGATATAAAAATGTTTGAAAACTTTGAAAAGTACGACATGATAAAATGTTATATTGAAAGTAATGAAAATCGACAGACGGCGTTAAATCTATATTTCGAGAGAAATCCGGAAAGAAGGCAACCTAGCTCAAAAATATTTTTAAAGTTAAAACGTCATCTACAAGAATACGGATCTTTTACAAAACCGCGGCCTAGGACGTATAGAAGCCTAGCCAGATATAGATAGTTGGAAGATCTAACGGTTTTAGGAGAAATAGGGCTATGGAGAGAAACACTGGAATTCCACGCAGAAATGCCGTTCGGGTGCTAAAAAAACTCAAGTTTAGGCCCTATCGACCCAATTACGGCAGAGGACAAATTATTGGGCCATATATTTTTTATGTAAATTTAAATGCCGAAAGATACCAACAAATTTTAGAAGAGCAGGTGATTCCGTTTATCGACAATTTGCCACCTCAGCAAAATAATGAGCTATAATTTCAACATGACGGTGCACGTCCTTACAATGCACGAGACATTACTAATTTGCTAAATATTGTGTTTGCCGAAAACTGGATCGGAAATAAAGGTCCTATATATTGGCCCCTTAGGTCTCCAGACCTGACCCCTTGCGACTTCTTTTTGTGGGGGAGAGTCAAAGACCTTGTATTTCGAAATCGCCCAATACTAGAAGGGAATTGGAAGAGGCAATTCGTACTGCATTCAGGCAGCTTCGTGCGGTAGAACTTCTTAATGCAGAAAATAGCATCAAGAGAAGATGTAGGATGTGTTTACAAGAAAATGGCCGTCAATTTGAGCATTTGTTTTAGAATTAAAGAAAATTGTTAGATGTAGATTTTAGGTGTTGCATAGTTTAATTAATAAAAATTTTAAATAAAAACTTTTAATAATTTTATTTTTCTTTATTATTTTAGAGTTGGTAATTATAGTAAACTAGAAGTTAAAGTTTGAGGTTGCTCTGTCCCCTCGTGTCGTAGCCAACTTGATTTTGTATTGAAAAAAAACAATAAAATTTTATTTACACATTTAGGGCGCGCACAGCGCCTACTATGGTAAATATCAAAATATGCAAATATCTTTTAAACTGTTTAATAAAAATAGGTGTATGGCACATCGTTCGATAGGAAATTTTATTAGAAAACTGATTCTTTAGAAAAATTGGGGGTATCCCATTTAAAGAAATTAACTTTGTGTGATATCTCGGGAACTAAAGGCTTTAAGAGAAAATCGGTGAAACAGGTAGATTTGTCTTTAAAAAATATTCCAAAAATGTTTTTAATGAAAATCTATCTTTACAAATAAAAAAGTTGTAGAAGGCCTTTAAAATCGCACATTTTTGAGAATCACCCTGTAGCTCAGAAACGCTTTGACATATCGCAATGCGGTTTTTCGTTTTCGACTTCTCTTGAAAATCGACCCCGTAACATGTATATTAGTTTTGGGCTAACTATGCTGCAAAAGCCCAAAGTTATAGAGGCCCCTCGAATTTGGACCACCCTGTACAAGTGATATTCTGCGGATTATATCCAGAAGAGAGAAAAAATATTTTTTGGAGAATTATTGTTAAAAAAAAGGTTTTATTTAGTGGAAAACTACCAAAAACCAATAGAAAATAAAGCGACAATTGACACAGCGCAAATTGCCGCTATAATTTGTTTTTTCCCAAAAGTTTCCAGACAATATTTTCTAAAGGAAATAGTTCTCAGAATTCTTAATAGTCAAACCGACATTTTTAAAGAATATTTCATAGTAATATCACAAGAAGTTAAATAATTTCCGGAACTTTTTACGAGCTCATGGATATTTTGAAAATGTCCCGAGTTCAAGACTAGGAATAATTTTTTAAAATTATTTTTGAGACAGAAAAAATTTCTGGATTAAATTTAACCTTGCGTAGTATTCGGTGAGAAAATTTTACACTTAATTGTGTTTGATATAAAATAATTTGAAGAATATATTTTTTTCTTAGTTTCTCACTTCATTACGACCAGGCCTCCAATATCTAATGGAGAATCCAGACACCTACAGACCAGTTTCATCCTTATTAGGAATCCAGGGAGTCATAGGATTGTACCTGGAAGTTGAAGCTACGCTTGTCCGATATGTCACGAGTGTTACTTTAATTTTTATTTGCGTACACGAGATTCGCTTGTGGGCGGTGCTGCTGCGAACGTTACCTCTTTTTAAGAGTCATGTTACAGTGACCTTATACTACAGGTTTTTTCTTTATAACGTGCTGAAAGGTACAGGATTCTATATTTACGATCTTACTTTATTCCACAGGTGGAGCACACAGGTACTACGTCTCCGCGGATTACAAACTTTTTGTTTTAAATTCGAGAGGTGTGCACGGTGCCTGTGTAGCTTCCTTCCTTTCAGGTATAACCCTATGACTCCCTAATGATTCCTAATAAGGATGAAACAGGTCTGTAGGTGTCTGGATTCTCTATTAGACATTGGAGGCCTGGTTGTAATGAAGTGAGAAACCAAAACGCTTTGTTCGATATGCCACGAGTGCTACTTTAATTTTTATTTGCGGAAACGAGATTCACTTTGTTGTTTTTTATATATTTTTTGACTTTTAACGATGTTTATTTCTTCTTTGACAAGACACCAGCAAAATATAAAATTCTGATACACTTGTTTATTCAGTTTGCAGGGTAACTAAGTAAAATTTTTACCTAAAATTATTTGAGTTTTGAAACTGTCAGTGTCAGCTTTATAGCAAAATTTCTGTGATGTGACGTGAAATACTATTTTTAACCGAGTATATTATTTAATTTTACATAAAGTTTGAGTGATTACCGAGGTTACTGGTAGAAATTTATGTAAGTAAATTAAGTTTATAAAAAATTGAGACCTAATTTCAACTGTTTTTTTCCAAGTGTAACACGTTTAAATAAAAAAATTGAAACTAACAAAAAAAATTTTGATTTAAAGCTGGATTCATACAGAAATAAAATAGGATAAGATAACATAAGATAAGATGAGGTAAAAACAAGATAAGATAACATAAAATAAAAAAAAATTGGGCGTTCATACAAAGGAATAACATAAAATAAGAGATCAGTTCCAGCCAATCAAAACGCAAATTTATGCCCATGCGATTTTGAATTTTACTGCCAGTATTTATCGTTCGTATATGAATGTGAAAATTCGTTCGTCGCGATGACGTCTCGGTCATACGTGGAATGACGTTTCAGATAAAATAAAATAAATAGGTATTTACGTCACTAGGCTGGAAAATGGGTCTTTACAGAGCGAGCCGCAGGCGAGATACCTATAAAGACACTTTTTTTTCAAACGATCAGAAAAAACATTTTAGTACCTACCACTTTCGTCAACGCCTATAGCCGCGTTACGTAATTTTTGATCAGTCCCCTAATAACAAAATCTTAGGCTTCTGCTTCTTGTTGGCTAGATAGCCATTGCCGCTAAGGCCAGTACCCAGCAAACACAAATCGTCGGTATTGAATCGGGCCGTCGAAAACGTCGGCAGTGTGTCGGCATCGGCGACTAGACGCTGGCCCGATGTTGGACAGATTGCGATTTTCAGTTTTCGGTCAATAATCGGCGACTGACGGAGGTCCACATTACTACAGTCGACTTTATGCCGACACCACTTTAGGACCGACGATGGTCCGATAGGAACTTTGTATAATCGGTAGAAAATCGGCAATTGACGATGGCCCGATTTACTATAGTCGACTTTATGCCGACGCCCACTTCATCTACTTTAGAGACGACGACGACGGTCAAATTGGAACTTTGTTTAATCGGACGATAATCGGCAACTGACGTTGGCCCGATTTACTATAATCGACTTTATGTCGACACCACTTTATCTGCTTTAGGGCCGACGACGGCCTGATCAGATTTTTGTTCGATTGGTCGATAACCGGCAACAGACGATGGTGCGTCAAAATAAAATTTTTAAACTGCTTAATAGTTTCTTCCTAGTATGTAGAGATGGCGCTAATGTCACTATGTTCCCTGTACAGTGGAAGATAATCTTATAATAAATAAATAAATAATACGTTTATTTTAGTAAAGAAACATTTTACAATCCTAGTATAAATAAAATGCAAAAATAAACGCACAAAAATGTTTTAAAAGCATAAACATGTTTGTTGACTTACCATATTATTTAGATAAATAGTTTTTTTTTCACAGCAGTTCGAATTGATGATAAAATTTTAGAGTAGGTAGATTTTACATATAAAATTAATCTTAGAGAACCTTGATCTTATTTCTGATTACCTAATATAATTTAAGTTAATTAGATTGTTAGACATCTCTCTACTTTCTCTTATCCAATTTGTGACTAATTTTTTTGAAAATACTAAATTTTAGTATATTTTTGGAGTCAGTAGGCAAGTTATTTAATATTCTTGGGGGCAAAGTATTTGATTGAACGTTGCGTTATTGTTTTGGAAGCCTGAACATATTCAACATTTGATTTATTTCTGGTTTTGTATGTTAACACTTTTTCTTTTTATTTTCTTTTTGTGTATGTTTTTAAGCAGCTTCAAGCAGTACAGTTGTCTAATATCGAGAATCTGTGTTTCCTGGAAAAGCTGGTCCGAAGGATATGTTCTTCTTTAGCCATAAATTAATTTAAGAAACCATTTTTGCGTACTCTCAAGAATTGTTAAGTGGCAGTCTGCTACCGCTCCCCATCCCAGAATCCCATATAAGAGATGAGATTGCACAAGAGACAGATAAAGCGATTTAAGTTGATCTACCTCCAGAAATTCCTTGAGATATCTAAATTTAGGTAGTAATCCCCGGATTTTTTTCACCAAATTTTTTATTTGCAGATCCCATTTTAAGTGTCTATCAATTACTACTCCTAGATATTTTATAGATTTTGATTCTGGTATTTGTTCTTTATTTTCTATTGTTAGTAAATTAAATTCGGGTAAAGCATTTTTATAAATTGCAAAAGGAAAATATTTTGTTTTTTCGTAGTTTAAAGTTAGTTTGTTTTTTTGCAACCAAGATCTTATTGTTTTAAAATCATTTTCCGCTAATAGTTTAAGGTTTTCCCAAGATTTTGACTTGTAGAAAATGGCGGTGTCATCAGCAAAGCTTATTATTTTTCCGATGGTTTTTAATTTAAGCAAGTCGTTTACATATAAAGTAAAAAGCAAGGGACCCAGAATTGTCCCCTGCGGTACACCATAGTTTATTTTTTCGTAATCTCTTCTGACACCGTCAATCTCTGCATATTGGTTTCTGTTGTAGCTTTTAAGAAGATTTAAAACATTTCCGCGCTGGCCATACCTCTCCAGCTTTTCCAGTAAGATCTCATGCGAAATGGTGTCGAATGTTTTCGAGAGGTCGACAAAAATACATAGGCTAAGCATATAAATAAAATGAATAAAGATATTTCAAAACTAGAATGCGGACTTGACAAAATGGTGGTACTTCTCTATAAGAATCACCTCTTCTGCCACTTAAACTGGTAAAGCACCCGTTTATTGAAAGTCGAAACTTTTTAGTTTTCTAATGTTGGATGGTGTCACGCAACCACCGATGGATCTTCGTCACCGACGTCGGGTCGCTTTGAGAGGCCGATGTGGGTCCTTATTATCCACCCATTATCGGACCTTTGTGGTTTGCCATGGTCGGACCGCTTTAAGCTACCACCGACGGACCTTCGTCAATCGCCAACGTTGGACCGCTTTAGGAAACCAATGTCGGACTTGAATAGTTTACCGATGTCGGGCCGAGACCAACTTGCCTACGTTAGACCGACCAAATTAAGCAGATATATGGGCGGATGATCGGTATCATGTGGCTAAACCATATCGGAGATTAATCGTACAGCGACGGTATGCTGATGTCAGCAAACAGTAAAATTTACCATTGGTCCAACGGCGGGCTACAGTCTAACGTTGCGTTGACAAAAAATACTGCTGGTTCGATGTCGTAAATCGACGTAGTGCCGATGACGGAAAATTGGGCAATCGACATCAGGCCGACGAAGGCCCGAGGGAACCGTGTTTGTTGAGTAGTTTTTAAGATCAAAGCTAAAGAAAAACAAGTAGTAAACTTCTGTTGTTAGAAATGATTTTTGTACTTTTAACTTGTGCAAAATTGTAAAAAACATTAGAAAAATTATAGTGTAGTGCCCATTAATTTCACATAGCTGATTCAGTGATGACTGACGACCAGTTATGGCCGACTGAGTCCAACTTATCAATCAAAATAATGATAAAATAACTCATGAAAGATATCTAGGTATGTCCTTTATTTACCTATATTTATAGTATACTTACTTTGAGCACTAAAATGTATGGTCGATTTTTCCGAAGAATATTTTCATTAATTCTCTTAACGTTTTTTAATTCGCATCAGTTTATAAACCCATGAAAGTTCAGCTCGTAGCGCTTTTTACATTTTTCAGGCAGCCAATCGAAAGTGACTCTTGAAGCAGCTTCTATTATTTCTTCCGTATTCAACTCATCTTATAGATCTGAGTCTATTTTTGTAAACAAAACTTTTTAAACAAATTTAAAAGAACTTTTTTAGAAGTGTCAAAACTGCCAAAAAAATAAAAGCTAAAAGCTGTCAACAAGAAGTCATAGCCAACTTGGCCAAAAATGGAACCGGAAAAGGATCAAGGGACCGGAAAATTGAACAAAAGGTACTCTCTTGAGAGTGGAAATATTTTGAAAGAACATGCTTTGTAATGTAGACCTTTCCGTACGAAAAATCGAACGGAAATTGGCTATTTTCCAGTAGTTTGAAAAAAAAAGATAAAAGTTTGTCATCTTTTTGCTATGTCATGTTGTCTTAATTTTCTGTTTTGTGTGAATGCCATCAAGCAGTCCCATAAGGTAAACTCTTATTTTTTATTTCTTCTTATCTTATGATATTTGAACTTATTTCTATTTCTGTATGAACCCAGCTTAAATCGTTTTTGGTAATCAATCCAAGGAAAAAAATACGTGGCAACGCACGATGACCTGTCAAAAAAAACTATTTTGATTGGTTAAAAAGTACTGGTGCGGAATTTTCCTAATGATAATAAATCTCGAAAATTTTATCAATTGATTGTTTTACTTTTATTAATGACCCTTCCCTTGTTTAAAATAGTATTTATTTTTTGTTGGCGATCAGTAAGTTATGAGTAATCTCGACCAAAGGATATTACGAACTTTTTGGAACGCTTATTTGACACTTCGTAGTGGTTGTCATAATTACTGCGTCTGCGCAACAGCTAAACGTCATGCCGTCGTGGTAATTAACCACCACCACTGCCGTATAAGCTACGAATCCATTTCGTTATGGTTGTGGTTATTTTTTTGTTAATTTTAGAAAATTTTGGCGCAATTAATTTTAAAAATAATAAAATATTACCAAGTTGCAACATATAAAACATTATTTATTTTGTAAAATAATGACCAATTTTGACAGTTTTTAATGTGTTCAAAAAACTCTGGTAAAATCGGCGCGTAGTATTGGAAGTGGTTGTCAAACACTGCCGTAACGGTTGTCAAAGTTGTCGAAATTTTGAGCGTTCCAAAATTTGTTTGTGTCTTAAAAGTAGGCTAAGCTACATAGGAAAAACAGAGGAAAAAATTAGAACCCAAAATTTTTTTTCATTAACAAGTTTAGGAAGGTCCACCGTTTTTTCTAACCTCTAAAAAACTCCAAAAAAGCATTTTTCTTGGATAACTCCTAAACGGTGACAGACTGTCAAAAGTGACAAATAGGAAAATTGTTGCAAAGAACCCTGCGCAAGTTACATTGGAAATGGCTTTCGGCTAAATGTCATAATTTTTTATGTGTTGTAGTACTCGATGATCAAAGCAGAAAAATAGAAAAAAATGAGATAGGGAGCACGAGTACTTTCTTAGATATGGAGCTTTAAAGTTGAGGTATTTTTAGGCTATATTTTTCGAGATGGTACAAGTTTTTTTCCACACCTTTGTTAATTACGCCGAAATAATTGATTCGAAGCTCTTTGTCTGAAATGAAACAGCCTTTCCACCCATATAAAAATAAATAAATAATAAATAAATAAATAATGGCTTATATTTCCGAAAGAAATCGATTGTACAATATTACAATATGGAAATAAAAAAATAATAAAATACATACATAGAAAATCCTGTCTCTGCGTGAGATAAGTTTGTCAGTTTTTTGCTTTATAGGTTTAGTGCATATATTATATAAAGTGATAAAATAAGTATAATAATAAAAATTGGTTATAGCTAAATAAAATTACATGTTAAAAAATTCTGAGATATCATAAGGGCATAGCTCTATTAAAATTGATTTTACAGAGTTTTTAAAAATATCTTTATTGTTTAAATTTCGTAAATTGAGGGGTAGTTTATTAAACAATTTTAGGGCGAAGTGGCTCGGTGACTTTTCATAGAGAGAACTATGGTGGTGATATATCCTTAGGAGACCATGTCTGGTATTGTAGTGATTATCAGATGCTTGTCTGTTTTCACTAAACTTACCTATGTTTTTCTTTATAAACATAATTGATTTAAAAACAAATAAAGCAGGGAATGTTAAAAGATTCTCGTGGTTTGAGGTTAAAAATAAGCCTAATTAATCTTTTTTGTAGTATTAGAATCTTGTTAGTATGAGCAGCATTGCCCCAGAAAATAACATTATAGGACATTACCGAATATGCAAGTGCATAGTATACATTTAATAAGCTTTTTTTTTCTAGTGTGGCCTTAAGTTGCAAAATAGCAAAATATGATGATTAATTTTTTCCCTACTTGGTTCAAATGGTCTTGCCAATTCAGTCCACTGTCAATTTTCATTCCCAGGAATCTTGTTTCTTCCACTATTAATATGTTTTTGTTTGACATGAAGATATTTCCGATTTCATATTATATTTTATTGTTGTTAGACGAAAACTTAATTAAAACTGTTTTTTCACTATTTTACGACAAGTTTATTTTTTGAGCACCATTGCTGAAAATTGAGACACAGATTATTAAGTTTATTGGTAAGTTCCTCAACTGAATCAGCCGACACTGTACAACTTACATCGTCCGCAAAAATAGCAAGGCATTCTGTTTGGAGATATTCGGGTAAATCATTTATATAAATTAAAAAGATTAGTGGTCCTAGCACAGAGCCCTGCGGTACTCCCTGACAGATATTGCTTTGTTCGGACACTTCAAAACCATATTTGACACACATTTTTCTATACTTTAAGTATGACTCCAAGAGATTCAACATGCTACCAAGAGCATAGAGTTTCTTCAAAGCAAAATCAATGTCAATGCAATCAAATGCCTTTGAAATGTCGTAGAATATTCCAGCTACTTTTTTCTTTTTATCAAGGTTTTTGTAGACGTGAGTAATAAAATCATAGCACGCTGTTTCTGTGTTTCGATTTTTTTAAAAACCATGTTGTTGTTTACTAAGAAGATTGTATTTTGTAAGATAGCTGTACATTTGTTTGTAAATAATTTTCTCAAAAGCTTTAGAAATTGTGTTTAGTATGGATATCGGCCTATAGTTACTTACTTCTTGAGGATCACCTTTTTTTAAAACTGGCAAGATACTAGCTGTTTTTAAACTGTTTGGGAATACTCCTTGTTCAAAAGATTGGTTTATAAGAAATGCTAAGGGCTTAGAGATATGTTTTGCCGTTGCTTTTATTACTTTAGAGGGAATACAATCAATACCAAAGGAATTTGTATTTTTTAGTTCATTTATCACATTGATATCATCAATAGTAGAAACACTTGAAAAAACAAAAAAACTAAAGTGCAATTTTGATGTAGTACATTCAACAGTGTTTGTGTTGGGATGATCTGGATACGCTTTTTTAAAAACTTCCTTTGGTATATTTTTAAAATATTCTAAAAATGTCGAACAGATATTACCAGGTTCATCTATGAATACATTATCGTTTGTTCTTAATTTAATATTGCTTCTGTTAGTTTTTTTTGTTGACAATTTCCCAGATTTTTTTGTTTTTGTTACTAGAGTTCTTGATTTTGTTGGAATAATATGTTTTTCTTGATTGATTAATTAGTTTAAAATTTTTTTTTGTTAAATGTATAAACTCTTGTTTCAGGTTTTTACTTGATTTAACAATTTGTTGATTTACCCATTCAGGTTTAGTTTTTATTCCATTATTTTTTATTGTTCGCAGGGGGTAACAAATATCGAGAGAAGATGCTATGGTATAAAAAAACCTATTGTATATAGTATCAATATGTTGTGTACTGCCATAAACATCTAGAAATTTATTACAAAGATTATTGTTTAGTTGCTCGATATTTTTGTGATAGATTCCTTTTTTGATGAGGTATATTTTGATTTATTGGTCTGTTGTTGTCGTCGTTTGTTTTAATACAGCATTTTAAGGCATAGTGGTCTCCCAATGAAAAGTCTCTTACCACAGTTTGACAGCAGTTGTTTATTAAATTTGTAAAACAATAATCTATTTTTGTTTTTGTTGTAATACCATGACAGTTTGTAAATACTCTAGTATACTCATAATTAGTCATACGAAGCATAAAACATTCCAAGAAATCACTAATGTTTTTTTTGTCGAGTGACTTGTAATAGTCCAAGTTTATATCGTCACACAAAATGAGGCGTTCACAAATCTTGTAACACTTTTGTTGGGTAGGGGTTTGTTGACAATAATTGACCGAAGGTTTAATCGCAGGTAGCTTGTATTTCACTAAAAATGCAAAACCGTGATGTACAAAAAATGTAAAGAACGAATCCTACTCTAGGTTATATAGAAAATACATCATAGAAAATATAAAAGAAAAACACCTACCTAAAAATGCACAGGTATAAACTTTCACACTAGATTAAATATTAGGCAAAAATTAAAATGCACCAAAATAACATTTATTAGCAACTTACAAACCACAAGTGAACCCGAATAAAAATGGACGCCCTCTGATAGTCCGGTCGTCGAGCATATCGAGGAACAAAAAAAACGCGAAAGAAAAATCTTTATTGATTCTTTCTTTAAAATCGAGTTTTTTGTTACAACCGCCCCCGTAACTAAAGATACCGTAAATAGGGTTGATTTAGTTATTATCGTCTGTCAAGGACCTGTGAAAAAGTTTTAAATGACCAGCATGGAACGTGCCACGCTCTTGGTGGATAGCTCCCGGATGACAAAGTACATAAGTAGCAAAGCTGATTTTTTTTTGATTTCATAGGGTCCCTCAAATAATAACATAAACTTCTTGATTTCCGAATTTAAGACCGAGGACGTAGGGTTAGCACGCAAAAGTACTAGCTCTCCTGGAAGAAACTCTCGATAAGGGCGACCTGGGTTGGCGGCAGCCCGCCGAGCCGCACGCCCCAACATATTCTCACGTGCCAGCACCAATTTATTTTCATGAGTGGGTAATCCGGGTGACTCGGGAAAGCTGCAATTTTCCCGAACCAAACTGGTGGGAGGTTCATTAAATTGAATTTCCTTAGGACAAAAACCAGTGGATTCATGGACGGCGCCGTTAATAAATTCAGCAAATGCCGGAACTTCAAAAGCCCACCGGGTGTGCTTTTGACTGCAGAAAGTCCGAAAAAGGCGCGACAACTCGCGCATGGATCGTTCCACTGGATTGGACTGCGGATGGCGTACGGAAGAAAATATACATTTTACCTCCAACGGAGTGAGTGTATTCGACCAGGAGGTGCTCGTAAATTGGCTACCATGGTCAGTTAAGATAGCTTTGATTTTGCCAACTTTCGGAAAATAATCCATGATTAGACGGTTAAGAATAGTCCGAGATGTAGCGCGCTTTAGCGGGTATAGCGTAACATACTTTGAGAAAAGATCAATGATTACGCAAATAAAAGTAGTTCCGGCCCGTGAAACTGGTAGGGGACCATACAAATCCAAAGAAATAATTTCATTAGGTTTGGTGGGAAGAATAGGATGTAGTGAGGGATGAGGCAAAATAGAAGTTTTTGCCTTTTGGCAAACCTCGCAGTTCTTAATAATATTTTTGACCGTTTTATATATACCTTTCCAGTAAAGATCATGCTTAATGGCCATCACCGATTTATATACGCCAAAATGTCCTAGAGTATCATGGTAAATTTGGGCACACTGGCTAGTTAGTTTACTTGGGACACAGAGAAGAAAGGGGTCGTCATCGGAAGGTCTATAAAAAAGCAAATTCTTCAAAATTACATAACCCGGGAATTTTTCAGATTCGCCCAGCAAGAGAGCATTTTTGATGGGCCCAAAATAGGAGTCTTCGGACTGTATTATCTCGAAATTTTCTAATAGTTTTTTTAGGGCTGGAGGGGATTTAATGGCAAGATTGGCTAAACGAAAACAGCGATCGGAGGGAGTAGGCAGCCGCGCGCATGGAAAGCGAGACAGAACGTCGGCGACCACATTTTCTTTTCCACTAACATAAGATATAGTATAGTCATATTCTTGTAGTGCGAGAGCCCACCGTGTAATACGAGGGGTAAGGAGTCTACAAGTCTGAATGTAAATCATGGCCTTTGCGTCTGTCAAGATGTGAAAGTGGTTACCTAGCAAATACTTGCGCCAACGAGTAAGCGCGAAAACGACAGCAAGAACCTCCTTTTCAAATGAATTATATGCTCTTTCCCTGTCCAGTAATAACCGACTTGCGTAGGCCACAACTTGCCTGGTACCGTCTTTGATTTGATAGAGTTGAGCGCCCAACCCGTACTCACTTCCGTCGCATTGAACGTAATACTCTAAGTTTGAGTCAGAGTGATAAAGAAATACATCATTAGCGATGGTAGTTTTAAGGAGGTCAAAAGAACGCTGCTGCTCATCGGACCAGCACCATTTGGTGCCCTTGCGTAAAAGTCGCGTTAAAGGCTCGGCTTTGGCGGAAAATGCCTCACAAAAAATACGGTCAAAGTTACACAAACTTAAAAAGGATTGAATTTGGCGGCAATTTTTTGGTGTCGGAAATCTCATTACACTTTCCACACGGCTAGGGTCTGGTTTAATTCCATCTAAATTCAAAATGTAACCCAAATATTCCAGTTCTTCAGGCAGGATTCTACATTTTTTAAACTTTAGGGTAAATCCAGCGGAGGAGAGCTTAGAAAGGACCTTCTCCAGATGTTCCATATGAAGTTCGAAAGTGGGGGAAAAAATTAATAAGTCGTCTATAAACGCAATAGTAAAAGACTCAAATTCAGACCCCAGGATTTTTGAAATGCACCTAGTAAATGAGGACACCGCGGTAGATAGATCGAAGGGTAGCCGCGTAAATTGCCATGTCTCATTTTCGATCATGAATCCAGTATATTTTTTGTCTTCAGATCGCAGTGGTATTTGAAAATAGCTGGAGCTTAGATCCAAACACGTTTTATAACGCGCCCCCGAGAATGACTTAAGTATGTCCTCGATCGGTTTAGGGCTGTTATGTTGGGGAGAAAGACGCTTATTTAATGCCCTTGCGTCAAGGCATACTCGCACCGACCCGTCCTTTTTCACCGCGGTCACCAAAGGATTAATAAACGACGTTGGCGCCCGTTCTATTACGCCCCATGATTCCATTTTTCTAATTTCCGCCACTATTGCATCGCGGTGAGCGAAAGGTATCGGATATTGTTTTTTTTTATAAGGTGTATAATCGTTTAAAATAATCTCATGTTCGTATAAATGAGTGCACCCGGGAGTATCGGAAAAAACGTGTTGATAAGAAGACAATAGTCGAGACAACTGTTTTTTCTGGTCCTTATTAATGTGCAGTATTTTATCGACAAAGTCCAGGGTCAGCGTACTCGAATTATTTATCGCTATATTGTTTGCAAAAAAATGTTTTGAAGATAAGTAATTTTGCTTTACCGCGGTGACCCTTAATTTAGGCAAGTTCTCTGGAGCTCTAAACTCATGAAAATTAGAAAGAAAAGTCGACTCAACTGTCCTATGCTTTAAGTCTAAACTGTTTGTAAAAAATACTTTATTTTCGTAAAAGCACAGTTTTGCGCAAGTGATATTTAAAAACAGGAATAACAGGAGATAACAGGAAAAATCAAGTCATTGATTAATAAAAACTCATGCTCGAAATTAACACTTGAGATAGAAAAGGCCAACAAAAATTGATGTGTTATTTTTCTTTCTTTGGTTCGAAACGCCCCCGTGACTCTTACCCCAGAAACTGGGAAACATGGTATTTTTTCGTGAAAAGCCTCTAATTGATTAAATACATCACCAGAAAGACATGACACTTCCGCCCCCGAGTCCAAAAGGGCGGGAAAATAGAAATTAAAAATAGACAGCGATATAAGGGGTGTGCGTTGATCTACTATGTGCAACCCTGATTCACACTCGTTTAGCAAGTCATCCGAAGTGTTATTTACAATAACTACTGCCCTATGAAGGCCCGCCCCACTACTCACTGGGCTTGGTGGTGGGGGGGCTCGTTTCCCGAGTTTTCTTCAGGAAAGTGTTCGTCAGACATGGTCAACGTGGATACGTTGTTTCTATTTAAATTTTGTCTATTAAACGGACCCCTATTTTTATTTTCAAAGCGCTGATTTGGACTAGAAAAACTAGCCCCCGAAGGTTTTATCGTATTAGAGGGGATCTCCCGACTTTTTACGTAGTCGCCTTGCTTAAGCCGGTCAATTGTGTCTGGGATCGAAGTTAGACCGAACAAGCTAGAGGCAATCTCAGTGGGGAAATGACGAGAAATAGTCCTAATTAAATATCTTTCGGATAATGGGGGATAAAAATGCTTTGCTAACCCTACGTACTTTAAAAAATGGTCGACATAAGAACCACTTCTGTAGGAACCCGCTTTAATTTGTGATTCTATTTCCAGTTGTTTAGTATCGTCCCAAAAATATTGCAAAAACCGCATTTTAAATTCGTCAAAATCAGTAAATGACGTCACGAAGGCCCTGCCCCAACATTCCGCCCTACCTTTAAACTTTTCGACTAGCATATACCGAATATACTGATAAGACATTTGAGTAGATTCGAGATAAATTTTAATTTGTTCTACAAATTCTACAGGGTGAAGGCTGCCCTCGTCGTTAAAGTTAGGGATGTTTGAAAAATTTAGCGTATTTGAAATGTTTGCGCTATTACGATTCGTGCTAATATTTGAATTTTGGTTATTTTGACCATTATCTGAAGGATTTGAATTCAAATTTAAATTACTAAAAAGTTCCTGCAAATTATTACGAATTGATTCGCCAATCACATTACTTAAACTACTATAATCTACCACTGGTGGTAATTGAGATATATGCCCTTGTGGCATCTGATACCATAATAGTGGTGCCTGCTGCATCGGTGGTGGCATCTGTTGTGTAAGTGGTGCCTGCTGCATCAAAGGCACAAACGGTGGCATCATATTTTGAGGCTGATATTGTGGTACCGAGGGTGTGGTACCTACATTGTTTTGAGAAAAAACCGGCTGTTGTAAAGAAGGGCCTGCAAAGGTAGCCGAAGGGCCGCTGTTTGCTTCCAACCCCGTTCGCATTCTCTGTCGGTTGCGCTGCTCGTCTCGTAGAAACGTCGGTGCAGAATGCGACTGGAACTGCCCTCTGATATTTGCGAGGGGCACCCTAGGATTATAAATTGGAAAGTTCCTACCTGACGGATTTATCGTGGACAGAGGAGTGGCAGAGGATGTCCAGCTTGCGGCAGGTGTCGGTGGTCGCGGTGGAATTCCGAGCGCTGCTGACGTCAGGGGTGACAGTAGCCTTTGCGGGGGTTGATGTTCGTAAGGGAGGCGTGATTGTTGTTGTTCTGTTCGCTCGGCATCCGTAATAGATCTAGTTCTAATAGGTGATCGATTCAGTACCATCTTACGGCCGTATTGTCGCCCAGGTTGGTCGCCAGATGTAACACTTTTGTTGGGTAGGGGTTTGTTGACAATAATTGACCGAAGGTTTAATCGCAGGTAGCTTGTATTTCACTAAAAATGCAAAACCGTGATGTACAAAAAATGTAAAGAACGAATCCTACTCTAGGTTATATAGAAAATACATCATAGAAAATATAAAAGAAAAACACCTACCTAAAAATGCACAGGTATAAACTTTCACACTAGATTAAATATTAGGCAAAAATTAAAATGCACCAAAATAACATTTATTAGCAACTTACAAACCACAAGTGAACCCGAATAAAAATGGACGCCCTCTGATAGTCCGGTCGTCGAGCATATCGAGGAACAAAAAAAACGCGAAAGAAAAATCTTTATTGATTCTTTCTTTAAAATCGAGTTTTTTGTTACAATCTTTAAACATTTTTCCGTTGCTAAATATAGACAATTTAAAAACATTTCGAGTGGCATGGAATCAGACCTGTATATACACAAAACAACAGTTTTAGCATTATTAATCTTAACTTCACCACAACATTCAAAGTACATTTCAACAAACATTTTGTCAATAAAATCAAGAACCTTATAGCTAGTATTTATTTCTACATAAATTGCAGTTCCCCCATGAATATGATTTTTTCGTGAGAAATGACAGGCTAGCTGATATTGGCTACTAATATTTAAATATAAAATATCATCGTTAAGTAACCAATGCTCTGCTACACAAAAAATGTTTGGCTTTTTTCAGCAAGCACAAGTTCTAAGGGGGTAAGTTTATTTACAAGGGACTGCATATTTACATAGATCACTCTAAAACACTTAATTATGCATGATGATTTTTGAGCTTGCCCTGTTCTAAAAAAGAATTTTCATGACTCTGATTAATATTAGTATGACTACCGACATTAACACCATTTATCTGACTAGTGTATTGACTTAATTGACTAGAATTCATAACATCACTCTCGTTTACAAAGCTCAAATCAGAAGAATTGTGGTCCATAATAAGTCCTATATCAAGTGGGCTATTATCATCCATATAACTTGTATTATATTGGTATTGCTGCACATGCATGTCTTCTTCTACTACCATTACTTTATCCATTTGTTCACAGCAGGATTTTTTTTTTCTGTACATTGTTGCCAGATTCCATATTGTTGTTGCAATTTGAGTTAACTGACTTCAGTGGTGGAATGTTAATTTTTTTAATTTGTAAATATAGTTTAAATAACTCTGCCACTTGTGTCTTAGTAATTCGAAAGTTTTTGTTGTTACTTTTGGAGTTTGTTATTGGCCTAAGTGATGCTCCTATAGTTAAATTGTTAAATTGACTAAGAGCTCGTAGAAATCTGTGGTAAGTAGCAAAAGACCCTTGGGTATTTGGCGCGTAACCGAGATATACAGTTAGGTTTGTGTACTTACTGACAGAAAGTATTTCTTTTAGTGTTGTGTATGGTAAATATTCATATTGGTTTATATCCTTCATAAAAAGAGATGGTTACTTCTCGATAGGTCTTTTGTCACCATAAAGATATTTTTGAGAGCTCTTGCACTGTACTGCTAGGCTTTGAGATACAAAATATGTCATATTCCAGTGGGCTTATGTATTTTTTAACGTAATTTGACATATTTTTTGCTGAGGTATCTCCATAAATAATTATTTTTGGTTTTAGTTTTTTATTTGTTTGATGACTGCTTTTATGGTTTTTTAGGTTTAGTTCTTTATGTACTTCGGCAGCCTGCGTATTTACCTTAACACATAGTTCATTTGGGCCAATAGAGTTGTTTGTTATGGTTGTCAGATCATTAACTTCTTGGGAGAGATTTTTTTGTAGGAAAATATTTTTATATGGTTTCTTTGGTACCACCAGAAAAGTAACTGATTTGTAAGTTTTAAAAAAGAAAGAAAACCACCATTTCAATGGTTTCATTCAATTCTCATTTTCTTTAAAACAACGCCCAGATTGTAAAAATTTTCACATATGTTATTAAAAGTAATGCCACTTAGCTAAAGAAATTTTTTTTAGCTTGAGTGGTACCATAAAAGTCAAAAATTGTAGGCGCCTTTAATGTTTTTTAATAGTTTTGATATTGGAAAAATACGAAAAGTGATTTTAAATATATTATAGGTAGGTTATAAAATTTTTTTATGGACAAATCCAATCCAAAAGCTTAATACCAATATGTTGGTACCAATTAGTATCCAATCTAATCAAATTGCTCCTGTGGTATATGCTTTTAGGCTAACTTGGGGTCGCCGGTAACGAATTTGATAACATTTCTAAAGTCATAATTAGTAATGGAAGAGTAGGGCACCTTGCCTCCTTCATTTAACAAATTTACTAAAAAAAAATTGGTGCTAGAAAGCACAGATAGTTCACCATAATATCAAATATTTTATGTTGAAAAGAAATGAAAATATCTCGAAAACTGTAGCTTTGAAAGATTTGACCTTTATAACAAAACTGTTGAGTAATATTTACGAAAACCAAAATCTGAAAACCGCATATCAATAGCTGCTTTACTTCTAAAGTTATGATTTTTTTTTGTATATTTTAACGTTTTTCCAAATAACTCGGAAACTAAAGCTTCCACAAATTTAGACTTTATAACAAAATTTGAAGTTCATATTCATGGAAACTTAAATCTGAAAACGGTATATCTCTACTTGCTCTTGTTTTAAAGTTAAAATTTTTTTAAATATTTTATCCCCCTTTTCTCCCCTTCAACCCCCCACCACCTTACCCAAAAGGTCATAAATTGATGGTCAGCCGATAGAGGATTTTTGTATCAAATTTCATTAAAATCGATTAAGGCGTTCTTGAGTTATCGTGTATAAAGACAGAAAACAGACCGACAGATACCTTCGTCGATTAAGGTGTTCTGGAACCTTAGTAACTCATTTTTGATAAAATTAAGGAAAGTCAAAATTTCACGATTTTATTAGTCCCTCATACCATATTGGTAGAAGAGACTATTAAAATGGTGAAATTTTATCAAAAATATGTTACTGAGGTTCCAAAACGCCTTAGTCGACGAAAAAAAAAGTTTTCTGTTGGTCTGTTGTCTGTCTGTATACACAATAACTCAAGAATGCCTTAGTCGACGAAAAAAAAAGTTTTCTGTTGGTCTGTTGTCTGTCTGTATACACGATAACTCAAGAATGCCTTAATAGATTTTAACGAAATTTGGTACAAAAATCCTCTATTGGATGGCCCTGAACTGATTATACTTTTGGGTAGGGTGAGGGGAGTTGAAAGGGGGAAAAGGGGGATAAAATAATTTAAAAAATTGTAACTTTGGAACAAAAGCGAATATGGACTACAAACTTTGTTATAAAAATCATAACTTTAGAAGTAAAGCAGCTATTGATATGCGGTTTCCAGATTTTGATTTTCGTAAATATTACCCAAAAATTTTGTTATAAGGTTTAAATCTTTCAAAGCGACAATTTTCGAGATATTTTCATTTCCTTTCAAAATAAAATAACTGATTGTATGGTGGACTATCCGCGCTTTCTAGCACCAATTGGCAGTAACGGTGGCGTCTCAAAGAGTTATGGTATATTTTGAAATTTTCTAGTTAAGAAAATAGGACTACGCCAGTGGAGAAGTCCAATTTGTTATAATTTAGGTCATTGCTCTTAGATCAACCCTGACAAGTTTGGTAGTCGTAGGTTGAGAAATCTTGATGGAAATGCTAAAAAGGAATATGCAAGACATTTTTCAAATTGGCATCATTTTGGCTTGGGTTTTTTCAATTTTTTTGGTAGAAGGAGTGGTTTTAGCTACACTATCAGTATTTACTTATTGATAGAGAATTAAATTTGCAACAGTTTTTCTTCTTATCACTTTTGACAGTCTGTCACCGTTTAAAAGTTATCCAAGAAAAACGCTTTTTTGGAGTTTTTTGGTTTTTGGAGGTTATAAATAACAGTGGCGGTCCCAAGGGGACAGGGGGGGCGATCGCCCTCCCCTTTAGACAACAAAGATGCTGGTGGTAACCCTGAGGTATTTGGAGAAAAAAATTCCTCCACAGTATTTTGGGACCATTTGAAACAGACGAAAACCACGATATTCGAAAACAGGACAGTATTATAGAGTTTTAATTTATAAACAAGTCTCAAAAAAAAATCATTTCAGACATAAAATCAAGGTTCAATAAAGAGACAAGTATGTTTGATCTGAATATATTCATACCAAGTTTTATACAACGTGAAGCAAAAATCAGGGCAAAATTAACTAATGTCGTTTTCGAATACTGTAAACTGTTTGATTAATACAAAACACAAATTCTTGTACTTTTATTGGGTGAAGCTAGTATTTGGAAACAATATTGGTCAAAATTAGACAAAAGCTTAAATCAAAACATATCAAAACAACGTTTTCGAGGCAATGGTGATATTTTTCCGTTGATAAAAACATTCTTGGATGTTTTTCAGTAAGTATTGCTTCGTCAGCAAGAAGCTTCTCCTGCCTCAGAAGATTGAAAATATAAGTATCTACTTAAAAACACTGACGGAAATTCGTCTGACATTGAGCGAGTCATTGACCGGTTAATGTTTCAACTTAAAAACTTTTTGGATCCCAAAAAAAAATTATGTAGCTATGAGGTTTTTTTTGTGGTTTGTTTGTTATCTAGGTTTTTTATAAATGAAGAAATTATACGCAGTTCCTCAAGCGTGGATTTCGGGGGGGGGGTAGGGGGGTAATTAACCCCCCCCCCCCCCCGCACACTGGATTTAAATTTTTGACGAAAATATTTAGAAAATCAATAGTATAGCATAAATTGCGGCGCTATAACAACTTTGATATTTACGGTATTAGTTTAATCTTGTGTTAACATTGGCATTTGTAGTGTCACTTTCTTAAAAATTTTCGCCGGCTGCGCTTTGAAACCATTGATATATTTACAATTTTAGTTTAACTTTAAATCGAAAAATGTACTTTTCAGTGCAATTTTCTTAAAACTTTCGCCTGCGGCGCTACGATACATTGATATTTACGATTTTAGTTTAATTTGACTCAAAAACTGCATAAAAAATGCATTTTTCTCAAATTTTGGGTGCGTTTAAACATTTTTTTAATTAAAAAATGTATGAAATAAATAACTTAAAATCTGAGTACCCCCCCCCCCCCTCTCCCTAGAATTGAGGCCAAATCCGCGCTTGGAGTTACTAAGTTTTGTTTGCATATATTGATATGTTCCTCATAAAAGCTATGCTTTTATTCTACTTTCTTTTTCGGATCGAAACCGCCCCCCCCTTTTCAAATGGTTGGGACCGCTACTGTTATAAATAACAGTTCCCGAGGCGGTAGGAAACGGTGGAGCTTCCTAAGCTTGTTAATGAAAAAAAAATTGGGTTCTAATTTTTTTAAAATTACCAGTCTTACCTTGAAAAATTTGGGGCGGATACGAAAAGGTGTGAACGCCAACGATTTTCGGCTGTGAAACAAAAACTACAAAACAGAAAAAACAGTTAGTCACCTAAAATTCTAAAATTTCACTTAACATGGAGTTAAATTAACCCATGATTGAGCGGTTTTTAACTTGAAATTTTGTTGGTTGGGATCAAATAAACAGAAAGCAGGTTTCTTTCCAATGTCGACGTTTCGACTCGTTTATTGAGTCATCCTCAGGACATGAAAATTATTTAAACTACTACTACATTTGAAAACATTCTCAAATAGTATACACCATACATATAGAACCTACATAAGATATACACCATTTAATCTGTGATATAAAAAAAAAAACAGAAAACTTATTATTACTATTTTAGAATGTTTTTAAATGTAGTGTCCTTTTGTGTAGTTTTAGTAATAACAGAGGAAACCAAATAATTTTCATGTCCTGAGGATGACTCAATAAACGAGTCGAAACGTCGACACTGGAAAAAAACCTGGTTTCTGTTTATTTGATAACATCCAACAAAATTTCAAGTTAAATTTAATTTTGGGTCACAAAATTCGTCGATAAAATCGAGCGATTTTTGTTTCCCGGTGTGGACTCATTTAATCACATTTTTTGGGGTGTGTGCTAATAATGCAGCTAATTGAAGAGGTTTTTTGGTATATAATCCAGGCAAATTGAAATTTTTCTGGGAAAGTGAAAGTGTTAATTTTGCACTAGAAAAAAAAAATAAAAAAGAAATTGTACGGCAAGACAGTACCTACAAAACAACGCCTTTCAAAATTATATTAGACATTTAAAGTTAATTTTCAGCTTTATCAGCATTCGTATCCTTATCTCTGTCGAGTCGACCAATCAAGCAGCCCCAGCTGATTAAATGCACGAAAACCTCGTTACGTACGATAAGGGAGTCGTAACATTACAACCGTCCCTGCAAACGAAACAAAGTTTTGACGCATTTGATCAGCTGTCACGCATTCGCCTTTAGTTTAAAAGTACACCTGCTCGATAGGTCGAATCGATAGAGATAAGGATACGAATGCCGATAAACCCGAAAATTGACTTTAAATGTTTAGTACCTTTCTTGTTCATACTCAGAATTATATTATTTAAACAAAATGTGCATAATGATATCAGTTTTTTCGCTATTTCTAATTTCCTGTTACTCTGATTGAATACATTTTTCAACAAGCATTGTAGAGCAGCAAATTCTTTACAATTTATGTTCGAACATTTTTTTTCAACTAATTCTTTTTTTTGTACACCGCGACAAACAAACTTTAACGATCCTGCAGTCGCTCTGCGCAAGATTTAAAAATCGCTGGAGGGGTTTTTATGGTCATTTGTCGTTGTTTGTTTACATAAGCCTCATTTAAAGCTCTAATGATGTGTGGAATGTAGCTTGCCGTCACGTGATAATTTTGACATATGTATTTTAAAAAAATATTAAAAATGTCTTTACGTATTTATTATTATTTTTGTTTTAATAAATATGAAATGAATTACGTCAGCGCCATCAACAAAACGGGTAAAAATTTTGATTGATTCTTATGTAAAAGACTTTTCAGGAAAACTAAGCTTTCATCACATTAGAACTCGCCGTTTTTGAAAATATGGCAATTTTTGTAAAAATGCATTTTTTTCAAAAATTCGTTCGCGTGTTTTTGGATGTTTTGCCCTAAAACTCAAAAACGCTATATCCTAGAGGACTTAAAACTTGAAAAAATCCTCAAACCTCAAAAACTAATCTGAAAAAGCAACTATATAGTCACTGAGCACATATTCGGCCTTATGATTGTACATGGGGTATATCGGTTAGCTACTTCTCGAGTAATGGTTTGAGCTATTTTAAAAAACTGAAAAAATTCCGGCAAGTTTTCATTTATTTTAACACATGTCGTAAAATGGGGACCTGCAGGCTTTTTGAGGCCTAATTCGTGCAAAAATTGAAAACGATTAGTCAACTTCCTGGACAGTTAGAGCGGAACAACGGAGGTACAGTTCAATTTTCAACGTTTTTTCTTCGGTATAGATACGCTATTTCACACTATTTATTTTGCACCCGTCATATACCATGACTGACTTAAATCAAAAATTAAATATATTTTTGATTTAAGTCAATCATTGTCAGTAATTTGTTACTTAGTCAAAATTACTTTTTTAAAATGGTTCCGCAACTTTCGGCCTTTACGAAATCGCAGATAATAACTCGACTGCAAGATCGATCGGTCAGTAAGAAGGGTCGCCGAAAATTTTGATATTAATAAAGCCACTGTGGTTAGAATTTCGAAACAATGGCCAGAACATCAGTCTTTGCAGCGAAAGCAGGGTACCGGTTTGCAAAATAAGGTAAGCACAGAGGAACAGCATGGACAATTACTGAATAATTTGAAAGAGAACCCATTCTTCACAGCTGTCGAAGCCATTAACACAAGTGGTTTTCCGGGTTTCCGATCTACAGCATGCAGACGAGTGAAAAATTCTGAACTTAAATGTCGCCCCTCTTGACAGAGCAACAAAAACAAAAGGACGACTGACCTTTGCTCTCAATCACGCTGCAGAGGATGAGGAATATTGGGCCAGGGTGATTTTTACTGATGAAAATATTTTTCAATCTTCTTCGGATAGCCGAAAAATAAAAGTATATCGCCCACCTCGAAGACGGTTTATTGAGCGATATACCCACCAGGTTAATAGAGCAGGACACTTCTCAGTGAAAATGCGGCGTTCAGGTCAGTTGATTTTTTTATATCCAAACAATGAAATAATTTTTGAGCAGGACAATTGACCTGTTCACACAGCTAATGCTGTGCGTCGCTGCTTTGGCCATCGAACAGACCCGACCTTAACCCCATCGAAAATATTTGGGGAAGATTAGTCAAAATAATATATGAACATAATTGGAGGCCCCAAAATGCCGAAGATTTTTTAAACGCTATACGTAATGGATGCATGGGATTTGGTTTCTAACGATAAAGAATATTGTCGAAATTTGGCTTATTCCATGCCACGTCGAATGGAAATGATTATTGAAAAAAATGGAGCCGCCATTAAATATCAGTTTTTCTTTTGTTTTCATCTTTATATTATATGAAATTAAAATAATTTGTTTGTTTATGAAAACGCATGCATAAACAACTCTGAGAAGTTCGCTTTTTACTAAGTCCATAAACTTGCCTTGCTCGTGTATACAAAGAGTTGTTCTTTAGCCTTGTTTAAAAATACTATTTTCTATTGCGAAGAACTGTAAATTAGATACTGAAAAAATAATAAATAATCCTCCAGGAGTTGCAGTTTTTAATATAATTAGGTTAATTAAATTAAAAAAAAAAATAATAGGTAAATTATAACAATAATAGAAATATCTTACGTACACTACAATTAGCAGGTATTGCCACAGGTGCATACTAAAAAACGTGGGTATAGCTAAGTACACTGAAAAAAAACGGACTGAAACCAACTGTACATGTTAAAAAGGCATATTTTTGACACTTCCGATTTTTCTGAAAATCAATAGGCTTCATTTCCCACTAGTGCTTAACAATTGTGCCAAGTTTAATCGCTCTACTTTTTTTGTAGATGGCGCGGACGTACTTCACTTAATATTTGTCAAAACGGTCCAGAATCATAAGAAAAAATAAAGATTAAATAAAGAAATTTTGAAATTACTGCAGGCCACATTCCACACATCATTAGATAGTAAATAAACAAATGACGAAAAACGGCTATAATAAGGTAGATATACCATAACGAATCCTTGTCCTCCGGCAATTTCTAAACCGTGCGCAGTTTGCTGAACATTTGGCGCAGTGAACAGGGTGATTCATTATATTTGGACACCCCTGTTATCGCCGTTAATATTAATGATAGAAAAAAATGTTTTAAGGTAAGATTTTAATAATTTTGTCCAAATTTTCTGAAAACTTTGATAAATGCTGTCAAATTTAATTCCATATGTCGAATTTTGACATCAACTTTCTTATTTTAAATTGAACACCGTATATTTTCTTATTTTGTTAAGTTTTCTTTTTCTTTCTTATTTTAAAAATATATCAATTGTCTAGGTGCCGTAAACAGTTTTCGAGATATTGCATGTTTTTGGTAGATTTTTGCATTCCCGTTAATGCTCTTAATATTAAAGATAGAAAAAAAGTTTAAAGGCAAAAGTTGTTCAGTTTTTAATGGACTTTATATATATTTTGCGAGAAAATATTGAATGTAATTTTTATGTCAAATGTATAAGTAACTATACTAAATTAGGACTACTTTATTTTTAAATACGAACGACTACAAAAAATTTACTAATCTAACAAATGCAACACAACACACACAAAGTTCATAACGCCTTCTTAGGCTAGAAATCGTGTTGATTATTTTATGTCTTAGGTTTCTATTAATATTAATTGCTTCATTATTTCCTCGATTTTTAATTTCTTCTAAGGTGTTCGGGCGATTTGAGTAAATAGTCTCCTTTAAATCGTCCCACAACCAAATATCCGAATATCCGATATAGTCCTATTTGAACCAAGCCATATGGGATAATTTTAATTTAGAAAATTTGTTATTGCTCGAGTATTGTGAATTGATGCCCCGTCCTGCTGCCATATTATTGGGTGCTCTTGGATATCTAATGGAAGGTTATTGATGGAATTTTTTTTAACAAGGAAATTTTAACGGAAAAAGATATTTAGCATTTTGGAAGATGATATTGAAAATTCCATCAATAACCTTCAGTAGTAACAAAGGAGGACGCACACATTTTCGCATCAGTGAAAGTGCTTGAAATTTTTATATGTTGTAGGTATTGAAATTTCCAACAATGTTTAAATTACCCTAAATCTTGTAGGTCTTAAGGTTTTCGATATATGATTTTTTAAAGTTGCGGTTTTTGCGTGGATTTTTACTACGAAATAAACCATATTTCGATAAATTGACATCTTCCTTTGGCTTACGGCATCACATTTTTTAGTAGGGGTACTAAGTGTACGTTATCCGTACGTTATAGAAAGTTGAAAACTGAATCTTTGTTTTAGTTACCTTTTTTTGTATAAGACACATAAATGATCATTAAAAAAATATTCAAGGTTTGAAATATCCATATCTTTTTTGCGAAAGCAAAAAATAAACTTATACTTATATCTCCAAAAACTGTTGACCGATTTATGTGTTAGAGATTAACTGAAAGCGATTAATCCAGACACGAGCCGTTTTGCTTTTATATGAACTATCCATAGGCTACTGTGTTTTTTAAAATCGGTTCGCTTTTTTTAAAGATTTTAAAATACCATAATTCTTACCTGGATATTCTTGCGCTAAAGCGCACTTTTTTCTTCTACGGTGCCATTCTTTCCCATTCAAAAGAAGTATAGGTATAGTATTATTTTTTCAAAATCATGCCTGTGGTCCTATTTTCAAACAAGGTTACATTATTTATAAAAGGTTCTTCCCCGGCAGAATTTTCTGTTAAATAGGTTTTTTCGTTCTTGCCCTTCCCTCCTTTTTCACAGAGCTATGAGCGGTTGGCATTTCATAGGCGCTTTACATCTATATCCATGATCGGTTAATCCTCTCGACCAAACTAAAAGTTTTCCCTGCACTCATTCACCTCAACAAACCTGAGTAAATCGTTCATTCCTTGCTCCCAGCGCTCCACGGTCGCACTCTAGGCGCGCTTAATTATCCCGAGCCAACTCGTATACCAAAGTCCAAAGTATGATAAATCATGCCAGTCACCAAAAACAAGTACAAATAAAGAGTCTGTATTGTGTTGTATTTATGATATGCCATTGTGTATAGCCTCACCACTTATACATATACTCAAGGCTGAACTTTTATTTATCCCATTTATTTAGTTTCCAAAAAGAATATTTTGGTGGTTGGGTCCTACGTTAGCAGTTATTTGTCATGTTTTGAGGTTGACAAAAGGGTAGAGAATTAGGTCAAATTGATATCTTTCATCTGCCCACTATCTCAAAAATGCGTGGTATTGGTATTCTTATAAGTTATGTATGGTTTATTTTTTACTCAAAAAAGCCCCCAACCAGACCTACAAGATTTAGGGTAACTTAAGCATTGTTGCGAATTTCAATATCTACTACATAAAAAAATTTCAAGCACTTTCACTGATGCGAAATTTCCCATGTATCGTGTGCGTCCTCCAAATCTAAATCAAAATTATCCCATATGGCTTGGTTCAAATGGGACCACACCATGGCCACCAAACTCCCAGATTTAACACCTCCGGTTGTGGGACTATTTACTTAAATCGCCCGAAAACCTTAGAAGAAATTGAAAATCGAGGATATAATGAAGAAATTAATATTAATAGAAACCTGAGACATAAAATAATCAACACGATTTCTGGCCTAAGAAGGCGTTATGATCTTTATGTTGAAGTAAATGATGATGTGTTCGAGCATTTTTTAGATTAGTAAATTTCTTGTGGTCGTTGTTGTTGTCGTTCGTATTTAAAAATAGAGTAGTCCTAATTTAGTTTAGGTATTTATACATTTGACATTGAAATGACATTTGGCATTTTCTGGCAAAATATATATAAAGTTCGTAAAAAACTCAAAAACTTTTGTTTTTAATTTTTTTCTGTCTTTAATATTAACGGTACTAACGGGAGTGCAAAAATCCACAAAAATGCGCAATATTTCAAAAACTGTTTACCGCACCTAGAAAATTGATATACAAACTTATATATAAACTTGACAAAATGAAAATATACAGGGTGGTCAATTTAAAATAAGAAAGTTATTGTCAAAATTTGACATATGGAATGACATTTGACAGCTTGG
Organism: Oxystoma pomonae; assembly: GCA_963921995.1. Classification (NCBI taxonomy): domain Eukaryota; kingdom Metazoa; phylum Arthropoda; class Insecta; order Coleoptera; family Brentidae; genus Oxystoma; species Oxystoma pomonae. The sequence continues at coordinate 50,698,149 of OY998171.1, read as the reverse complement.
TCGCGATTCTTCAAAAACCATCAGAAAATCTCGCCCTTCCAAAAAATCTGACGATTTTTAAACACAAATTTAGACTTAATGCTTTTTTGTCAGGACTATTTGCTAATATTCCTTAAATATTTTTATGTGTAAACAAACCTTTAAAACGTTTAACATACAAAACCATAGATAGCCATGGAATATTTTGCTGTCACTATTCAGGAAAGTCACACAAATTCTGTCTTTCCTTTTACATGGTGAGAATTTTCGACGTTTATTGGTACGCGTAGTAATAATTTAGCTCCGCGATAGACTAGTCCTGCAGAATATCTTTAAAATACTAAATTTACAAAATGTTAATAAAAAAAATGAGGCAGTTTCTCTTACAACGTTAGAATAAATATGAAGGTTGCTGTGTTTTTATTTTAAATGAGGCGATAAGCAAAAATCGCCACTTTCCAGAATTCTGACGGGTGAGATTTTCTGTCGTTTCTGAAGAATCGCGACTCTTTGTCACAATATTCAAAAAATTTGGACAAAATTATTAAAATCTTGCACTAAAGCATTTTTTCTATCTCTAATATTAACGGTTATAACCGGAGTGTCCAAATATAATGAATCACACTCTACAACAAAAAGAATTAGTTTAAGAAAAAAAATGTTCGAAGATAAAAATGTAGAGAATTTACTGTTCCACAATGTTTGTTTAAAAATTTTTTCAATTATAGTAACAAAAAATTAGAAATAACGAAAAAATGGATATTATTATGCTCATTTTGTTTAAATAATGGAATTCTGAGTATGAACAAAAAAGTTACTATAATTTTCAATGACACCATTTTGTAGGTATTATTTTTCCCTACAAAAGAATTTTTCGATTTTTCTTTTAGTGTAAAGTTAACAGAACTTATGAGCGAAAAACCGATTTAACCCTTTGATTCAAGATGGCGCGGAAATTAAGGGGGGAGAAAGGTGCAAATCTATAGTTAAGCTTTCCTAGTGGTACTCTACAATCATGCAAAACTTCAGCTTGCTCGTTTTTAATTCCCAGAAAAGCACTGTGAAAAGTACAATTTACCTGAACTAATACAATTTTCTGATATAATCAATCAACAAGAGGTAAAATTTCTACCTACAATATCAATCGGGTAAAAGTGTTATATATTTAGTGATGTAATAGCTCAATAGCGTCAGCTCTCAAAACAGCCTATAGGTGAAATGTTTGGATGAGGCTGAATTTTTAATAGATGTTTATTCACCCCTATAGTTTGTGAAACAAAGTTTCCCTATGAGGGACGCTTGCTTCCTCCGTCATCTTGAATTAAAGATGATCAGAAGTGGTATTCTTCAAGAAATTCTAAGTTTCTTATTTATTAACCGATTTTTTTCAAACAAATTTTTATGTATTTATGATATTGCCCCAGCACCTCCACCATGTCACAGTAGGGCTTGACCCTTCTCTAAAAGAACTTCATTCTCTCTGTCAAAATTCTTTTTTTTATAGAACTCTAATTTTCTAATAGCCTGGAGGAAATAAAAAAAAGGTGGAAATGTATGGTACAAGAAATTTTTTTATCCGATTTATGCCACTCTGGCACCCAATATAGGTAACTGGCACATCATTTGAGTCGACTTTGAGTCGCCTAAATCCAAATCCAGTAATTTTTTGTTCTGGGGGATACTCCAACGGAGGAGGGGTTGATTTTATGAAAAAAATCGACCTACTAACATGACATGTAGTACATAAATTTTAGGGTTTTTGGGTTCGCTAAATTCGAATATGTGGTTACAAAAATTTTTGGGGGTAACTTGGAGTGGTGGGTGCGTATTTATGGGGCAAACAGTGAAACTGTTTATGTCAATGAACAAACTTTATTTAAGTTTCTTTACAGATTTCGACAGCTCTGCTCAACCCGATTACAAAAATAATTAATGACATTTGAGCATCACCATTTTGAAATATTCGAGATATATAAGTATTTTCGCCAAGGCTCCATTTCGTGTTTACCCCATAAATTACCCCCCACTTCTCCAAGTTACAGCCAAATATTTTGATGATGCCCAAAAATAATTAATTAGTTTTATAACAGAGTTGAGCTGTTGAAATCTGCAAGAAAACTTGAATAAAGTAAGTTCGTTAAGTCTCCACTTAAACAGTTCTACGGTTTACCGCATAAATGCCCCTCCACTCCTTTAAATTACCATCAATGTTTTTTTTAACTACAGATTTGCATTCAGTTGACTAGAAAACCCCAAAATTGATGTATCACATGCCTGTGTTAGTAGGTTGTTTTTTTTCATAAAATTGTTGAGGTACCCCCCAGAATTAAAATAATACCGGATTTGGATTTAGACGACCCAAATCCAACTGAAATGATATTCCACACACCAATATCTTGTTCAGATATATTTTTTGTAGTTTTTTTCACTTGAAAATGGCCGCCACCTTGGATTTTTCAAGATGCCCAAGGGTGCCAGAGTGGCATTAATTGGATTCTTAACATAGAGCATCTTGGCTAACAAAATCAGTAAAAAAATTTCTTGTACCATTCATTTTCCACTTGAGGCAAAAATCGAGGTTTGGCAACCAGACTATAAAAATTTTTTGCCTTCTAGATTTTTAATATTATTAAAAATAATATTTTGTTAAAATGTTAATAACAAAAAGACTGATACACGATTTTTAAAAAAAGTTTAATTTTGTACAGGGATGTGTAATAAAAATAACATATAGGCTGATCTAAAAAAGTTTGTGTTTCTAGTTCATTGTATCTGTAAAATGTTAAACTATATTTTTAAGTTTGTTTTTTGCATATATTAATTTAAGTAAGATGTGCTTAGTTTCTTGTAGTCAGTTTGATGCTTGACAACTGTAGTTTTGGAAAACTCAAAGCTGTGTAAGTAATTAAAACTATGTTGGCTAAGTGCAGTTTTGTTTGTAGATGTGTAAAGATTAATTGGCATTACGCTTCTTTAGTGTACTGATAATCGTGTTTTTAAATATCTTCCCCTCTTTCCAATATATAACACATCACAATCTGACAAGGTCAAATCTTTTTATAAATTTTTTGATTATTATTATTAATATTAGGTGTTTGTTTTTTCGTTGGGTTTCGAAAAAGAATTTTATTGATTATTTTACGGATGTAACGTTTCTTTAAAAGAAAAGTATTCATTTTATATAAGTTTTTTTGATGATGCTTTGGATGAGATAGAGCTAGCGCTCGGTTTTTTATGTTGGGGGTCAGATTGAAAATTTAAAAATCTTTCGGAAAAAGTAGATTTTTGATACTGATCTGCTCGCTTCTCTCAAACACCACATCAGAGAAAGGAATAGTGTTTTTTTGTTCCTCTTCCAGATTAAATTGAATTTTGTAATGAAAGCGGTTAAAGGTTAGTTTTGTTGTTTGAATTTGATCTTTGGGAACACAAGTCAGAATGTTTTCAACGTAACGTTTCAAAAAAGGTCGTTGAAATGGTAGTTGTGCTATGCATTTAATTTGTAATTCAGACACAACAATATCAGAGCAAATTGGGGACAAACAATTAACCATGCCTAGGCCATAAATTTGTTTGAAGAATGTACCGTCAAAATAAAAAAAAACTGTTATCAAAGAAAAAATCTAAAAGTTCTAAAAACTGATCACGATTTAAGCTACAATGGTTTTCTATCAAAGGCCATCTTTCTTCAATAGGGTTTTTTGTTAAATCAATAGGAATGTTGGTAAACAAAGAAACGACATCCAGGGAAATTATACGAAGTCTAAAGGCAATTGTAAGCTCTGCAAGTTTTCAACCACCTCAAAAGATTTTTGAACGTAAAAATTGTCCTTTTCAAACGAAAATTTAAGGAGATCTGCAAGATACTTGCTTAGGATATATGTGGGTGAACCTACAAAACTAACAATCGACCTCAATGGTGTATTATTTTTGTGTAACTTGGGAGGTAAATACATTTTTGGATAAACACCTGTATCACACTTTAGCTTTTCTCCCTGTTCCTTGCTAAAACCGTTATCTTTTGCTATTTTATCTATTAGCTTGTTTTATTTATTTTTAATAGTTTCAGTTGGATCTTTGTTAAGTTTTAAATAAGTTGATTCGTCAGATAAGAGTTCCTTTCCTTTTATAGAGTAACTATCTCGTTTTAGGGTTACTGTTGTATTGCCCTTGTCAGCCTTTGTTATGTTAATGGTCATTATGAGTTTTTTTTGCTCTGGAAAAAATACGGTCCGAATAAATTCTCATATGGTCTTTTTTCGGCATTTTTGCAAATATTTTTGTTTTTTTTTTGAGAAAAAGTATAAATTCTGGGAAAAAATTTGTCGAGAACTTTTTTGTGGCGTATAAAAATATATTTAAATCGCTATATCTCTTAACTCCATAGGGTTTTTTTTTCTACGAAAAATGCACCCTCTGAAATAAACTTGTAAATCGCGTATCGGCCATTTTTAAACCGCCATATTTAGCGTATCGCCAAATTTTAGTCGTAACCAAAATGGGGACTTCGTAAAAAGTGACATTTTTTGCCTAGGGGTTTGATTTGATTTGATTTGTCTCAACAGCAAGTTTAGGTCTTGAAATCCCTGACACTGCAGCTTCTTAGCTTATTGTATCTCTTGCTGTGTGCCTTCCTAATCTAAGAGGTTTGATGACCTTACGAGGAGCAGCAGCCCCTTTATTAGTTTTCTCTGGTAGTTAGCTTCTCTGGAGGGTCATCTTCCAGGAGGTTTTGTGTTCTGCAGAAGGTTAGTGCTGGGCACTCAAATATGATATGTGCGGCTGATTCGTTATCCTTATCACATAGTCTGCAGGTGGGTTCGTCTCTATTCCCATCCCATGCAGGTGTTGTCTTAGTGCGCAGTGACCGGTTAATAGCCCCGTCACTTGTCTGATTTCTTTTCTATTCAGTTTAAGGATTTCACAGGTGAGTAGTGTTGAAGGGGATGCCACCATTCTTTTGCTGTGGTTTTGCCCCGATATTGAATTCCAGTGGTTTCGATGTTGTTCGTGCACCCATCGCTTGATATAGCCACGTATCGAGGTTTTTGGAGTTTCAAATACAGATTCAGGTCCTATAAATGGTCTTTCTGATCCTCTTCTTGCTAAAGAATCTGCATGTTCATTGTCTACTACCCTTGTGTGCCCTTGCACCCACGAAAGGGTGACTCTGTTGTATTTCGCTAGGGTTAGGAGGTTTTGAAAGCAGTTCCACACTAATTGTGAGTCAATTTGTTGGCATGCCAGAGCTTTAATAGCTGCTTGGCTATCTGAGAAGATTGTTATCTTCTTCTCAGGCTTTTCCGCAGACAAGTCTCTATGGCATGTATTTCATCCACTGTCCATCTTGGATCCGTCGGTATACCATACCAATTTTTCTGACTGGACTAGTGATTTCTCCGTCTTGTTTTTCCAGGATAGCTGGATCTTAAACGGCTTGTTCGTGTTGATTTTCGGAGTCATAATGTCATGTCACTGCTCATCTCTAACAGCGAGTTGGTGACAATGCTCGCAATCTTGGTATGTCCCAAATGGTTATCATACCAGTTGTCATTGCATTTTAGTCTGTATGCTCCCATTCTCGCCTTCGCTTTAATGACAATGTCAAGTGGTGGAAGGTTCAGAACGGTCTCTATAGCAGTGGTTGGTGTAGTGCTCATTGCTCCCATTATGAAAATACATGCAAATCGCTGGAGTTTCGAGAGCTCCAGTTTTGCAGTGCTTTGTTCGGCCTTGTCCAGAGGTACTCATAGGTCAATTTTACGGTTTCTTAAGTATTACTGTGGAACCTAAACCTAGTACAACTTGTACCCATTCTAAAAGAATCTCAAAAGTGCGCATTTTTTATATAATTTTTTTTTATAAAGTAAGCGTTTTCGTGAAAAACCTTGAAAAACACTTACTAGTAATGATGTCAAGAAAATGTTTTTTTTTTTCGCGGCACACAAACCTCAAACATATAAATTTATTGATGATGATTTCAAAAGACCGCCATATCAAAATGTTTTTTTTGTTTGAAAAAAATCGGTTAATAAATAGGAAAATGTCCTTTTCGGCCAAGTTTAATCCAAGATGGTTGAAGAAGCAAGCGTCCCTAAAAACGAAACTTTAAACTTACTATAGAGTAAACTAACAGCTTCATACAGAAAAAATGGGCTATGACAAATAGGCCACGAAAACGTAACAAAGTACTTGTAACGTACTTACCGCCGCCCAATGAATTTTGGTCTCCAAGCATTATTTCACCTCCGGCACTTGGCAGAAGTTTTCTCATTTCTGAGAGGTCTTGGGCTTTTCCATGAACTGGGAAAGATTTCCAACTTCCTAGTTATAAATTTAAAATCATTATAAATGAATCTTCTTTTACTTTTAATTGCTACAGAAGTGGTGGCAGTAAAAAGTAAATTACTTCATCGCGTTTGAGGGGTATATAGTTTTAATAAGGATACCGTAAAGATAACGACAAAATAAATGGCGGCTGTCGGAAGTCATTTTATCGAGACTGTAAATTGTATTAGAATAACCTACCTACTGACTTTAGGAGAGCCCTTATAAATTAATACAAAAGATTTGTGGCGTACAAGGCAGGATAATAAGGCAGGTAAGGGAATAAATCGGAAAAAAGTTATTTCTCGACTGGGATTTAAACCCGGACCCACTAGAATACCAATCCAATGTTCTACCAACTGAGCTATCGAAGGCAACGGGTTTTTTATTGGCTATTCGGAAATCCTTCTGTCCGATCCATTTATTAGTAGTGGGTTGTGATATTTAAAGCCTTAAAAATAGCAGGTTTACCCAGCTTATAATTATCCTTAGGCATGATAATGAGATGAGGAAACCTGCCATAAGTTGAATTTTTGAAGATATATAAGCAGAAGTAAGTCATTGAACGCGGCTGCCATATAGAGGTGGTCCGAGGTGGAGGGGATTGTGGAGTTTTAGAAATTTCTAAGGGAGATAGAAAAAAACTAATATACATATTATGGGCTCGATTTTTGAAAAATTATGTATTTACAGAGCCCTACAGGCTAGTGTGAACATAGGCCGGAAGAAGTCCAATTTGCCAGTGTACGTACACGCAGGGACACTGTACACCTATCAGTAGAGCAACCAATGCTCAGGCTTGCGAACCGTTCGCCGCTTGTGTTTAGTACGCCTCTAACCACGGTGCAATGGGAAGTGTAGTCCATGAAACCGGAATTTAGTCAATAAATACGCAAATTTTGATAACGTAATTTTCTTGTCTTTTGTCAGTGATAAATTAGAGCGTTTTATTTTCAACTGCTCAGATTTATCACTAACAACAAACAAAATAAAAGTATATTCTTAAAATCTTTAGTTATTAGTCTAAGAATATGATACATTCTAAAAACCAAAAAGATTCTCCCAGTGAAAAAAAAATTAGAGCAAATGTTCGAAAAGTTCTTGCTCGGCTAGACAATATCCGAGCTTATTATAAAAACCCCTTCTAATGTTTCCAGGCATGTTAGGGGTAATAGTTTAAAAAGCTTCTTCAATTTTGATTCAAAGTTCTTCCAAATTATTAGCCCTTTCATGCACGTAAACTTTATTTTTGATATAACTCCACAGATAGAAGTCAGTCCCCGTGTACTTATAACCCGATTAGGAAATACATTATTAAGATATTCCCTAACAAGGCCAACATTGTGAGCACACACACCTAACAACTCCCTAGCAGTTGGAATAATATACTGCTGCAGTAGATCCAAGTATCTAAGACCATTCAAATTGCCGTCAATAAAAAATGGCGCAATTACGTGTTCCCCTACCATACCCCCCATACATTTAGTTTTTGGGGATACTATGTTCTTACGTCCCAATATCGAACGTGTGTTGGGTTATGACGATTCAACAATGGAAAAGTGCTTTCATCTGTGAAAAGAATAGATCTCAGTTTCGCAAAATTCCATGACGATAGTTGTCCTCCGGAAAAAATTGAAGCGTTTTTGACGCTTTGTAAGAATGATAACCACTATTTTTGAGAACACGTAAGATAGTGGCTGAAGACGTATCAACTGCTTCTGCAATTTGGTGGCTAGCTAACTTTCGATTTTCCTCGACTGCAGCGCAAATCATCACATTTCGTACTTCCTGCTCGTAATTCAAAACACTGGGTTTTTTATGGTTTCTTCGCGCTACACAACCAAACTTTTCAAAATTCTGCACAAACCTATGAATCGTTGATAAACTAGGTTCTGTGCGATTTACAAAATTCTCCAAAAAAAGTTCTTGAATAATTCTCAATGGTCTGCCTTGATAGTACCATTTGACCATCTGCACTTTTTCGGCAACTTCGTAGACATCCATTTTTAGTTTTAAAAATGTATTATTTCACTTAAAAACTTACCAATCTGTTTCTCGAGCAAGGCAGAAATAAAACAAAATAATAAGAACAAAATAAATTTCACAAAGATAACAGTGCAGCGTGCTTCGACCCCACCTTGGTCGTAAGACACGGAGAGTAAATTGGACTTGATTCCTTTTATGTTGTAGCCTGAAGCTCATTGTATATAATTTTTCATTTGGTCAACAAGATTTTTGTAACATAGTTCATTTCATTATTTTAAAAATGTAAATACCCTATTAATATTAGAAAAAATAGTCGGAAAGTCCTAACACGTACCGTTTTTCAATATCTTAATTAGACCATTTTACATTAGCAAGTGGTTAATTTGATTAGGGGAAGGTTAAAATAGATGCATTTGATAATAGAAAAATTACCTGAACTGTATTGTTTGAATATTATACATAAAATCAAAATCAAATATTAGTCTTCTCTTGAGTTTTGAAGTGAGTGGCTCTCTGTGTATGGATAAAAAAGTGTTTTAAAGAAAGAAAATGTCCAGTCAAATACTCCGGAATTGCAAAACTTCTCCTGACAGATTTTGCTACATTTGTGGAGAATTTATGGTGAAATCCCAAGCTAGGCTATTTTTTGAAAATGTTAAAAAGCCTAATTCAAATTTTTGAAGAGAAAAAGCATGCCTTTTGCAGTTCCAATGGTATGGCGCGAACCCACTAATCATTTTGACGATTGCTATTTTTGCCTGACAAATACTGACGGTTATTCCAAAAAGGGAAAAAGATTGACTATCCAAATTTGCAGTCTGCCATACGACCTGTTCCTCATAATGCAGATTTACCAGTTCCCATTGGGCCTTTAGATCCGCAAAATATTGTTTTGGAAGATATTGGAGACAACGCATCATCAGGCAGCTCCGAGGAACAGGGTACTGACCCTATTTTTACCACAGGTTCCCGTTCTGGTGAGCCACATTTGATTGTTCAAAGTGAGTCAAATGATTTAGCACATGATTTGGGGTTATTAAAGCAATAGTCAGAACTTCTTGGTTCTCGTCTTAAGGAATGGAACTTGTTAGCCAAAGAAACCAAAATTACAACTTTTAGGAAAAGAAATGCTACGTTTTCTGCATTCTACAGTATGGAAAATTCGTTGTGTGCGTGTACTGATATCGATGGTTTAATGCAGGAACTTGATATTGAGCATTCTTCCGGTGAGTGGCGCATATTTATAAACCCATGACGTTACGTGTTAAATAGAGTTTTAAAACTGTGTTATTGCATAATGGAAATTTAAAACCCTCTATACCAGTTGCCCATTCATTGACAATGATACAAACTTATGAAAATATGCGCACACTTTTAAATAAAATAAACTACAACAGATGTAAATGGCAGATATGTGGGGATCTAAAAGTTATAGGAATTTTAGTAGGACGCTAGGCAGGATTTACAAAATATTGCTGTTTCATTTGTTTGTGGGACAGTCGCGCAGAAGATCAGCATTATAATAAAAAATTGGCCAGAAAGAAGTGAATTTCAACCGGGATCTCAAAATCTTAAGTTTGAACCTCTTGTAGACCCCAAAAATGTTCTTCTGCCTCCTCTTCACATTAAACTTGGGCTGATGAAAAAATTTGTGAAAGCAATGAATAAAGACGATGATGGATTCAAATACCTAAGACAAGTCTTTCCCCAGTTAAGTGATGCGAAATTAAAGGAAGGCATTTTTATTGGGCCATAAATCAGAAAATTGCTGGATGATGTCAACTTTACAGAGAAGCTTACTAGGCAACAAGATGGATGCAAACTACCAACAGTTAGTTGATGAACTTTTAGATGCCTACAAATCGCTTGGTGCCCGAATGTCATTGAAAATTCACTTCCTCCATTCCCATGTGTCAATTTTTCCTGAAAATTTGGGAGCTCTTAGTAGCGATCATTGTGAAAGGTTCCACCAGGATATGAGGACAATGATGGGTGATTACTGTTGGTTCTTGAAAAGAGAAGATACGACCCCTCATAAAAGGAAGAATTAAAACTTTAGTGTGTTCAGTTAATATTTTTAATGTTTGTGTTTTTTTAGTAGTTGTAAAAATATAAATATAGTCAAAAAAAATAAATAAAATATTTTTTCAAAAGATATTTAAATATTGTAACAATAAATGTTATACTATAAATTTAATAAGAAAACGTTACGTGTCACAACTTTTTTATTATCATTTTCGTATTTGGATAGGCCTTTTCTACCACAATATCCTATTCAGCTTTGTGTAACCAGAAATTTTTTTTTGTCGACCAGTAATTATTAATGATGAAAACCGTATGTCAGTATGTCAACCCGTTTTTGCTACGGGGGCTTTTCAAAAATATGCGTTTTGGAAGGTTTCCTATGACTTTTTATTGATGAAAATTTCTTTTGGGTGTAAATTGCATATAAAACATAATTTATTTAGTCTTTGAGATATACCACCCAGCTTTTATATTTCTTAAGAATTACTTATAATTTGTTCGATTACATTTATAAAGTTATTTTTATAATTTCACATGCTTGTTATTTTTTCAATTATTTTGTGTTTTTCTATCATATTTTGACGTTGCTTTTATTATAGTATACTGTAAAAATAAATAAGTAAGAGTCCCTGATAAGGTCGAATTGGCGTCGTCCTGAGTTCCACCTTGTGTGTGAAAAATCGAAGACCAGGATGTTCGATTTGCACCAAGGAAAAAAAAAACTTCTATTTTATTATCTAATTATTGCTGGCAGGATAGAAAAAGACGCAATTAGGTATTCAGATAGCTTATGCGCAGTAAACTGATAATGAACGTCATGTGTCATTGATCAAAAAACTGTTGCGTTTAAAAACTTGGCCCATACAATGGAGCTGCGTCTAGTCGATTATAGTTCGTTCGTTTAATTACTTACCTCCTAATTTAACACATTCACATACCCATCCTGGTTTCTGACATTTACATGGTTTGTGTTCGGAGCCAGGTGGTGGTAGCACTTCCACATTTTTACCTAAAATATTTGTGAGCAGTTATAATAGCAAATGCTACCAACTTAAGTTGCGTTTAGTTTAAAACCACTAATTTTTCGGTTAGTGTGCCCTTTGGGGTCTAGTTCTTAAATCAATAGAGAAAAAGTACTACCGTAAACCAAATATTTGTTTAAAGGTTGAAAATCTTGTAGAAAGCAGCATTAAGCATTTGAGCATTTTGACTCCCCAGTTAGAGTCGTTATTATTAACGTTAGAAAAAAGGTTAAATGCAAAACTTGTATAACTGTTTGCATACTTTAAGAGTTACCTCTCTAAAATAGCTAAATGTCATTGCAAATGTCAAATTTTGACACCAAGTTTGTTATTTTCAATAAAACACCTTGTATTTTATAGAATTTTTGAATAAGCCGTTCCTTTCTGATCCCAAATATACCAAATATGTTACCTCTATCTATAGGGTGTTCCAAAAAAACGGGACTTTTTGGATTGCCTACAACTTCCACAATAATTTTTAGAATTTTATAATTTAAAGTTTATTTGAAAAAGGAAACTTTAAAATTTATGCGCCCAATGTTAAAACTGATATTTCTTTAAAATTCAAGATGGCGGACAGATTTAAAAAATGGGTATGTTTGACCCCCTCTGCAAAAAAATTGTGCCACCGTAATAAATTTAAGATACGCTGTAAATAGACTTATCATTTAAAGGTGTATAACCGTTTTGTTTTTTAAAATCGGTTAAGAAATAAGACATTTCTGCAGTGTTAAATTTGAGGGTGTTTGTGTATAGAAAACTTTTTTACTATAAGTCAAAAGACGTTATACAATTTGATTAAAATTTATCAGAATTTAAAGATTTTAAGATTTCTCAAAAGCTAAAAGTCTAAACTTTACACGCCCAGCATAAGAACTGACATTTCTTTAAAATTCAAGATGGCGGACAGATTAAAAAAAAAAATTCTCCTGAAAAAAAAAGTGTGCGCCTCTGTAACAAAATTGAGTTATGTGCTAAATATCCTTATTCTTTTAACGTCAACACACGTTACGTTTATGTAAATCGGCTAAGAAATAAGAAAGTTATGCAGTTTTCTTACTGTAAGTCATCTTTTTATTCGACGGTGTACAGTTTGGTTAAAAATTAACAGAATCTAAACATTTTAAGCTTTATGAATAGCTAAAAGTACAAACTTTATGCGTCTAATGTCAAAATTGACATTTCTCCAAAATTCAAGATGGCGGACAGATTTGAAAAATAAGTATTTTTTATCTCCTCTGGAAAAAGAATGTCTGCTCCAGTGTAATAAAATGAAAATGTTCATTTAAAAACTCTATTTTGTTAACGTATATTCACGTAACGATTACTAAAGTCGGTTAAGAAATAAGAAAGTTTTGCAGTTTTACTTTCGATGTTCTTTTAATAATAAAAATTATCTTTTTTACTTGACGGGACAAATTTTTTAAGGCAACTGGAAAAGAGAAAAAATTATCATCTTTTAAAGTTGGCTTTATGGGCTGAGTATTTTTGATCCCTCAAAAAAATAACGTCCGGCACCACTATAATTAAATTTAAATATGTGATAATAGCCCAATTACTTTGGTCTTAATTGAGTATTGTTTTTTTTGTGAACAAATAAAAAGATTAATTTTTCTTTTAATAGTAGGTTTTTTTTTATTATTCTGGGACTTTCCATCCATACAAGGATCAATCGCCCAGTCTTGCCAAGATATGCAGAGTTAAGTTAACTTATTTCACATCATCTATAGTAATGAATTATCTTCGTCTTAATATTTGAGACACTGTAATTCCACGCGCATTTTGACAGGTAAAGACAGTTATTAAAGTTTTTTGTTTTTTTTTTCATGGCCTACTAAGTCCTAATTCTACTTTGCAACACCTAATGACTTAAATTAATAGGTATGTAATTGTTACAAATATTTTTTTTTAACCGACTTTAATTCGTTAAGTAAAAAAAATAAGGCAGTGGCGCATACGTTCTTTTTCCAGGAAAAATAAAAAATAGCCACTTTTTAAATTTTCTATCTTAAATTTGAAAGAAATACCAGTTTTGACATTAGCCGCATAAAATTTGGACTTTTGGTTTGCCAACTTAAAAAGATGACTCATAGTAATGAAATTACATAACGTTCTTATTTCTTAACCGATTCAAATAAATGTAACGTATATACGTTAAAAGAATAAGGCTATTTAGCGCACAACTTAATTTTATTACAGTGGTGTCCAATTTTTTTTCAGGAAGGTAAAAAAAAGCACTTTTCAGATTTGTCCGCCATCTTGAATTTTAAAGAAATGACAGTTTTGACATAAAGTACATAAAATTTGGACTTTCAGCTTTTAAGAAAGCTTAAAATCTTTAAATTCTGATTATTTTTGACCAAACCATATACCGTCGAAACGGTATTTTACCACACAAACAGAATTAAGCGTTATACTGCAGAACATTCTTACTTCTTAACCGATCTAAAAAATCAAAACGCGCATATGCCTTTAAAGGATAAGGCTATTTAGAGCATATCATAATTTTGTTATAGTGGCTCAGACAATTTTTTTGCAGGGGGGTTCAAAAATACCCATTTTTTAAAATTTGTTCGCCATCTTGAATTTTAGATAATTGCAGTTTCGACATAAAGCGCATAAATTCTAAAGCTTCGTTTTTTAAATAAACTTTAAATTTTAAATTTCGTATAATTATTATGGAAGTTGTAGGCAATCTAAAAAGTTCGTTTTTTTTGGAAAACCCTATATTAGTTTGCGAGAAAAATTACAAAATCCTTACCATAAGGCTAATGCGCTAGAAAGAGTATAATCTAAGTTTTAATCTCTCTCTAACACATTATGATTATGGTTAGAATTTTTAAAATTTTATTAATATAACAATAACTAAAAAGAAGCTAAACGGTTAAAATGAATAAATACATAAATAATAATCAAATAAAATAATTACTTTTCAATAATACAATTCTTTCATACCTGATCCATGAGGGACGGTCCCTATCACTGACGCCGCATTGCCTCGTTGAATAGCAAGGCTAATTTTTTGTGTTATAAAACTTTTGCTCCTTTTTGAGGGAATCAAGCTACTTAAATCAGAAATAAATTTAAGTGCTTCATCCCCCCAAGGACCAAAGGTCTCTACAGCGAAGGGACAAAGCGATCTTCCAACTCTTTATATTTTCGATGTTTTTCCTTTTCTGCTAAACGTGCAGCCATCCCTGATTTTTTAGATGTTAATTTGATATATGAATCCACTAAGGTATGCCTGCACGTGGCAATTAATTGCTTTCCGCCTCTCCACGAAAACCATGTCATTCCATCGGTCCTTTTTCCATCGCTGCGACAAACATTAGACGGCTCCAAAACAGAAGGCAATTCTGCTGATCTAAGAGACCGCCTAATAATGTCATTAAGTTCCCCGTGTCTCGACCACCTACCTGCACTTCTAGTGCAGCTAAGGCCATGTAGTCCATAAATAGCAACTAATTCGCCGCAAGTGCAAATATGTTGTCCATACACAGGAAATCCAAGTCTAAGAGCGATGGAAATCTGGAAAGAATTGTCATGATGTGTCATGTGACTGAAGTGCCAGAAAACGCGCCTTGTCCAGTTCCACTGAACTTGTTGTAATAATGTCATTAAGAAGAACTTCGCATAAGGAAATATCATATTCTTTTTGAGATTTTGATAATATATCTTGATAACAACAAATAGTTTGATGTATTATAGATTCAAGTAAAAAAGAAACATTAGAAATTGATCCCAAGAACGCACTTAAACAAATTGAGGAATCCCTAATTCCTAAACCACCAAGTTTTATAGGCAATTTGCTTTGTATCCATGATATATCTTCAATGTTGCAATTTGTAATAGATTTTAAAGTCTGCTTCAAAACGAAATCATATTTTGAAAGTGCGTTTTTGACATTCCAGCAGGGAGAACAACGTAAAATGTAAGATAAACGCGCAATAGCAAAATTGTTTTTCAAAAGATAAAATGGCATGGTGATTAATGAATTTTGATTTCTGTGATAATTTTTTTATTATATTTGTTTTTTCCAGAAGTGATTTTTCGATAAGATTTTGTGAAAATGGACAACCTAATAAACTAAAATTATCCAAAGATGTTTCTTGAATTTCTGGAACTATTCTTATAAATTTTGATATAATTTGTGACACCTCACATTTTTTAAAGTTGAGTTCTAATACGATTTTAGTACTTAATGAAATAATTTTCTCAAAATCATGCATAACTGAGGCAGAGTCTCCTGCAATGGTTCCGTCATCTAAATACCATAAATTAAGGTCCGATTTTAGTGATAAGATTATATAATTTATAGCTAAACAAAATAACGGAGGCCCCAGTGGGTCACCTTGTTGGATTCCTTTTTGTGAGAGAAATAAATTGAAAATAATCTGGAAAATTCTCCTTTATTTTTTGAAGTATAATATTTCTGTTAACCATGTTAAATGCCTTCTTGTAATCGATCTTCAAAATTTCTTTTTAGAATTTTTGGATTTTTCTTGCAAACTAATATAGATAGAGGTAAAGTTTTTGGTATTTTTGAAATTACAAAGGAAAGGGCGATTTAAACGTTTAATAATATACAGGATGTTTCATTTAAAATAAAAAACTTGGTGACGGAAAAAAAAATATTTTAAATTTGAAATATTTTAAAAAACTAAAAGTTAATATATTTTATATTCTGGAACGCTAGATCAAAAAAAAAAGTAGGGCGGTTTAAAACGAAGTGTTTTTTTTTTATGGCTAAGAAGTTAATTTCATTTCCGGCACTTAAAGTTTTTGCATAGTGGTAGATTTTAAAAAACACTACAAAAAGCGGGTTTTTTCAATTTTACATGATATTTTCAAGGTCAATCGGGGTTATACATCAAATAAACTTTTTTTTCATAGTAAGCGGAGACATGTCAACAAGAATTGATGGCCACCTTGTCATTTTTACTTTTTTACGAAATTGGATAAAATAGAATGTGGTTATAGGTCGCCATTTTGATATATCAGCCGCCTCATTGAAACAAGTCAAGCTGAACAAAATTTTTTTTAACAAAATTTTTGGACTTGACCTTCTTATCTAATATAACGTCGAATTATTAAGATTTTTTGAAGAGAAAATCGCAAAAATTTTGTTTTTTGCGATTTTCAAGGTTATTTAATGCCGTATGACCTTAAAAGTAAATTTTTCGGAATCCTCGTCCTCGAATTATATGGAATCGAGTATAATCAATGTCTGGTTGCGAAAGTTGTATTTTTTATGATTTTTGGCCGCCATCTTGAAAGATAACGTTACATCAACCAACCCCTTCTACACGGATGCGAACGAAACACCCGGTAACACTTGATCGTGTGACTCCCACATAGTCGCAAAACTACTTCATTAAAAATCCCACGGAATTACACATGTCCCTTCACTATTGGCCAAAATCAGCAAGGAAGTACTCCCTTTCTATCAATTCAAAAATTAGAACTCCTGATATTTAAAATTTTGGTTAATAATCATAATTTCTGTTAGGCGTGGAAAAATAAATTATTCTTAAAAGTCATAAAATTTAACCAGGCTACTAAGGTTCTATTTTGCTTCACTTTTGAAACGTGTATAGTTCTAATTAAATTAAAAATTTTGAAATCTCTTGACTTGCACCATTAAAAAAAGCAGACTCAAGGGAAAACGGGAAGGTGTGCTTAAAGCAAATTTAAAAAATTTACATTTTTTTTCTTAAAAATATAAGCTTGCTTAAATTTGTTTACCATCTTAAATCTTGAAGAAGAACTTATAATTTAAAAGATTGTATCTATAAAATTATATATCTACAAGTATTCACCTGGTTTTTGTCCTGGCGTAGTAGTAATCATACAGAAGAATTGATGTCCATACAAATTGAACATGGGCGTATAGCCAGGAGGACAAGTAACTAAAAATTAATTATATCAGTTAGCACAACTTTAGTTATGTTGTGTGACATCTCATAAATTTCTAATTCCATGAAGTCCAAATTCTAAATTTCGTATTTACGATTTAGAAACGAACCACACAAAATATCGAAATATACACTGATGAAAAAAGAGTTGGTTACTTACTTATATTTAATAAATAATTTAATAAATAAACTTTTTTAATGAGTTATCAAAAGACAATATTTATTAACAAAATCCATATTTTTTTAATTGCTTGTAAATCTTCTAGTAAATTTAATCGTCTTTAATAATATAATTACTTAAAATATTTGTTTTGGTCGAAAAAAATATACCTAATCTTAATATATTTGTTTTGCTGAAGTAAATATTTATTAAGCCAAATAACAGTAAATTTTATACAGGGTGTCCCAACGAAAACGAAACAGAGGCTTTTTCGTGTATTTATCGTACGTTTTTAGAAAAATGCTCGGACACCTCGAATTTGTTTACAAGGCAGACAGTGGCAGTTTTGGTATTTTGTAAAGTGCACCTTCTACGAGGGGTAACCTTAACTCATATCTTTAAGATACGGAACACGGATCGAGTGGCACCTTATTTTGAAGGGTTTTTGATTGTCTTTGCAAGGACGTATTTTTTTCAAAAATCGGTTAAATAGTTTTTGAGATATTTGCTGTCAAACTTACCATGGGCAAATAAAAAATGATTTTGTTTCCGAGGGAGACTTTTTGGTTGTTTCGGTGTACCCATAGAGTGCAATCCATACCAGGGGTGACTTTCACCCCTATTTTTTAGATAGGGAGCATGGGTCGAGTGGCACCTTGTTTTGAAGAGGCTTTTATTGTCTTTGTTTTATTTAAAAAAAATATGAATAGTATTATATTAAAGAAGTGTCAGTTTATAAGTTTTGTTTGATAATTAAATTACTCACTAAGTTTTTGTTCTCTTTAATAAAAGTAATTACTACGCTGCTGTTTTTCTCTGATAAAGAATCTAAAATAATAAAATTAAAGAACACCGACTAAAACACAATGTTTTAAATCCGATTTTTTCCATTTTCCTGAATTACTTCCACCAAACCCAATGTAATACTTGGCCCATAGTCAGTGGTGTATGCAGAAATTTTGTTCTAGGGGAGGGGGCTTGAGGTTTTTTGCCCTCTAGATCTAATGAATATTGAATCCTAAAGATTAAACTCTCCCAAAAATCAAAAATAAATTGTCATCACCTTTAAAGAGTACTCAGTTCAGTGATTAAATAAGATAAAAAATGTTAATGAAAAAAATAAAGTTGGTTTTTGTTTTTAACATTTCTCTTATTAATTGACTTTTTAAAGCCCATGCTCCCTCTCAAATTATATTCTGCCTACGCCCTTTAATTATTTTTTAAATACGACTAACCCTTAAAAAAAACCACCTGAGAAAATAAAACACAAAAAGGTTTTATTCTCATTCACGTATTTTTTTTCAAAAATTAACTTTCTCAAATACTAAAATCCCCCCAAATTCTAATCCTGTCTTCGTGCAGTATTTACGTACCTTTCAAATGACACCCCAATAACGAAAATCTGCAAAGTGCTTTTCAATTTACGAGAAAAATTCTCAGTAGGTGTTTAGTAGACATATCAAGCGTACAGGACGCCACAAATATTTTCTATTAAAAAACTATTTTTGTCACCAGAAAATTAAAGCAAACGAATTAAACAAAAGTTGGCACAGTTTGTCACTTTGCATCAATTTAAGAAACAATAATAGAGATTTTGCTCGAATCGAGACCTCTCGTTTGCCAGCATTTGTGGAGTGATGGCTCTACATTCTTTAATTATGCGCCTCCTCAATTCGTCTAAATTTCTGGGGGTCATAATATTTTTTTCGTAATAAATTGCCTTAACTTCTTCTTTTTAAAATAGACATTGCCTGCAGCAATAAAACGAAAATTGCATGCAATTTATCTCTTTCTATCTGAACTCAACTGAACTGAGCTTTTATTGTTTTGAAAAAATATAACAGTTTTATTACAATAGAGTCCGGCTAATGCCTTACAATAAAAAAGCAATATATCTATCTAAATAATTATAAAAAGTAAAACCAATAATTATAAAAAGTAAGTCTTTTGATATCCATACTTTTTGGAGTCAAATCAACATCAGAATTGGTGTTCTCATGGTATGGCGCGAGCCCAAGGATCATGTTAGAGATTGCTACTTTTGTGTAGCGAATGTACAGAGCTTTACTAGCAGTACCTCATAGCGCAGAAATCCTGTACCCCCAGTTCCTCGTGATGAAGATAAAATCAGAATATGCCAGAAACAAGCAGAAACATCTTCTGGGGAGGAAAGTCACTCAAATGATAAAGAGTCCTTGTCTGCATCAGACCCAACATATGAGCCTCCGGAACACGTAGTACCGCATCTCTTGTCTTAGGGTGAATTGAATGACTAAGAGATTTAGGTCTAAGTAAGAGTAAAGTAGAGCTTCTAGGTTCACGTTTGCAAGAATGGAATCTTTTACAGCCAAGCACACATGTAACAGTTTATAGAGACAGCCTGATTTTGTCAATTTTTTTTGAGAAAGATGCCATCATTACGTCTTGTAAGGACATTAGAGGCCTAATGAAAGCCTTAGATAGACCATATAAAGCTTCTGATTGGCGGCTATTCATAGATGCATCTAAAATAAGCTTAAAAGCTTTATTACTTCATAACGGTAACTTAATGTCTTGGGTTCCCGTTGGTTATGCAAGTTTGACGAAAGAATCGTATGGTGTGCTTCAGAGTTCTGACTATGACAGGCATTGACAGATGTCAAAATCTGCCACTTTTTAATAGATTTTCACCTGTGTTTATTGCTAGTAAACTGTTTTTAAATAGAGGAAGCTAAATTGGACAACTTATTTAGTTAAAAGAAATGACAGCACCTCCAGCTGTTACTTTTGTTTTCAATTTTTGTATTCACGCATATCACAAAAGTAAAAAAGACCCTATGACATCTCACAAAACATCAAAAACTAAAAAAAAAGGCTGTCATTTTAACAGGCATTAAAAAATCTGTCACTTGTAAATAGATTTTCACTTTTATTTATTGCTAATAAACTTTTTCAATATTAAATAAAAGCCAAATTGTACACTTTTTTAGTTAAAACAAATGACAGATCCGCACAGCTATCACTATTAACTCAATTTTGGGACTCAGGGTTCCGACAAAAGTATAAAAGGTTATATCACATGTCACAAAATATCAAAAACTAAAAAAAAATGGTTGGTATTTTTAGATTTAGCTTGCTTAACTTAGTAGGGATTGACACCTTGTTAATCAAAATCGACCATGGTTTGCCTGCTTTTGGATATTATATGTTAAACTTTGACAGCTATTTTCGGTTCTCCTGTCATAGATACAAGGTTGTGCCCATGGTAAAAGATGTTTTTTAATGTGTCCTACATAACCTACTTAAACCACATCCAAATATCACATTTTTCCATTTAAATACTGACCATTTTAGACCGTTTTATAAGTTTAGAACATCCGGTATAATAAAGAAAACAGTACCAAATAATAAAAATAGATAGCTAGTGGGTTAATAGTTTATGACCACATTAAACCAGCTCAATGAGCTTGATTCTAACCTCAAATTATAGAAAAGAAAGGAAAAAAGAAAGCGGTATAGTAAGGTAATATCCGTCTCTTTGTTTTATTTTATTTTATTTTATTTTACAAATCCAAAGGCTATCCAACAGGCAGACTGTCCAATTACAGAATAGCACATAATAAACTTATTCTTGTTGCATAATCGGGAATGCAAGAAAAATCTTATTACCCAAATATTTATAGGGCTAAAAGTTTAAAAAAAAAAGATTATAGAACTTTATATATTGAAGAAGTAGTCCATTGGTGGAGGGATCTCAAATAAATGAAAAAGCTTTGGTCATTCTTTACTGTTTTATTGAAAAATCACCCAACATGTTTCAGCAGTATAGACTGTCATCTTCAGGGATGTGCTGAAAGAACCCAAGAAGACTTATTGTAAAATTGATATTTGATATTTAAAAAACAGAGTTATGCTTGGTCTACCCATCCATCAGACACAAGCATAGTGCCAACCATCCAATGGGAAGATGGAAGAAACGCACAAGGGAAGGCCACCACCGAGCCAGTGACCCAACCAATGGACAGACCAAGCATAACACAAAATTGAAACCTTCAAAAACCTTAAAATCTAATCTTTACAAAAACTTACCCTAGGGTGGTGCTACAAGTATGGCGACATCTACGATGGGACTCACTAAAAAGGTTTAGTCTATTTTAGAACGATCCTAAGTTTAAGTGAACTTTTTGGTTTTAAGCATTTTAAACCAACCCTGCTTGAGTTTTGGACATAGTTTGATTTATAAGAAGAATTTTAATAAATTTATTTATTGAATAATCATCTTAACACAATCTTTTGTTGGATATAAGAGTAAATTTTTGATTTATAAGAAAAGAAAATTAAAAAATTTCAACCCACGCGGGGTTTAAATAGTAAATACTCTGTAGAATAAATTAACATTGGGGCTATATGTCACTCTAATTAAAACTTACCCTTGTTAATTAATTTTTCCAATTAATACTGGATGTCACATAACATTTTATATGAGTAATAATAAAATAAGGAGTGGATTAATTTTGTATTTATTTAAAAGGTCTTTTTATTTAAGAAATGTATTAAAAAACTTAAATGCAATTTTTTTTATATTTCTGTCACAGTCGAAATGTCAGTTTAAAAATATAAGCGCTTCATTCAATCACAAACAACGAGTTCGGATCTTTTACCTCTGCTTGCACCTTGGCTTGCACCAACCTCTACTGATGAAAGCTACATCTTTAAAATGAGTGGGCTTTGAGTAAGGAAAGTTTTTTTGACTGAGCTTTTAGATAACCTCAATGTTTTACTTTTAGTTTGTAAATAAATTAGTATAGTTGTTTTGGGTTTTCTGTATATTTTTCGTGCATAATCAGTGTCCTTCACTTATGTTTGTTTTGTCTCGTAGTGCCCTCATAAATAAATTTTTTGTGCTAAAAACCGATTCAAAATATGGCGTTTTTCTGCACAAAATAGGAGGTGTTTTATTGGGTAATGAACAACTTGGGATATTAAATAAGGTAAATGAATTCTTGTAAAAGCGGTTACTTAGGAAAATTATAAATTATTACCAAATGCCACAAAACAATCCTTTCTGGGGGCTATAAATTTAAACCACGCCCCTGAGGTGGTCTAAAAAATCACCAACTTTATAACCTTAAACACAAATAATGAAGCTATTATGTGACAAATTTTTGGCGTATTCACCATTCGCCATTTTGAAACCTCTCAAAAAAAATAGTTTTAGGGCATTTTCTTTTAAAATATGGTGAATTTTAAGAAAAAAGCAGTTTTTCAGTGGTATTCTGCAATAACAATACAAAATAATCAATAACTTTGTGTCTTTTCTGTATGGGTAAGTGTTTTTTGAAAATTGGTTTTAAAATTTAGTACCCCCCACAGGTGTAAATATTTAGACCTGTGGGAGGTATTATTTTAGATCTTAGTAAATCTCACTGCTAGTGTCTATGGAAAAGTAGGGAAACTTAAGCGGCTACATGGAGAACTGAAAACAAAGAGAGTGGCCCCAGAAAAAA
Organism: Oxystoma pomonae; assembly: GCA_963921995.1. Taxonomy (NCBI): domain Eukaryota; kingdom Metazoa; phylum Arthropoda; class Insecta; order Coleoptera; family Brentidae; genus Oxystoma; species Oxystoma pomonae. The sequence goes on along the minus strand of OY998171.1, from coordinate 50,675,249 downwards.
GTTAATAATTATAAATTAGAAGAAGTTGTGAGACTTACCGAAACAATTTTTTTTTAAATTAAGTATGTGAAATATAGTAAAACTAAGTTGGTTTGGGGACCTGAACCTCATATTTGAGGGCATTTTAATTAAATTTAATTATTAATTTAATTTAATTAAACGTTTGAAAAGAAAATTCCACGTCTCGTATTTTTTTTTAACAAAATGGTTAGTTGTAAGGCTGTTATAGAAGGAAACTGTGTCCAATTATTAGGACCCTATGAGCATCTGCATCCTAAGGTCACTATAACTTTGCTACCTCCGTAAACCATATGTGTGTAGACCAAGCATAACTCTGTTTTTCAAATATAAATTTTACGAATATCAAATACCAATATTACAATAAATCTTCTTGAGTTCTTTCAGTGCACCCTTGAAGATGACAGTATATACTGTTGAAACATGTTGCGATTTTTCAATAAAACAGTGGAGAATGACCAAATCTTTTTCATTTAACTTTATATATGCTCGTTTTAAACAAACCTAGGCTTAAATAACAAAAATCATGTTTTCGTTTGTTACGAAAGACAAAGTTGTTATACGTAAGAGCACATCTAATCATCGCAGAATTTGAAAACTAATTCGATCTCGTTCGCACCTGGTAGAAATTGCCATTACAAGATAAGGAACTAGGGCAGAGATTTGAATCAACACGGCAAGGTTATGTTCAAATTTTAAGATGTAAAACAGTAGGTTGGCATCATAAGAATAATAGTGTAAGTAAAGTTTAAGTTTTTTAAAAGCTTTTTTGAACACTTTCTATTCGATAAATATATTTTCGATAGATGGGGTTCCAAACTGTGAATGAGGATTCTAAAATTGATCTAATGATGAAATAAAAATGACCGATCTGTAGTTGTTAACCTTTTGGTAACCGGTAAGATACTACCCAGGTTTCGTAAGCCCCTCTTGACGGTACTCCCTTTAATATGTACCTTGAAAGTCAGTTGTAAGTCCTGATTCCTAGATCTTTAACCTGACTTACCACCTTAGATTGGATTTTTGGCCTCCTCCACCAGTTCTACCACTGACTGGTTTCAGACACAGTCAATCCACCAGTTGGGCTTTTTACTATGATGAATCTTACAACGAACTTTACAAAATACACTGAAGTACCAAAATAATACATACCGGGTGCGACTTGGATCTAAATATAAAAGATGATTTTACCAACAGAAAACTATTGGATTTTTGGCCTCCTCCACTGATACCACTGACTAGTTTGAGACACAGTCCATTGAGAATTTATTTCTCATTCTGTTAAACACTTTTCTAGTAAATAATATTACTTGGCACCTATTAAGATATAAAAAGAGTCGGTGATTTTTATAATAGTTAGTAAAACTGCCAAGATTAGTCTGGACCTCCAAAAGGTTAGATTGAGATCGAATTTATTTTTTTACTTTGAGGTCAGCTTTCAACGAAGCATGTTCAGAATGTTGAAAACAATTTCCAATATCAAAAATAAAAATATTAAAAAGTAAATGTAGCCAATGCGACCCCTGAGGGACCCCAGATTTCACACCTGCAGAGACTTTTCACCGTTAACTATCATAAACTGAGTCCTAGCTATGACGTAGCTTTGCAGAAGTCGAAGAAAATTGTCATGCACTCCGAAAGTTCCAAGTTTAATTATCAGAGTTTAATGATGTAATTTTTCAAAAGCCTTGGAAAACTCGGGATATACAGCACATAAATTTAACCTTTGTCAAAATTAAGACCACTGTCAACTCAAACTAGGAGATCAATCGAGACTTCCAATGGCTTGCAAGTGGCTTGCAAGTGGAAAACATTTAGCGCAGTTCAACTATTCGGCTCGGTTTTATTGTTTCAGACCTTCAATTTGTCCTAATTTTTCCGTCAGTGGCACCGTGAACGAAGAAACAAACGCTGCATGATACTTGATACTGTGGTAAACAGACAAAACCTGTGACTAGAATCGGCGTCAAGCAGACTTTGCAAGTAAAGGAAGGCGGTGTACCGTGACTCATTTCAAGAGAGTGGCAAATTCTTATCCTTTATGTACAATTGATTTAAAAAAAAAACTCATACATGCATATTTTCCTATGCCACAAAATTTAGCTTTCTATCCTTAAAAATACCACATATATCAACATTTGAAAAAGTTCAAATTATCATTTGTAGTAGAAGACGGCTGGTCTATAAGAAGAGCGTCCACCCATTTTGGAGTTGATAAAATGACGATAATGCGATGGAAAAAGCGCTGGATTGAAAATAATTCTACGGATAGGAAAGGTGGATCAGAACGACCAAAAGTAAGTTCTGAAGTGCAAGATGAGAGACTTATTGACCATCTCAGACAAAATCCTTTTTCAACGTCGGTTGAAGCAGCTAATGTAACATTATTTCCAGGTTCTTTAGCAACAGTAATTAGAAGAGTAACAAAATCAGAAGTTTCTTGTCGAGTTGCTGCAAAGAAGCCTTTTCTAAAAGAAGAACAAAAACAGGTCAGAGTGATTTTTGCACTGAACAACGTTCTTCGTGATAATGACTTCTGGGAGAAGGTAGTTTTCACTGACGAAAAAATTTTTCAATCATCTTCAAGCAGCAGGAGAATTTTAGTTTATCATCCATCAAATTCTAGATTTGAACCCGAATATACAAACCAAATTAAAAAAGCTGGACATTTTTCTGTAAACATGTGGGGCTGGTTTAGTGCTAGAGGTTTGGGTTTTTTTTGGAGAATCGAAGGAAGATTCAATAGTGAACGATATATTGAAATCCTTGAAAACGTTATGCTGCCATCTGTACAGGCTTTACATGAAAATAATGACTTCGTTTATCAGCAGGAGAACTGTCCAGTACACACGGCTAATGTTGTTCGCCAATGGTTTTAGAATAATAATATAGAAACACTTCCTTGGCCAGCCAACAGCCCTGACCTTAACCCAATGGAAAATATATGGGGTCGAATCGTTAAAACCAAAGGAATTGAAGACTATGAAATGCTGAAGAGTTAAGCGATGCTATTTATCGCGCATTGGTTCAGCCCTCAGAAGACCATCAGTATTTTCAAAATTTAACCTTTTCAATGCCCAGACGTTTGCAGCTTGTAATATAGAAAAATGTTGATCCTATTAAATACTAAATTATTTATTTTAGTTCTTTTTTAAGTAAAAATAATTAGTATTAAATTTGCCATGGTTTTTGTCCTAATCCAAGTTTCCTATTCGTCGAATTGTTTTCAATCCAGCGCTGTTTCCATCGTATTATTGTTATTTTATTAACTCCAAAATAAGTTACCGCCCTCTTTATAGAACAGCCTTCGTCCGTTACTCGAGTAATAATTAGATATTGTTTAATAAAGACTTTACTAAAAATATTTTTGCCGATTTTTTAGTATTATGCAAAATTTAATATAAAAATAAGGTTGCTTTTAATTTAAGTAAAAAAATATTTTCAGTTTTAGACACCTTTTTTAAAAAATATGAAAAATTTTCGTATTTTTGAAGTTTTTAGGTAAAAGGTCAATTTTTTGACTACATGTATGAGTTTTTTTTTTAAAATCAAGTGTACAATTCACTTTTGTTTACTGTATATCGCAATCGCAAGAGAAGGGTACCAGCTTTCCATAGTGACACCAAATTCAGTATACTTTTCATCTGAAAAAGTTTAAATAAACAAATTAATTTTGAACAGTGATAAAGCGCGTTTACTGCAAGACCAACTTCGGCGTACTCTTAATCTCTTCCTATCTCTCTTTAGTAGTACCAGTAAAGTGAAATGGAAAGAGCTGTTTTATTGCAACGTGCCAATCGGCACTTGCTTAGGACTTACTCTTTCCGCCTATATTACTGCCTGGGCGACATTGTTGCTGATATCCATTGCTAGTGGGCACTTGTCCTGGTGGGCATTTGGTAACTGAAATAATAATAATACGCATTGATTATAACAAAATCATTGTTCTATAACAAGTGTAGAGTTTGATATTTCCACACGAGACTTAAATGGTCTTGTTACTGCCCTAATCCTTAGTTATTAAATAAAATAATAAATGTCATGGTTCCTTAAAACCATTTTTACCCAACTGCACAATTTGGCACAGCAAAGGGTTTTAATACTCAAAAAATCCTATCGATTAAGAGAAGTGAAGGACCGGCGTGCGCAGGACGTGGGCAGCTTAGAGGATCAACCTCCCGAGCTACTAATGAACATCGACTCCTAAAGCTTAATTTATACTGGCCGCCCGCCGTCTGCGTCTGCGTTAGCGTCGGCGTTGAAAAACATCAATATATGGAAACCCTTTACTTCTATTTATACCTTGCCGTCGTTGCGTCGACCCGCCGCTGGCTGCCGCTCGAGATGAGCCAAGTTTATCTTTTTCCGTTTGCCGTTCATAGCCACGCGTAGTCCGGCCAATAGAAAAGCATGTTGAATGGTCACGTGATTTTTATTATTGTTTTTGTTTTGTTTGTCAAGAACTTAACTTGTTTTGATTGTTTTCTTTTTACGAACTAAATTTTTGAATTTTTAAAATGAGTGATATAGAAGAAAGTCAGCTGAGTGAGCTGTATGAAGAACTAATACTTAAGAAAATATCAATAAAAACTATGTTTTCGAGGTTAAAACAACGCGCCGACGCGACAGTAGTATAAATTGCTGCTACGAACGGTAGATAGCGGACGGCGGCAGCAACGACGATGGCAACGGTAGGCGGCGCCAGTATAAATCACCAGTAAAAATAACGAATAAATTGGTAATCTGAGACTACTCTGTTACGCAAGTTCGACCCAGAAATAATTTCTGCGTAGTCACTCACACCCGGTTCCCACCTACGACTTTCTCGTGAGTGCTCACTCACGCGCTACATGATGTCAATATGAAATGTTATGACAGTCATATGAAGCGTGAGCGGACACGCATGAAAAAGTCGTAGGTTGGATCCGGGTGTCACAGAACAAGAGATTGGTTGATTTAAATGAATATTTTTTAAATTGAAATAATTTTTTTTTTAAAGCAACGTATTTTTAGTTGACATAAGAAAAGTTTTATTTCTTTTAAATTATATTTATTTGAAACAAAAAATATTTAAAATGAAAGGTTCGTGGTATCGCACACACATATTGCTTTTCAATTCATTACGACCAGTTCTTTCAGATCTAATGGATAGTCTAGAAAATTACAGGCCTATTTCATCCTTGTTAGCAATCATCAGGGTAACATAGGACTGTATCTCGGGTATGAAGCATAACATAAGCAACCACACCCAGCGAATGTAAACAACTTTCGTCGTCAAATAATGCGGGATGTTGGTATGGCTATATGCAGTGCGTCGCCTGTCGGAATAAAGTGAAAAGCAAAATGTTAAAGGATGCAAATATCAATAAGAATGAAATTTGCGAACCGGACATAAAAAGCGGAACCTGTGCAAGTTCTGCCTGCACTCCGCCGCGGCTACCTTATACATCAAACAAGTGGAATTTTGGCAAACCGCAGGCGGGCCATCTATGGCCAACAAGGTTTGTGTTTACTGGGTGACCAATACTAGTGACTAATAGTAGAATTAGAAAAATAAATATTTATTGCAATTTTTTTTAAAAGAATAAGCTTTTATTAAATGCACTCAAAAGTAGAAAATAATTTTTTATCTCTCTTATACCATAATAAAAGCGATGGGCGCAAATTAAAAATTTTAACTTTATGGATACAAAGAGAGAACTACAAAAGAAGAACTAAATTCTTCTTCTATGCGAATGATAAACATATACTTTCATCATGCTTTAAAATTTTTAGTTTGCGCCCATCGCTTTTATTATGGTATAAGAGAGATAAATTTTTTTTTTTACATTTGATTGCATTTAATAAAAGCTTGTTCTTTAAAAGTTTTTTAAATAAATATTTATTGTTTAATTTTTAGATTTGTAACCTAAATCGTCCATTTTGAATCCGCTATATTAAAATTTTCTAATCTGATCAAAAATTGATATCCCTTTTCCGAAAAACCCCTGTATGCAAATTTTGATTGAAATCGAACAAACTAAATCTTTTTCCCCCTTCAGTCAGTCACTTAAAATTGGTTAGCAAAACACAACCTAAAATTGTCCATCTTGAATTCGCCATATTGAATTTTCAAAATCTTATCCCTAAAGACCCAATTTTGGTTGAAATCGGACAAACTCAGGTGCTTTCCCCCCTCTAATCCCCTCGTAGGGGAAAGGGTGCCCAGCTCGACTGAAAATTAAGTAACAGCTTAGATTCGTCTCTAGTCCTATTTATAAGAAAGATATCATAAACAAATAATAAACTAATCCTAACAACAATAATTATTCTTAGACTACATAACTCCTCCCTCCTTAAGTTCGGAAAATAGAGGTTGACGATTTTCCAAACCCTTTGGCTTCTTTGGCTCCAGTTCTAGGGTGATGATCTTTTTGTACGTTTTCTGTTCCGCAAGAGTTTCCAAATTCTTAGTGAAGCGTAGCTGAGGATAATGAATAAGATAAGCAGAGTTGGGGTTACCCAGTGGTGTGCTGTTAATATTCCCATATTTTGTAATGCATGAAATTTAGTAGCTGTTGTCATTTTGTTGGCTTCTAATATTTCTTGGTAGTTAAGTTCTTGCAACTTCAAGTGTTGAACTTTTTTTTGTTCCCCAATATCAATTTTTGATAAATTCATGATGTAGTAAATATTATTAAATTTTTCTGCTATGAATGACTATCCGTTTATTTCTATTGGACATTTGTCTAGTCTTATTAGAGTCGGTTTTTGTATAATTTGTGGGCGTTTTAAGGCTTGGCAGTTGCTGACTAAAGAAATCGGTTTTGCTGGAATTACCAAGATTTCTTTTTTATTAATTTGAGTAATAGTTGTTGTCGTATAGTGGACACTGACCATGGGGCAGGTGTTTTGACTATGAGTGAGCGCCTTAACCACGCATTGTTCTTCTTGCGAAAGGTGTTCTTGTGAGCACAGAAAGATGTCCTCTCATCTTCGGGCATTCTTCTTCGGTAGAGAAGTATTTTTCTTCCGCAAGTAATATGTAGGGTTTAGGAATCAATACGGTTTTATTTAGGATTGATATAGGATATATTTTATATAATGTAAATTGAGACGGGCGGATAATTGGTATATGAATTGCAAAAATAATATATATACTTTTTAAATTAAAGTTTTCCTCATAGAGTGGTTTGCTGGGGTCTATAGTAATATCAGTTTAGCGATGTTTTTCTAATATTTTATTTTGATTATCTTCAAGGGTTTTTTGTAATTGTCAGTTTATAGTTTTTATTCTTTCGGAATGTTCTTGTATAACGTGGGTGAGTTTTTCTTCTTCTGATAGTTCCAGAGGATTTTTGTAATCCAGTTTACCCTTAATGATTTAGAATGGTGTGTACTTGGTAGCGCTGTGTGTTGAATTATGATATGGTTAAATTGCGTAATTTATTAAATTGGTAATGTTTTCTTTTGGTTTTTCATTTTGAAGTGCCAATAAAGTCTCGTTTAATGTTAAATGAAATCTTTCGACATAGCTTTCAATGTTATGCAACATACATAAATTTTGAACATTATCATTTTTAAAGCAAGTGCCATTATTGGTAGTTATTTTTCGAGGAAGGCCATAGTAGTTAAAGTATTTAAAACGAGATTTTCTAGTATTTCAGAACCATGACATGAGATAAGGGGTAAGCTTGTCCTAGTTTTGAAAAGCTCTCAAGAACTGTTAAAAATGTTGCGTTGTGGAATTTATATATGTCTATGTAGAGATGGTCGATTGGTTCATGTTCGAATGGGGTTGGTTTGAAAACTAGTTTGTTAGGGTTCCTTCCATATTTAGTTTTTTGGCAGAGGTCACAAAGATTTACGTAGGTTTTTACGTCATTTTCCAAATTTGGCCAATAAAACCTCTTTTTCAAAGACGAAATATTTAATCTTTAATTGTTGTTGGCTTTTTTCTGTTAAGTTCTCAACGAGGTTCCTAGATATGTAAAGTTTAAAGGCATTATTTTTAAAGTACCTCTGAAAGTTTCTTATGATAAGGGGCTCTAAGCTACCATTTTTAAAGACCAAACAATAGGTTTTAGAAGGTGTGAAATATTCTTTTATTGCTTTGCAGATTATCTCGTCATCTGGTTCGTTTCGTAAGAATATAAAGATTCTATGTTTGTCAAAGATTTGTTGCCGTTCCGTTTTATACTTGCTGTTTTGTGAGTACCTAAATATAACTTGATTTTTGAAGGTGCTAATCGTTTTATTTGTATAAGGTGCCCCGATTATGGGATTTTCTAAGTTTAAGTGTACTGTTTGTCTGGATTAGTGTTGGGTATGCTCGGTTTTAACACCACATCAGATACTATATTTATTTTGTGGCTACTGGTATTAGGTGACGGTAAACATTTTAGGATTTCGTCTAAGTCTTGTGTGCTTAACATCATCACGGTCGTTTTCTATGCTATTTATTTGGGATTTGGGATTATTTGGAATGCGAGAAAGCGCATCGGCGTTTGTGTTTTGTGTTCCTTTTTTATAGATAATTTCGAAGTCTTATTCTGCTAATTTTAATTTCCATCGAACTAATTTTTAATTTAGTTCTTTGATATTTATTAGCCACTGGAGAGGTTTATGGTCAGAAAGTACTTTAAAATATTTGCCAAAAAGATAGGGGCGGAAATATTTGGTAGCCCAGACTATAGCTAAAAGTTCTTTTTCGATAGTTGAATAGTTAATTTCAGCGGGATTGAGGGTTCGAGAAGCGTATGCGATTGGAAGGTCTTTAACGATGGGTCCTTGAGAAAGTACAGCTCCTATTGCAAAATTTGATGCGTCTGTGGTTAGAATAAATGGTTTTGAAGAATTAGGATGTTGTAATATTTAATAATTTGTTAAAAGAATTTTGCATCTTTCGAAGGCTTGTATAAACTCAGGGGTATATTCTACTTAACGGTCTTTCTTTAGACAGTTTGTTAAGGGCTTGTTCAGTTTTCCAAAACTATTTATAAACTTTCGGTAGTATCCTACTATCCTAAGAAAGATTTAATTTCTTTGGGGTTTTTTGTAATTGGAAAGTCTAGAGTTGCTTGGATTTTCTTAGGGTTAGGTTTGATATCTTCGGGAGTGATTACATGACCTAAAAACTCTACGGTTTTTTGTAAGAATTCGCACTTATCTAATTGAATTTTCAGGTTATGGTCTTGGAGTCTTTGAAAAACTAATTTTAGGTTGCTTAGATGTTCTTGAGGAGAAGTAGAAAAAATAATTACATCGTCCATGTAAACTAAACAAATACGACCTTGTAGATTTTTTAAGACATTGTCCATGACCGTTTGGACGGTAGCAGGGGCGTTTTTTTAAGCCAAATGGCAGCTAGGTCGAGGGTAGTAAAATATTGAGATCGTCCAAGTTTATTAAGAATATCTTTAATGTTTGGTAAAGGATATCGGTCATCGATTGTCTTTTCACTGACTTTACGATAATCAATCACAATACGCCATTTTTGTTTACCTGAGGCATCCAGTTTTTTCGGGAAAATCCACACTGGTGAAGACCAGGGGCTAGAAGAGGGTCTTACGATTTCGTCATCACACCTTTTTTGTGCACTTAAGGATACCGATAAGATTTTGGATGTACTGGAATTTCGTCCGTTGTTTTAATTTCGTGTTTTACAGCGTTAGTCAACGATAATTTGTCGTTAGGTTTGTGCAAGATATTTGGGAATTGTGAGAGGACTTTGTATGAACTACTTTTTTCTTCGGGATTCAAATAGTTCGTTCTTAATAAAGAAAAGTCGCTAGAAGAATCTTGACTAGAAGAAACAAAAGAGATTAAATTGTATTACTATGCTATGGTATTTTAAATTTCTTATTTCTAGAGCAACGTTATTATTTTTTACTTTTACGAGGCAAGGGGGGATTTCAAATTACTCAATTTTTTATATGGGGCATACACAGTTCTAAATCATTTGGTAGTGATGTGACAATTTTTTTGATGGTGCTTGTTTTTGCTGTTACTTCAATTTTTTGTGTTTGAAAATCCTGTCTGCATGCTAATGATATTTTAACTTTATCATTATAAAGGTATTTATTTTTTAAATCGATATTAAAGTTTAATTCTCTTAGGTCTTTTACACCTAGAATACCGTCAAAATAGTCGTGAAAATTAAACAAGATAAACTCTAATTTTGTTTGTATGCCAAATTCCATGAGAAGGGGTATATTGACTTTACTTTGGGTGTTAGCTTTACCTACACAGGTAACCAAAGTGTGTTTCGAGTTAAATATTTGTTCAGGGAAGTTTTGTTCGACTATAATGGGTATGAGTAAAGAAGTGTGGCTACCGGTGTCTATGAGCAGTTTTAAAGGTGGGTTTTGAATTTCGATATACGGTAAAGAATTAATTTTAAAGGTGTTAAGATCTAGGAGGGATTGTAATTTGGGGAGGCTCCCCTGGAAAAATTTTCGTATTCGGATTTCTGGAACTTGGGGTAATCGAAATATTGATGTTCTGAGCAGGTGGTTTGATTGTTTTCGAAATTTGATTGCTGATATTCGTAGTTGCAATCTTCAGATTTTTGAGCAAGATCGTAGTAATTATGTGGCAATTTGTTTAAGTTAGGACTGTTTTCAAGATGGGTGATTTCTGTATAAACCAGAGGATTTCCATGAGGGTTATTCTGTCTGAAAGAGTTTTGCCTTAATTGATTGTTCTGTGGAAAAGGTTTTTGTACCGTACTTGTAGGAATGGGTGTAGGAGGGTCAAAAGTTTTTTGTTGATTTTTTGTAAAGACATTAGTAGGTTTGCCAAAATCATCTACGTTTGTGGGGAATTTTCTCGGAACAAAGCGAGGTTCAATGTTAATTCGTTGAGAGGGAAAGGTTGAGTTCGCGGTTTGTTGTTGTGAGAAAAGGTTAGGTAGTTGGGTGGGTCAGGTAAGTAAGTTGGGTTATATTGAGAGTGAAGCAAGTTGTGTTTAGGTTTTCGTTGGTGTGACTTGTTACTGTGTGTTGGTATTTTGGGTGAATTTTGTTTAAATATTTGCGACCTATTATTTATTTGCTGTTCAATCAAAGAATGGTTTAAAATTACACTATAGGTGTCATCTAAATCCTGCGGATTATTTATTAATAAAAGGGGTCTTAATTCACTGTTTACATTAGCCAATAGGACAGTTATTGCGGTTTTTTCGTTTTGTTCAATTAAGGCCGTTTTGGTAGATTGGATAAGATTTTCGGAATTTATTTTAAGATTAATCCTATTTTTTAAAATCTTAACTTTTTCAACGAACTCTAAACTAGATTGATTTTTAAATCTACTTAAGAAATTTATCTGTTGCGAGAGAGTATGTCTGTGAACTTTTTCGCCAAATTTTTGCTCGGCTTTAATCAAGGGCCAAGTGCTTAATTCTGGATGGCATGATAAAAAATCTTCAGCTACATCAATAATTTTCGACTTGATCTTTGGAAGAACAAATTCTTTAAGAGATTCGTCTTGGTTTTGAAGTTTATCAATAGCTTTTGTAAAAAATTCTAAATGCTCTGATTTACCGGAAAAAGTTTTGAGGGTATGAGCGATTTCTTTTGCGCCCGCAATTGTAGCCATATTGCTAATGCTTATGTTGCTTACTAAGTCCGTTAAATTCTTAATGGAATTATTTAAATTTTCACTACTCATAAAAAATAAAAATTAAAAGTTTAGTGAGATTACTTATAGCTATTATGGTTTTTTAATCATATACCAATTTTACAAAAAATATAAAAGATGGAAATTTGGGTGGAAAGGAAATATCACTTATGTTTCGTAACTGTGAATTTCTTGCCAAATTATTGGGGGTGGATCGTCTCTGATAAATGGTTGAAACCAACGGTCAGGCAGTTTGCTTTAGGAACAATGCTCGTTCCAAACTTCTGCTGAGCTTCAGAGATCCTACCGACTGCGCCAATTAAGTTCTTCAAAGTCACTACTTTCTTTTTAAAAAGTTTATTTCAAAAATACACTAGAAAAATGACTAATTATAAAGTTGATCTTAACTACAGCTCGACTGAAAATTAAATACCAGCTTAGATTCGTCTCTAGTTTTATTTATAAGGAAGATATCATAAACAAATAATAAACTAATAATAACAACGATAATTATTCTTAGACTACATAACTCACATTTAATTCGTTTCATCAAAACTGTTTTCAATCGGTCGCGAAAAACGTAGTACTAAGTGTAAAGTTTGAAACTTTAAATGCGGAAGCCCATAAAATGGCCGAAAGTATAAATGTAGAAACGTAATTTTTCTCGAATTGATCGAGCCACAATTTGACCAAATAGTAAAATGAGTGAAATATAAAGATCAAAGATAATTTTGCCGAACTGTAAAAAGACCGAAACGTGAAACGTTCGAAAATAATTTCTTCGAAAAGTAATTTTGCCTAAAAATAATTTTAAGCCATCGTAACTTGACCGAATTTTAATTTACTACTAGAAAAGATTTATTCATTTTGCGTAAATCACTTTTCTTGTAATTTAAATATTGTTTCTATTTTTACTGGAAGTAATGTTCCGTCCATTGTTCCATCCATTATGCAACATTTTGTTGGTTAAATTCTTAATTCTTTCGCTTTTTGGTAAAATAGTAACAAATATTATTTAATTTTGATTTTAAATTTACGGTATATTAAGTTTTGGCATCTTTTGAGGTCCTGTTGGCAGATAAATAAATAATACAAAAATGAATAAAGGTATGCTTTTTTTGCTGGTCCATCCGTTATTAATATTAAAAGATAGCTAAAGCATGGCTTTTTTGAATACCGATACAAAAAAACTTTTTTTTTTGATCACGGGTGCAAAAAAAGATTTCTGTCCGTTTTTTACACAAATTAAAGAGAAATAGCGGAAAATAGTAATATTAAAAAAATCTAATTATTCTTGCCTAAAAATTAAGCCATTTCCGCCAGTTTTCACCAAGTATTTACGAAAAAATCATTAAAAAACATCGTCAAAATGTCAAAGATTAAAATGTCGCAACAATGAACGTCACCGAGTAAAATAGTACGTCGCTATGGAAACGATTGTTATTGCGTGAAGTGCTCTTCGTTCGAGATTTTTAAAAGTATTTTTCTCTTTTTATTGGATTTCTTCGCTTGTCAAAAAGCACTATTTTAGCCACTAGTTGTTAAAAGTACTGTTTACCTACTTACTAAAGTAGATAAAAAATAAGTTTACATTTGAATTGTTTTGGTACAATTAATGTATTTATTTTTTGGTAACAGCGTTAACATAATTGCAGAGCCTAATGACAATACTTCATTTTAAACTTAAAAAAATCGTGTAAAGTGTCCCGTCCGTTATGCTGGAATGTGTGTGTGTTTTATTTTTTTTCATTTAAATTAAGTTTTTCTTAAATTATTTTAAAGAAAGGAATTTGTTGTTCGTGAAAAATAAATAAAAAGAAAACTTCGTGGCATATCGGACACACATTTTGCTTTTCAATTTATTACGACCAGGCCTCCAAGATCTACTGGATACTCCAGAAACCTACAGGCCTGTTTCATCCTTGTTAGGAATCATAACGGTAACATAGGACTACACCTGGCGTATGAAGCATAACATAGACAACCACACCCAGCGAATTTAAACAACTTTCATCGTCAAACAATGCGGGATGTGGGATGGCTATATGCAACGCGGGCAGGGGCTTGTTGCTGAGTGCCATATGCCACGAACCTTTCTTTTTATTTATTTTTCACGGACAACAAATTCCTTTCTTTAAATTTTACTTGGCTTTTTGTTGCGCAACAAGCCTCCTCCGGAGTGATTGTTGCTGAGCCTTGATATAAGGCGACGTGGTATAAACTCCAATTGGGGGTGGAGTTGCTGCAAATGTTGTATTTTGAACGGTCTTCTTTCAGTAACCGGTACAGTTTCGCAAATTTGATTCTTATTGATATTTGAATCATTTAACGTTTTGCTTTATTCCGATAGGCGGCGCGCTGCATATAGCCATCCAACATCCCGCGTTGTTTGACAACGAAAGTCTAGCTTATGTTTCATACGCCAGGTACAGTCCTATATTACCCTGATGATTCCTAAAAAGGTTGAAACAGGCCTGTACGTTTCTGGACTATCCATTAGATCTTGGAAGCCTGGTCGTAATAAATTGAAAAGCAAAATGTGTGTCCGATATGCCACGAACCTTTCTTCTTATTTTAATTAAATTATTTTCTTTTCTTTTATTTTCGTTCATTTTACGTTTCGTTCTCTTTCCGATTTGAAGTCTTTATTTTCGTGTGTTATATTTTCTTTCGTTTTACGCTTGACAAAATTAAAATTCGATCCAGTTAAATTTCGACTTTTTTATAGGGACCCTTAACTGATTCATAACATACCTATATATGTGGGCGGAGTTGGCGCAGTTGGCAGAGTTGGCAGAGTTGGCAGAGTTGGCAGAGTTGGCAGAGTTGGCAGAGTTGGTAGATTTGGCAGAGTTGGCGGAGTTGGCGGAGTTGGCGGAGTTGGCGGAGTTGGCGGAGTTGGCGGAGTTGGCGGGGTCATCGGCGGTGTTGCAGGAAAAGGTGCGCACGAAGAATCTCCTGTTGTTATTATGACTATGTAGTAGCCGGGAGGACAGGTGACAACTGCAATATTAAATCAGAATAAAAAAATATCGTTATGTACGGCCATGATGATATTTTTCGGCTTAAAATATTTTACGTACTTTAAGCAGCAATGTTTACTTTTATGGGATTTTTCTTTAAATGAAGGGCAGGAAGGAAAGAGAGGGCCATCTGGCGGTCGATGGACTGGCGACGAAAGAGTTGCCTGTCCTAAGACTGCCAGTGAAAGCACCGCTTTCAGCATGGGGGTTCGATAAAAAGTACAAGGTCACAATACCAGAACGGAATGAGTGGCAAAAGGAAGAATTCCGAACGGAATTGAGCGGAGAGGCGACGGTCTGTTACACGGATGGCTCTAAACTGTCAGCCAGGCAGTCAACAGGCACAGGATTTTATGCGGAAAGCCTAGAAGTTCAGTTATTCACTTGGAGAACACGCTACGCTGTTTCAAGTGGAGGTGTATGCCATTATCATGGCAGCAACCCTACCGGAGGTCAGGAATGGCAAGAGGGACACATACATATGCTCCGACAGCTAGGCCGCCCTCAAGGCTCTAAGTGCACCCAAAATAGTTAGTAGTCTGGTGGAGGAGTGCGCTGAAGCATTGAAAACACTGGCTCAAGACAAGAGGGTGACACTGATATTGGAACTTGCGAGAATAGGGGCCGAAACCCAATACATTGGACCGGAACCTCTTCTGGGAATAACAAGGAAACAGGTACAGAATGAGCTCAACAAATGGGCGAGCAATGAACTGAAGACGTCCTTGTCTGGAGGCAAGAGTCAAAGTGCAGACAGTCCAAGCTATTCGTGGATGGTCAGCTGAAGTGGGGGTTTCCCACGATAGAGGAAGAAGAACTGCACTCGCTCAAATGGGTCGACATACTGAACTTCGTAAAGAGGACAGGGAGGCCCGGAGAGACATTTGCAGCGGAAGTAGGGGCTTGGGGGTAAGGAACGGGGTATAGCAGAAAGAGCCCATGAAGAGGCCTAATTTCCAGGCCCACGGGCCGCCCATATAGTACTACTACTAACCTTCTTTCTAAGTTTTCGCTGTTTTTTTTATAATTAAAAAAAAGTACAGTAAAAATGAAAAGTATTTACGGGAGAGAAAGCGGTAGTTTAGAGGAGCCAGTTAACTCATTATGGTTTGAGTATACCTTGGCCTAATATCGCGGCCATATTAACAGCAAACTGTAAGTTTGTAAAACACAAAGTTAATATCAATCTATTTTTATCAAAGTTTTTTAGAGTCTGCGAATTTTTTAAAAGATAGTTAACAAAAATACTTTAAGCTTCATCCTGGCCTTGCCATTAAGTATTATATAGGGTGGACCGCAAAAAACCGGACTATCTTGTTTTAACTGCCAATATTTTATGTTTTGTCGGATTTTAATGCAAAAAAATTTGAAAACATGAAAACATGACAAAAAATGATATTTATTAAAAATTCAAAATGGCGAATGTCTAAAAGTTTTATGTATTTTAAAAAACTTTGGATTTTTTTTTAGTTTAGACATTTTTACATTTTTACATTTTTTTTGCAACTACCCAAAACTTCTATTGTCTGTAAACCTATGAATCACTTGATAAACTCTATTAAGAATTAAAAAAAAACTATGGATTTTTTCGTATACCAACTTTTACATAAAATAAAAACTGAAACTGAATTTAAGTGAACCGGATTTCGTTATCTTGTCGCCAAATATACTTGTCTCTCTCGATAATGAGTAATTATTTGGTCAACTGTAGTACTTCTAACTTCACGTTATCACGAGTAGTTCAAAGCCCCACAAACAAATCTGGCCTGTCTGCCCTCAAGTACAAGAGGGTGTGGTTATAAACGCACTTCTTCTAACTCTTGTTTCCGGAGTAGTGCGATAAAATTTTAAAAAGGGTAAAAATTACTCAAAATGTTCTCTGGAAAACGTAATATGCATGTTAAAAGTGCTTCATCGTTTTCAGAAGACGAGGCAAACTTCTGGAAAAGAAAATGTATGTATATGTAGCTTGTATGGTTCGGCGGCACTTAAGTTCTTCTATTTTTCTTTTAGATTAAATTAAAGGATTGATTCTGAAAAATGGTCTTTTTGCGTAGATTTGATAAAATAGTTCTGCGTGAAACTTATTTAAATGTATGTGGTTTAAACAGATAAGTGAAGAACTTGAATCACAGCAAAAATTCTCTCTAGGGGGGAAATAGAAAATTTTAATAATAACCTTCTTGCAAATAAAAGTAAAAACATTTTGTGTCTTTAGTACACACTTTTTCTTTATTTTCAAAATTTTGGGGATGAAAGCTAAGGGAAAGTGCACATTATTTTATATCGGCCATTTTACGCACTTTTTCTGATGATTATTTCACACACAATAAAATAAATAAAACAGAGAAAATGTAAACAGCTGATGCTGACAGGGAAACGTCAATAAAGCTTCAATATGTTTGTTTGTAATATTTTCGATTGAAAACTTGAAAACTTTCGAAATGTAAGTGTACTGATTTGGATTTGGACTCAGAAACAAGATCCACACTTATCAAGAAGTAGATATGGATCTAAGAAAACCTCTGTTAAGTTTGCTAGCGGGTGAACTTTTGTTTGGTCTCAATTTGGCAGAGAAAGTTAAGACCTTGGTTAAGGCTTTACATTTACCAATTGTTTGGTTGAATGGAGACATACTGAGCTTTTAATTGTTGTAGTTTTTTTCTAGAATAGTGGACATTGGAGTTACATCAAAATATTAAAAATTTGAAAAACAATTTTTTTTTATATCTGCTATTTATTTAGTCCTAAAGACTACTGAATGGAGACAAGTAGCTCGAGATCCTGATATTTAGATATCAATAGGGGTTACTCTATTATTCTCACCGAGCTTTCTAAGCTCAATTTCTCACCAGACATTAATTGATGTAGTTGTTTCTAGACTACTGAACATAGGATCTACATCCAAATGTTAAAAATTTGAAAAACAATTTTTTTTTACAAGGCATTAATTGATGTAGTTGTTTCTAGACTATTGGACATTTTAGCTACATCCAAATGTTAAAATTAGAAAAACAATGTTTTTATAAAACTGAGAAATATAGTTTACAGGCTGAAGTCAAGAGATTGCTTTATGGCCAACATTGATCTTAAAGAGGCCTAAATTAGTAGATATAACATGCAGTTTCTGCAAAATTCTTAAAGTTTTCATTTACCGTCCAATTATCTAAATACAAAAGGTCTTTAATTGTACCTAAGTTTTACAAATGTGGTATGTGTGCCCACATTTGATAATAGGATTTTATATCTAAGTCTTACAAATATGGTCGTGTGCCTAGTTTTACAATTATGATCTCTATGCCTAGTCTTACAAATGTGCTGGTATTTGTGCAAAAGTATATGGAAAAGATTGAATCAGTTAAAAAGAGAGTTGAGCAAAGAAAAGAAGGATGGATTAAATGTGGCTTCTAATATACTTTCTTATGAAAGACCAAAGAAAATAATTTATGCTTAGGTAAATAAAACATTAGAGAAATTAAATCAGAAAATTTTACAAATGTGGTCTTTGTGCCTACATTTGATAATAGATCTTTGTGCCTTAGTGTTACACATGTGGTCTTTGTGCCTACATTTGTTAATAGGTTTTTGTGTTTAAGTTTACAAATATGTTATTTGTGCCTAAGTTTTACAAATATGGTATTTGTGCCTATTGTTGCTATTATGGTATTAGTGCCTAATTTTACAAATATGCTGCTTTGTCTAATAACCTTAGTTCACCCAGCTGAATTCTCACCAAAATCATTCAATCAAAAGGGTTTCTATCTTGATATTCAAGTTACTGCAAATATACTATAAAATTTGGAAGCCCGAAATGTGTGAAAAAAAGGTGCAACATAACTCTGACTATGATTCCAAAGATTTTATACAAAATATATACAATTAAATTGTTTGTCAAATTAGTATAGGTTTTTGCAATAAATAATGTTGGAAAATTATAATGCGGTGAGATTTCTAAGATTTTGGTTACTGGTTGTTGTCAAATCAAAGAAATAAGATATCTTTCTTATTTTATCTTATCTTAAGATAATATTATCGATAAGTAATTTTTTCTAGAAATCTTCTCTGATGCTAGCAAATCAGGCTAGGAATAGTTTGTGGAAAAATAAATCCAGTTTAAATATTCTACTAACTAAATGATAATTGAATCAAGAAGTTTTTTTAAAGGTAACTACAGGATTCGACTGCAAACATGATGGTAGTCTAAATATCTCACATCTCAATTTTTGTTTGCATAACAAAAATGTTTTTAAAGCAGATGATCGGATTATCGATTTTAGATATTTAAGGGGTATCTTATGGCTCCATAAATAGTTATTTCAGGTTTGTCTTTAAGTTCTTAGACCAGAGTTATATCAGTCAACCAAAGGGTTTAAAAGGGGGATATAACCTAACAACTCGAAAGGCAAAAATGACTGTATGGGAGGCAGGCGAGGTTATATACTTTTTATTAGGTAACCCACTAAGAATGTGAATCTTTGTTAATAGAAATGTTGCTTGCATATTGGTTATGGTACATAGAATAGATACTTTTTCTGCGATTGTGCTATCTAAAAGTTTGAAAATTAAAGATGGGCAATATTAAAATTTCATCAAGAATAAAGATCTTCTGTAAAAATGAAGTCCGTTTCATAACGAAAAGGTTACCCTCTGCCCATCAGTTACTACTTTACTCTCTTATATTCAAAAAGTAAAAGATATCAGATCTCAAGATGCTGATAAAAATTATTTTTCGGCGCATAACACTCGACACTCAGACTCTACTATTGCAAAGAGACAAGGACCAGTTAATCTGGATTCCATCCAAAAAGCAGCAACTTGGTCCAAAGGATCTATCACTGTTGCTAGATTCTATAATAGATCAATTTGGGTTAAAATTTTATTTGCTAGGCATGTTTTATCATTTTTAGAGTCCAAATGTTTTCATTTTGAGTTTTATGAGTAGATTCGAATAAAACTCTGTGTCTTTATAATATTTCTTTTTCCAATTTTATTTGGTGTTTCTTAAATGAAGTTTTGCCTGCATTTAATATCTTTATTTAGGAGTGTCGCAAAATGCTTTAAACGGCTATATTTGACCAAATAATTACTCACTATCGAAGGAGACAAGTAGACAAGAACTTCTTGAAGTGAAGTTCGATCTTAATTATACTGGTTTCCCTCGATAGTGAGACCCTACCCTTTCAGAAGTAAATAATTGGAGAATTAATTTTTCCGCCCTTTTCGTATTGCTTTTGCGACACGGCTTTAAAATAAGTGGGGTCGTGATAACGTGAAGTGCTGCAGTCGAAGAAATAATTACTCACTATTGAGGGAAACCAGTAGGAGGCTTCCTTTTTTAAATGTAATAAAAAATAACAACAAAGTGAATCTCTTTTGTGACATTTTGTGACAATCTAAGATGGTTACGGCTTACAATTTTATGTATTTTAAAAAACTCCTTGGCTATTTTCTTAAACCACGCTGTATATTTTTTTGCTATAACAGAAAAGTACCAACTATTATCCGTTAAACAATGTATCAAAAATCTATTAAGAAATAAGAAAAATATTGGGATTCTAGTATAACACCTTTTTTGCATATTATAAAAATTTGACGATCATTTTTTATTTTATGCGTAAAAGGTGTTACACTAGAATCTCAATAGTTTTCTTATTTCCTAGAAGATTTAAACAACAGATAATAGTTGGTACCTTTCTGTTATAGCAAAAAAATATAGAAACTGTTAAAAAAGCCAACGGGTTTCTTAAATCGCATAAAATTTTAATTGTCACAAAATGTAATTTTTTGGTATTTAGAAAAAGAAGCCTTATTGTTAGCATTTGTAGAGTGTTCTTGTCAACAAAATTGGCGAAAAGATAACGAAATTCGGTTAACTATAATTATTATTGGTTTTTATTTTATGCGAGAAGTTGGTATACGAAAAAACTTGTAGTTTTTTTTATTTTTTAATAGAATTGATCAAATGATACTTCGGTTTACATATAATAAATAGAAGGTTTTTGTAGTTTCCAAAAAAAAATCATACAAAGTATTTCAAGGGTTTTTAAGATGCATAAAACTTTTGGACCTCTGTCATTTTGAATTTTTGATATATGTTATTTTTTACATAAGTGCAAAAAACTTTTTAGTGTTAAAATCCGATACTATAATAAAAACTTGGCAGTCCGGTTTTTTGTGGTTTGTGGCATATAGAAAACAATAAAAAAAAAGGGTTCGATTCAGGATGCAAGTGAGAACCATAATAGGAATCATGACCGGCCATATGGCGGTTAAAGTTTACCTAAACAACATGGGCTTGTATCACGGAGACCTAAGCTGCAGATCAGGAACCGGGAACAGTAGAACATGTAATATACCAATGCGAGGTACTGCATCGCAAAAGGCACCTAATATTTGGGGAAGTTGAACTAGACCCAATATTGACTGGGGATTACTCCATTAAGGACCTATACAAACTTGTACAAGGGACAAAATTAATGGAGTGGTTAGCCTAGGAACCAACAATAAGTCAGAAATGGCTGCAGTGCAGTGACTGTAGCTTCCCACCAGGCAGGTTGGAATCACAATCGAGGCGTTTTAGTCCGATACTACCCGGGCTCTCCTGGAGCGGAGAAAGGACTCTGGCAGGAAAGTAGTTTGGGCTTCTTATGCAAGATTGCTCCTTGACACCCTTTAAAAAAAAGGCTCGATGTTGGCGCCTCCATTCAAAGGGTAGAAAAACATAAGTCGTTTTTTATGGTGGGATCCACAGCGAAAAATTAGTAAAACTTTGCTCAATTACGAGTTAATAAATTTTACTTAAAATTGAGGTAAATCCGTAATTGAGAAAAGTTTTACCATAAGAGAAGTGGCGAGGAAAATTAGACTGTATACCTTCTTGGTTTAAAGACAGTATTTCTTTGAAACAAGATAAAAAACTACTTGTTTGAAAGTTTGACACATTGATGTATTTTAAATTAATTTTGTGTCTCCGACTTCCATTGTCTATATTTTATTCGATCAGAGATTATACTGATTGAAACGTCGTGTATAAATAAAATATAGACAATGGAAGTCCGAAACACAGAGTTAATTTCAAAAAACTACTTCTTGCAATAATTACATCTGCTAAACGCTGAAATATTAAATACACTCAGTTTGTACGCTTCTGCAATAAGGAATGACTATATTTTGTTGTAAAAAACTTCTTTAAAACAAAAATTCTTTAAAACAGACTTAGCTTTTAATAATTCTTGAGGGGCTACATATAGGCACTTCCATAATTTCTGCTTTCATATAAAAAAATCTTATTTTTTGACAAACTAAATAACAAGAAGTCCAAAATCTTTGACGTTTTGTTGATTTATTCTTCTTCTTCTTTTACAATGGACTTCGGGATCGAATGATCACTAGCATCCATTTTGTTGATTTATATTTTTTGTTGTTCTTTTTGAAAACTGTTGACGTCGCGCCTTGTCAATATTCATCCGCTACATATATCGAGTTCGTAACACACTGGGCGTGTGTCCCTATACTTCAAACTATCTCTTTATTTTTCTTTTATCTCTGGTTTGCGGGGCTCTTAAAAAAACCTTTGCTAGGTATGGTATTGTCATACTGTGTGTCTTTGTAGTACAAGCGTTCGCAGTCAAAATTATGATGGATAGGTAACCCTCGCCATTTTTCGATAGGATGTGCATTTTCTCGGCCTGAATAAGAAATAAACAATCCTGTACCTCAAAATTGAGGATAAGGACTCGGCATACCAATCCAAAGGTGGGCAATTTAAGAGGTCACGTGATGGATAGGGTAATCTAGAATCCATCCTCAGTATTTTCGGACAGTTTGAAACAGGCGAAAACCACGATATTAGAAATACAGAACAGTATTATAGAGTTTCAATTCTTAAACAAGTTTTAGACAAAATCATTTGGGACATAAAATCAAGGTTCAATAACGAGACTCTTAAGTATTTTTGATCTGAACATATTCATACCAAGTTTTATACAACGTGAAGCCAAAATCAGGCCAAAATTACTATAAACTGTTTGATTAATACAAAACACAAATTCTTGAACTTTTATTGGGAGTCAGTATTTGGAAACAATATTGGTCAGAAGTAGGCAAAAGCTTAAATCAAAACATATATGATAAGGTTTTCGAGGCAATAAACAAGTGTGGCGATATTTTTCCGTTGATAAGAACATTCTTGGATGTTTTTCAGTAAGTAATGCTTCGTCAGAAATAAGCTTGAAAACATAAGTACTTAAAAACACTATGACCGAAATTCGTCTGACGGGCTTAGCGTTGCTGCATATCAAAAGGCATATTGAAATTGACATTGAGCGAATCATTGACCGATTAGCCCAAAAAAACCGGATACGATTTTTTTTTTTTGAGATAGGCATCTAATGTTTATGATATGCAATATAAAATTTCAACTTAAAAAGCTTTTTAGACCTCAAAAACAAGTATTTAGGTATTAGGTTTTGTTTGTGGTTTGTTTGTTATCTATGTTTTCTATAATTGAAAAAAATTATACGTATAGTTACTCAAGAACGGATTTTAGGGGGATAGGGGGGTAATTAACCCCTCTACCTTGGCTTTAAATTTTTTATGAAAACATTTAGAAAATCAAAAGTAAGGCATAAATTGCGGCGCTATAACACCTTTTAATATTTACGGTATTAGTGTAATTTTGTGTTAAAAATGGCATGTGTAGTGTCATTTCCTTAAAAATTTTCGCCTGCTGCGCTTCTAAACCATTGATATATTTACAATTTTAGTTTAATTTGAAATCAAAAATGCATTTTTTTAGTTTTTTTTTTCAAAAATTTTTGGCGCATTTTAACATTTTAAAAAATTAACAAATGTATGACATACACGACTTAAAATCTGAGTACTCCCCCCCAAATTTGACCAAAACACCAAATCCGCGCTTGTAGTTACTAAGTTTTGTTTGCATATATTGACATGTTCCTCATAAAAGCTATGCATTTGTTCTATTTTTTTTCCGTATCGAAATCGCCCCTTCCCCTTTTCATATAGCTGGGACTGCCACTGGCTTCTAAAAGCTCAAGAATTTTATTTAATAATGGACAAACACGATATATTTTTCTCAATTTTTTGCAAAAAATTTTGCCTGCGGCGTAACTTGTGCTACACTTAAAAATATTTTGTTGAAACCAAAAAAACTTCGCCAGTGGCAATGCGGTGCAACTTCTGGTCCACTTCATATTACTTTTAATTTGATAAAATTTTCAATTGCGGTGTCACTTTTTGCATTATTTTTCGAAAATTTTCTCCCTTCTTGATGCCCCCTTACCTTAAAATACACTATAGGGTAAGGTGTGACGGACGTCATTCATGGATAAGGGTTCGGCACACTACTCTAAAAGTGGGCATTTTTAGAATGGTGTTGATTTTTGGTCTGGGAGTACTACTACATCATATATGTGAAAATGGTGGGGATTACCCTACCCCCTCTAAAATTGCTCACCTTTGGATTGGTGTGCCGAGCCCTTATTCACAATTTTAAGGTACAGGATTGTCCATTTCATATTCAGGTCGAGAAAATGCACATATTATCAAAAAATGGCGAGGGTTAGCTATCCATCATATTTTATATCTTGAACTCTTGCTCTATTAAGGTAATATACTAGTGAAAACGTGAATAAAATTCCCTTTAAAAGGTGTTGCGCGCTTGGATGTACGAATAATTTAAATTCGCGACCGAAAAATACAAGTTAGGAGTACAGATTCTTTTTTTCTGACAGTGAACTTAGCTCACTAAATATCGAAGTAACGTTCAAAACATTTTGGAGTCATATAAACATCAGAATTGACTGAATTTTGAATGGAAGGCATTCGAACGTCTCCAAATATTCAAACATTTGAACCAAATGTAAAACAATTTAACTAATTTAATTTTTAGTAGCTTTAAATATTAGTCTTTTGTAACTTTTATATGTATGTATATATATATATATATATATATATAGGTCCGTTTAAAACGTTTTTCAAAGTTGTCTGACACCTAATTTCCAGCCTCTTTGGTCTTCACAATCCTCAGGTGTTAGATTTCTCTCACTCATACATTTATGCATGATTTTCTGCCACTCTAGTTTTGGCCTTCCTCGTTTCCTTCTGCCTCTTGGTTGCCATTGGAGTATTCTCTTAGGCCATCGGGCACTTGACATTCTTTCCAGGTGTCCGTACCACGTAAGTTGTTTTTTCTCGATATCCTGCGTTCTTGTGCCTTCTATTCCCATTCTTTCTTTTATGGTATCGTTTCTTATTCTTTCCCTTCTTGAAATCCGCATAGATATTCTAATTGCATCCGTTTCAACTACTTCAATTCTTTTCTTGTGTTGCTTCGAAATTCTCCAGGTTTCTGATCAATAAAGGAGGGTGCCTTTTACCATTGCCTCATAGATATTAAATTTCCGTTTTTTGGTTATTTCTTTGCTCCATAAGATTCCATTCAGAGCTCCGATTACTTTTTTGACTTTGACTATTCGCGTTCCTATTTCTTTTACATCTGTTCCTGTGTTGTCGAATGTAATGCCCCTGACACTGAAAGATTTCTTGGCCATTATCCATTTCCAAGTTTCCGTCCTGGGTTCCCACACCTAGATACTTTATCTTGGCTATGTTGACTCTCAAGCCTCATTCACTATATTCCTCTATTAGCTTCCGCATCTTATTCTGCACATCATCTTTATCATTGGCTATTATGACTTCGTCTGTGAACTGAAGGGTAAACCTTTTTTTTCCAGTTTTTTAGTGCCATTCCTACGTATATTTTAAAAAGTATGGAAGAGATACAGCATCCTTGACGTAATCCTTTATTCACCATGAACTCTTTCATGACGCATTTGCCTAACCTAATTCTTGATTTTGATTCCCTATATAGTTCTTTAAGTAGGTGTGATTAATATTGGATTACTCTAAGATATATAGTAATATCCATAGTTTTGACACTGGGAGTGTATTGTATGCTTTTTGTAGATCAACAAATGTTAGGTGCGTTTCCAAGTTTCTTCTCTTTTCTATAACTTGTTATAGAGTAAAGACGTGGTCCGTACATGATCTTCCTGCTCTGAAGCCATATTGTTCTTCCCCCCCTTTTTCTTTATAACCCTCTTCAATGAGATCACGTAAAATTCTGCCATAGAGTCTGCTCATTGTGCTTGTAACCGAGATGCCCTGATAGTTATTGCAGTCCAGTTGATTTCCTTTTTTGTAACCTTTATCGTAACTAAAATCGAAATGTCCTTTCAGAAAAAGTTGTTGTACAGGGTTATCCATTATAAATTTTACCCCTTATTTCTTCTGTTATTATGCATTTTACAAAAAATAGTCTTTAACAAAAGTTGCATAAATTTAAGTAAAATATAAAATTATGTATGTCAAAATTGTCGAATGTCATCGCATTTATCAAATTTAGACATTAACTCTCTTTACAAAAAATATAAAAATGTCACTCATACACATCCTTATGAAACAAGAAACCATAACAATATTGCATTGCCCATTCCAAGATACAGTCTTACTCAAGACTTTATTATATACAGAAGTATAAAAAATTATCCCTTTGAGGCCGACATTATTTTTTTTTCAAAAATATGGGAAAACTGTGTTATACTTACTTAATTATGATGTTAGGAAGACGTTTCTGTATTTTTTTAATATTTTTGTGTTTTGGTTTAGTTCTGTGGAGGAGTTCTCACTGTGGAAAGACTAGGCAATACTAAGGCATGAAAATTCATTTAATTTCAAATAATTATAATGTAAAAAAATCTATTTTTTATGGTACTCCGCAAAGCAATTCTTCTTATCCATAAGACACAAAGCAACATCACATCTAAAATAAGACATTAACCGTTGAACCCTGAAAGTAAATATAGGCATATATTTATACATATTACCATCTGGATTTATGGGGTTCTGATTTAGTGCTGCAAAAAGCACACCTTTCTGGTTTTCCATGAATCGGCATGTGGGAGGAAGAATCATACCGAACTTCATAAGGTACTGTGTGTTTGAAATGATTTATTTTATTCTTCAAAGGACAACCTTTCTTTGCTGAGCTCTATTCAGCTCCAATCAGACCCATGGCAACAGACAGTCTAAACATTTTCAGGCTAATTTGGCCCGTTGAATCAGTCCTTTTTTTGAATAAAATAAAAGCATTTATCAAGGCTAAGTCAACAAAATAAAAAAAGATCCTGTGGCACAATTTTTTTGATTTACGATCAACTTCATAAAGTGACTTGAGCATGTCCATTTTATCAACATATCCCATATGTTCATTATATGTGTTTACTATCTCAGGGCAAGTAATTTCTTGGTTGCTGCCATCTTTTTGTTTCCGTTTGGTAATTTCCGTTTTAGATGGATCTCTGTAATTACTCAGAAAGTAAACAGGCCTATTATCTATCCATTTTATGCCGACTAGCCCATCGCAACTCACACGCCAATCACACTCGTCTCTTTTCAGTTTTTTATCTTCAACAAAATCTTTGGGTAAGTCCTTTCGTGTTTTTCTAACTGTACCTGTAGCATAAATCTGTTCCGACTGTAGTTTTTTTTTTGCAACTCTACAGAATTAAAAAAGTTGTCGAAATATACGTGATGGCCTTTTCCTAACAAAGGCCTAGTTAGGTCATTCACTACTCTGGCACCCAAATTCTTCTCTGTAATGTCGCTCACTTTTCCCGAATAAATTTGGAACTGACTGGCGTAACCAGATTCGTTGGCCTTTATGCATACTTTATAACCACGCTTGATCGGTTTATTTGGCATATACTGCTTCAGAGAGCTGCGCCCTTTGAACCGAATCATAGACTCCAAGAACCAAGCAAACATATCCCTTGTCATAGCCGAACTGATAAATGGATCTCTTAGTTCCTAACGAGACGACCAATAATCTCGATAGCTGGGCATCATTTTTATACCCATCATTAAATTTATTGCAATAAAAGCCTTTATTTCTTTTAGATTAGTTGGTGTAAAAGTATTTGCATTACCGCCTGCTTTTTGCAGTGCAAACAAGTTTGTCTGGAAAACTATGTGATCTAATAAGTCTTTAGGAAAAAGATGAAGATACATGTCGGTCGGGGTTTCTATATCGATATTACTATTTTATTGTGACTTTTCGAATGTTTTTATATTAGAAACACAATTTGCGGTTGAGCATGTCCATGCTGTTTTTTCCGTAACTCCTGAGCACGAATTTGAAAAAGTGGTAACTCGTCTTCGCTCTCCCAGTCGGAATTCTTAGCAGTGTCACTCTCATTGTCATCATGAACTGTGTTCGCACCTTGATCATCACCATCGAATATTATTGGCATTGGCATCTTCGTCAACATCACCTAGTTCACTAACATTATTTGTTGGAATTTCTTCCATAAAATCGAAGAGCTCATCTTGATTCATATCCTTCAATTCTGGATATAGATTTTTATTACGACCTGTAAGAAAAAAGGAATAATGGTCGTCAGTCCTAGTGTCTGTATGGTGCGGACACCACATATTTTTTATGATTTTTTTACTTTTTTTTACTAATTTTTATTGGATAACAACAAAATATTGTTCTATCACCTTTTTGCTAACAAATAGAGGCATAACTTACCCGCCATTTATTAAAAATAAGAATTCATTTCAATAAAAAACAAACAAATCACAGCACACTAAATCCACGTGTAAAAACAATTCCAAACATGAAGAGAATGGCGCGCGAACAGTTGAGCAACGGCTGATTATGGTGGGAGGCTTTGAACTCCTACATCACTATAGGTGTATCCATGATGAGCACACCGGGAACATATCTAATTTCCAAGTGTTCTCGCGGTGCGCCCACCAGGAAACAAAGGGTTATAACAAAATTGCCAGCAAATTTTAAGAATATGAATAGCTCCAAAATATTGAGAAAAGCAGTTAAGGAATGGTTGATGGAAAAAGCTTATTACTGGGGCTCGATTCTGGGCGTAATAGAACGATCATACCCTGAGAAATGACCACTTCTATTAAAATCCAAAATTCCGTATTCTGCGACCGGCCCATCGCACGAAAGTCATTCGAACGAAGCACAGTGGATCGATGCAATGGTTTTTATGGACTTTAAGAAAAAAATTTAAACTAACATTTTTGTTGCTATTTTGTTGATGATATACCACGGTTTAATTAAATCACAAGCAATGAATTATTTAATGTTTGTCCTTTTTGCTTTGACGTGTTTTTACAGATCATTTTATATATTTGTGAACATTGTTTTATAAGGAAGACCTAATAGCCATCTGACTTAACACTTTTTTAAAATTTTTCAATTTATTTTGTATACTTTACAGTGTTTAATTAAACCCTACTTATTTTGTTTTTTTATATTTTTTTGAAATTAATTTTTTTTTTCAATTTTTTTATACCTACATCAAAATTTCAAACATTTTAAAATTCAAATTGATTTAAAAAAAAAAATGAAATATGCACAATTTTGTTTTATTATTTTTGCATTTTTTAAAAACGATAAACCAATAAAACATTTTACTTGACTACGATATTTTGAGAAAAACGGCCAAAAGCACTAAATATTCCTATGTGCTCTCCCCTGTCGTCAAAAATTCTAATTGAATCTAGCGAGTTACAAATAATAATTTTAATAATTTAATTTCTCAATAACAGTCACAAATTTGAGAAACCTACATGAGACAAAGTAGTTTCTAAACTAAACAGGTAATTTATGTATTAATTCAGAATCCATCAGCGGCGCACCACGTAAAAGTTTAGGGGGAAAAGAACCTCACCTCTAAAAAATATCTCTTTATAGCCCTAAGCTGCAGTTGCCTATGTTTCAAATTTGGCGCAAATATTTCAAAAACTGCAATAGCTATGAATTAAAAAAATTGTGAAAAGTCAACGCTTCGTAGATCAGTAATAAAGTGTTTGCGGACATGTTCATGGAAAAAAATGTTCAGATTTTGACCTGAAAAATTTGTGCCTAAAATCTTTGCACTGAATTTTAAAAAACACCCTGTATACCTGTATAATTCAGTTTTGACATGATCCTTCATGCCAAATTTGAAGTTAAGGTAAATGTCCAAAATTCCCTATACTTTGATCCACTGTGCGACGTCCTACTCTGACAGACGGTCAAGTTTGCCGTAGCATGCGCATTAGCGAGTAAAATATCGATCGGTCACGTGATGGTTTCGTCTTATAGCGTATTCTGAAATCACCCGAGTGACGTTCTCCACACGAGCTTTCCTACAAGTCCCAACTACTGGATCTAATCGAGAGAACGGCTTCGCTTAAAAATCGTGGTTCGAGGCAGCTCTGCGCGTGCCCATAATAGTTTGGTGATTTTTTCGATCGTCTCGTCAATACTTTTAAGCGCTTTTATTGGTTGAAGCTACTTCTCTTCTCTCAGGCGAACGATCCCATCCTACGAAACTCAGAATAGGCACCCAAGGACTATTTTAATGACACTTTTTACTAATATGACTGATAGTAAAAACATTATTTTTTCTTTTACCTGTTTGTAGTTTTGTTGTTTTGTTCGTGTTTGTTTTTTGCTTTTATATTTAACATTTTCAAGGATTCATTTATATTTTAAAATATTGTTATTATTCCAGCGCTTTTTTTACTCTTTTTATTATTGTTTAATTCGTGTTATGTTTCGTTTTTTATATTTAATATTTTTTATCTGAGTTTTTTTGTAAAAAACTAGTTTTAAAATTTTTGACAGGCAATTTTATTTCCTCTTAATTTTTTATGTTATATATTTTACTTTATCAAAATCATATAGTTTATGCCTTTTTTACTAGTATAGTATTATTATTAGTTTTACATGGAATTAATGACTAGTTTATATTAAATTTAACTGCCTTTGCTTGGTCAACAAAATTTTATGACAATAAGACATATTCTGATACTGATTCTGATTACTTTACACCCTGTATATTTTTTAAAACTTCGATAGATCTTTTTTTCCTGATTTCAAAAATAGAAAAACATTGCCTAAAGAGCAATGTGTTGAACAAAGAACCATAAATTATTTTTCCTTGGGTAACACATTGCCCTTAGGCAAATTATTTTTTATTTCGCTCGACAACCGCTAAAGATAAACCCTACATATGGTATATTTTTGGAATTAGGAAGGAAATATCTATTAGTGTAGTAACATGTCGATAATTTCTATCCCGTGGGATATTTTCTGAAGGAATTTTGTGACTGTGTGTCAATCAAGTGTTACCGGGTGTAAAGTTAATATGACGCCATCTCTTAAGATGGCGACCAAAAACAATAAAAAATACAATTTTTGCAACCGAGGGATTCCAAAAACAATTCAAGGTGATTCGTTCTAAAATGACCTTAAAAATCGCAAAAAACAAGATTTTTGCCATTTGCTCTTCAAAAAATCTTAATAATTCGACGTTTTATCAGATCAACTTCATATGTACCTCAAACTATTAGGCAGGTATACCAAATTCGATCCTTAGGGTTTGATGCAGTTTGAAGCTTCATGACCTTAAAAAATACCCTAGCAATATTAACAAATTGCAAAAATAATATAATAAAGGGCGCTATTCATCAATTATTAAAGGCAAGAGAACCAAATTTGGTACCAAAGATAAAAAGGTCAAATCCAACAAAAAAATTTAAGCTACGGCGCGTTTCAATATGGCGGCTGATATATCAAAATGGCGCCCTATAACCACATTTTGTTTTATCCAATTTCGTAAAAAAGTAAAAATGAAAAGTTGGTCATTAATTCTTAGTGACTTATCTCCAATTACTATGAAAAAAAAGTTAATGCCTGACCTTGAGAATATTATGTAAACCAGCGTTTTGTAGTGTTTTTTTTTCCAATTTACCACTACGCAAAAACTTTAAGTGCCGGAGATGAAATTAACGTCTTAGCCATAAACAAGCACTTTATTTTAAACCTCCCTACCATTTTTTTTTTGATCTGGCGTCCCAGATATTTATTCTATACCCCGATAAAATTATATATATATTATATTCCTGTTGTTTTTATTAAGTTTTGGAACTGGGAATTTTATGTTGTACTCACTTGTCTAGCCAAAAAAGTCATTTAAATTACCTATAAGAGAGTTAGCAGAAGTTAGATATACATTAACATATTCTGATGACATTTACGTGTTACCGGGTGTTTTGTTCGCATCCGTGTAATAGGTTGATATGACGTCATCTCTCAATTCCAAATGTTTCTCAAACTATTAGGCATGTATGCCAAATTAGATCCTTAGTGTTTGATGTAGTTTGAAGCTTCATGACCTTGAAAAATACCACAGTAAAATTAACGAATTGCAAAAATAACATACTAAAGGGCGCTATTCATCAACTATTAAAGCGAAGAGAATCAAATTTGGTTGTATAAAACCAAATACGACAAGGTGACCATCAATTCTTGTTGACTTATCTCCGCTTACTATGCAAAAAAAAGTTTAGTTGATGCATGACCTTAATTGATCTTGAAAATACCATGTACAAGTAAAAAGCCAGCTTTTAGTAGTGTTTTCTTTCCAATTTACCACTACGCGAAAACATTAAGTGCCCAAGATGAAATTAACATTTTAGCTCCTTACCATTTTTTTTTATCTGGCGTCCCAGATGTTTATGCTGTTCCCCGGTAAAAATGACCTATATGTCTGTTGTTTTTATTAACCCAAATAGGGCCGAAACTATTTTTTATTGAATTTGCATATTTTTTTTTTGGTTTGATGGGGTATATTGTCTATATGAAAGGATTTAAAAAGGTTTTTGGGTTTGAAGTTGCATAGTGTTACTTCGGGAAAGAGTTCTTTTAAACGGACGGTGGCCACAAGCAATACTTTCTAATTATTATTTATTTATTCTTGTTTGCTAGGCTACAGAACATAAATAAAATGTTTTTTTACTTAAAAATAAACAAAAAATATACAACTAAAATTTAAACTTCATGGTATTCAATAAAACATTTTTTTGGATGCAATGCTACTTTACGTTTTCTACATATAAAATTACTTTTTTTATGGCAACCAATGCAACGGGTCGGATTATCTTGATAGCATATCAAACTATTTATTCCGTCGAATTTTGAATGTTCGAGAAGGTTGGCAGATGCTCGGCTCGATACCTTTTTTGATGTATTCTTAAGGTTTCCAGAATTCCTCTAACTACTGATCTTCTAAAGCTCATAGGATCGGTATATTTGGCAAGCATTATGCAGGCTAATATCTAATGAATTAGTGATGAGTTTTTAACTTGTAAATAGAATTTTCAAGGTCAATCAAGTTCATGCATCAACTTAACTTTCTTCTTCATTTTAAGCCATATAAGTCAACAAGAATTGATGGCCACCTTGTCATATTTGGTTTTTTTCAAAATTGGATAAAATAAAATTTGGTTAAAGGTCGCCGTTTTGATATATCGGCCGCCACATTGAAACGCGTCATAGCTGAACAAAATTTTTTTAACTAAATTTTTCGACTTGACCTTCTTATCTTTGTTAGCAAATTTGGTCCTCTTTAATAGTTGATGAATAACGTTTAGTTTAGTATGTATTTTTGCAGTTTGTCAATTTTACAGGGGTATTTTTCAAGGTCATGAAACTTTAAACTGCAACAATCTGTAAAAATCGAATTTGGCATCTATGCCTAATAGTTTGAGGTACATTTGAAGTTGCTTTGACAAAACGTCGAATTATTAAGATTTATTGAACAGAAAATGGCAAGTATCTTGTTTTATGCGATTTTTAAGGTCATTTAAGATCAGGTGGCATTAAAAGTAAATTTTTTGGAATCCTCGCTCTCGAATTATATGAAAGATGATATCATATTTACCTCTTCTACACGGATGCGAACAAAACACCCGGTGGCACGTGAATGTGTGACTAAGTAGCTGTTAAATTCTTATCCTTGAATTTTATTATGAATGTTAGTAATCAAGTAGAGGCCTACCCTACTGGCATAAATAGAATTATTTATGGTTTTCCGATCGCCATTTCGGAAAATGGCATCTAAAACCCTTGGTTCAGAATATGGTAATGTATATCTAACTTCCGCTAACTCTCTTATAGGTAATTTTAATGACTTTGTTGGCTAGACAAGTGAGTAGAACATAAAATTCACAGTTCTGAAACTTAATAAAAACAACAGGTATATAGGTCATTTTTATCGGAGTATAGCATAAACATCAAAATTGGAAAAAACACTACAAAAAGCTAGTTTTTCTAAATTTTCTTTTTCATAATAAGCGGAGATAAGTCAACAATAATCAATGACCATCTTGTCCTTTTTGCTTTTTTACAATATTGGATAAAATAAAATGTGGTTATAGGTCACCATTTTGATATATCAGCAGCCATATTGAAACGCGTCATAGCCGGACAAATTTTTTTTTAACAAAATTGTTGAACTTGACCTTCTTATCTTTATTACGAAATTTTGTCCGCTGTAACAGTTGATGAATAGCGCCCTTTAGTATGTTATTTAGTATGTTATTTTTTGTAATTTGTTAATTTTACTAGGGTATTTTTCAAGGTCATGAAGCTTCAAACTGCATTAAACTCTACGAATCCAATTTAGCATATATGCCTAATAGTTTGAGGTACATTTGAAGTGGCAAAAATCTTGGTTTTTGCGATTTTCAAGGTCATTTAGGATCGTATGGCCTTGGAAAGTGAATTTTTTGGAACCCTCAAATTATATGGAATCGAGTATAATTGAGCATGCAAAAGTTCTATTTTTTATGATTTTTGGCCGCTATCTTGAAAGTTGTCGTCATATCATCCTCTTCTGCACGGATACGAACAAAACAGGCAGTAACACTTGATTGTGTGACTAGAGAGCTATCAATCCCACGTAGTCACAAAACTTCTTCATAAAAAATCTCACGGACTTACACATGCCCCTTCACTACAGGGTGTACAATTTAAAATAAGAAGGATGATGTCTAAATTTTGGCATGTACCATAATAATAATAATTAAGGCGCTAAGTAACCGTACCTCTCCCTTTTACCCCCGGTAAAAAGCAACTTAGGAAATCTAAGACTATCTGCTCCACCTTTTCAATAAACTCAAAAAAATGCGCAAAAAACAGCAAAACCGAACCTGCACTTTTGAGAAGGAGAGAAGGAACAAAAATCATGTCACTGCGAAATGGCTCTTATAAATGTTTTCATATAGTATTCAAAATCAAGCATCTTGTTATTTCATATATCACGCTCTTTGTCAAAACAGAGAAAATGTTCTATGAAAGAAAAAGAAGACAATCTTTTCAATCTTATTGAGTACAATTTGAAAACATACTGAAAGGTGAAATATTCGCGGTTATCTCGAATTATTGCTACTTTTTTTAGAAAAAGCAAAAATGCTCGACAATTATTATTTTTTCGAGAAGTTTTTAAATATGATGTTATTGAAACATGTGCTTAAGCTTACTCTAGGATTAGTGTCCTTACTTAAGCTAGGTTCATAGCCCCCTTGGCCAAGGGGCTTAGGAAGCTCCAGGTCAAAATCGTGGTCAGCATGGACGGTCCTCTTGCTCCACCTAGGTAGGAAGGATGTGAGACTAGCAACAGGGGTCCTAACAAAACACTGTTGCCTCAACAAGCATCTAGAGATGCTTAAAATCTCCGAAGACTCAGCAAGTCGATGGGGCATGGAGCATATCCTGCTGGAGTGTCCCGCACTGGCCCGGTCAAGACAGTCGCACCTTGGGAACTATCTGTTGGCCCCAAGTGGTGTAAGAAAGTTGCAGACCAGAAAAATCTGGGCTAAACCATGGATAGAGGGCGTGCAACGGGCCCAGCAAGATGGCCTATGTAAATTGTCTCGCCCGCATTTCTACATTCATTCATTCATAATCAAGATAGGGTCACTGCATCCTTAAGTCTGGCGCTTGCTTTGCTTCAGGATGCAGTGGCTCTATCTTGAACCGCCTTACTTCACTACTTACCAGCTTTTACAACACATATACGCTCATGCGGATGAAGTTCGGTACCTGGTGGACATCTGAGTATAGCTAAAATAATTAAAAAAGTGATAGTTTTTTCTCTGAGTTATAGGGAATAGATTATTATTTTTTTTGGACGGGGTAGTAACTAGGAGCTCCATTTTTTGGGTAAAAATAATTATTTGTTCGAAAAAAAAATTTTTTCTTTCATCTCCACTACATCAGGGGAGGATACGCAGTCGTTCAGAAACTTGTACAAAAGACTAACCACACTAAACATCTAAGGGAGCCTTATACACTGAAAGAAGAATTTTGTAACAATAACGAACATTTAGTAACAGTAACCAAAGGCGTTGCCCATATTTGACTTATTAGATATTTGGTTCCAGGTAACAACTCATAAATTTCAATGTTTAAAAGAAATATGGGTTAACGAAAACAAAATCGTTTGATAATAACTAATTAGATATTTAATAACGCTACCTAAATGAAAAGTATCTTTTAAAAAACCCTATATCAACTATTAATATATTGTCGGTAAATTAAAAATAAACGAGTTTAGTTAATAATATACTTGATATTTAGTACAAAAATCATTCCTATTAAATATTACTAGTAAACACTAAGATAATTATGCTTGCCACTCAAACTTAATTTTTCGCTCTTTTTCCTTACTACTACAACATCCGCGGGATAGACTATAATTTTCGTAAATTGGTAACGTATTTCTAAGGTCACCCTGATCACGTAATTGTTAGACCGCTTAAGACGGGAAGTTGCTGGGTCCTGGAAAACACTCGTCCATCTATCGATAAGAAGTATCTGAAAAAATAATATGAAGTCAAATTCTTGGAAAAAGGAACTAGTGGAAAATGTAAAAAACTGACATCTTTAATCGATAAAACTACCCTCTGTCTCTCTTCATTTTAGTATGAAAGAAAGACAGAAACCAATGCTTAAATTTGTGCCTTGTCTATAACGTTACTTGTTAAACTCCACCTTATTTTTATAAAACAAAACCCTAAAAATATGGCATCATTATAACTTATGGTCATGATGATGATTAAATGAAGAAATAAAGGGAGAAGGAGCACGTATATGGGACGAATACAAACAAAAGAAAAAAGTTTTAAGGGACAAAATACGAGATGAGAAGAAACTGCACTGGGAAAAGCTATGCAAAGAGTTGGACAAAGATGTATGGGGCAAGTCTACCAGATAGTCAAAAACAATTTAAAAATACTGGCCCACCTTTTAAACTTACCAAAGAAAAAACTCAAAATGTAATAACAACACTATTCCCTAAGAAAAACAAAATTACCGACACAGTGCCACTATTTACAGTAGAAGAGTTAAAATCAGCCACAGAAAAAATCAAATCAGACAAGGCACCAGAACCTGACTCAATACCACCGGAAGTAATCAAATAACTAGTACAAATAGTATCGGACATGATATTGCAGACTATGAACGGTTTGCTTCAAAAACAGCTGCCATGCAGCTTGAAAATAGAAAAATTGGTCCTTATACACAAAAACGGAAAACCATACGATGCTGCAAATGCATATAGGCCGCTCTGTATAATCAACACAATTTTTAAAACATATGAACACTTGATAAAAACAGAATAGAGTCCGAAATGGAGACAAATGGAGGTTTGTCCCCCTACAATACGGGTTTAGAAAAGGCAAATCTAATATGAACGCAGTAAAAAAGATGTTAGAAATAGCAAACGGAACAAATCCTAACAAAAATAGAAGCGCTGGATGTTAGAAACGCTTTTAACTCTGCCTCATGGCTGAAAATAGTAGAAAGGCTAACAGACACTCGTATACCCCAATATCTTATAAATTCCGTAATTAGCTACTTCAAAGAACGATACATACTTAACGAACAAAATAAAGTTAAACCATCAACAGACATCTCTCTGCCTCATGGCTGAAAATAGTAGAAAGGCTAACAGACACTCGTATACCCCAATATCTTATAAATTCCGTAATTAGCTACTTCAAAGAACGATACATACTTAACGAACAAAATAAAGTTAAACCATCAACAGGCATCCCACAAGGATTGGTATTAGGGCCTCTACTCTGGAATATATACTATGATCCCATACTTAGACTTTAGAAACTCCCTAGGGGCATGGGCATAGTAAGATACGCGGATGATCTAATGGTAATAGTCAGGGCTGACACAGCGATACATCTTATGCAAAGAGCAAACGAAGCATCAAGACTTATTAACGAATGGGTGACAAACAACCACCTAGAATTAGCACCAGAAAAAAAAACGAAGCCGTTATACTAAGTGGAAAAAGAGACCGGCAAAACATTGAATTTCGACTAAATGGAGTCCTCATAAAACCGCAAAAGAGCGTACGATATCTTGGAATCCACATCGGTAAAAACCAGAAATTCGGAAAGCATATAGAAGAAACCACTAAAAAGACAACTAAAAGGCTCGCTGAACTACAAGGACTTATGCCCAACATAAACGAGCCCTAGGCCGGGGACTAGCAAGAGGAAGTTACTATACAGTGTAATCAATTCAATCGTAACATATGGTGCAGTGATTTGGAGTCCAGTACTGCGCAAAAAGAAGTATAAAAATATGCTGATAAGAATGCAATGGAAAGCCTTTCTAAGAGTAGCCTGCTGTTACCGAACGATATCAACGGAAGCCATTCAGGCTATAACAGGAATCCTGCCCATAGACCTAATTGTCGAAGAAATTGTATATGAAGATAAAAATGGACACAGTGAAGAAAACAAAGAAGTTGCAAAAGAAAAAACACTGGAATCCTGGCAAGCAAGATGGGACCGAAATACCGACAAAGGACAATGGACGAAAATAATTATTCCCCAAATTAAATCATGGATAGACTGCAAACACAAAAAAATGGATTATTATATGACACAAGCTCTAACGGGACATGGATCTTTTAGGACATATAAAGCGAATAAGGAAAACGGACGACATATGTCGTTACTGTGAAAGAATAGATGACGCAGAATATACGTTAATTTACTGTCCAAGATTTGAGAACTACTGCCAAACAACAAGACACGATCTACAATTAGAGAATATGATCATAGGGAACCTCTTTAAAGAAATGATACAACACGTAGACAAATGAAACCAGGGACATGATATGAAAAGAAAAATTAAACACGAAGACGAACGCACCTAAGAGATCAAAACAGTAAACGGCGAAATAGTGACGTTATATTCCTGAGAATGGTTCCGCTATTTCAACCAAATCTACAGCGGAGTGTTTTAGTCCGTAGGCGTCCTCAAGAGAAGATGAATCGGGTACATTCGGTAGACCACCAGAGACCGTCTATGAAGATTTATCGTCGCTATAAAAAAAAGGTTATGATGAAGTTTAAAATATTTTTGTTTACGGACATTCCAAGATACTTATGGTAAAGCCATAATGGTAATTCAAGGCTTAAAATATTTTAGCATAATTTAAGGTGTAACGTTTTTGTTGAAGCAATTTTTATTACGTTTTTCACATTTTTATGCCATGATATTGCTCACATTTTAAAGCTTTCTTTCCAAGCTTTGGATTTCTAGAATGAAACACTAAAATTTTTCAAATTTTCACTGTATTTTAGGCGTTCAAAAAAAGTACTGCCAAAAAAGATTTTTGTCTGTTAAAATAAAAAATATTTAGAGAGAGAGGGCAGAATTTTAGAGGTAGATGAAGAGATATTTTAGTGACGTGCAAAAATATTTAAGGTTGTTGAAGAGAGACAGCAGGCCATAAAAAAGTATTTTAGAGAAACATGGACATAATTTAAGGCAAATGTTTACTCTAAATATCTGTTATGTCATCTGTCTGTGATCTTGATTGGTGTCGTGCATATGATTTTTATTTTGCAATTTTTATCCAAAAAACTGCAAAAATTGTAATTTTTAAAAGTGTTAAGTATGTAAAACATAAGGTGGTATTAATTTCTTTCTATCAAAGTTCTTTACAGTCTTTAAGTTTACCAAAAAACGTGTCCTACAAAAGTGTATTTTAGCACACCCAAAAATAATTTAACAGGTATTTGAGAAAATTATTTTAAGCGTCATCATAGCTCTACCATTACAATATTCTCAGAAACAGTAACGTTACTGCTAAATTTTAAGCCCTTCGGGCCTGAATCAATAAACTAAGAAAAAAACAAATTTGTGCATTTGCTTACCTTTGAGATTGGCTTATGTGGATTCATCCAGAATACCATCAAAAAACACTGACACTTCGTCGGACATTACTTATTCTGGAGAA
The DNA here is from genome assembly GCA_963921995.1 of Oxystoma pomonae. NCBI lineage: Eukaryota > Metazoa > Arthropoda > Insecta > Coleoptera > Brentidae > Oxystoma > Oxystoma pomonae. The sequence goes on along the minus strand of OY998171.1, from coordinate 50,635,390 downwards.
AAAACATTTTTATCTGGCAAAGAATGCCAAGAATTCGAAAAAACTTCAAAAGGGACTCTTCCGCTGACCCAACCCAACCCAACGACTCACTAAACAAAATATCAGAAACGACAACTCTGAGCGCGAGCGGAAACGGAATATCGTCAGTTAATAGAAACAAAACATTTTTGTCATAATTACGAATTAACAATAAAAAACAATTCAGACGGTTATAATTAAAAAATCCCATCATACATTATACAAAAAACTTTTGGTAAAATGAATATTTTTAATATTAATTATTACAAAGGAATATTTGCCAGCATTAAGAGTATACTTATAATTAGGAGATTTTAAATATTAATTACAAAGATGTGCTTATATTAATCAAATTATTGAAGAAACAAATTAAATAAATGAAAAACTCGTCGCGTCAATACAAGTAATGACTATGTAAAATTTTGTTATGATTAGTGGAGGGGTTTTTGAGTTAGAGTGGCTAAAAAGTAGGCGACAGACAGACCGACAGACAGACCGACCGACAGACCGACGGACAGACCGACCGACACACCGAAAGACAGAGCGGCGGCGTCTAGATTCGTGCTTATCACTATTCGGAACCTCAAAATTCGTCGAGGATCATGAAAATCTCGAAGTGCAATTTTTTAGATGATTACATTGCTTCCTTTAGCGAGGGAAGTAAAAAATTACGCAGTATCTCTTACAACGTTAGTATAAATACCAAGGATTCCGCCTTTTTATTTTAAATGAGGCAGTAAGTAAAAATCGCCCTTCTGACGCTGAAATGGTCGGATATCCTAAACTTTATCCAAAGGACGAGAAGGTTCGACCATGGTGGAGTGGGAGCATGAGGAGGAAGCTCTGGGGGATGGCGAAAAGGGCTCGCGTAGAGCCTAGTCACCAGGCCGGGAGCCCCCCTCCTTATTCTACTTCTCTACTACTAAGTAAAAATCGCCACTTTCCCGAATTTTGACGGGTAAGATTTTCTATCGTTTCTGAAGAATCGCGACCTGTCTATCAGCGATGGCAAGCAAAGACGGCGTTTTTTTGTGTGGGTGAAAAATTTAGTTAAAAAATTTGTGATAAAAAAATACACGATACAGATAATTATGATACAGATACAGACGTTGGAGTGCTGTTTGAAAAAAACGCGAGTTTAATCTGAACACACCCTGAAAAATTGAGTCAAATGCCTTAAAAAGCCTTTAATATCGTGAATGTCCAGGTCATCATACAGCAATATATCCTCAACCTCCATCGATTTTTTGTAGGTATTTTTCACTTTTTTAAAAAATAATCATTCACACAATTATTATCTTTATTAAACTGGTCAAATTCAGCCGCTTAGTTAAAAGAACCAATTAGAAAAAAAATTCCTATGCTGGGTGCACACTTAGTTTAATGTTTTTGGTAACCACGTATTGGATTACGTACGCCGAACTCCACAAAGTACTTAAAGTGCTTGTCTGTAGAGTACAGCATACAGAAACAATGCTTTAGTAAACAGTGTATGCTTTCAACAAAAAAAAAAAACAAAAAAAAAAACAAAGAAAAAAACTGAATAATAAAATAAGTAAAACAATAATTTTCTTTTCTTTATCCCATGTCTGACCCCAAAACAGATACAAAGACAAATAAACGTACTAGTAGTCGATTTCTGATAAATAGATTAAATAGATTTCCACCAAATTAAAAATTATAATACTATAATAATAATTATATACATTAATATAAATATTGTTGTACTAAACAAGAGGTTCTAGTAATTGTTCCAGGTTTGTTTGAAGTAACCATTTCTTAATTTCTTTACTAAATGTTTTTTATTTTTGATATGTCTAATTTCTGAAGGAATAACGTTGTATATTTTTTGTCCAATATAAAGAAAGTAACTTTGTCCTTTCGCTTTAAGCATTTTAGGTAAAATAGTATTATTTCTTTGCACGAATCTAGTATTGTGAGTGTGTTGTGGCAGGGTCATAATCTTGTTGTTAAGAACGTTTGATAGTTTAAAGAGATTTTCGGTACTATATCTAGTGGGTACTTTACAAATAATTTTAAGAATTATTTTTTGAGTGATTTCAAGGTGACTCATAATAATGTTGTATGCTCCACCCCAAGCCAAGATTCCGTAGGATAGAATAGATTGAACTAGTCCATAATAAACAGTTAGAGCAGTATTAAAATCAACTAGTTCCCTTATTTGTTTAAATAGATATATAAGAGATCTTAATTTCCTGTTCGTGTTTTGGACATGGATATTCCATTTTAAGTTTGAATCAAAATTAATTCCAAGGTAATTTGTGCTGTTGCCTGAATTATCATTGTTGTTTCTCTGCATGCCGCAGGTATCTCGATTTGATTGTAGGTCGGTAAACCCGTAATGGTACTAGATAATGGTAAAAATGTTGTGGTATCGAAAGAAAACCTTGCATAAGATGCCCCCCCCCCCCGAAAGATCTTCGAGTTTTGATATGCTTATAATTTGGAACCAATTTTGAACCACGTTGACGTCAAGCCACACCCCCCCCTCTATAATTTTGAACTAATTTTAAACCACTTTTAAAAATTTTGAACCACACTCCTTCCTGTTTTTTTAGCTTGACGTCCGGCTGCACCCCCCATTTTGAATATTAAAAAAAAGGAGGAGGAGTGTGGTTCGAAATTTTTAAAAGTGGTTTAACATTAGTTCGAAATTATAAGCATATCAAAACTCGAATATCTTTCGGGGGGGCGGGGTGTAGCTTGATTGATCTCAATATTGGCTTATTGTGCACCCTTTGATTCTAGTTTAACCACTCCTTTAGACTTATCCCCTGTACGAGTTTGTACAGGTCCTTAATGGAGCAGTTTCTAGTGGTTATTGAGCCTAGTCGGTTTTAAACAAAGAGCACCACGAGAAGGTGAGGTTGGCATTTGGATATCTCATCTCATTTTAACTTTTAAACCATAACACCGATTGTAATGCAACAAACTGTTATTTACAGAGAATTGAGCAAGACTTTCACAAAAAATATTTATCTTCTGCCATCTTAAAATCTAAGACGACGGACAGAAACAAACTTTGCCCTTCAAAGAGCCTCGTTTATTCTTATTTTACGGAAATTTTTTCGACTTTTTTATGAAGTCGTAAGAAAGCTATGTTTCTGCCAGGCACAACGAAATGCAAATAATTAAAATCGGATAAGTGGTTTCCAAAAAAAATTAAAAATTTTTGCCGTCTCAATTCTGTCTGTTCTCATGAATTCATTATTACTAAACCGATTTTGATGAACTAAAAAGCCTCATAGAAGAAATTGATTGTTCTTTAACTACTGCTGCAAACTTGTTCCTTTAAAAAGGCTCGCTTATTTATACGTTCTGTAAACAATTTTTTTTTTGTACAAAAGTTCTGCTTTCGCCACGCACAATGAGGTATAAATCATCAAAATTGGTTTGGTGGTTCTCCAAAAATTAATTTTTATTTCCATCACTGTTTTCCAGAATTTACTATTGCCTTCTTAAATTGATTTCAATAAAATAAAAAGCATTATGGCGAAGATCAAAAACTGTTAAAAGATCATTATCGAAATTTGTCGCCATTTTGAAACCAAGATGATGACACAATTAAATTTATTCATCTCTTCAAAGAAGCTCGCTTATTCTTAGGTTTCAAGAACCTCAAAAAGCCCTTTCTTCTACGCGCATAGCTAGGTACGAATCATTAAAATCGGTTTGGTGGTTCTAAAAAAAAATAATTTTTGTTTTATCCATTGCTTCCTCATAAACTCATTATAACTGAACTGATTTTGATAAAATAAAAAACATCATGGTAAGAATCGATTTTTCTTTAAAGAGCGCCAGTGAAATTTGCCACAACTTAAAAAAGCCGCTCTTTATTTTTGTTGCGGGTAATTTTTTTACACTTTTTTGAACTTATATTAATTTCTTAGGTTTGCCATACCCCGCGCCATGCATAACAAAAATCGCCTTAGTAGTTCTTAAGATATCAGTGTTTTCTTTAACGATTGTTAAAAATCATTACTATCAAACCGATTTAATAAAAATCACGAAAGAAAAATGCTAGTTATACGCGGCGGAGATAGAGCTTTTTTACGAATTCAAAAAAAAGTCGAAAAGGTTCTCTAAACATAAGAATAATCGAGCGTTTCTTAAAGGTCAAATTTGTGGTATTTAACGTTCAATCGATCTCTGTCATAATGCTTTTCATTAAATTGAAATCATAAGGAAATTAATGCGGACGGAATTGAGAAGGCAATCGTATAATCTAGAAAACAGTAATGAAAACAAAAATTAATTTTTGAAAAACCAATAAACCCGTTTTAATGATTTACACCTCATTGTACGTGGCGAAAGCAGAACTTTGAAGGTTCATGTTGGATTTCAAAGATGGCGGCAAATTTCAATAACACACATTAAAAAACAATCGATTTTCGTCATGATGCCTTTTATTTTATTAAAATCGGTTTTCTAATAATAAATTTATGAGAAAATGTATGCAGACAAAATTGAGACGGAAATGGCATAATCCTTAAAACACTGATTGATTTTTTTTTTGAACCACTTAACAGATTTTAATGATTTATACCTCGTTCTGCGTGGCAGAAACAGAGCTTTTTCACGAAATCATAAAAAATCCAAAAATCTTTAGTAACATAAGAATAAACGTGGCTCTTTGAATATTAGAGTTTATTTCTTTCTTAGATTTTAAGATGGCGGACGAAAAAATATTTTTACTCAAAGTCTTGCTCAATTCCCTGCAAAGAGCAGTTTGTTGCATTAAAATCGGTGCTATGGTTCGAAAGTTATAACGGAAAATATATTGTCCAGTTTTTTTATGGCCCACCCGGTATAAAGGCTACGTTATATTCGCATCACAAATAATAAGAAGTTCTTTAGTAATTTTTTTGTACTTACGTGAAACGTTGGGATCTTGGGTCGTCGTAGGGGGGCTGGGCGAAGGAGTCGGAACCAATTTCTCGATTTCCCCTATGTCCTTTATTATCAAGTATATGACAAAACCGGAGCTTATGATGGTGTACCGTTGTCCCTGACGTATTAGGTAGTAACCGGTATTATCGTAGCCCACGACACCTATAAAATAGTTGTCACTAATTAAGCCTGCGTTGGTAAGGTGGGGAGACACTGTTTCACTAATTGAAGGTGTAACCCCTTTCCAGTATCTTTATTGTTCACCGCCTTTTCACATGATTAGTCTTAGGTAAGATAGACACTTTCTGTTTAATATCTTATAAACAACGTAAGTGTTTTTAAATACGTAAGTAGGAGAAAAATATCAAGGAAAACCTACTAAATATTATATTTGTCCCAGAACTAAAGATCGAAAGACATTTTACACGTGCATTGTAAGCAACACACAATAGCCAAGCAGACGGTTAAAGTTTCTTCTTTTAATTATTAAAGTTTGTGCAAACATTTTTTTAAATTTTATAAACAACTATTGATGGATTTAAATTCACCTAGGGATTTTCTTCTAAAGTGGGGGAGGTTATCAATCATGTCAATATATACAGAGTTATACAGGGTTCCTAAGCAAAACCTTAAGGGGCCAAGCAGCCGTGTATAAGACGCAGACAAACGGAAAAGCACATTAGGCAGAAAAGGATGGGCATGGGGCGATGTTGTCACTACATTTTACACGTAGTAAATCCATTCCAGGTTGTTGTTTTCTAATGTTTTCCATTTTCATACCTTTAGGATTGGAATAAAAATTGTTTTTGATCGACTTTAATACCAAACTGATGAAAGATATCGTAAAAAAAATATTTTTCGGCTTTTCATTTTGTAACCATTTCCTTACGCACTGTTTGCAGTCTGGGGACTGAGATACATGCAAATGCCTAACCTAAAGCGTTCATACACGGCCGGAGAAATCGACTGAGATATTTCCGTAGAAACTTTATCAAGCAAATAGGACGGGTTGACACCTTCGAACGTCCAACCCGGGTTTTGCACTTTGATTCGAAATCAAAAAGGAGGAACAGTCAGATGTGGGGCCGTGCACAAATTACGCAACGGTGATTTTACCAATTTTTGACCTTCTCCCTATGTAATGTTTTGTAACGGTTTGGCACGCCACTCCCCTAATATTACGTAATGATTTCAAGACCACTATCCCCCCCCCCCAAAAAAAAACTTTTCACTTATTTTCATTCCAAATTTTCTTAGTTTCACACAAATTCACACGCTGTCGAAAACCCCCCTCCCCCCTACGTAACGTTTTGTAACCCCCCTTCCCCCTATGACCATTACGTAATTTATGCACGGCCCCTGTAGTCCCAGTGGAGGAGGGCGAGTAAATTGATATTTTTTTCTTAAAAATTATACTCTTTAGACCTATTTTTTTGCGTTCCCGAAATTACGTAATTTAAAAAAAAAATTGTAAGCGGCGCCATTTTTATTTCGTGCTTTGTTTTTCTAACATTTTTGCGTTCGGCTAATTTAAATGAAAAATTTTTGCCTGCGGCGCCCTTTATCTTCTCACTCGAAACCAAGATCCCCCGTTTTAGGAAAACTGATCCCGTCTCTGTTTCTACATTTTTTCGAATAGAAGTAGAGTATGACCATGGGGGAAATAATTTTTCTTTACGGTATGACGAAAATTTCGAGAAAGTTGAAGAAAAAAATAGAAAAAGTGGCAGAGCTCAAGTTTTTCGTAAAAAAAACGTTTTTTGTAAAGAAACAGAGCAAAATAAATCTTTTCACCCATTTTTGGGTGTTACAAATATTGGCAGCCCCTTATTTTTCGCTTTTACCCTCCCGCTAGTTTTGAAGAATTGGTTAGCTACATGTTTCGAGATCATGTCATAAAACACCTCGATAATATCAAGTGTAGTGTAGGGCCAGCTTTATTTAAAATCAATAATATCGCAAGCAAAAAGCTCTGCAGGAAAAACAGCGCCGTTTATTGATTTCTTTGGCTGCTAGTGCTAGCTGCATGGTTTGGCCGTTTCCGGATAGATGTTATTAGTAGAACAGAATGGAAAGAAATTTAATTAAAAGCGAAGATATTTCTTTCTAATGTTAAAAACCTCACGAGTTTATCGTTCAGTATCGTAAATAATGGACCCTGCCGCCTCCTTTAAGCAAGAAAAAGCTGTGGTTTGGACCTGAAAACCCCTATTTTTTAATTAGTTTTTCCTCGATCATCTCATGGTGTAGCCGCCATCTAGCGGAATTTGCAGACATCTTGTCAACGGTTATTATTGCAACTATGATTTATGCTCACAATGAAAGAGTGGCGACAACTTTTTCTCATGAAAGCAGTCCGGAGATAATAACAAACTGGCACCATTGCTCAATATACCTGTTTCTTTTGTGCGCGCAGAACTTTCTATGCCATTTCTGTTTGATTTATTGAAATCCTATCCCTAAGGAAAAAAATATAAATCTAGGGAGTAAATAATCCCAAAGTAAAAATTTAAGACGAGCAAAACGTCACTAAAATTTTATTTTAACCCCTAGAGTTTCATTATACCTTGTAAATGTTATTTTAGTACATCCTTAAATGATATACTCAGCATATGACAAAGAGGTACTACAAAGAACATCCTGTGAAGAAGATCATACGCATATGTGGGTAACGCAAGGGTTTGATTTTGAATGGATTAACTATACCTACAAAGCTCTATGCTGCTTTTTTTCTCTGCTGCTTCTTTAGAGACTCATATTAGTAGTTTACATAACAATACAAACCGCAAATAAGTGTACTAATTTATCTGAGCGTGAAATGACCATAACGTGAGAGTTCGTGTACTATACTTTATCTACGACCAATGAAAATGTCATCATAAATATCAAAAATATCAAACGGTGAACAACCTTCAGAACCTGAAGTTTCAATGACGTTCTATCTAAAGCGTAATAGTAATTTACGTTACAAGGCCGGAAAATAGTCTACTAAAATACAAGTCTAGATGTTTACGGACGGGGTGGAGCCGAGTCCGGAATATCTAGACGAGTACTTTAATGACATTTCACGGCCGTGTATCGTACAACGTTTTATTTCATACTGTTTTATTTAATTTAAAATAAAAATAATTTTTTTTGAGAAGACAGCGACAATCAATATACCAAAAAAATGTCATGTAATCTATATTTGTTTCAACAATTACTTCTCCATCAAATTATTGTCAAAATTTTGAAGTCCAGTCATCTTTGAATTGGTTGCTAACAGAAACAAAATAAAGTTTATTTTTTGTTTCTGTCATGTAGGGCAGTGAAAATGGACACAATTTTTAAAAAAAGTTCAGCCGCAACAGAAAAACTGATTCCAGCTAAATTTTCAGTAAGATATAAAAAAGAATATGAAACATTCTGCGAATGGAGAAAGACTTTTAATGTGGAAAATACCGTCAACGAAAATGTTATGTTGGCCTACTTCTTAGATGTGGTAAGTGTTAAATTAGTTTTATTAAAAACAATTTGTTATATACCTACATTGTAAAAATACGCCGTATTTTCGTAATTTTTAATTTCCTTACTTTTTCAGTCACAAAAATCCAGCAGTTCAACGCTATGGGCAAAATAGTCCATGGTGAAATCTACGTTGGTAAATGAGAACGTGGATATATCCAGATTTCCCAAACAGATAGTATTTTTAAAGAAAGAATCTGTAGGCCACCAACCGACCCAAGGAAGTGGAGTCTTTCATAAAAACAGCTCCAACCGAGAAATTTTTGTTAATTAGGGTAAGTTTTTTGGTTTCCATTAAATAAATATATATTTTTTTATTTACACAGAAGGATTTAGCATTTATACTTTTCTGCCTTTTTTACATTATTATTTTTTGTATTGTTTCAAGTTGTGGTGCTACTAGGTATTTCCGGAGGATGTCGAAGGGAGGAGCTCTACAACCTAAATGACGATGATACAGTTGATTGTAAGCATAAACCAAACAAAAACTTACATCAAAAGAGTGTTTAAAGTCAATGAAGAATCATTTTTAGGCATATTCTGTAGTTATCGCAATCTGCGACCCTCCAACATTCCCGAAAAAGCGTTTTTTTGCGGCTACAGAAAATTATTATTAGCCAAAGAGTGGGCATTTATACAATTGGGGGAGCGCCTCCAAAAATTGCGGAATATTTGAATTTGTCCAATCTCGAAAGGTACACTGCTTCAGCAGAACGTCTGCCACGCTATTAGCAAATGCGGGAGCAGATGTTAATGTGCTAAAACGTCACGGCGGCTGGAAGAGCACCTTTGTGGCCGAAAAATATGTCGAGGAGTCTTTAGAGATAAAAACAAAAGTATCTAGAATGATCCAGGGAGGAGAAAACTTTGTTCAAGTTCTACACCAACAACACCAAACCCAAAGTTACTCTTCCTCGCGAAAAGGTAACCCCGGAAAAGATTGCTCGGCTGCTGCTCATGTAAATTTAAATAATTCCAATTGCACCATTAATGTGAATATTTATAAGTAATTTTTAGTAGTTTTTTGTATAAAATATTTGTTTTTCATTAATAATAAAAATTTGTTCAAAAATATACCATTTTGCTTATAAAAATTCAGAAATTTAGTTTGAGTCCGGTAATGTTATTTTACCGGACTCGTGATGTAATAGGTCATTTCCCGGGCTCAAATTAATTCCGTAAGAGAGAACATTATAATGCAAAAAAACAAATAAGGTCAATTAGTGCTCTTATAAAATAAAGTTTTCTCGCTTGTCGCGCCATCTTGTGGTTTACGTTTAAGCTTTATTATTATTCTAGGACCGTAAATGAGCCATAGAAATCGTATTGAGGTGGCCGTAAAACTAGTATTATTTGGTGGTCATAGCAAAAATTTTTTAACTTGCAGTCTTAAGAAGTGCGGTTGTAAGAAATCTAATAATTGAGGAAAGAACCCCGCACACTTCTATGGGATTTTGTTTGAACGCGAAATTTAGGCAGATTTCGGTATGTTGTAGATTTCGACCTCCTAAGTAAAAGTTCTTATAGGCACAAACCGATCGTATGACTAGTTTTGGAGATACGGGGGTGTTTCTAATAGTACCTTAGACAATATAAGCGCCTATATAAAGTGCATTTTAAGCAAATAATAATATAATTGCATTTATTCCTTGAAAAGTTGTTTATTTTACCTGTCCTTAACTCAAAACCGTTTATTAGATGTTTTTAATTTGTCGTTTATATACCTGGGAAGCTCAAAAACTAATGCTATAACTTAGGTAAACGAGTTAGTGGTCATGATTCCTTAGTCTAGGGCCTAGGTGTCTATACTATATCTTATAGTAAAGTATTAAATATACAATTGAAAAATCTAAACAGCCATGGAAAAAAATACAAAGAAACGTATGAAGAAACTTCGAACTGCCTAAATACCTTGAGTTCCCAACAGGGAGATTTTCATCCTTAAATCCTAACTCGTTTCATCGCTTTAAAACCAATCTTCGGACTTCGGTATCTTCCTTCTTACTACTTCAGTGCACACGTAGCACATATGCCTTACTCGAATTGCCATTTTTACAAGAAAAATGAAAAATAAAGGCTCGCTTTATTACCAGGTTTCTGTTTTTGTTTCCATCGGTACCAAGTTAAATGCGACATCGAAAAAACTATTTTTATTTCTTTTTTTTGAACACTGACTACCAACTCATTTACCTAATTACCTAAGCAATAGTTTTTGAGCATCCCAGGTATATAAAGGATGAATTAAAAACATCTATTTTTATGCACTTTAGGGATTAAAAGTGCACTTTTAATCCCTCATTTTAGGGATAAAAGGGGCACTTGTAATTCCTCAGGTATTAAAAATAATTTTAATCCCTAGTGGATTTAAAGTAAATTTTTCCAAATTAAACAATAATTTTCTTGAAATTTTATTTATTTGTTAAGATGTATGAACGAAAAAATAATTAGCATACGCATGCAGGCAACATTTTTAGTTATTAACGTATTCTGCACATACGTAGCAGTCGCCGCTGCCGTTGTCGACTTATTTTCTGAAATTGATCTTCCTATGGTTGATGCTGATACCATATCGACATCGGAGGAGACATTGGTGAAATTTGATCGGCAACATTCTTTTTTTGATACAATGAATTTTCAACATAACCATTAGCAACCGAACTGCTTTTCTGAGATTCAGAGGACTTCTGTAGGAAGTATGCCAGGAGCACCTTTTCATCCGTAAAATTCTCTGCATGCTGTTCAGCGCACCATTTTCGGTAATATCGAAACTGTTTCTTGTAATCCTCGCGAGATTTTTGTGGAAGAAGGCTAGCGATGGCCTCTTTCGCAGCCTCTTCAATGTTCATTTTCAAAAAAAAAAACAACTGACTGACATTTTTTTTGTGCCATAGCAACACTTCCATGGCATAATAAATTTTGAATGAATCCACCATGTCAACAACAATCAATGACAACTATCAGTAATACGAGCTGTCAATCTTGAAACTAGAGGACCGTTAAGTGGTCTACTGTTAGTTTTGTGATTTTTTTTTCCTCGCATTCTAAAGTGCATAAAATAGTATGTAAACCTCGTGACTAAAGTGTATTTTAATCCCTTGGCGAATCTTTCGCCGCGGTATTAAAAGAGGCACTTTAGTCCCTAGGTTTATAATGAACTATAGTTAAGGACAAATAAAATAAACAACTTTCCAAGGAATAAATGCAATTATATTTGATCTAAATGCACCTTATATAGGCACTTAGGTTGCCTAAGGGTACTTTTAGAAAAATCATCGTATCTCCGAAACTAGTCATACGATCGTTTTGTGCTTATAGAAACTATTAATTTCCCCGTTCAACCAAAATCCCATAAGAAGTGTGCGAGGTTTCTAGCTTTTGGCAATTTAGTTGTTAAAAGTTTCTTCTTTCTGTTTTCTCTTGGTATTCGGGACCGCATACGTATTCAAGGCCAGATAATCTAGGAGGTATTTCTGTCCTTGTTCTACTCAAGATATAAAACGAAGAGTTTATGACTAGCAGGCAAGAAACCTTTGCAAAGTAGAAACGCGACTGAATATGCTGAAAACTTGTAAGAATGGACCACAGATTTGAGGCAGGGCTGCGAGCAGGATAACAATGTTGGCGCCATCTAATACACAGCAGGTTTGAGGTGTCTGTTTTATTATTTTTTCCCGGATATACTGAACGGATATACTGAACTGAACTGCGCTTTTATTGTTTTCGAAAAATATAACATTTTCATTACAATAGAGCCCGACCAATGCTACAATGCAAGACAAAATTTAACTAAATAATACTAAAAGTTATTTTCCACTTTAATTACATTGTTTTATAAGGTATCATAAAAAATAATAACTTGTAAATAAAAACAAGCCCAAAAATTAATACATAAGGAGGTAGGTATAATGTAACAATGTGCATAAAAAACCCCAAAAAAATTACCGAGTAACTTACTAATTTCTAAGAAAGGCACGTAATTTGAGTATATTTAAAAGGGCTTTGCATATCTGCTTGACGTCGCTAGGCGTTAAACTATCCAAGCTAATGGCAAAATTTCCAGGATCGTTCCAACTCAAAGGTCTAAGATGCCTATATAATGGGCAAATAAAGAGCACATGAAAGAGTGTCTCATCTGTGAGCATGTTACAAGCACTACACAGCTCGTCTCTGTTTATTCGGTAGCAAATTCCTTTATAAGAAAAGCGGCAAACAAATTTTGTAGAAACGCTAATCTAACGCAATGAGTCTAAGGAATGAGAGCGGGCATGCAAGATTTTCCCCATCAGCAAGGACGTTTAGGGCGCTATAAAAAATTGTATAATTAGCATTGTTCGCAATGGCTAGGTTCGATATAGGTTTTCTTTGAGACGATCCAAGATTACGGTGCGATTATGCTTTAATATATAAGGGTTAAGTGACCAGAAATCTAAAAGGTTCAAATTTTGAAACCATTTTTTAAGGTTATAGGCCCAATTAAATCTGGGTGATGGGTTGGAGTCGAATAAAGCCATCTGCCGGTTAAGATAAATTTTTGGTAACCGACTATTAGTCATAGAAAGGAATCTTATCAAAAAATTCGCTTTGCTTTTAGAATAACGGAATCGGTCATCCCTCTAAAGCAACCTGAACCAGAAAACAAAATTCTTAAATAGACGTAATTGTTTACAACTTCTAGAGGCTGATTGTTGAGTTTATACCGAAAGTTTCCCTTGGATGGTAATCCCGCCCTACTAAATAAAACAACCTTTGATTTATGCAACATTAAGAAAAGAACTTGACACCAAGAGGAGGGCACTTTTTGATGGTTTATTATACGTAAAAAAAGCGTGCAGAGAGTTTCCAGTTTTGGGGTAGGTGCTTTAAAAACTCATAAGGAATACCATCGACGCCTGCGACCTTTTTATTTTTACAGTTCAAAAGAACCTTCTTTAACTCGACTAGTTCAACACTAACATCCAAGATCGGGTCAGCCGCACCAAATAATACAGTGTTGTCAGATATACTACCGGGATAAATAACACTAAAAAATGTTTCCCAGTATTCTTTATCTAAATTAGCATTGACAGAAACCCTCGTAAGTTTTCTTATTGTGGTCCAAAATTCAGCCTAGTTTTGAACATTAAACAACAATTTGTAATGTTAAGCTTATATTGACGTCTTTTATAAGCTACAACGCTTTTGTATTCTTTTCTTGTCTGTAAATACTGACTTTTTGATTCTAACGAAAGTTTTTGCAGTCGGTGTCGAACCACGGATTATCTGTTAATATTATTTTAAAATGATTTCGCGAATATGTGCGTTCGACAATTAATTCGCTTGTTTCGGCAGCTTCGTTCACTGCTTGACAAAAATTTTAAAAAACACCGGTCAATATTAATAGGTGGGGATTCCCTGTTTGAAAATTGCAAGTTTTGTTTGTAGCGCTGGCCCTGTACGCCATTTTGCCAGCACAGGGATCGGAAGTTTTGCATGAATGAAGGTTGAGATGTTTTAACAACAGGACATTAAAAGTTAAGTTCCAGATAAATGGGAAAATGAGGAGACGCGGATATTTCGGTAATAACATATAGGTCGTTTATCAGGTAAATTCCCTCAATAGTGATCAAAAATAAGTCAACAGCGCTAGTACCTTGAGTGTTGAAAAGTTTGCTGGGGAGTCACCCTGTGTTCTGCCATTGACAGTAGACAAGCAGAGCGGTCCCTCGTGCGTTAACAATAGTGTCTAATGAAGTGCGTGGATGCAAAAGCCCCGAACCGACAACGTTCTCCTCGCACAAAATGTTTGTACAACCAATCCTAGCATTAAAATCACCACAGATAAAAAGAAGAGTATTCCAGTTCTGGGCTTTGGCCTTCTTGACCGAAAGTTGTTTAGTTTCTATATGAAGTAAAGGTCGAAAATACAGTAAAAAAAGCAAAAATGAACAATTACAAGCTAAATTTATTCTTAAACCTATCCACCAATCAGAACTATCAAGTAAAGAAATATTAAGAAACTTTTTTGGAAAAATGACTAGGCCACCACTAGCACGACCTCTAGAAGCAATTCTTTGAGCACTTACAATAGTTTTATCATAGGACCTGCGCAACACTGGGTGCTCATTAATTTCGTCAACTACCTACGTTTCGTCAAGGTTACCAATTCCGTCGACGTTCCATTATTTTTAATGGTTGTTATTTGTTGAGCATGTTCCTGGGCTTCTGAACTCTGGGCATAACTTGTTCCGGCAAAAAACCTTCCGTTCGATTTCGTTTTTGGGAAACATTTATAATCTGAGGGCCATTTTTAATATATTTGATTGTAAGATCCCTCTCGCCTTGCCCTCTACGCGCGTCAAGTTCATTTTTGAGTGCAGTGAGGCGAGAAGATTGTTTAGGCGTTAGGTCAGAGCCGATTTTTGCATTTTTAAATTTAGTTGACCTGCTTAAGTACTTTTTGTGTTTAAAGACGTTTAAAAGTCTAGGGGCGCCTTCACGGGGTTTTCCTATTCTAAAGAGTCGGAATCAAAAGTGCCAAACAAATTTGACAGTTCGGAAAGTAGAGACCCGACTTCTTCGACATCTTTTCCAGTTTCCTACAGATTTACAATAATTAAATTCGAGTGACGAGTGTCCCTTTCTTTTGCTTCCACAATAAACTGTTCAATATTTGAGTTGAACGAGCCAGCGTCGGAGTTTTCAAGCTTGACTGTTAATAAGAGTCGAAAGATGACTAAATTAACTCATCAGGGCTTGGAAGTGGAAAACATTTAGCATAGTCGAAATATTCGGCTCGGTTTTATTGTTTCCGAGGCATCGATTGCATATTAGTGCAGTTTGTCCAGACCCTGAATTTATCGTAGTTTTTTCACAAGTAGCATCATTAACATTCAATAAACAGACGCTACATGGTTGGTACTGCGTTTAACTGGAGATCGGCGCCGAGCAGACTCCGCAAGTACGTGACGGTAAAAAACAATAAATTAATTCTCACCCCTTATGCGCGGCTCTATTAATTTTCTTTTCACTGAATATCGCACGAGCAGGTTACCAGCTTTCTAGTAACACCAAATTCAATATACTTTTCATTTACTTAACGTTAAATAAACTACTTAAGTCAGGACAGCGAGAAAACGTGTTTACAGCAAGACCGACTTCGTTGTACAGCAGTTTTCCGGATATATAATAATCAAAGCTGTAAATTGAACCACAAATCAGATTTTTATGCAAGATTTTTTTAAGCACAAAATATGCAGTTTTTAATTTTAGTACAAGAATTGTGTGTCTAAAAAATCTAAAATAGCGGACAATTATCCGAGCGAGAGAGGCCTGAAGGTAAGATTTCCAACCCTGAGTTTCACCTTGCCCTCAAGAATTATTCCACTTGGTTGGAAGCAAAAATGTTTAATTAAAAATTTGCAACATTTTTTTAATCAAGGTGCGAATTATGTAGTCAATATCTTGAGAGATAAAGGGCGTTAAATTTACTAAAAGTCAGTTTTACTCTATTTTGCCCACTTAAAAAGCAATTTTTGGTAAAAGCTTTCAATGAGAAACTTGTAGAAAGTTTTGCTGCTGATGTTTTGTAATGTTTGGAGGCAAAAAATGCTTTATGTAAAGTTTAACAAGTACGGGTCAAATTCTCAGTGGGTAATTGTAATGTATATAATTTTTCCTACGACCACTCACGAAAGTAACCAAATCTGCACTCCATAAGGCCTCAGAAAGTTTTCTATTTCACACCCATCTCAATTTTATTTTCGTCTCTAGAGACGAAAAGGTTTTCTTCTCTAGTGAAGAAAATTAATAACATCAAACTATCCAAAAAATGTAGGTATCTAGTAGGCTATGACTTGTAAAAGCGTCGGAAAAAGACCGAAACCATTTTCGTCCCTAGAGAAGAAAATACCTTTTTGAGATGAAAATGAAAAAAATTTAATAATAATAAAAAATTCAAATTAATCCTAAAGTAGTCGTAGGAAAAATAGCATAGACAACTCGATAAAAAGTAACTTTCTTACACTAGCGTGTTGTTTTACTCGGCTAGCGCTTTGTTCATAACATTCACGCTCGTGTGCAATATTTCACTTTCTTCTCTCATTATGTAATATACTATTTCTTACGATTAAATATGATAAATTTCACACACTTTGATTCTTTAGAAACCATTACATGTGCTACATTTACCGGAAGTTGGTTAAAACTTATTTTGTAGAAAATAAAACACCAATCATTACAGAAAAGTGTAAATCTTGAGTGTTTTTAGGCAAAATAGCGTACATAACTCGTGAGAAAGTAACTTTCTAACACTCGTGTTTTTTTACACTTAACTACTTCGTCGCGCAAAAATATCCACACTCGTTTAAAATTTGTCACTTTTTACACGTTATATACTATATTGACTTTGATAATGTACCATTTTTATACTTTGACAAAATATTGTTCCTCACACCTGGTAAAAGTGATAAAACACAAAACGCAGTGACGTACACAAAATTTGTTTGCCGGAGGGGAGGGGTTAAATAATAATGAGAAAACTAACTGTCAAAGGAAGCAATATCGTTCATTGGTTTCCAACAGAGTAAAAGTATCTTGAAAAGTTTGAAAAAAGACCATTAAATTTATCGAGTGGGGTCAAAAGAATATTCGGGGATCAACATTTAAAAAATTTAAAGCATACGTTAAGTAGAGAAATATGATTTGTGTCACAGAGGGCCAGAAGAAAGTCCTGCAATTTCTGGAACACCAACCCAATCCTCTGCCAGGTGAGCCACTGAGGTTTAATAACTAATTTAAAAATTGGGGCCAATTTTACTTCCAATCCGTTTGTATGAACACCCTGCAGTTCGAGTGTGGCGAGAACGAGACCACCCTGTGTAAAGCAACAAAATTTTTTCACCTTCGCATCCCACTTAGCTGCCTATCGGTCAACTCTCAAGCCTAATATCTTCAATTTATTTTTATGCGTTCACGAGGCCGCTCGACCGACAATTATGCTATCGATTAAGTACGTATCACAGTGAAAATATTTAAAATGCCAAAACGATCGGAAAAAGGTGAAATTAGGAAAGAATGAGTTATATGGACAATGACTCAGATACATGTAAGTACCTACCTACCTAATGTATGTTGGTTGATCAATTAAATATCCAAGATGTGTGTGGCATATTATTTAGATTATATCGGTTTTAAGTTATTTATTCTGCAATAACTTGATCCCACCATATCATTAACATTTTTAGAGGTGGAAGAATGTTAACTCTGGTTAACGTTAAAACCATATGAGCCTAAAAGTTGGTTGTTCTGCAACACAAAAATATTGGCAGCGTCAGAAAAAAAAGAACGATTTAAAAATAGCATCATATCTGACTTAATTCCACAGATGATATCTGACCTCTCAATTTCGTCAGACTCAAAATCTAAATTGATTCAGATTGCGGCAATGGCATCGAAGCAATTTGGCGAAGTACATTACCTTTTTTCACACCATAGGCGCAGCATAATTATGCCGGATTTATCTAACTCTATGAAGAAAATTGCAGAAGAAACTAAGCCCGATTTAATGTTATTTGGTAATGATTTTGCAGAAAAATGTAAAAAAGCTCAGGAAGCTGAGATATCTGCCGCAGCAGTTGTCAAATCTAATAAAAAATCCTTCAATGTTTCGACAGTAAAAAAGCAATCATTGTCAAGCTATTATTTAAACCACCGGCGTCCTGTTCCTACACTCAGGATGAAATACAACATACCCATGGAAAATCAGAGTAACACATACAGGAAAACAGCTCAACAACAGTTTCCCAACAACAGTTTCCCTACAACAGGAGGAACAGACCAAACCAACAATACAGGAAATAGAGGTACGAAATTCTGCTTTTGCGGGCAGGATTCGTCTTTTTTATGACAACTGGTCGAATATATTTCAGGATACAAAAATCTTAGAATGGTTAAAAGGATATAACATTTCATTTATTTCAAGGCCAATGCAGCATGGATTACCGAAAGAAAAAAAAATTTTGTTGGTTTCCGAAATGAAATTTATTGGAATAGAAGTAACTATTTCTTCGTGTTGTCATAAAGAAGGCGAGTTTTTGTCGCCATATTTTTTAGTGCCTAAGACCAACGGGGGTTTCAGATTTTTATTGAATTTGAAGTCCTTAAATACGTTTATTCAAACTTCCCATTTTAAACTTTTAAAATTTTAAAACCGTCAAAGATTTCATTTTTCAAGATTGCTTCATATGTGAGCTGGATCTTAAAGATGCTTACTACTTAATTCCAATACACGCCAAGTACAGAAAATATTTAAGATTCTCGTTTCACGATACGCTATATGAGTTTAATGTGCTGCCGTTTGGCTTATGTACTGCTCCTATGGTTTTAAGTAAATTATTTAAACCAATATTGAGTAACCTCAGATCCAAAGGATTTCTAAATGTAAATTATATAGATGATTTTTTACTTTTAGGAAGAGACATCCATTCTTGCCAAAAGAATGTGAATAAAACTATTAAAATATTAAATAATTTAGGCTTTCTTATAAATTTAAAAAATCCTATTTGATTCCTCCTCAAGGTATAACCTTTTCGGGGTTCAAATGGAACAGTCTAAACATGACAATAAAACTACCTGATGAGAAAGTTTCAAAATTGTACACCTTTATTTCAGAAACAAATGCTTCAAGGAAAATTAAAATACGAACCTTTGCAAAATTAATTGGCTACCGAATCTCTATATGTCCAGCTTTTAAATACGGCTGGGTATATACAAAAACCTTGGAATATTGCAAATGTTTAGAACCTAAATCATAAAACAGTAATTCGGGTGGGGAGGTAGCTGCTCAGATCTAAAAACTGGAGGTCTTTGAAACTCCGAAGAAATTATAAATCATATAAAATTTCTTGTACTCTGGGCTGTATTCTATACTTTGAAAACTTTCGTGAGAAACGAACACCATATAAATGTACTTTTTAGAGTGGATAACATTACAGCTATTGCATGTGTCAATAATAAGCAGTACAAAAAATTTACATTTAGCGAATCTTTCTAAATCCATATGGAAATGGTGTGAATCTAGGAATATCTTTATTTTTGCGTCATATGTACGCTCAGTGGACAACTATACGCCGACAAAGAATCTAGATCACCTATAATTGATACGGAATATTCTTTATGTAACAGAGCTTTTGAAGATATCGTAAAAAAGTTAGGGAACCCTTCCATTGATCTTTTTGCATCATATGCTAACAAAAAATGTCAAATCATGGAGAGCTGATCCAGGTTCCAAGTTAATAGATGCCTTCTCAATTTCGTGGAGTTCTCTAAAATTGTATGCCTTTCCACCATTTTCATTAATTTTAAAGACTATAAAGAAAATAACCTTCTACTTTCTCCTTACAGGGAGAGTCACCCCATTTGGAGGAACATTACCCTGGCTGCAGGTCTTTTATCAGCAAAGCCTACAAACAGAAAGGGATTCCAGAGAAGGTAATTCCAACGCTGATTTCATCCTTAACAATTAGTACAATAAAACAATACAATTCGTTTCTTCAAAGATGGTGGTCTTTTTGTTTAAAAAATAGATTAAGCCCTTTCAAAACCTCGACTCACAAGATTTTACTGTTTCTTAAAGGCAAATTTGATAGTAATGCGTCATACAGTACAATAAACTGCCACAAATCTGCTTTAAAAATCATTCTCGAATTTAAAGATCAAAATGAACTTATAACTAGGTTCAAGAAAGGTATTTTTAAGCAAAGGCCCATCTTTCCGAAATATAATATCACATGGAATCCCCTGGTTGTTTTAAACTATTTGGCTACTTTATGGCCTTTAAAAGCTCGCTCTTTGGAAACCTTAACTTATAAAGTAACCATGTTAATTTCTCTCGTCAGGGTATACAATATTAATTTCTGATCTCATTAAAACATCATCCCCAAAAAGACCTCAGCCAACTCTTTTCCTTCCTTTTTTTACAGATAAGCCCGAAATTTGTGTAGGTTGCAACATTATTTAGACGTTTCAAATCCGATTCGGAAATGTGATAATTTGTTATTAACTTTCAAAAAACCACACAAGAATGCTCCAGCACAAACAATATCTCGCTGGATTAAAAAAGTCTTAAGTAAATCAGGCATCGACATTTCTGTATATAAGGCGCATGGTGTAAGGCACGCATCCACCTCTGCAGCCTCACGATCTGGTGCTTCGATTGATACAATTAGAGAAGCTGCAGGGTGGACTTATAATTCTAATACATTTTTTCAATTTTATAACCTACCTCTTCAGGATAACACTATTTATGAGAGGAAGGTTGTAGGGGAAGGAAAGGAAACTAAGTAGCTTAAAGCCCCTTTCTTTAAAATGGTGTAATAGAATAAGTTTAACAGAAAATACGTACAGTATTATGTTGACTGTTCCTTTAACTAATTTGTCTAAAACATTTTTGGGAGTGATATTTATTATATTAAAATTATATAGATGGTTGTTGTTTGTTTATACAGTTTATTCAAAAGTATTGTAGGAAAAAAATAATTTTCAACTTTGTATAGTAAATTGACTATCTTGTATTTACTATAATGGTTCCAAATCTGAATGGTCCTTAAAGATCTACAGAGTGTTTATACGAGCGGATTGGAAGTACAATGGAAGATTAAACGACTTACCTGTAAGGAAGTTCAATCATCATTGTACGACAATCACGTTCGTATAGAGCACCCCCACCCACCCTACTTATAGTTTCCCTGAGACTATTTTTCAGATTTGTACCTGAAAACGTATTGAAGATATTAGGCTTGAGAGTTGACCGATGGCAAGCTAAGTGGGATGCGAAGGTGAAAAATTTTGTTGCTTTACACAGAGTGGTCTCGTTCTCGCCAAACTCGAACTACAGGGTGTTCTATATGAACGTGATTGTCGTACAATGATGATTGAACTTCCTTACAGGTAAGTCGTTTAATCTTCCATTTTTTCTTACACTATAAAACAAGAATTTAAATAAAACATGTACTATAAATGTATTTTTAAATACATACAATAAGGTGGCGACTTTAACTGAAACTAATACGCCAGAGCCTTATCAAGAAATTCTTGGAAAAAATGCAAAAATACGTCGGTTGAGATTTTTTATTGCCTTTTATCTTGTCATCTCTATATTTTTCTATGTCGTATAGTATTTTTTAAAAAAAACAGACAAATCTATTTTCATAAAAATACCTCACCCTTGTCCACAGTCGACGTATTTTTGCGTTTTTTTCAAATAATTCTTGTTGAGGTTCTAGCGAATTACTTCCATAGAGTTCTTAGAATATATATACTTACAATCTTTTAGAACATCCAATCCTATTATTTTTCCGTTGATGATTTCGTAGAATTTGCCGTCGATGTGAACCCAAAACCATTTACCATCGACGGTTATAACAAGTCTTCCTAAAAATTTGTATAAAATATTTAATTTACTAACTTTAAATGTAATTATAATTAATTATAATTTTAATTAAACTCTTTTAAGATTCTAGTGCTGCCCTGCCCAAAAAGAGTAGCGACATGATCGCTCGTTTTTTCTCATAAAAATGTATGGCACACTAATGAAACATCCCGTATAACAACGGATTTGACGTAGTTTCCTACTAGTCCAGTTAGTGGTAGACCTAGTTACGCGGTTACTCGATGGGTGTCTTGGATAAATACGGGCACAATAAATACTATATTAATAAGCTTTTCTACTCTAAGGTGACAGTGGACGATCTACGTCAGTAAATGAGTAGATCATTTCCCGACGCCTGCTCATAGCTGAATAACCACTGCATCGATTTTAATGCAACTAGTTCTTTTTTAATGAATGTTTTTTTACATGTTTCTTATTTTCATTATTTTACATCTCGACTATTAGACCGGCGGTACGTGACTAGTTTCTTTCAACGTTTTTCTAATGCATGCCAATATTATATGTGAATGCAGTTACCGTAAGTATACGAGAAATGGTCAATTTTTGCGGTTGTCGCGGGCAGAAGGGTGCACAAATCGATTTTCAAAATGCAAAAAAAAATCATGTCTTTGAACTACTTTAAAATGCATGATAATATTGCCAAATAAAAATTTAGGAAAACAATATAGGGCGAAAAATTTATGGCATGCAGTTTTCGCGTGCACAACCAATTTGGTGGGCACATGAAATCGTTAAAATTTTTGACATTTTCTAACGATTTTAAAATGCATGTCAATGTGTTTTATGGTAAATTTAAACTGTCAAACGACGATTTACTGATTGACATGCAGTTTTGATGTGCACAACCGCGTTAAAAATTACTGGAAAAATGCAAAAAAATTAGGTATCTCCGAACGATCTTAAAATGTTCGGTAATTGGAATAATATACCATTTGCAATACAAAGGACGCTTTTTGCAATTGGCATGCAGTTTTGTAGTGCAGAAGGCTATGGAAATTTATTTCAAAAGTGCAAAAATATCAGGTATATTTAAACGATCTTAAAGTGCATGGCAATAAATTTTATGCTAACTTTATATTACCAAACAACGATTTACCGATTGAAATGCAGTTTGGTAGTGCAGAAGGCTATGAAAATTATTATCGAAAACGTAAAAAAAACACAATATCTTGGAACGATTTTAAAATGCATACCGATATACCCTATCAAAATGTTGAAATACCAAAAGACGATTTAGCGATTGGCATGCAGTTTGGTAGTGCAAAAGGCTATGAAAATTATTGCCGACAATGCAAAAAAAACACAATATCTCAGAACCATTAATGCATGCCAATATACTCTATCAAAATATTGCAATACCAAAAGACGATTTACCGATTGGCATGCAGTTTGGTAGTGCAGAAAGCTATGAAAATTATTGCCGACAATGCAAAAAAAACACAATATCTTAGAACGATTTTAAAATGCATTCCAATACACTGTATCACAATGTTGCAATAACAAAAGACTACTTTTTTAAGCCTAGGAAAAGAAAAATTATGAAAATGCAAAAAAAACATAAAAATTATTAATAAATATAATATATAACATGGGGGTTTATAGGTTAGTTTACCACATTATTACCATGCTGCGGGTAAGAGAATTTTTCTAAAACTGAAATTTAAACGTTTCTGTAGAAAGCTATATCCTGAATGTGTGGGGTGTTAGAAGGGGGGAGGGGTTAACGCACCTACGCAAGAAAGTTGTAACATGAAAAATCCTATAATACAATAGCGCTTCAGAATAAAAAAAATATGCAAAAAAATAAAATGCATACATGAGCAGACAATTTAGTCCGCTTATGTGTGGGCATCTCTACCAGCAATCATCGGTTGATTGTTATAGGAGGAAACAACTGTCCAAATGCATTTTAAAATCGTTCTAAGATATCGCCATGACATGACAAACGTTTAATCGTCTTTTGGTATTGCAACAGTTCTAAGATATTGTAATTTTTTTTTGCATTTTCGGCAATAATTTTCATAGCCTTCTGCACTACCAACCTGCATGCAAATCGGTAAATCTTCTTTTGGTATTGCAACATTTTGATAGAGTATATTCGCATGCATTTTAAAATCGTTCTAAGATATTGTGTTTTTTTGCATTTTCGGCAATAATTTTCATAGCCTTCTCCACTACCAAACTGTATGCCAATCAGTAAATCGTCTTTTGGTATTGCAAAATTTTAATAAAGTATCTTAGTATACATTTTAAAATCGTTCGGAGATATCTGGAATTATTTGTTGGGAATTTTGACGCCGTGGTTAGGTCACACTTGGGACTCCGGCTAGGCTCATCATGGGTAGTTGTTATTTTTGGGGTTAGTTTATCTGATTTTTGGAAGTTTAACGTTGTTAGTTTAAAGTTGTGAGTTCCGGTAACATTTTGGGCGGAAATTCAAAATCGGCAATACAGTAGTAGTAGTAGTAGTAGTAGTAGTAGAGAAGGGGCGGCGCGAAGCCTGGCAAGTAGGCCTCCCTGGGCCCTTTCTGCCTTACCCCGAGCCTGCCCCTAATCCGCCGCCTGCACCACTGGTCTAGCAGTCTACTCATCTGGTTTTACTGTTCTTTTTGCAAAGTCTAATATTTTATCCCATTTGAGCATGTGCAGGTCCTCCTCATCCAGGGTCGGGGAACTGAATACCTGGTATCAAGTCGTATTTTTCACCGCGATTCGGGTCATGTGCTTCCTTAGTAGGTTGTGACCTGTTATGATTCCTGTCAGCAGACCAGCGTCCCTTCGTGATCTTCCCAGAAGCCATTTTTGTCTGGCTACATCCGGGCCCTTCACGAAGTCCTTGATCTGTCTACATTCTGTTCCTCCTCTCCAAGCGGTCGCCATGGGATCGTTGGCCCATTTATTGAGTCAACTTTGCAATTGGTTTTCCTAGGAGTGGTTCTGGCCCTACATACTGGGTGCTTGCCCCGATTCTGGCGAGCTCGTCGGCCTTCTCGTTCCTCGGCACCCCCATATGTCCCGGTACCCACATAAGTGTCACTTGTTTGCCCTCTCCCAACGATTCTAGTGCATCCGCACATTCCTCCACTAGGGTGTTGTTGATCTTGGGCTCCCTTAGTGCCTTTAGGGCCGATTGGCTGTCGGACATATATAAACGTGCTCCTCCGTACCGTTCTTTACTTCCTCCATGGTTGCAGCCATTATTATGGAATACACCTCTGCTTGAAAGACCGTGGCTTGCTCTTCGTGCGGGTAGCCCTTTCGAACCTCCTGGTCTTCTACGTAAACCCCCGACACTGTGGTTTGCTTTTCCTAAAGTTTGGACCCGTCGGTGTAGCAAATCATGGCGTTCTCCTCGAACTGTTCGCGGAGGTTTTCACTGTGCCATAGTTCTCTGTCTGGGATGACTACATTGTACCTCTTGTTGAATCTCCAGGGGTTTTTTGGTCTTTGTGTTTTGATTGCTGCCATTGGAATTTCTCTTTCGGCGATTTGGAATCCTAAGATGCCCCCCATTGAACTGTATCTCTCAGCCGAAGGTGGGTCGTCATCGCTTCTTTTCTGATCCAGATCGGAAGCGGCGGCAGTCCCAGAATGGTTTTGAGTGCCTGTATAGGTCCCGTCCTCATAGCGCCGGTTATCCCTCTGCATATGGTTCTCTGTAGGCTCCTAAGCTTGACGGTAGTAGTAACCTTCTCCACTGCTGGCCACCAGACTATGGATCCGTACTGGATCCTTGGTCTTAGTACTGCCGTGTACATCCAGTGGAGGTTTCTGGGGCTCAAACCCCAGGTGCGGCCAACCACTCGACGCAGTTGACACATCGTTGCCTGCACCTTATTGGTCAATTTCGCAACGTGTGGTGTCCAGGTGACCCCTTGTCTAAGGTGACCCCCAGGTACTTCAGTTCTGAAACCAAAGTCAGGGTTGACAGAGAGACCGTTTTGTTGACACCAGTCTTCTTTGATTCGTACCGCCCTTTGCATTCTGTTACAGACGGTGTTTAGGTGGTGGCCCACCACCTCCACGACACCGCCGTCGGCGTATGTGTGGGCGTCGAATCCTTCCTCTATTAGGCGTTGTAGGAGAGTATCCATGATCACCACAGGTGTGGGGATAAGCAGCTACCCTGTGGGCAGCCTCCCGTTGCCCCTATGTTAACCCTGGACTCCCCTAGATTGGCCTGGATCTTTCTCCCTGTTAGTGGAGATTTTACCCATTCGGAGATAGGAGACTCGGCTCCCCTTCTCTGTAGAGCTGTTGTTATTACCTGCACTTTCGCCTTGTCGAAAGCTCCTTCGACATCAAAGAATACTGCCAGGGCTTTCGGAATAAAGACGACGGTGGCTTTTTTCCACTCTGTCGGTACATATACCATCGCTATGCTGGCCCTAAAGATTGTCTTTACAAAGGGAAGGAGTATCTCTTGGCCTTTTTGCAGGAGCGCCGGGAATATGCGGTCAGGCCCCGGGGACTTGTAGGGGTTGAACTCGTTGATTGCCCAGAAGATGGTAGCATCCGAGACCACTCGGTTCGCCAGTCCCCAGTCAGGGGCTTGCCCCTCCCAGGGTCCGGTGGTCTTCTGCGGCCCCCGTTCACCACCCTCTCCCGGGAAGTGGACCTCGAGCAGGTGTCGTATTGACTCCTCGCATGAGGCGGTCCAGCTCCCGTCTGGCCTTTTCAACGATGTTAGGGTTTGTTTATTCTCGCTGCTTAGGATTTTGAGAAGTCTGGAGGTCTCTGTAAGGGAATTAATCTATCCGCAGTATTTCTTCCAACTGTCTCTTTTGCAGTTTCTTACCTCTTTCTTCAACTCCTTTCTGGCTTCTCTGTATATTTCCCAAGAGTCATTCTCCTCATCCCTCATCGCCTTGTTTAGCGCCTTTTTGGTTTTGCTGCTCCACCATGGCACTCGTCGGGTCGACTGGGTTTTTAGGGGGCACGCCTCTTCAAAACTTGTTGTTATGACAGTTTTAAGCTTGTTGCCTGACTCTTCTAAGTCCTCACAGTTGTCGATGTTCATTTCTAGGATACCCTTATTCAGGTCTAGGGTCGCTAAGAAATGTCTCCAGTCCGTATTACGCGGGTTCCTTTTTTGTTCCGGTTTTCTCGTCGGTGATCGGACGTAATAATCTCCTTTGTTATTCTCCAGTTGACAACGTCTTGGTATATACTCCGCGAGACCAGTGTTATGTCGATAACTTCCTGTCGGGTCTTATCGACAAATTTTGGTTCGCACCCTTTATTCACTATTTCCAGTTCCGTGGTGGTCAGAAACTCAAAAAGAGCCTCCCCACGCTACTAACCCACGCTACGTGATGTGAGTTGGCGTCGTACGCCACGACTACTGGAAGTCTTTTGCTCTTCGCGAATGTGACAACTCGCGCTAATTCCTCTAAAGGAGCATCATACTTTACAGGATCATCGGCAATACAACTTTATATTTAAAAAAATTAAAGCATAATCAGCTGACTCATAAACTCAAAACTGGTAGGAAAAGGCACGTTCAATAGATATCCCTAAAGCTGGCAATTTTACCTGATAGATTTGAGGTTTGCACGTAATGGTATGAATCTAGATAAGGCCGAATTTCTTCAGGTTAAGCCATGATTCAATTTCAGAGAAACAAGCTAACTTTTGTGCGTACTGCCTACATTAAGAATAGAAGACGTAATGCGTATCTCCAGACACACAGAACCAAGTTGCACTCTTGCACATAGAAAATCTCCAAAATATTACTAAACCGTCTTCCGGACTGTATTCAATAATAATAGGATTTAAACCTAACTTCATATTGTACAAATCTGAGCTAACTTCGCAATTTATTTGTCAAATTATTTCAAAATTTATAACCAAAAACAATCAAATGTTGATTACTTTGTTTAAACCAATTATAAACAATAACCAATTACTTAAATATCTTAAAATAATACTAAAGTATTTACAAGCTATTTATAGAAATTGTTACGATAAAAAAAAACGCAAACACGACCAAAAGGGTGACTTAAAATTGTCCTTTTAATCTTATTATTTACAGATATAAAGGTAGGTTCATACTATTTACTTTTAAATTAAATCAATTCCTTGTAACGTGAACTACCAGACAGTGCAAACGTTATATTGTTAAACAACGCAGAACTGCTTGCCGCCTTTTTAAACTCGTCTTCTGCCTTGTTATCGATACCCTGCTTCAATGGCATGCATTTGAAGATCGTTCGGGGATACCTACATTTTTTTGCATTTTTAAGTAATTTGTCAAGAGATTGTGCACATCAAAATTGCATGCCAATCAGTAAATCGTCGTTTGGCAGTTCAAATTTTCCATAAAACACATTAGCATGCATTTTAAAGTCGTTCGAAGATGTCAAAAATATTAACGATTTTATGTGCCCACCAAATTGGTTATGCACGCGGAAACTGCATGCCATAAATTTTTTCGCCCTAAATTGTGGCCTTTAATTTTTATTTGGCAACATTGGCATGCATTTTAAAGTAGTTCAAAGACATCGACTTCTTTGCATTTTTTAAATCGATTTTCGCACCCTTCTGCCTGCGACAACCGCGAAAATTGACAATCTCTGGTATACTTACGTTAAGTGCAATCACACATATGATTGGGATGCATTACAAAAACGTTGCAAAAAACTGGTCCCGTACCGCCAGTCTATATTGCGACCTGTCTAAGAGCTAAGCTTTTCTACACTAAGGTACTACCGTGGAGAAGGTGTGGCCATAGAATAAATTCTATGATATTGCTCTGTATGACAATTTTTATCTGTCTATATTAACCACAGTAAAAGTCCTTATAGGAGACATGAAAAAATACTCATAACTCAAAAACGGTTTCCGTTTTCGACAAAGTGATGTACCTTGAAAAAAGAGGGAAACACGTGATTTCGTTATTACGCTCTTCTGATCGCAACACACGTAAAAATATCTTTTTAAGTACAGTTTTCAATGGACAAATAAATTTGTAGATGCAATTGATACAAAACGTGGGAAAATTTAGGCCATTTTTCAGAAAAACCGCTATAACTTGAAAACAAGAGAACCAATTTTAACAAATGTTAGTAGGTTTTGAAGGTATTGATTTGATTTTTTGATTTTTGTCTATTTCCATTTTTAAACGCCAAAAAACCAAAATTGCAAAAATTCAGAAAAAAAAGCAAAAACATGAAATCGTACGTCACGCTATTCTCGAAAACGGCACATGTTGGAGGATTTTTTGGTCCAGCGAACACAAAAAGAACACTCAGAAATATTAATATTCCTCGAATATTCGTATTAGGTGACAAAAATGAGATATAAATCGATTAACGTTGTCAAAATCTGTTTTGTTTTCGAGATATTGATTTTTAAAATAATAATTTTAAACGATTATAACTCAAAATGACTGCACTGATTTCAATGAGTTAAAAAGATTTCTTAATAAGAATAACTTTTGTCAAATGGTTTAGTTAAAAAAAGCAATTATTAACCTCTTTTCTTTTCTAATGATTCTGAATATGTTTCGATAGTTTTTTTAAATCGGACCATTTCAGCTATAACTCGCTGACTTCGTTTAACACAGTAAATTATATACATATGATATGACTAGTGGAACGGGACAAAAGTTCAAAAGTTTTATCTTTTGCGAACCATCGATATTGGAAATGTATTCCTTATTTTGTATTTTTTTAAATGTTTGTTAAATCAAAGTGATTACGAAAATAAAGTAGACTTTGAAAAAAAAAACTAATTTGTGCTCTTCTTTCTCAGTAGCGCAGAGTGGGGTTGAGCACTATTTTTCTTCTTGCTTTCAAACGTCTTACCTGGGAATAAAACAACTGATTTTGTAATAAATCCATACATATTTAGCATGAAATAGAAGCCATTGGGAGATACCCAATAAACGTATCCGGAGGCGTCGACCACAAAGTATCCTAAAAAGTTTCAGTAGTGCAAAATACGTTAATGCTAACGTAAAATGTTAATCAATGGGAAGTCATTACCGGTGATCCCTTGGGAGGAGTGGGGGAGTCTCCCCTTCAATGTTGCA